>FR989945.1:2607722-3845783 GCA_905404155.3 Plebejus argus
ATAAAGATGTTTGCCATTATTTAGATTAACTTTTAAAGCTATAAATTAGTTCTTAAAGTAAAATAATTTCAAGTAATTAGCTTACGAAGTTTCATCTAAAAACATAATTTTCATTCTATAACTACAACTATCATGTAAATAATAATTATACTGTTATTAACTTATTAAACAAAAATATTCATTGCGCAGGAATTGCAGGAAATGTATGATACTTTGTCCTTAAATTCCTGAAATTAAAAAAAAAACCCTTTTTGTGCTCATAATTTTTAGTAAAGATAGAAGAGATCATCGGAACCACAGAAATAAATCAAGATAGAACGGCCACACGCGTAAGTTGCTAAGGAATCGCGCGTGTCAATTTTTGCTTTGCTTTTAGTTAGAACAAATAACTTACCCGTGGAAAGAAATACCTCATTTTAACCGATTTACTTCCGTACTTCTGTTTTTACAATTAGACACTGCACAAGGCATTTTTGCACAACCCCTCCGGTGTAATCAAGTCGAGACGTGCGCGCTGACTGAATAAACGTTCAACGAATTTTGCCCACTTGTGCAAGTTTGAAACACGCGTACTCCACCCGCTTAGCCGTTCTATCTTGATTTATTTCTGTGATCGGAACTAATGCTAAAATAGATAATTTACTACCTACTTTACTACCTAGTTATTTTTTACTAACATTACTGAGCTACCTAAACAACCGCTCAGTAGTTGGCGTTAATAACAAAGATAAGAATTATTGTAAGCGCTTTAATTATCTCAATCAAAACATAAAATAATATTCGTATAAAATTTGAAAAAAGTAGCATTAATAATTATTACTAAAAGCTAAATATGATATTTCTAAGCATGAAAGCTATAATATGATATTCCCCTAAAAAGCGGTTTTTATTTAGTTACTGGTATACTACTAATTACTAAACATAAAGAATAATAATATTATTATGTTTTATGTATCAAGCTATAACAATCTACAGCAAACAACAAATTTTTCAAAAATATTGGATTGGACAAATTAAGGCCTCGTCCAAACCTATGCGTCAGTAACCTGTTTTTTTTCTAACAACTTTGAAGTATAACAACAATATTAATATAATATAAGAACACAATATTATGTTATAAATTATAATTATATATTAGAGAAGCCAACTTGTTAATAAATTTAGATTAGTTGCATGCACATAGTTTTACGTTACAATCCAGCTTAGATAGCTACTGTGTATAATTGTGATTGTTCAATAAAAAAAAAAAGTAAAAAGTAACGCCGGGCGCGGACGGGAGCATCTGCTACGCGAAACTGGTGTGCACACCAGTGCCTGTAGACAAGTGGCGAAACGCTAACGCTAACGCTAACTCTAACGTCAACTATAAGTCATCGCTTCGCTAGCGAATACTAATGTCAAATCCCATACATTTTGTAACGTTAGAGTTAGCGTTAGCGTTAGCGTTTCGCCACTTGTCTACAGGCACTGCGCGACTACGGTGTGAAACCGTAGATTATTCCCGCTCTGCCGACGCGAACGTCCCGCGTTGCAGACGCTCCCGCTTCGCAGTCGCTTTGGTCGCGTAGGTTTGGCGAAGCTTAAATCACAATCTCATTAATCCAAATCATCGATTAAATGGAAAACGATGAGTGTTACAAGATTGTAATATTTCGATAAGATTACTAGAATAGTATAAAAACTGAAGGATCTCTAGGCGTAGTACTTGTCAAAAATGATGAAACTATTCCTGTTCGCCGTCGGTCTGTTCGTGGCTGTGGCGGCTCATGAGCCGATCACCCTCAACTACCACGAGACCATCGGTATTCCTGAGGCCACTCGCATCAAGAATGCCGAAGCAGCCATGGACTTCGACGGCGCCAGGATTGTCGGCGGAACGCCTTCCCAACTAGGCGCCTTCCCGTACTTGGTGAGTCCTTTGAATCCTTTAAGCTCCTTTAGGTAAGCTGACCAAAAGTACAATTTTAAGGGTCAATTCAGACTGCAACGCGACGAGGCGAGGTGCGGCGCGGCATTTTGTATGGATTTGACAGATTTCTATTGCGTGAGACGTCTTGCGAATCTGCATGATCTACGCGTCGCGTTGCTGTCTGAATCAACTCTAACGGTTACAGACTACAGTGTAGTTTAAGGTTATCACCTCTTCAAGACTAGATATAACCACCACAAGATCTCGTGTTTTTTGACGTCCTGAAGACTATCACGTCAAACCCATTTTTAAGCCACAGCGTTTGTGTCCATTTTCCAATCATCATCAGAACACATTTATTAAATCAGGCATTCGTTCTCAGGGAGGTTTAGTCATCACCCTGACAAATGGCGCCACGTCCGTCTGCGGCTCCTCCATGCTTAGCAACACCAAGTTCGTGACTGCAGCTCACTGTTGGACCGACGGCTGGAACCAGGCCCGTCAGTTCGTCGTGGTGGTTGGATCCATCACCCTCTTCACTGGAGGCACCCGTGTGACCACCACCAACGTTGTCATGCACGAGGGCTACAGCACCACCACCCTTAACAACGACGTCGCTATCGTCACCACCAACTGGATCGGATACACCAGTAAGTTCTTTTGTTTTTCTTTTAATGGTAAAGGTATTGTCAGTAGAAAACCCACCACCCTCTTTTATCTTCCGTTAAGGTTTATTTATTCTTGAAGTCTTAAATAGTTTTGTAAGTTCGTATAATTTTCCCACTTCGCAAGTAAGTATCGCCAAACCTAATATTCCCTATTTCAATTATATAATCCCCTTATTTCATGTTAATCGATTAACTTCTAGTAATTTAAAATCTTCCTTATTTCTACAGGCAACATCAACCGCATTGCCATGGCTAGTGGAAGCAACAACTACGCTGGCACCTGGGCTACCGCTGCCGGATACGGAAGGACCAGTGACAGTAAGTAACTTATTTTTACTACTATTTATAATGTCAATGGAAGTGAAGTCCATTATCATCTAGTCAATATGACTAGGCTATGTAATATTGCACAAATTGTTACATTAGTAAGTATAGTAAATGTTTTTTACTTATTTTGTTACGGTAGAACTTGACAAGTCCTTGATGTAATGGATTTCTTTTTAGGCTCTGGAATCTCCACCAACCAAGTGATGAGCCACGTCAACCTCCAAGTCATCACCAATGCCGTGTGCCAGGCCACTTTCGGCTCTAGCGTTATCGTCGCTTCCACCCTCTGCGTCAATACTTCTGGTGGTCAGAGCACATGCGGTGGCGACTCCGGTGGCCCTCTCGTGGCAAACAACGCCTTGGTAAGTTTAAAAAGGTTGAGAGATATTACAGGTAGTATTTGTTCATTTCTTTTGTACACAGTTGCAGAGCATATGTTACATAATGCCCGCGTTCCACTTAGCGTTAAAAACGACCAAAACCGATATTGAGTGTTTTAATCGATTTTAACACTAAGTGGAACGTGGTGAATATTATGTTGCAGTTGCATAATTGATCTTTATACCTGCAACATTGATTTCAATTTTACTATTTTCTCTTTCTCTCTTTGTATCTCTTTCATTAATTCCACCTTTTCCCCCCAGATCGGTATCACCTCGTTCGGCTCATCTGCCGGTTGCCAGCGCGGTTTCCCCGCCGGTTTCGCTCGGGTTACTTCCTTCAACTCCTGGATCAGCGCCCGCCTTTAATTCCTCAATTTCTCATATTATACTATGTGATAAATATTTAAGACATTCATACGCTTTTTATTACTGGTTTTGGAACCTTTTTCTATTCACTCTAAAACACTATTACTCAAATCTGATAACTTTATAAACGGTTTATGAAGTCCCATAAATCTATATCATATAAATTATTTAAAACAATTTAAAAATCAATTAAAGAAGTTGATAAGATTGAATCGTGTCAGATAAACATTTTTAAATGGATAAAGTTTTAATCAAAAAGTACTTATCAAAGCGCACGGCCGTGCGCGGCCAAGTTCCAGCAGGCCGCGCGCTTGCCGTGCACTATTTACACGAACCGTTTCGACGCATTTTTGACCCCCCTGTAGCTCAGTGCCTATTGCGAGTGCAAAGATAAAATTAAAACTACGTAATTATATACAAATACTTAAGCAGTATACCAAATTTCATAGATGTAGCTTCGGTAGATCCTGAGATATCGGCCTGTAAAAATAGATAATTTTGGCACTGACTCACTCACTCACTCACTGACCGGTAATCAAAACCTCTAGGCTACTTCCAATTTTCCTAGCGTTATGAAATTTGGCACACAGGTCGGGTGTTATATGTAAACGCACCGGCAAAATTAGAGGAACATAACAAAATTTTCATTTTTTTTGAAAATTATTCGCTGTTTTTTTATATATTTCCATATTAATTCAATAATTGATGATTAAAAAATAAAACTTATATAAATTTAGGGCATGAAATCGTGTAAAAAGAAAAAAAATCAGCAAAAATCAAAAATTAAGAAAATCTTTAAAATTTCAGTACTAATTTATTAAGTTAAATTCTCCATTTTTACTTAAGAAATGCCATGTTAAAAGCGTTTAATGCCTTCTATGGATCTCAAGAGGGCCTGGATACGCCATTCCATGCTTGCATTTTGATTGTCAATCATTTCCTGTGGGATATTCTCCTACTCCTCCAGTAGCGCCAACTCGAGCTCCTGAACAGATTTTGGAGCTGGAGGTTTAACTCGTACCGTTCACCCATTGATGTGCCACACGTCCTCAATCGGATCCATATCCGTAGACCGTACTGGCCTCTCCACCTAGGCTACGCCAGCATAATTTAGGTAATAATGCCCGATTTTTTTACTCTATGGACGCGCATAAAATTGAAGCTACTGCCTAAAATTGTGTAAAAGGCACAACATGCAGTTCTAGGACATCTGTGCTTTAGCCGTGTACTGTCAAAGTACCATCATTAACAATCATCAGCTCCGTGCGGGCTCCAAGTCATATGCCACCTCAAACCATTTCGAAGCCTGCGTGATAGGCCACTGTTTCCGTTAAGTTTGATGGTCTATAGCGTTCCTTACGATTTATCCACATTCTTTATCGCCTGTCAACAAAATTTACACAGAATTTGCTCCCATCACTACAGCACACGATTTCACTCACTTGTCAAATTTTGATGTTCACGCGCAAATCTTACGCCTGGCTCTTTGGTGTCCTGTCTCAAGTTTTGGTGCCCTTGCTGGCACCTTTGAGTTTAATTTAACTTCTTTGAGTCTTCTTCTTACTGTACAATCGCTCACACGTACATCTCGGATCTGTTCCGTGTATGCAATGCAGTTTGAGTTCGATTTCTTAAGGCTTGTACCCTAACAAAACGGTCATCCTGAACCAATGTCACCCGATATCTGCCAATACGAGTCGTTGCGAAAAACTTACATTCCTCATGTTTGCCAGAGAGAATTGTGGAGGACCTAAAATCAAAAGGTTATAAGATCCAGGAAGCGGTAAATAAACTGAGCTGGAGAAATAAATTACCATTAAATATGTTCGTGCTTTCTTTTGAGAAGGACGAGGACATAAATAAAATATATCAAATAAAATCAGTGCTAGGTTGCAAAGTGGATATCCAACCATTGAAGACCACAAAACTGATACCACAATGCAAGAGATGTCAGGCTTATGGCCACACACAAAAATACTGCTCAAAGGAACCCAGATGCGTAAAGTGCACGGGTAAACACTTAACCCAGTATTGCCAGAAACCAGCTGAGGCAAAACCAAAATGCGTTCACTGTGGCGAAGCTCACCCAGCCAACTACAGAGGCTGTGTTGTGGCTAAAGAGCTTCAAAACATGAAATTAAAAGCAATGAAGAAGAAAGGGCCGACAACCATTACAACCTCTACTCAACCAACAGGTAAAATTGATACTTCAAA
Source organism: Plebejus argus (assembly GCA_905404155.3). Lineage (NCBI taxonomy): Eukaryota > Metazoa > Arthropoda > Insecta > Lepidoptera > Lycaenidae > Plebejus > Plebejus argus. The sequence goes on from FR989945.1 coordinate 2,613,590, forward strand.
AATTAGTAAAAATTATAGTAACAGAGTCGTTAAAAATATTACATTTGCCCAAATGGCTAAAGTAAATAAGACTCAACAACCACAGCCTGAGGTTCGCACAAATACGGATGAAAAAATAAATAAAATTCTCGATTTAATGACGTCATTTGATAACAGACTAAAAAAACTGGAAAGTAGCGCTAACGTAGCTACTCACTCGCAGAAATCGAAATGATTAACTCATTAAAGATTATGACTTGGAATGCAAATGGATTACAGAAACATCTAACTGAGTTGCAAGTAGTCCTAAGCACAGAGAATATCGACGTGTGTCTTATATCTGAGACTCATTTCACAACAGAAACATATATTCAAATAAAGGGCTATAAAACATACCATGCCTTACACCCTGATAATACTGCCAGAGGTGGCAGTGCTGTCATCATAAAAGAAAATATTTGTCACTATGAAGTATACAAATATGAGCAACAAGAAATACAGGCAGTGGCTGTATGTGTAAAAACAAAATCATTTCCGGTAACTCTAGCCTCCATATACTCTCCACCGAGGTATTCTATAAAATCAGATATGTATATAAACTTATTAGAAAATCTTGGCAATAGATTTATACTCGGTGGTGATTTTAACGCTAAAAACACTTACTGGGGAAAAGAGCTATTAAACGCTATAAACGAGACAAATTGCAAAGTTATATCAACAGGAAAGCCTACATACTGGCCTACAGATACCAATAAAATTCCTGACTTAATCGATTTCTTCATTTACAAAAATATATCGGCCAATTTTCTACGAATCGAGGAAGGCTTTGATATGAGCTCGGATCACTCATCCATAATTCTGACGTTTAGTGAGAAAATCATAATGAGAGAGCGCCCTCTCACGCTTGTAAATAAAAACACGGACTGGGAGAGCTTTAAGTTAGATTTAGAAAATATCATAAACCTGAAGGTTCCTCTTAAGTCTCCAGAACAATTAGATCTAGATGTAAGAGAATTTGTAAAAAATATCCAAAATTGTGCGTGGAATAATACACCAATCACTAACAGAAAAGTAAAAGGAAATTGCTACCCAATAGAAATAAGGCAACTTATAGCAGAGAAAAGGAAAACGCGAAAGAAGTGGCAAGTGTCCAGATGCCCTAATATAAAAAAAGAGCTTAATAATCTCACAAAAAAACTCAGGCGAGAAATCCTAAAGTTTAACGAAAACAGTATGAGCACATATCTCTCTAATCTGACTAATGATCGTTCAACAGACTACTCTTTATGGAAAGCAACAAAAGGACTTAAAAAACCCATTGCCCAAATACCTCCCATCAAAACAGCAAATGGGAACTGGGCTATAAGCAGTGAACATAAAGCAGCTACGTTTGCAGATCATCTAGAAAAAATCTTCCAACCAAATATAGAATTAGAGCAACAATCTAGCTTAGAAGAAAATTTTGATGATTTATCGTCAAATGAACCTAATATAAAACTTGTCACCCCAAGGGAAGTTAAAAGTGAGATAAAAAAGCTTAGCTTGAAAAAAACCCCTGGATTCGATCTAATCACAGGAGAAGTTTTGCGAAACTTGCCACCAAAGGCAATAGTAAAACTAACTACGCACATAAATGCCGCATTAAGACTCAAATACGTACCTGATATGTGGAAAGTAGCAGAAGTCATAATGCTACCAAAACCTGGGAAACCACCACACGAAACAAAATCTTACAGACCAATCTCTCTATTACCTATTATATCTAAACTATTTGAGAAGCTTCTTCTCAAACGCTTAAAACCTATACTAGAAGAAAGAAAATTGATTCCAGACTACCAATTTGGCTTTAGAGAAAAACACTCTACGATTGACCAAGTTCACAGAATAACTGCAGTAATAGAAAAAGCACTAGAGGAAAATAAAGTCTGCACAACAGTGTTTTTGGACGTCGCGCAGGCTTTTGATAAGGTTTGGCATGAGGGTCTAATTAAAAAAATTCGAAAACTCCTCCCAAAACAGTTTGCTGATATCCTAGAGTCTTACCTAGTGCGAAGAATGTTTATGGTAAGACAAGATGAAGCATACTCAGAGCTGAAACATATAAAAGCTGGAGTACCTCAAGGAAGTGTCTTAGGCCCGGTCCTGTACCTACTCTACACTTCAGATATTCCAAAAATAGAAAACAGCACCATTGCGACCTTTGCAGATGACACTGCAATAATGGCTACCGGTGACACTCAAGCAGAATCAGTGAAAAAAGTTCAGAAAGCTATTAACACCATATATAACTGGACTAAAAAGTGGCGAATAAAGCTCAACGAAACCAAATCAGTACATGTTGATTTTACGAACAAAAGACAAAACTATAACCCGGTATTCATTAACAATACTGCAATACCGCACGAAAACACCGCCAAATATCTCGGCATGACATTGGACTCAAAGCTTCGCTGGAAAGCTCATGTCAAAAAGAAGCGCGAAGAGTTGGAGCTTCGCTACAGGAAAATGTACTGGCTGATTGGGAAAGAGTCATCCCTATCCACCAGTAACAAAATACTCTTGTATAAACAAGTCCTTATGCCCGTATGGACTTATGGTATTCAGCTATGGGGCTGTACCAAAAAGACTAATACCATGATAATACAAAGATTCCAAAACAAAGTACTCAGAGGAATTGTGAATGCACCCTGGTACATTAGAAACGAAGACCTACACCGGGACCTTAATGTGGACATGGTCTCTACAGTTATAAAAAGATACGCCGAAGCTCACGAGAAGAGGCTTCACCATCACGTGAATGTCGAGGCCATCCAGCTCCTCGATAACACGGACTTAGTTAGAAGACTGAAAAGGACAAAACCTTTTGAGTTAGTGTATTAATTAGTGTTAAAATCAGTGTGAAAAACGTAAAGTGACTGTGACGAATACAAACAATAATGTGTATTCTCCTTTATAGAGACTTTAAGAAAGTGTTGATGGACACAATCTTAGTTAACTCTACCTAGCAGATTAAGTTAATGTAAAATTACTTATTAGTCTTAGTTAGGCTAGATTGTAATATTATAAAATACCTATACAGGTATTTTATGTATAAAAAAAAAAAAAAAAAAAAAACCCGATATCTGCCTTGTTCTCGTCTCCAGACGTAAGATCCAGTCTCTCTGTAGAGTTGAAAGTTACGATGGACCACGGAAGCTGACCCACCTAAGGCCTGACTGACCGAACAGTAGGTGTGACCTTTCTCTATCGTGGTTACAGCTCTAGCTGTCGTAGATGCTGGGAAATCACTAATTTTATATCTAAGCAATGTGTTCTTCCAAAAACCAAACAATCAAATGAGCTGGCATACCTTGAACCCCGCTAAAAACGCCATTCTTATCAGAAACACTTACAACGTCAATCATCGAAAAACATTTATTATGGCATAATTGCAATAAAAATCTCTCAAATTGCCAGTTTTGTTCAATATTTTATTTCTTAAATGAGCTTAGAAACTATAAAAAAGGATTTCAGACAGCCCGACCCACTTGAGTTCAAGTTGTGCCCCTTTTTAACTATGTTCCGCTAATTTTGCCAGTGTGTGTAGATTTGAACTTGGCAGGTTTTCGTGCTATACGTAACACGTCTTGATGAATTGTATACTTAATTAGATAATGTAATTATATAATTAAATTAACCTGCCAAGTTCAAATTAGAAGTATTATGGATCAGGCTGTTGATGAAGATGATTACGATTGATGAAGTGCATCTGAACTTGGCATTGGATTGGATTTCAACTCTTTTTTGGGCTAAAAATTAGCCGATAGGAACTTGGCCCCATTTTTACAGGTATGTTTTTGATGGGATTAAAATATAACTACACGACGTGACGCATAGCCGAAACTAACAGAAAATAACAGAAACAAGAATTTTTTTTTTCTTGGCTGGTTTTATATGGTGAAATATTAATTTTTAATTAACTAAAAAATGAAAAGCACAAAAATCGGCCAAGTGCGAGTTGGACTCGCGCACGAAGGGTTCCGACCATTATAGAGAAAAATTAGACCAAAATTGTGTTTTTTGTATGGGAGCCCCCCTTAATTTTTTATTTTATTTTAATATTATTATTACATATTAAAGTACAAGCATAACTAAGGATTTTGTGGAAAATTCAAGTACCTACCTGTTGCCATTATTGATATAGGGCAAAAAAGGCTAAAAAAATCATTGTTATATGGGAGCCCCCCTTAAATATTTATTTTATTTTGTTATTAGTATTTGTTGTTATAGCGGCAACGAATATACACAATCTGTGAAAATTTCAACTCTCTAGCTATTACCGTTCTTGAGTTACAGCCTGGAGACAGACAGACGGACAGACGGACAGACTGCAGACATCGAAGTCTTAGAAATAGTAGGGTCCCGTTTTCACCCTTTGGGTACGGAACCCTAAAAATTGTTTGGTAAACTTTGCAAGTTATAGTGTAAAAAAGAAAATGACACCTCAAAAACAAAAATCCATTCACTATTACAATTTTCGGAGGTTAAAACCTCTGGCGACTCCACTAATTCTAGAAAACGGTGATAAATAAAAGCACTTTTTTACATTAATTTTGTCAATTTTTGTCTTATTTTTATCTGTTTGAGTTAGAAATGGAACTTGTCAGCAACTTTTAAATGATTATTGCATATACTTACGACTATAGAAAAATAAAAATAATAATTGAAAAATAACATATTTAAACCATCCCCTACCCTATTACCATATTCACTCGGAAAAGGCCGGCAACACACCAGCAGCTCTTCTGATGCTGCGAGTGTCCATGGGCGACGGAAGTTGCTTTCCATCAGGTGACCCGTTTGCTCCTTTACCGCCCTATTTTCATAAAAAAAATTATATAGGTACATACACTATACATAATTTATATTCTGTCAATGAATCAATTTTGTCCTGTTTTCCTGGCCCACGTTAATTTGGACCATGCTAAGTACGGACTACGGATGTTTTATGTCAAATAATATTTGACATAAAACATCCGTAGTCCGTCCATAACATCCATTGCTAGTTGTATATTATACAACTAGCAATGGATGCACGAATAAGGCAAAATGTTACTTCTCCCTACATTCGTAAGCTCACAACTGAACCAGCAAAAAATATTTTACACCCGATACCTCGTCAATAAAAATAGACCGATAATTTTAATTTTTAACGTATTGTCACACGTTAAAATTATCTGCCTATTAATCCATTTCGCGATGCGACGATAATAATGATAAAGTATTCATATAAATAACTGAGGATGAGCACGATAGACATTCTGTGTGCAAAATGAAGACTATCTTAGCAGTACTCGCTCTGGCCCTCGCTGTTGTAGCCGAGGTGCCCATCAATACCAATTACCACGAAACAGTTGGTATCCCGAGGGCAGCCCAGATCAAAGCCGCAGAAGAAGCCCAGGACTTCGATGGAGCTAGGATTACCGGTGGACAACTGTCCAACCTTGGTGCCTTCCCACACTTGGTATGTACAATGTGATCAACTGAATAATTAATTTAGATTGTTTTCAAATTTTTCCTGGAAGCGTCAATAATCAATATTCATGTCTTTTGGAACGAAGTTCCTTATTGCGCGTTGCGAAAAGGAGCTAGACAGAAAAAATAGTTTAGAGATATTGAACAGTGTGGCGTAGCGACGATTTTTTTATAACTTCGTTCCATCCGGATTCCGGGTGTCCCTTGAGTCTTGACACCTCTAAGTTTTTTTTTATTTCAATTGAGTTTATTTAAACGATTTTATTCAAGCATCATTAATTGCTACGAATTGAATGCCTTTTCATCTTCAGGGCGGTCTGGTGATTACCCTGACTTCAGGCGCAACTTCAGTATGCGGCTCCTCACTGCTGACGAACACCAAGCTCGTAACCGCCGCCCACTGCTGGAGGACCAGAAACAGCCAGGCCCGTCAGTTCGTAGTGGTCCTTGGATCTATCCGTCTGTTCTCCGGTGGCACTCGTATCACAACCACCAATGTCGCCTTGCACGCTAGCTACAACATGGACAACCTCAACAACGATGTCGCCATGATCACCATCAACTGGGTCAACTTCTCAAGTAAGGACAGTCGTAAAATTACTTTAGTTTGTTAACCCATTCAGTGCCGAGCCCGGGATTTTAAACTGCATATACACGTTTTACGCACGTTACAGTACATGTAAACTAAGCATTTGAAACGATTCATGTCCGAAAACGCCAATGAGCGGGCAAGAATACAATATAATCGAGATGCCGGGACCGCCGATGGGCGGGCTGCATTACTATGTACTGTACTCAGTATGGCGGTACCTGAGTAACATCGTTACTTTTCGGAAAGGTAGTGAATGAGTTAAGTAGCTTTAGAAAAACCAAATCATATAATTTAATATTGGTTTTTAGTAATAATTCTCCATAATCATTTTGGTAACAGGAATGTTGCATGATCAAAGTTATTTAGACTTAGGTTAGTCTTTTGAAAAATACTTTCTCGGTTTTTCTCTCTTTTGATTTCGGCTTTTGATATCAGCTTTGCTTTTTAATAATATCCTATGTAGAAGAAGATAGGAACTAGAAAGTGCCCAAGTCCATGGTTATTTTTTTTTTAATGAAATAAGGGGGCAAACGAGCAAACGGGTTACCTGATGGAAAGCAACTTCCGTCGCCCATGGACACTCGCAGCATCAGAAGAGCTGCAGGTGCGTTGCCGGCCTTTTAAGAGGGAATACGGTAATAGGGGAGGGTAGGGATGGGAAGGGAAGGGAATAGGGTAGGGGATTGGGCCTCCGGTAAACTCACTCACTCGGCGAAACACAGCGCAAACGCTGTTTCAAGCCGGTTGTCTGCGAGGACGTGGTATTTCTCCGGTCGAGCCGGCCCATTCGTGCCGAAGCATGGCTCTCCCACGTCAAAGATTAAGATATTTGTATTAAATGTATTATTGTCTCACTTTAGACACTATCAACCGCATCAACCTCGCCACTGGCAGCAACAACTACGCCGGCTCCTGGGCCACCGCCGCTGGATTCGGAGCTACCGGTGACAGTAAGTTTTGACCAATACTCAAATAATTTGATTCTCGTCCAAAGTTCTTTACATTTACTGAAGCCCATAGTTGATTACAATATGGCCTCAGAGACGTAGTTTCTCATATTTTTTTCTTTTCTCAGATGTCGGCATTTCCAACAACCAGGCTTTGAGCCACGTCAACCTCCAAGTCATCACCAATGCCGTGTGCGCCAACACCTACGGCACAAATACCGTCATCGCCTCCACCCTCTGCGTCAGCGGCGCTGGTGGTCAGAGCACCTGCGGCGGAGACTCCGGCGGCCCATTGGCTATTGGCAACACTTTGGTAAAAATCTTTTCTGCTTATTCCTTTTGGTAATAACGCTCTCAGTAATTATAAAAATCGATAGACAGACGGGTTTTAAACAAAAGTAACAATTTGTCAACAATGCAAATATAACGAATACGCAGAGTCACAAATATTTGACATTACTATTCACTAATTAAAATTATGGCAAATTACTGATAATATGTTATTTTATGTAAAAACATATCAAAAATACACAAAATTCAGATATAGAACGTAGGATTTACTTTTTAATTTATATTGAAACACATTTGCAATTAATTTCTGAATTGAAAGAGAACTGATTCTGAAAGCGTTTCAGAAAAGAATTTATTTTCGTTCTTTTTTTAATTTTTTTTTAAATATTCAGATTGGTGTCACATCTTTCGGCCACATCTGGGGTTGCCAGCGCGGATTCCCCGCCGGTTTCGCCAGAGTTACCTCCTTCGCTTCCTGGATCCAGGCCCGCCTTTAAGCTATTGATTCTGATAATTGAAAGCTGAGATATAAATCAAAATAAATGTTTTTGATAAACTAATATGACTTTTAAATGGTGTTCCAACTCCAGCAATAATAATTAAGTATTAAATATAAATAAACAATGAGAAGGTTCCGATAGCTCTAGTAAGGATTCAAGATACTATGGATGACTGTCTATCTGTCTGTCACCTCTTCACGTTCAAACCACAGAACCGATTTGACTGAAATTTGTAATGGAGATACCTTGAGTCCCGGGAAAAGAGGATAGAGTTTAATAATAAAATTATAAAATTAAATTAAGAAATTTAAAAAAACCCCCGCCAAAAAACTTTAAAAAGTAATGAAATAACATTTCCTGACTTTAAGTTTAAATCATTCCTAAGAGTAAAGTAATATTTTAGTCCATAATTATTGTTGTCAAGGTGTGTCGGGGAACCGCTAAGTAAACTACCACAACAGCGACTTTTGCATTTTGTATCGCCATAATAGTCGCTGATTCTCTCGGTTCGGGTCGCTGTGAACAGACCCTTAATTTATATTGTTATGTGAAATCAAACATCTACATTAGCGGTCCCCCGACACACCTTGACAACAATTATGGACTAAAATATTACTTTACTCTTAGGAATGATTTAAACTTAAAGTCAGGAAATGTTATTTCATTACTTTTTAAAGTTTTTTGGCGGGGGTTTTTTTAAATTTCTTAATTTAATTTTATTTTATGCTTTTTAAACTTGTGCAGAATAATTCCTATCAACTGGATCATAACCCAATGAATACCATCTATAAAATATGTCCTCTTGGATGAGGCCATCAATATGAGCCCAAACATGAAACCTCCACTTTAGGTTCATACGGAGCTTGGCTCCTATAGAATCCAGGTGATGCTGCAGCAGCAGCATGCAAATATTTACTGTTTATCTACGTCTTACTGGTTGTCGCAATTAAAATGAGCCCAAACACGAAACCTCTGCTCTAAGTTGGTGAGGAGTTGGGTATCCTATTGATTACCAGGTGATGCTGCATCACCAGGTCAACTTTCCAATAATGTGTATATATTCATAAGTGTCTCGAACCAGGATGCAAAATATAAAACCCATCAAACGACTGCAAGTTGCTAATCGTCCTATCACGAACCAGATATACCGTGATATTTCAGCAATGAGCAGGCTGATGATGATGAACTATAGCTAAGAACACTCACCGTCATGTCAGCTTTCAAACAAAAAAAACTAGATCAAAATCGGTCCACCCGTTTGGATGCTACGATGCCACAGACAGACAGACAGACAGACAGACAGACAGACAGACAGACAGACAGACAGACAGACACGTCAAACTTATAACACCCCTCTTTTTGGTCGGGGGTTAAAAATTTAACTCAATTTACTACTATGCAATAAAAGTGAATCTTCAGTTTTAACAGTGTAGCTCAATATACATACAAAAAATGTTGTTGCATGACAAATTAATCATATTTTGTAACAATCAGACAGGATCATATTATAATCACTTAGATTAATTATTGGTATAATAATGTGATCCATAATATTTTAGATGATAAGAGTTTTGATAATTGATAAAGTATTGATTGTCGTTAATTGATTGACTATATAAATTATAAACTGTCAAAAAAAAAACGGATCATGGGCATTTTGGTATATTAGCTCAACAGAGATAAAATATATACCATTAGATAGCTCTTAGTGAGTAGGTAAAAAAGTTATATGGCGCCCAGCCCCCAGCAACTGTACTTTTTAGGGTTCCGTAGCCAAAATGGCAAAAAACGGAACCCTTATAGATTCGTCATGTCTGTCTGTCTGTCTGTCTGTCCGTCCGTATGTCACAGCCACTTTTCTCCGAAACTATTAGAGCTATACTATTGAAACTTGGTAAGTAGGCGTAGTCTGTGAACCGCATTAAGATTTTGATGCAAAAATGGAAAAATTATTAAAAATTTTAGGGGTCCCAAAAAAATTATAGGTACAACTGAAACAAAAAAAAATTTTTTTCATCTAACCTATGCGTGTGGGGTATCTATGGATAGGTCTCTAAAAATCATATTGAGGGTTCTCATATCATTTCTTTCTAACCTGAATAGTTTGCGAGAGAGACTCTTCCAAAGTGGTAAAATGTGTGTCCCCCCCTCTAATTTCTAAAGTAGGGGCATGATAATTCTAAAAAATATATGATGTAGATTACTATAAAAACTACCAACGAAAATTGGTTTGAACGAGATCTAGCCAGTAGTTTTTTTTATACGTCATAAATGGTAAACCTTAATCTAAATTTCATTAAATCGACTGAAATATAAAAATAAATCAAAAACCTTTTAATTTCATAAAAATAAACCTTATTGCTGCTGCGGAACCCTTCATGGGCGAGTCCAACTCGCACTTGGCCGCTTTTTGAAATAATGTACAGTCAACGTACAAGGCCGGCGTTGCCGACGTAGTTTTTGTCGTCTATGTGGTAAGGTTTTTTGAGCGTAGAAAGGTAACAAAGGTAACGAATAATCATGCTGTAGTGTAACGTAATGTAGCATGAAATATGCAAGCGCTGATGTCACTTTTAAGTTTTAACGTGGATTTTGTCGAGTTAACTCCGTACCTGGCGGCCATATATATACTAGCTGTCCCGGCAAACGTTGTTTTGCCATTTAAAGTATATTTTCGACATCATCAGTTGATACATGTTTTACCCCCTCTTTTGTCCCCTAAGAGGGTGTGGGGGGGGAAGGTCATACACCAGATGTTAAGTTGAAAAACACAGTTAATACCTACCTAATATGAAGTAAGTCCACTAAAGAAAAAAGTTGTATACAAAATCTGACCCCTCTGGTCCCCAGAGAGGGTTGAGAGGGGAGGGGGGGGGGAGAATTTTTATTAACCAGATGTTTAGTTGGAAGAAGACAAATATAATATATCTGTGAAAACCGTATGCAAATCGTACCCTACTTTTTACCAAAATAAAATGTAGCCTATGTTCAGCAGAAATAATGTAAGATTCCAATAGCAAAAGAATTTTTCAAATCGGTCCAGTAGTTTCGGAGCCTATTCGACTCAAACAAACAAACAAACAAACAAAAAATCAAATCTTTCCTCTTTATAATAGTAGTGTAGATGTAGATGGCCGCCAGGTACAGAGTTAACTCGGCCGAGTCGTACTCAAAATATACAACGAATCTTGACAAGCGCCCTATTGGTCATTAATGTATATTTTTAGGAAGTGTATATTTTTAGGAAGGTATACATGGGTATACCTTCCTAAAAATATACACTCCATTCTTGTTGAGCCATATACCAGAGCCCATACATTTTTGCCCATCATCATTTGTTCTAATGCACATAGGCTATATAGTGTCATCAAGATGAAGACTATATCCTGGCTGTTCTCGGTCTGGCCTTAGCCGTCACCAGGGTGCCGACAACGGTGCCCATCAACAAGTGTCCATTATCTAGGCCATCGTTTCTATTTGAATTTCTACAGCTCAATACGACACATTTTGGGCATGTTTAAAATTCCGATTGACGTCCGATTTCGATGGCAGACTAAAGAACAGACTTTCGAAAGACGAGCATTGCTCGTCGTCTGGGAACGCGATAGGGCACGCGAAGTACATACATACACAAAACAAATGCGGTATCTATCTAGCTGGATCTATGTCTGTGCACGAGACCACATTTTGAATTGAAAACTCTGAAAGACTGAAAAATTTGGTAAGGCGGTCGGATTTAAATACACTGACAGTATTAAGTATTTCAATCTTAAAATCTAATCGGAAATATGAATTTATTATACGACACACTGCCCTGCTACAAATATAATAAATAACATGCATATTTCATAGCTTCTCCGGAATATCAACTTTTTTGAAATTTACTGCCTACCTAGCATACGCTAACGAGATATCTCACTCTCGAGATAATTGAAAACTACTCGTCTCATAATGTCAAAATCTCGACATTATCTCGACAAAACTCTATAAAAATGTGTTATTTCGATGATAGATCTACGCGAGAAAAAATGTTTGTCATGCTAGGGTCAATATTTATTTATTTATTTATTTATTTATTTATTACAAGATATTACATCTAATTACACTTTTATGTTTAGATATGCCTAAAAACTCTTGTCGAGTTTGTCTAGACATAACGTTCTCAAACTACAAAGCTTAATATACTAACAATACTAATAACAAATAAATGTAATTTAATAGACAATTTTAACCATTCAAGTAATTTGCATCGAGCGGGCAGATGGGACTTCATAATTACTGATAAGAAAACCATTTATGTTCGCTGCGCCGCTTGGTGCGTAATTACCTATTACCTATTGCCATATAATGAGTAAACAAGTTACAACTTACAACACTATACAGGATGTTTTGTTATTACATTATATATGTTTTATTTTAATCACGAATATCAATATAATTAAAATGTATTTTCTTCAAGCTTATCAAAATAATATGTTTTTAATACATGTTGTTTCTTTTAGTAATTTTCTTCTTAGTATGTTCAGGTAAATTGTTAATTAAGTGTGATATTAGGTACTGAGAGGTTCTTTTGCCATATTCATTATTAAATTTCGGTGTACATAGTTTTTTTAGTGCTATACTTCGTGTAAATTTATGGTGACTTTTTAATGTTTGAATATCACTACGAAAATATTGTTCATTAAGCAGTGCATACTCAACTTTAGTATGTATGGGGAGGACACCACAATACCTAAACAGACCTAGGGGATTGTCCGAGTACTGATTTTTTATTTTAGGGGATACAATTAACTTCAAAAACCTGTATTGAATGTTATAGATATGATCTAAGTATGTTTTATAAGTGCGTCCATAACTACTTAAACCATAAGCTATTAAACTTTCTGCTAATGTTTTATAAGTAAGTAATAATATATTTCGAGGCACAGAATGCTGTATTATATAGAATTTTGTCAATATGATTCTTAATTTATCACATACTTTATTTATGTGGCTTTCCCAATTAAATTTATGATCAATAACTAGTCCTAAATAAGTGTGTTCTGTAACCTGATTTATTTTGACACAGTCCCTAGTGCAATGTGAATTTGGTTTATGGAGACATTCATGGCAGTGTGCTATAACCTCTATTTGTTCTTCATTTTTATGTCTGGATTTTACGTAAATTAATTTCGTTTTATTCGTATTTAGTACCAAGCCTGAATCGTGTGACCACTTACATATTGCGGAGAAATCTGTTTGAATCTTACTTTTCGCTAACGATATGTCCTCGTCCATCGCAACAAGACATGTATCGTCAGCAAATTGATATAGTTTGCAGTGTTTGACGACATTTTTTAGATCGTTAGCATAGGCTAGGTAGTGCTTAGGTCCTATTACTGAACCTTGAGCGGTTCCATCGTCGACTGGAATGATGTCACTAAGTATATTGTCAATCATAACTTGATAGCTTCTATCGTTAAGGTAGTCTTTACACCATTCTAAGATTTTACCTCTTAATCCACTACTTTCTAATCTTTTAATCAACAGATCGTGACGCAAAGTATCAAATGCTTTACTATAATCTATAAAAATTAAGATTACATGTTGTCTATTATTTAAACCATAGTTAATTTCATCGGTGAAGTGAGATAGCAACAGTGTTGTACTTTTGCTTGGTTGAAATCCAAATTGTTCAGTGCATATAATGTCATTTTTAGTGTAGAAGTTTTGGATTTTTTCGCAAATAAACTTCTCAACTATCTTGTCTAATACGGGTAAGATGGTAATTGGCCTGTATTGATCATAATCTTTGGTACTTCCACCTTTGTGTACGGGACGGATAATCCCAGTTTTTAATGCTTTCGGAAAACGTCCTGTATGAATACTCGTATTTATAAATCTTTTAATTGTATCCACTATTCGATCAGATAGCCTTATGATATCCGAGGCACGTATATTATCAATCCCTGGTGATTTATAGGGATTCATTTTTCTAATGATATTGTATACATCCCTATTTGTTGCTTTTGGGAGATACATATATATAATAGAGATGAAGATACAAACTATCAAACATCGAGAAACATGTAGAGAGAGATATTTCGTTGGCGTATGCTAGGCCGGCTGGTCAGGCTTTAGTGTAAGGACACATCGGCGAACGTACGGCGCCTAAAGTTCAGCGGCTGAAGTGTCAGTCGCAATATTCAGTTGTTATGACAAGCCAACCGCCATCAAATGCGTTAGCTGAAAAAATCGCCCGACGGAAGGTACGCATTACGCCGAACGCGGCACAATTTACGCTGATGTGTCATAGGCCGGTATAAATAGGCAGTACTCAAGATGCATCTCGGTCTCAAGACACGGTTCAGGCTCTGTGATTGGTTGGCTGTCAAAATTTGGACCAATCATAGAGCCGAACCGCGTCTTGAGACCGGGGGGTGTAGTGCGATTTTCGCGTAACTTTCTGCCGCGCACTGTAAAACTCTGGAACGAACTGTCACCAGCAGTATTTCCGGACCTATATGACCTGCAAACCTTCAAGAAAAGAGCGTATTCCCTCTTAAAAGGCCGGCAACGCACCTGCAGCTCTTCGGATGTTGCGAGTGTCCATGGGCGACGGTAGTTGCTTACCATCAGGTGACCCGTTTGCTCGTTTGCCCCCTTATTTAATAAAAAAAAAAGTGCGAGTTTTATTCGATCACACACATCGAACAAGTTAACGCGAATTTGTATGGGATCAAAGCAGCGCCACCTACTGGGTAACGTGGATACCGCTTTGATCCCATACAAATTCGCGTTAACGTGCTCGATGCGTATGATCGAATAAAACTCGCACTAACCCCTCAGGTCGCGTCTTGAGTACTGACTATTTATACCGACTATAGAGAACTTGAAATACATAGCGAGCGTATTGAGCCGAACGTTCAGCGCCGTACGTTCCGCAGATGTGTCAAGGAATTTAGATTTCTACGTTCCGACTTCCGAGCTCAACCTATATCCATCTCTTTCTACAAACTACACTTACCTGAGGTGACGTCACCGTTGGCGGGGCGTGGCCACGCGCCGGCGCCGGCGGCCGCGAGCAGACCCAGTAGAGTCGCCCACTCGCCCGCGCTGTGTATGTTCTGTGCTGAGGTCTTTACTAACTCGTAGAGGCCGCATGATATCTAGAGAAGGAAAAAATAACAATAAAACAACACAGGATTTTTCAAAACGTGACAGTCTGCACTCTGCTCGCGAACTGCGAAGCATGTAATAAAATAGGAGAAGAAGGTGCACTCGCTGATTTTTTTAAATCAAATTGCTGGTAGCCATGTATTAATAAAAAGAAACATGTTACAACAAAATATAAAGTAGATGAGCTTTATAAATAGCTTCGATTTCTATCTATCTCACCAGTCACTCAACTCAACAAATCAGCGTGCTGGTGAAACAGCTTGTAAGGCAGGCGGTACAGCAGGCGCAGGTGGCGCAGTACAGGCGCGGCGCACGGCTCGCAGCGCATGAGCTGCGCGGCCCTACGCAGGAGCGCGGTGAGGGCCTCCAC
This sequence comes from Plebejus argus, assembly GCA_905404155.3. Taxonomy (NCBI): domain Eukaryota; kingdom Metazoa; phylum Arthropoda; class Insecta; order Lepidoptera; family Lycaenidae; genus Plebejus; species Plebejus argus. The sequence goes on from FR989945.1 coordinate 2,628,941, forward strand.
TCACACAACTACACACCACTCAATTAACTCACCAGGTCAGCGTGCTGGTGGAACAGCTTGTAAGGCAGGCGGTAGAGTAGGCGCAGGTGGCGCAGTACGGGCGCGGCGCACGGCTCGCAGCGCATGAGCCGCGCGGCCGTACGCAGGAGCGCGGTGAGGGCCTCCACTCACACACCTACACACCACTCAATTAACTCACCAGGTCAGCGTGCTGGTGGAACAGCTTGTAAGGCAGGCGGTAGAGCAGGCGCAGGTGGCGCAGTACGGGCGCGGCGCACGGCTCGCAGCGCATGAGCCGCGCGGCCGTACGCAGGAGAGCGGTGAGGGCGCGTGCGCTCGCGTGCGGAGCGGCTAGCCCCGCCCACAACACTACACGTTCGTAGTGAGGCCCCGCCTCCGACCACACGGATAGCACACGATCGCTGGAGGAAAGAAATATATTTTAATTTATAGAAATATATAAAAGAAATATAGTTACATTTATAGTTAGCCAGACAAATAGATGTCGGAAAAGTTTCTAAAGGAAGCTGAAAATTGGAAAAAAAAATGTCATCACAGAGATTACTTCAAAAAGTACGAATTTATGAATCTGTGTAATTTGTTTCACCATTTCAATTCAGTAATTAGGTCGCAGTCTTTTGTGGCCCTCGTGTAACGTTATATGACTAAAATACTAGGTGAAAACTTACCGATTCTGAATCAAAGTCTGTCCAAGAAGTTCTAGGAAGAATATTGTGATGTCTTCTAGTTGTGGGTTAAGCTGAAGACTATCCGAATCCGGAGGTGTACCGGCCGATATGGTAGCGCGAATCAACTCCTACATTCAAATAAAGTTACGATAAAATGTGGATAGGTATTTAAAAACACTGCAAATAGTCATATTTATTGTATTCAACGATGTAAAAATATTGAAGCGACGCCTTTATGAAAAAGCTGTGTAATTTTTGATCCGAGAATAAATTCATATAAAGTAAAGAGTGTTCTCATTTAGTCCTCCCCTACATTTATCTGTTGTCGATAATTTAGTTTTAATGAAATGATAAAATATTAAAATAATGAAAAATATCCTTTTTATAGTGCCTCATGACGTGCTCATGACTAACATAACACTAATTGTTTTATCTTAACTTATTTATTTAAGTTACCAAAAAATACCTGTAAACTCTCCAACTGTAGAAACTTAGTTTCAGTAATCAGTAGTCCGGGAAAGTTGCATTTGGTGACGCATTCTGTAGCGATGTCTATCAGAGCTTTCTCGTGAGGCGTCGGCGCTCTCATACCTAGAAAATAATTAGATTACAATAGAAAATTAGATTACTTTGAATGGCTAAATAATGTGTAAGTTGTGGTTAAATCAATTACAGATAATACCGCAGTCTTGTCGTTGAAATAGTTTAAAAAGGGCTTTTGACTTTCCACTTTTTGGTTTTTACAATAAAAGTGAGACTAAGCTAAGAGCTAAGCGACAGTACGCTGCAGTGGAATGGCGCGACACAAAACGTCATTTCAACGACGCAAATGCGAAATATTTACTTATTATTCATGTCAAGAGTAAGTTTTTGAAAACTACAGTAAAAAACTTAGTACATACAATATTTATTAAAAAAATATTTTACCGCTCTCTCCTAGCGCGATATAGGAGTATATACTAGAGAGCAGCCCGCTGTCGGTGCCTCGCGACGCCTCACGCATCAGCGACACTTTGCCGCCTGGTGCGAGGTAGTCTTCAGCTTCTACTAGACACTGGAAAGAAACATTATCACATTAGAGATATTTTGTCGACTATTCGGCTCTAAATTTAAAATCAATGACGTCAGTTCAGTCTAAAAAGACATAAAAATTGATACCACGTCTGCTGATTAGTACGCCAGTCGCGCCGGAACCGCGCACGCACGGCGGAGCGCGCAGCGGGCTTTACCCGCCTGACCTAGCCTCGCGCCTGATAGTATACACTATTGACTACTCACAACAGGCAGCAGTCGCCCCAGGTACAGCGTGGTGAGTATCTCGAGCAGGTGTCGCCACGCGGCGCGCACGCTATCCGCTAGCCGCGCCGCAACCACGCACGCACGGCGGAGCGCGCAGCGGGCTTTGCCTGATTGACCCAGCGCGACGCCTGCAAAAAATATTGTATGTATCTAACTTAAATGACTCATAATTTGAAATCCTTTAGTGTACATATTATGTCTATTACATAGAGACAACTATAAAAGCAGCAGCGCTAAAGAAAGTACGACATTACGGTTTGGTCGTACTGTTGATACGTTTTAAAATATACGCCAGTGCTTGTCCCACCAGCGGCACACCAGTTCAAGATAGCGTCAGATACATGACGTCCTGATCACATGCCAGTATACTGAGTTTCGCAAGCTGTCAAATCTATTATCTAACAGTTATTCTTCTCATCAACTTACCGACAACGATGTAATTCAGATACTGCGGCGCCAGTAGTCCAGTGATCTTGCACACCGTCAGCAGCAGCGTGTCAATAGTGATGTCGGCAGCGGGCAGTCTCGCTATGAGCGCCACGCACCGCAAATAACTGGCAGATGTGACAACTATCAAATCTGACAATAATTCTTCTCATCGACTTACCGACAGCGATGTAATTCGGATGCTGCGGCGCCAACAACCCAGTGAACTTGCACAGCGTCAGCAGCAGCGTGTCAACTGTTATATCGGCAGCGGGTAGTCTCGCTATGAGCGCCGCGCACCGCTCCAGTCCGTCCAACGCTGCCAGCGCGGGACAGTCCCGGATGTTGTTGGACGCGATCTCCTCTGCGGTTGGCTGCGGGGAGCGCTCGAACATCGCTGATAGGGCTGTCACCTGTGTGATGGAAAATAAAATATATAAAAATTTTGAATACATAACTAATTTTTTATTTAAATCATAGGATGTATGTCGACATAATATTCTCCTCTACGAACCAAACTTTAGGTGACGAAAAACCTGACATAAATGTTACTATACGATTATCCAGCGATAATATAGATACCAAGTCGAAACCATAAGACGCAAAGCGATACTTCAACAATACGGTAAAATGAAGGCTTGTGTCTCGTCTAGCGACTTTTACAACAGTATTTACCGCAGGTGGACACGCAGCCGGCAGTAACGCAGCGTGATGCGGCGCGGCGGCGGCAGTGGGCGGGGCCGCGACGTAGCGGGCGGCGGGCGTGCGTCCGCGACGCTGTAGCACGCGCCACAGGTACGCGTCGCGTACAGGTCCCACGCGTTCGGCGGGCATTACCATCTCTTCGTTTCTAAAGTAGAAAAAGAGGAGAATTTAAGATTAAAATATTGCTAAAAATTAAAATAAAAAAGAACATACTTATACACATTACACGTGAACCTGATGAATATCTAAAGCATAAAAAAGTGACAACTTTTGATCGAGTTATTCCACCTTCCAGCATCTTATAACCAATTAACTTTCCGTATGATCTATCGACTTAATTTCTGTCTTTAATTTTTACAATATAATAATGCAACTCGGCGCCGTATTTTTAAATTGACAGACAAGATACCAGTAAGAATAGGAACTGCTTCTATACTGACGGTACTATAGGCTTCACATAAAAAGTATTCGACCAACCGCGCCTATTATAATAATCATTTCATAAGTTCCAGTTTTTTATATTTATTCTTATTCTTCAAAAAAATGGGTTCTTGTGTCTACTTACTTGATAGAATGGAATATCGCCTCTAGCATGGCCTGGTCAAAGTCCCCGGAGCCGTTACATCCGCGCAGGTTCCGTACGAAGTCCTCCGCCGTCATGGGCACGTTGAGTTTCTTAGCGTTGTGGTTGTGCTGGTCCATGTTGAGCATTATCACCGCGTACGCTAATCGGAACGCCGCGTCCGTGTTTGCGAAGGGCGAGCCGTTTGTCGTCTGTAGTTGAAAGAGTTACATGAGAGGTTGGTTTAAAAAAGTTTTACGGCATATCTCAAGGACACTACTTTAATTATATTTATGCTGCTTCGATTCTTGTTCAATCCAGACCGTTTTATATTAAACTACAAAATGCAATAACATTGATTTATAGCGTATTCAATTTAGTACAGTTTAGAGTAATGATTTTATAAGTTCTAATAATTTATAACAATTAAGGCTTAAATCGTAAAAATACAGAACCACTACCCGCAAAAATATCGCCTGATATTATAACAATATTATATCGTGGCTGTGCTATCGCATACCGTCGTACCGCAGTCTACATACATTTTGTACAGGTTGTACACTAAACTCATTACTCACATGCCATCTCTCAGCGAATTTCTCCATGACGAGGAATATGAGCGGGGCTTCCCCAGGCAGTCTGAACGCCTCGAGGTATAGCCGCAGTGCCTGGTCTATGCGCAGGCCGGCATAGTCGAAGCTGTCAGCGAACGCACCAAGGACGTTAGCTCCGGGGGTTTCCCCGTCGTCCGCTTCGCCGCGAGACGAACGCTTGCAGATGTATTCGCCTGTAAAATAGATATTTTAGTAATTCGTTTCTATTCGTCTTGTTACGAAGAGAAAATGAAAAGTTATTTCAACACACAGTTCTAAATTACTTAACATTAACATTCGGCAGTTTTATGGCTGCAAGATACCCGCGTATAATATTGAACTGTGTTTACATTTAGATGAAATGAAATGGAGTAAGTAAAGAAAGGAATGTAAAAAGTAATGGAGAGAAGTAAGAACAATTTTTACATAGTAACGTTAACGCTAAACAAACAGGTTGTACACATTAAGCTTAATAATATTATGATGTCTAATGTCACGCTCACTTATAAAATTGCAGCAAAAAATTAGCTACACTTGCTGCGGGTCGGTGGGCGTGGCCAGCACGCTCCTGTACTGTGTCTACTGAGGTGTGACGTCACTCACCGATCATCTTCTTGTCCAGGTCGGGGTTCTCGCGCAGGAAGGCGGCGACCTGCTGCGGGTCGGTGGGCGTGGCCAGCACGCCGTGTTCTTGCAGGAACTCTATCCCGCGCTCCGGCTTCTGATTGAAGATCTCCGTGCCTTGGGTCACCCACTAGACAAATGTGAATGGAGTTTAGTTTTAAATCCTAAATGATTGGGTATCTTGAGAGTTAAGACTAAATAAAAGCATCAATTATAAAATTATGAAGTGATGTTTTGCGGCAATTTTACCCTGTGGGTACTATACAGACAAGAAGAAACAATAAATAAGGCTGAACTATTTTAAAAGCAAAATGACTATTTTCTATTGAACAACGAAATATTTTCTTCAACGAATGAAATATAGCGTCATATTAAAAAAAAGCGTACGTCAACAATCAACATGGATTCGACAACTTTAGTGCGCAATAGTCAGCAAATGTGCCTAGCGTTCTGGCCTACTCTTAAATCTAAAGACTACGTCTTTTGAATTTCGAATAGGTAACAAAATATAGCTCACCTTCTTCATATTCCTGATAACCTCCAAATCAGCCACTTTGGGTAACTCCGCAGTGGGCGTGAACCTCTCCGCGCGCACGTATTGGCTGATATCGTGCGTCACGTGATCGCTAACCACGGAATCGTCCAATCCGCCCAACTCCAACGTCACGTGACCACCACGACCCGACTCTTGGACGACTTCCGTGATCTCTTCCGGAACTTTCTGCGTACCCATTTCGATCGCTTCGATTATCGTCATTAATACTTCAAGAGACAAAGTATGTATGTTGTACGTAGTGGAAGATACGACGTTTTTCGACAGCAACTTAGTTATTTCTTCGAAGACGTTTATACAGTAGACGTCGCAGTCGAAATTGAGGTAGAGTTCCGTACATAGGCCGGGTATCCGGAATATTTGTGACAGCCCTTCCAAGGATACGTGGTGTATCTCTTTCAATTCGTACGTGGCTTTAGTGTTGTCGGCGGAGGTGATTTCTATGATTTTCTTGAAGAAGGCCTCCATTTGATACTTGAGGTGCGGTCTCAACGCTTCAAACAGCAGAAACCAGATTTGCAAGTCGAGAGCGAATATTGAAATCCTTTCCGTGTCCAATAACTGAAATTAAACAATTTTTTTTTTATATAAAAAAAAACATATTATAATATTACTTTATGAAGACAAAATAAATAAATAAATAATAAATAAATATCTTTATTTTACAGAAAACTTACACGCTAATCTTATACAAAACTCTGGTCTCCACACTAGGATTCCCTGTGTCGTGGAGACCAGTCTCTTCCATCATGAACATATATATTAGCAATATACAAATATTTGTATTAACCAGCTAAGGACATATTACTATACGTACTAAGTCTTTTTAACAAAAGGCTGTATAGTGTATACGTGTATGTGTTATTCTTAAACTTTGTAGTAAGTTTAATAGTAGCTTTTCGTATTAAGTATAATTATGATATAGCGATAAAGTGATTTTGACGCAAAGGAGTTGCGGGCGTCATGTAGACTACAAACTTACGCTCAATAAATTTCTGCACAGCGCGTCCTTGACTAGATACAACAGGGAGGGGCACTTAGCGATCTGGTCCGCGCCCACCTCCAACGCCGTCCCCACTAACGTCAGGCCTTGGTGGACCATCGCTGACGTGTTCTGAGCGTCCAGGGGGTTGCAGAGCGATATGAGAAACCTGAGGAAAGGTGAAACTGATAAAGTGGAAAAGGTATTCGAAATCAATCTTCAATCTAAATAATAAACAACTTTTCCAGTTATAAGAAAAATAAGAAAATTTCTCAATTTTTTCATACATTTTCGCCATATCAAGAACGCGGCGAGCGTCGTAACCGCCACTGTACTAGGCGCGTTAATATGAATCTTATTTTAATGTCATTAACGTCGATATTCGTACTGACAGACATCCGACCTGCTAATTCTCCGGTTGGAGCATTCTTAAGTCGTTTAAAGCTAAGCTCTCGATTGAATCAACAAAAATGTTTTTGGTTGGTTCCACGGTACACTAATTTTGGCTTGGAAGACATTAGTCCATACCTGAACAGCTCTCTGACGCAAGCCAGACCGTATGGGCGGAGTTCGGGCGCCTGCTGTTGCGGCGTGAAACGGATGCCTCGCACGTTCACATACTCCTCCAACTTCTCGCCCGAAGTGTCCGCTTCGGCCTGAGGCTCGGGTTGGACTTCTGGACACAAATTGTATTCATTTTTATAAATTTTTATTACTTATGTAAAAAATCACAATTGATAGATAAAGTTAGGTTACAATATAATATGGTGTCGCAAATAAATTAATATTATGACTGGATAGTTTTTGTGGAAAAATTTTTTGCTAAAAAGTGCTGAGCAGATTTGAATTAAAATGAATATGTTAGTAGCTTACACCTTCACATTTCAATTCAATAACTTATTAAAATGATTTTGAAAATAATATGTAATTACTAATTAAAAATGAAAGACGCCACAATCATTTAGCTTATTAGTTATTAGTTATTACTTATTACTTTCCCACACGATTGTTACCTTCAACAACCGGTTCATTCTCTATCTTCTCAACCTCTGCTGCCTTCTCGCTCTCGTCTGTTTCCTTCTCTTTCTCTCCCTCAGTGTCAGCACTAACACACTTCTCCAGTAGCTGTGTCAGGGAAGACTCGTTGGCTAAGTCCATGGAGGAGTGTCGAGCATGCTTCTTGGGCATTTGGTCTACTGGCTCTATTGTTATCTCAGCTTCATTTATTAGGTTCTTGTCTTGGCTAAAAAGGAGATAAAAGACTCATTTAAAAGAGTTATTATTTAAAGATTTTAAAAACATGAGATATATTATGGGTGCGTGGTATGCGCCAAATCGTACGCAATTGTGTACAATTGATTCTTCTTCTCGCGAGATTCTCTTGAGAATATGGAGCGCCCTTTAGTTTCAGTAAATGCATAACATATTTTTTTTATTACAATAATTAGGGTCGTCTATGAGCTAGTCGCCCATATCCTTTATTTGTCTCATTGTCATAATATGGTCGCGTACCAAGATTACATTTTCTCTTAATCTACTGTAAGTCCATCGCCTTGGACCTTTTAAAATTATACATTATTATACTATTACTATTATTGTATATTATATTATGCTTTGAGTGAATTGTCGTTTTGCGAGTAGCTGGCGACATCGGCAACCGTTGAAACAGCGTTTTATAACATTTTTCCTTACTTTTTTGTGTTCTGTGGTTACACCTCATAAAATTCTAGACGCACGCGCACGATAACTCTGCGCGCGACAGCGTAGGGATTCATTAAAAAAATGGGTAATCCCAATGATATTTTAGGTATTGGTAGTTTTACTTTAATATCCTTATAAATACTCATTTAAATTATGTATAGGAATAGGCGTATCGATTATTATGTAAATATGGCGGCCCGACGAAAAGTTTCGTTCAGCCGCGCGCAGAGTTATCGTGCGCGGAGTCTAACGCCTAGACTCCGATTTTTGAGAATTTATCGGTTGTTATAAGGCCCACTTACACCAGCTAAGTTGAGCTGAATTCTTGTTAATCGTTGAGAGTGATCATGACATGACATGATACCATTGATGGTTAACATCAAAGAGAATATAATGTTGTTAACATTATACTTACTGGTGAGTGATGCTGTGCCGTTTTCCAGGGTCTTCAGAGGTCGGCGTGTTCAACTCGGTTGGTGACGCCACTCGCTCTAACGAGTTTGTACCTTGGAAAAAAATAGTAAATCTTACTAAAGTGCACTCACGGAAAGCGTTTTTTTCGCTCATCATTACTTGTAGCTTTTGAATTTACAGAAGTTTGGGGTAGCTGCGCAACAAGCAATAACAAATAATATTATTACATGAGTAGCAAAGGGCAGTAAACGATAGAACATATAATTTTATCATTTACGAGCAAATCGTTTGCTTCGTTGCGTAGCGTGATTGGAATGGAACAACGCATAATATGCATTTGCGGCGACGCGACGCACGGATACACAACACAAAACTGCAACGCAACAAGGCTATGTGGTCTATATACATATTATAATATAGAAATGGATTTTCAATTGTGTATGTCGCGCTATAACTCGATAACGGCTAAACCGATTTGGCTAATTTTTGTCTTAAAATAATCCCAGGTAAAGTTTATAAGTGACACGAAGTTCACCGGGACATTTAGTTTACGAGAAAACAAAGGAAATGACCATAATAACACTCTAATCATTTCCAATAAATAGATTGTTTAACATTTCCCAACCAAATTACGTAAATCCTCTATCTGCCTTTTAATCAATTTCTCTGATATAACCTTCAAGCATAGTCAGATCAAAAGAATACTTACTGTTAGCAGCTTCCAGTTTCTTCTTAGCATTCTTGTCTCGTCGTTTCAGTGATAGTCCTACAGTGTTGAAAGCTGGATTAGTGTCTTCCGCTGGGAACTGAGGCAGCCTCATGAATATCAACTGAGTCATGTCTCTCAGGCATTGCTCTGCATTGCGACGAAGTAATTCTGGTGCAAAAAAAGGTGGCATTGTATCACAATAAACTCTTGCAGTAGCGGCTTTACCCATTGCGAGGCCCTAGGCGGAAGGTCTTTACACGACCCTGGGCGGAGGGTCTTTACACGGCCCTGGGCGCCAGGTCTTTGCGGGGCCCTTTGCCTTACGAAAAAATACTTTGCGAGGACCCTGCAAGAGCGGGGCCCCGGGCGATTGCCCTGTTACCCCTAGGGCCACCACTGCACATAATAAAATTAACAGTCCCCAGACAACAACTTTAATAATTGACTGTGCGCAAAATTAAATTTGGAGTAGCTTGTCCAGTGTCAGGTTCAAGTAAATATTTCATATTTGTAACATAGTATAGACAACTATGGTAGTTCTCCTCCATCCCTTTCATCGGTTATCCTTCCGTTGTAGCTTTGGAGGAGAACTGTCAGAGACACAGACAAATGGAAGATAGTAAAACCCCCGCCTAAAAACTTTAAAAAGTAATGAAATAACATTTCCTGACTTTAAGTTTAAATCATTCCTAAGAGTAAAGTAATATTTTAGTCCATAATTGTTGTCAAGGTGTGTCGGGGGACCGCTAAGTAAACTACCACAACAGCGACTTTTGCATTTTGTATCGCCATAATAGTCGCTGATTCTCTCGATTCGGGTCGCTGTGAACAGACTCTTAATTTATATTGTTATGTGAAATCAAACATCTACATTAGCGGTCCCCCGACACACCTTGACAACAATTATGGACTAAAATATTACTTTACTCTTAGGAATGATTTAAACTTAAAGTCAGGAAATGTTATTTCATTACTTTTTAAAGTTTTTAGGCGGGGGTTTTATTAAATTTCTTAATTTAATTTTATTTTATGCTTTTTAAACTTGTGCAGAATAATTCCTATCAACTGGATCATATCCCAATGAATACCATCTATAAAATATGTCCTCTTGGATGAGGCCATCAATATGAGCCCAAACATGAAACCTCCACTTTAGGTTCATACGGAGCTTGGCTCCTATAGAATCCAGGTGATGCTGCAGCAGCAGCATGCGAATATTTACTGTTTATATACGTCTTACTGGTTGTCGCAATTAAAATGAGCCCAAACACGAAACCTCTGCTCTAAGTTGGTGAGGAGTTGGGTATCCTATTGATTACCAGGTGATGCTGCACCACCAGGTCAACTTTCCAATAATGTGTATATATTCATAAGTGTCTCGAACCAGGATGCAAAATATAAAACCCATCAAACGACTGCAAGTTGCTAATCGTCTTATCACGAACCAGATATACCGTGATATTTCAGCAATGAGCAGGCTGATGATGATGAACTATAGCTAAGAACACTCACCGTCATGTCAGCTTTCAAACAAAAAAAACTAGATCAAAATCGGTCCACCCGTTTGGATGCTACGATGCCACAGACAGACAGACAGACAGACAGACAGACAGACAGACACGTCAAACTTATAACACCCCTCTTTTTGGTCGGGGGTTAAAAATGGGGAAGACCTATGTCGAAGAACAATCTGACTAAATGTGTTTCCTTTTTTCCTGTAAAAGTTGTATGGTTATAGCCTAAAGTTAATATACCTAGCAGAATAGAGCAACAATCTCAAGCTGTCAAACGAAACCGAAATTGGTTTTCATCTGTGTGAAAAATATGTAAGTACATGTATACACTGACACAAGCATGATTGGACCATAAAGTTAATATACCTAGCGGAATAGAGCAACAAACTCGAGCTGTCAAACGTAACCGAAATTGGTTTTCATCTGTGTGAAAAATATGTGTATACACATAGTGACATCTCGCTTGCTCAGGCCTTTGTTTCTCTATTCCGCTAGGTATATTAACTTTATGGATTGGACATGAATTCTATGAAATTAAATTGTCAACGTGCCGATACGTGCCGACTGGACGTCACAAAAAGAGTTGTGCTGTCATCGTATCACACGTCTCTTTTTACCACACATTGTTACTGATAGTGACATCTCTCTTGCTCAGGCCTTTGTTTCTCTATTCCGCTAGGTATATTAACTTTATGGATTGGACATGAATTCTATGAAATTAAATTGTCAACGTGCCGATACGTGCCGACTGGACGTCACAAAAAGAGTTGTGCTGTCATCGTATCACACGTCTCTTTTTACCACACATTGTTACTGATAGTGACATCTCTCTTGCTCAGGCCTTTGTTTCTCTATTCCGTTAGGTATATTAATTTTATGGGTTATAGTCAGACAATAAAGGGTTTATTTATTTATTTTAGACCACCGTACCTGTCAATCTAGTTTCAAAGCATGTTCGGAAACAGCTGAGCATCATTTCACAAACACTCTCATCAGTGAGCATAGCACCCTCAGGACTGAGCATAAGTGTCCTCAACACCTGCAACAACATTATATGTTATCACTTATCAGCCAAAAGTATATTGAGAAAAAAAATTAAGATTCATTCAAATAAACATTCTTATTCTTATAAAAAATAACTGTATTTTAAAAAGATAAAACCGACTTCAGAACTGTACATAATTGAGAATTAAAACTCCCTATCTCCAAAACTACTGAACCAATTTTGATGAAACTTGCACTATTCCCTAAGTTGAACAATACCTAGTACAATAAAAAAGAATCACTTAAATCGGACTTGTAGTTTCAGAGATATGCGCGAACAAACGTAAAAACATACATACATACATAAATACATACACTTTTGAAATTTGGCACATTTGTTCAGAAGCTGTTATAGATTAACATAATATACAAAAACTGGGCAGTTCTGGAAATATTACATACATACGCGTCGAATTGATAACCTCCTTTTTTGAAGTCGGTTAAAAATGAATTGTAGACTTAATTAACAAAATAAATTATAGAGAATATAAGGAATTAAAAAAAAAATCAAAGTATTCATGGACAAATATAAAATAAGATTATACTAAAGTCTAGACTCCAGACTGTATTAAACAAAAGTAAACATTTAACTTTCTACTGTATTTTAAATTTTTCATCATGATTTCCAGTATTTATTATCATCTTTTTTTTTTATTTATTATCATCAATTGAAATGAAATATTCATTTTCTGTTTTCATACTCTTGACCAGTGACGGATTAAGACTACTTGATGCCCTAAGCAATCCATGCCTGTGTGCCCCCTCCCCCCCTAGCCATATGTCAATCGGTCTTTACACTTTTAAGTTTTACCACCTAAAAACATTACTTTTATCCTAGAAACTTTCTTTGGTGTGGTTTTTGGTGACGTGAGAGTGAGACGTGATGCCCTAAGGATGGATGTTTTTTGAACTTTTGTCCTTCTTCTGGTGCCCCCTCAGACGTGATCCCCTAGGCAATTGCTTAATTTGATTAAGGGTTAATCCATCACTGCTCTTGACTCTTAATCTTTGTTAGAATTAGTTATTTTTTTCTTATTTAAAATGCAATATGTATATTTCTTGTTTTATTCATGGATATTCTTTAATTAATACAATAACAATGTCATGCACTTAAAGAACATATTGTTATCTTACTTGCAATATCTTTAAAAGTACAATGCCATCAGATGAGTGGTCCGTGCCAACAAATCTGGCATGGGTGACAGCATCGGCAATGTCCTCCACAGTCGCTGGCACACTGGGATGAGTTGGATCTAGAATATAACGTATATATACATATGTCTACCAGAATCTGATGACAAAAATGGAAAAAAGAAATTGACGCTACCAATACTGGGGAAATTGGAGCAAAATGTTTGATACTTTTTTTCCTTATAGCAAGTGATTCTGTGTGTGATACATGCAAATGTAAAAAAATATCCAATGATCAAGGATATTTTTTCTCCCATCCAAGTTTGCCATGAGATTCTGGTAAACATATAGTGACTTTAATATGCTTTCTCTATATTATTGTAAAGGAATTAATTTGATTCATTTTCCTGATTAAATTTTGTAATACATTCCATCGCAATTTTTATACTTGTTTCGTATAAACAAATTAGTACTTTTCCTTTATGATTTGTCAATAAAAAATATGAAATTCGCTTACCTATTAGGCCATAAGATAAAAATTTATGTATAGCTGATAAGGCCAGACTGGTAACTGGGCCAGTGGTTTCTTTACTCCGGATGACTTCGAGAAACGGGCTGAGGTACGTCGCAGGGTCTAGTTCTCGCAAGTCAGCAACTTGGTATAATATTGTCTTGAGGTCTTGGAAGGTGCGCAGGAGAACGTCGTACTCCTCATTCGGGAAGGTGTGCAAACCCCAGCGAGTGCTCCGTCTCATGGCAGTGACGAGCATCGCCATCTCCCCCTGCACCACAAATATTCCATTGCCCGGTAGAGACATTTTCAGTAATTTTTGGTTTTATTATGGGTACATCCACAGACTTTGGTTTCGTATTTCTCGAAGATTTTACACTGACTACATATTTCTATTGCTGAGAACTGAACCACAAAGTAACTGTTCACTGTTCTAGTGCCTGTATAGGTGTTAAAATAAATTAATTTTATTAATTTTCTTTAATTTAATTCGACGACAGACATTCAGTCTCAGGACCTGTTGACGTTTCTAAATTTTGACGTCTGCTGTCAAAAATCACAAGTGACGACGTCACTATTATCACCTTCTTCTTTATTAATTAATTTAGCAAAATATATATTTTAGGTTGCCAGTTTCCAAATCACCATTTTAAATACAAATTACTTTCTGCAAGCTGAATTTAAATTATAGCAGTTTAAATGTTTTTAATTTTTATTTTTTTGTGCAAGCAAATAACATTAAAACAAACCGTTTCTTGAAAAGTGAAAAAACTTTCACCCACAAAGTACAGACTTCCCACTTTCACCAAAATGATAAAAATTGAAAAATGGCAACATTCTTAAAATGTCGGACAAATGTGGTTTATCTTTGTGACAAGTTTTAGATTTTAACAATTCAGTCTTAGTTTCTTTAATTTTGTTAAATTTTATTGCTTCTTATGTAATTGTAAGTATAAATGTCTGTTTATTGCTTTCTATCATAATTTATAATGATTGTGGACAAGGAGCTCACATAATTTGCATTGTCACGCGTGCCATGGCAATCGACACAGATTTGTCAAACTCTTCTTTTTGTGCTCCCGTGGTTATTCTTAAATAGTGTATCTAATTACATTTCAGGCGGCGCCTAATCGTAGTGGACGGTACAATGGTTAAGAAAAAGAGACAAAACGACCCCAGCGAAAATGGGGACGACTCCACCGAGTCGTGCGACGAGACAGTGAAGTCTGCCTGCCCTCACGTCGCTAAAACCGTAGATCTGAATCGATTGAAGAAGGCACTAAAGACTGGGGGCTTCGAAAAAGACTGCTCGGAATGCAGAAAAAGTCCGACGACGGAAATAGTGGACTCAAACTACGAGGAGGACTTGTCACTGTGGATGTGTCTCAGGTGCGGGTCGCAGCTGTGCGGCAGAACGCGGAACAAGCACGCCCTCAACCACTTCAACACCCCTCACTCGGACAGCCATGCCCTCACAGCTAACACCTCGACATGGGAGATCTATTGCTACTGCTGTAATAACGAAGTGCACGCTACCAGCTCCAAGAGACTTCACGAGTGCATAGAGTACCTAAAGAAGCAGGCAAACAGTCGCAAATCACCCGCAGTGGATAACGCTGAATCACAATTACCAAAGATGCTGGAAATTTCAATGCCACTAGATATGATAAAAAATGACAAAGGCAAAGATAAGGCCGTAGCATTGAACTTGCCGCGGGTGCGAGGGCTAACAAACTTAGGAAACACATGCTTTTTCAATTCAGTTATGCAATGTTTAGTTCAGACACCTTATTTGTTGAATGTATTGCAAGAGATGGCGACACCGGGAGAGAAGTTCACTCTGCCGGGGGGTAAGCTGAAAATGAAGCCGGAACAGGCCGGGGAGGAGGGAAAGGAGGTGGACCTCCCGCCGATAACTGGACAGCTGGGAGAGTGGGGAATGTTAACAAGAACACTGGCGGAAACACTTGCTGAGTTGCAAGCAGGTAAATATTCTAATTATATTCCATCTGAAATAATGCCATGGGAATTTAATCATATAATGTCTAAGTTAAATCTTTTTTTGTTAATACCATAGGTGAGTTATATTTAGATTTTATTGTAAAACTCTGAAAAGGGGCCCAGCACAAGGGGTCTTAGGGAGGTTTTAATATTAACGTGATCCCATCAATAATAATTTGTCATGGGCCCCGGATGTTATAGTTACGCCACTGATTAAAATATATCTTTTTATTTCTATAATTATAGTTGAAACTTAAGTGTAAAGAATAATGGAAAGTCAACAAATTTTATGTGTGTTTATTGTGTAGCTGACAAAATATTTTTAATGAGGCCTATTTGCTCAGATGTTATATCTGTTATTTTATTTATTTGTGAAAGAGATAAAATGATATACAATTGAGGGTAAACTTTAACCCTGATCTTTTAAGTGGACCTAATATAATTTTTATATTCAGACTAACAAACTCAGGTAAGTGACACATAATATTAGTGTAAAAATAAAAGCTTGACCTACTTTTGTATGCCAAAGAATATTTTTGTGCAGTTCAGCTGATTATCAAACAAAGACTCATGAATCACTTAATGTTAATTTAATTATTATAATTATAAGGTTTTAGCACTAACCTTGTAATATCATAAGCTTGTTTCACCTAAGATTTTTAAACACAAATATCATTTTTATATTATTGCACTATTTTTAGAAATTAAATATTTGAATCTATTTATTGAATATTGTTTAACATCTGAATTGACATTCATTTAATTCTTTTATTTAGTGAAGCACATATTATACTGATAAAAATATATCAAAAAAAGTTTTTTTAAATCTTTAATAGTTATGTTCTTTTAGATATACTATCTTTGTCTCCGCTTATTAATAAAAAACATACAGTATGTAATTTCTACAATGCCATTGTCTTTGTTAAGGGGCCGGGGTACCCTCGAAATTTTCATACATACTTAATACCAAAATCATTTTCTCATACGAAAATATTTAACATGTTTGAGTTATTTTTCAGCTTAAAATAGTAATTACCTAGGTTCCTGCAAAAAAATTTCTACAAAATATTTAAACTAAAAAAATTTTTTTGTGTTTAAATATTTTGTAGTAAATTTACTAGAAAATATTTAAACACTAAAAATTTTTTCGTATGAGAAAATGATTTTGGTATTAAGTATGTATGAGAATTTCGAGGGTACCCTGGCCTCTTAAGTTGCTCTTTTAACAAAGAGACAGAAATTTGAGGCAGACCCTACAAGAACTTAACAAAATAGTTATTTTACTTTCAAGGTGAGGGTGCTGTTTACACCCCACGGAAGCTGCTGTCGGCTCTGGTGAACAAGTTACCACAGTTTGGAGGCGGTGACCAGCATGACTCTCATGAGCTGCTTAGGCATTTGCTGGAAGCTGTCAGGTAAGCATATTTTATTGTCAGTTGGGACTTTAAAAAAAATTATTATATTTACATTGAACTATTTGATTTTAAATCAAATGGTATCATTTGGTTTTAAAAGAGGAAATTGATACTCAATTACTCATCCAAATTAATACACCTTTTTTAACCGACTTCAAAAAAAGGAGGTTATCAATTCGACGCGTATGTATGTAATATTTCCAGAACTGCCCAGTTCTTGCATATGTTAATCTATAACAGCTTCTGAACAAATGTGCGAAATTTCAAAAGTGTATGTATGTATGTTTTTATGTTTTTGCACGCATATCTCCGGAACTACAAGTCCGATTTAAGTGATTCTTTTTTTAAACTTAGGGAATAGTGCAAGTTTCATCAAAATCGGTTCAGTAGTTTTGGAGATAGGAAGTTTTAATTCTCAATTACGTAAAATTTTGAAGTCGGTTTTATCTTTTTAAAATACAGTTATTATTTCTTTATGTTTATATTAGATCCTTCGATGGTGGAATCTTGGAAATCTATTGTTATCGCTGCCCACTTGAGTCGTTAAATAGTTGAGTTGGGGAGTTGATAGGTTAAAAGTAAAAGCATAATAGCCATTTTTCTGAGATTTTTTTCACTTAGATGATAGATCAAAGTGAACATCAATAGATGAAGACATGTTTAGCTATATGACCTTATCCTTTCTCAATGAAACATTGCATTTCAGGTCTGAAGATTTGCGACGATATCAATCTGTGATCCTCAGTAGTCTCGGTGTGAGCTCCAAGGTAGACCCTGCCAAGGTAGATGGAGAGGAGAAGCAAAAGGTCAAGTTTTACGGACAACAGGCATCAGATACTATGTTGAGACCAGAACAGGTAAGTTTCGAAAATATAATATTATGAAAAAATACCAGCAGTCTTATTCCCGAAACTAATACGATTTTGATTTACGCATTGATTAGTTCCAAATTGAGCCGCAGCACGATTTTGCGCTAATATAAATGTGGGAAAGGGCAAACGCCGTTGTGATCGGGCTGATTCAAATCTGATTGTCGGGAGCAAGGCAGCAGATACTATAATTAATAATATAATGCTATAAACTAATACAATAATTACTAAACTACAATAAAAACTAGTAGTATAAAAATTAGTTACAACAGTTTAAATATAAAAAAGGTTGTCATCCAGGCTGCTGCCCTTAGGGAGAGTGCCCAAAATGCTGGCGACATTGCCCCGCTGTAAAGCGAGGCTCAACCGCTGGCCGAAGTACGACCCAGCCCTCTGGTCACCTGTGCGTTCTATGAGGCGGGATGATATTAAATTGAAAACCTTTTTCATATCATCCCCCCATGGGCCTAAAGTTTCAAACGCAAGCGGCAAAAATATGTAGTCTCGGCTTAAAGATACATACTTTCGCCACTTACGCGTTTGCGCTTCGGACGCCGCCGCACCAGCTGTCACTGATGTTCCATGTAAATAGGAGGCCGCCAGTGTGTCAATGCATGTAGCGTCCCACACCAAGCACCTCCCATTTTTCCATGGAACTAATGTTAATCCGTCGGGTCTCTTGCCATCATCACGAGCAATACCATTCGGCTCTAGGATAGCCGGAACGTTGATGGAGACAAGAGCCCGACGAACAACATCGTTCAACGCTGCGTGGCGCGATAGACGACCAGCGCTCCGCTGGCAAGAAAGCCCATGGTGACCTAGACGATCTACCATAGATCCACAAGGGCAGCAGTGTGGATGGTTTGTTGGCAAACCTAGTCGCAGACTGATGGCAAGGGAGAAGGTGGTATTATCCAGCAGCGTGCCTAAATTTGGAGATGGAAGCGCTTGGAGCCAGAGTCCAGATTCCCATGTTGCAGCGGCCAGAAGGCGGGCAGATTATATTTAGCAAAGCATGTTTTTTAACATTTTATGTTGCAAGCTAAAGACGTTTATCGCGCAAATGATCATTTTTCTGTGATACAAGTGTCCTAGTCCTTTCTGGGGATGCAACAGCAAGATCTAACCTAGGCTCAGGGCTCCCACACATAAACACGATACGACGTAGCGTCTCTTCTGCTGTTAATAAGAAAACGAAGAAAGAAAAGACAGATATTCAGAAGACATTGCATCCACCCATTTCTTTCAACCATGAATAACGGGAATCACTTTATAAAAAAGTACAATGCCATAAAAATAGACCACAATAACTAGATTTAAAGTAGATCGTGTTTATGTATAGGAGCCCTCAGGGCTTTTATTTTTATAGGCAAGTTTTTAAAAAGACAATTCTTTCCTTTATAGGTGTTCCGTGGTTTCCTTGTGTCAACTCTGGAGTGTCAGGAATGTTTCCATCATTCAGACAGAGTGGAATACTTCCTGGACTTGTCGTTACCTGTTGCCGCTAGCAGACCGCAGCCCCCTGCTCTCGTGCGCAGAAAAACTCCAAATGGTGAGTTTAATATACTCCATTGAGTGAGTTCCTACTGTATTACGATAGATTGTTTCAATCCAATCGCGAAAGAACTAGTAAGAAAGCAAATATTTTCGTTGGTAATGCATTAAAACGATCGATTGTTGATGAATGGCCTGACTTAACTCTCTTAAGGTAATATTTAAAGTTGCCACGTTGGTGATTCACTGTCTTATGCTAAGTACTGACATACGGTTTTACTCGATCGAGCAATCACGTAGAGTAAAAACCACGGCTCCATATTTGGTCCACACGTTCAGCATTACCCGATAATTTTACTACAAATCGAGTAAAAATTATCGTGTGGACCCCAAAACTCACACGCTTGAGTATGGCTTGAGTAAAGTTCGACGGCTCGCCTCGAGTAAGTTCGAAGGAAATTAGATTTATTTAATTGCATAGAGCTGGCTCGATGCGAGCCTTTGAGCTGTGAGTTTTTCGGTCCACACAGTGGTTTTTGCTCGATTTTGAGCAAAACTCTCGATTAAAATGCTGTATGTACTTTGCATTAGAGCGAATAAACAAAAGAACAATGTTTTATGTCCCTCTATATGTAAGAACAACAATCTAACTCTGAAAATATGTTTATTTATATTTTATTGTGTGTTATTTTGTATTCTTGCTCTAATTTGAATGTTTTGTTGTGCTGTGCTAATTTTCCCTAACCCATAATGCATTAATTTTCAGATGACAATTCATATAACACTCAAGAAGAAACCAAACCATCCAAACATCAACTAAAGAAGGAACAAATGGCAAAAAGGAAAGCGGCGCGAAAGAATAAAGGTAGTGTAATTGCTTTGGTGTATTTAACAAGTTTTTTGGAGCGTAATCTTCTTGTTTTACTTTTAAATGAATAATTTGTATTGCAACAATGTTATTACTTATTAGTCTTAATTATTTTTTATATTTACCAGAAATATATTTTTATTCAGGTAATGCAGCATCTAAAGACAATAGTCCAGAAATTAATGGTAAGAAAGAAGATGGGAAGTCGTCTTCGGAACAATCGGATGCCGACGTAGAAGATAATTTAGAGGATGCCCCGCGGGCGGCTGACGCGCACAGTTCTAACAATTCGTCGGCCGTCGCGCATACGGCCGCTAATTTCGCTGCCTACCACATGGAGTCGGGCTATAACTCCGAAAAAGTAATCAGCTCGGACTCCATTCGAACCAGTCCAGTCGATTTAGACAAGGAAAAAACTGACAATACCCCTGAAACGATGGATAAAGACAAGGAGTTCCCGGAAATCGTGTCATCCAACGTCGCCATTCCTCTCGATTACAAACCCCTCATATCTCTCGATAACTTTTCGAACCCCGACTCCGGCGTCGCCAGTCCAGAAGCTACTAAACATAATTCAACCGAAACGGTCGATAACGTCGAATCTCCCAACGGCAAGGACCTGGGCAGCCATAGCTCCCTGTCCAGCGAAATAAACCTCGACCTCTCCGGGCTCAACAAGCTCTCGCCCGTCAAGAGCGACTACGAGAGGCCGGTGTCGCGAATCTCGTTCGCCCCCGAATACTCCAACGAGGTCGTGTCCAGGGGAATCAGCGCCCAGGCGTGCAGGGATATCCTGGAGCAGAGCTGGGAGTTCAACAACACCAGCACCTACCCCGACAACCAGGAGGCGCCGCCCGGCGATCCCTACGTCAACCGGGACGTGCCCAATAAACTGGATAACCTCAAACTGGACATCGACGACGTCACGACGAAGCCAAAACCGACGCTACCCTCCCCTGACCCCGTCGAGAACTCCATAGACGGCCCCCCGGCCGCGCCGAGGCCGAAGTCCTCCTACAACACGGACAAGATCCTGCAGCGGGACTACCTCAACCTGGAGCGACCGAGCCCCCTCTCGCTGCGCTACGTGTGCGACGAGGACGAGTGCAGCGTCCAGTCCTGCCTCAGCCAGTTCACGGCGCTCGAGCTCCTCACCGGCAACAACAAGGTGGGATGCGAGACCTGCACGGAGCGGACCAACGGCAAGGACGGCAAGACGGTCTACACGAACGCCACGAAGCGCTTCCTCGTGTCCAGCCCGCCCGCCATCCTCATCCTCCACCTGAAGCGGTTCCAGCTGGGGCCGAGGTGCATGTTCCGTAAGATGACCAAGCACGTCGATTTCCCTACTATCCTCAACCTCGCGCCGTTCTGCGCCATGGATAAACTGAAGAAGCTGCCGAACGTAGCGAAGGGCCAGAGCGAGCTGTTGTACTCGCTGTACGGCGTGGTGGAACACTCGGGCGGCATGCACGGAGGACACTACGTGGCCTATGTGAAGGTGCGGCAGCCGGTGAAGCCGGGCGACCCGCGGTGGTGGTTCCTGCCCAAGAGCGCCAACATCCCGGCTTCGGGCGCCGGCGACGGCGACGCGGAGTCCGATTCCGACCTGTCCGGGTACGAGTCGGGCGAGAGTCCGACCAGCGCGCCCGCGGTGCCGTCTGGACGCTGGTACTACGTGTCCGACAGCATGGTTTCCGAGGTGAGCGAGGACAAGGTGCTGCGCGCGCAGGCCTACCTGCTCTTCTACGAGAGGATCCTGTAAGGAGGTCGAGTGTACCGGGTGGCATTTATGTGGAAGACTGATGGCCGGCGATCGTCCCGTTTGTTTGTTGTAAATAGCTTTCAATCATTGGCTTTCGAAACCGAAGCGGCTCGCCCGCTGTGTAATCGATATTTATTGAATCACGGTCTGTAAAATACTGCAATATTTATATAAATTATGTTTTTAATCGCTGCGGATTGGCGAGGGCGCCCCGAGGTTTGTTGTTCCTGTCGATGGCTCTAATGTGTACCGTCAAATGTGGTTGCGAGATAGTCTATAGTAAATATAATTACGGATGACCAGTAGTTACAGTTAGAATATTCTGCGGTGCGCGTTCGATATGATAAGGAATTGTTAGAGGTTTTTATAAATTTTCACGACATTGATCGGCACTTCTTTAACGTGTCCCGAGTTGACTCCGATTTAGGCCCGTATAAATAGTCAGTACTTAAGATGCGACCCACTCTCGAGACGCGGTTCGGCTCTGTGATTGGTCCAAATTTTGACAGCTAACCAATCACAGAGCCTGAACCGTGTCTTGAGACCGAGATGCGTCTTGAGTACTGACTATTTATACCGGCCTTAGAGTACGCTTCGTACTTATTTAGCCTAAACTAAGCTTCTGTCAGGATTAAAGAAAAAATCGAAATGAAATAGATGGTATGTGAACTGTGCGAGTCAAGGATTAAATGCAAACTAAACCTACCTCGTATTTTAAAGGTAGTTTTATAATTATTATTTATTATCAAACTACCCGTTTTTGTGCAAGGTAGTGTTTATGCATTTCATTTGTTTGTTTTGGCTTGAGCTATTGTAACTTAGTGATTCGTTAAATATTACGTTTTATATTCATTGTTTGTCCATCTCGTCTTCCTATTGTTGATATTTCTCTCTTAAGTCATCCAATGCAGGGATACATTAAGGAATTGCAAATGTAGAAAATATAATACTGATACAATATATTAGTATTAGCCAATCAGTAAGCTAGAAAATTAGTCTCCAACGATGATAACACAGTTGTTATATTACATAAATGAAAAATACAATAATATGTAATTTTATGTTTGAATAATGTTTTGTTAGTCTGTACTTATATTCTTACAGATTTGTGATTTTTTTTACCATGAAAATTTATATTTGTTTTATTTATTTTAACATTCAAAATTATGTTTTACATGAGCTATTTTTGCTTTTGTTGCTCAATCTACTAATTATTTTAGACCAGTTTTAATTTGCCTATGAAGCTTTGAGTGACATTCATTTAAATTGTTATATTCTCTTTAGCAATGATAGTATTCGGTGACTTTATTATGTTAAAGACAAACAATTATAATTATTTCAGGTGTGGTAAATAGTTTTATTTTTATTATTTCCAATACGTCATAATATTAAGTTTTCTTTTTTTTAATATTCGGATACTCAATTTACTAACCTTTGCAAAATGGAATGTTACTCAATACTTCATGTTTTAAGTTTTGTCAATTGGTATATTGTACCATATTTTCTCATGTGTTCATTGATGTTATCGTGTATCCAATTATTGTATATTGTCTACCATGATATTGTGTTATAAACAACTGTAATAAAATATAGTTTTTAACTGCAAACAAATCTTGGTTTTCTTTTACCAAAAAAATTTACCTTAGGAAGATGAGGCCATCTAACAAGAATAAGGCTGTCATCACACTAGCGTTTGTCCAGCGTAGGCGTTCGATGAACGTATGCGCAGCGCAGCTGACGCTTCTCTACTGGAGTCTGGAAGAATCAGTACGTTGCGCTAACGCCGCGTACTGATTGCTCCTGAAGAAATTGTGTCTGCGCCGCGCTAGCGCAGCGTGAATTAATTAATTCTGGGCCTGTAGACAAGTGTCAAAACGCTAACGCTAACGTTACAAAATGTATGGGATTTTACATTAGTATTCGCTAGCGAAGCGATAACTTATGTCAAATTTGTAACGTTAGAGTTAGCGTTAGCGTTTTGACACTTGTCTAGGGGGGCTGCAGAGGAAACGTTACGACAACGCGACGTACGCTCTAGGCTGCGCATACGTTCATCGAATGCCTATGCTGGACAAACGCTAGACGTGTGAAGGCAGCCTGAGTAACATTCAATATATTTTTTATAATTCGTATATCTAAAATCAGTAAAATCTAAATACGAGGCATATGCCAAAAGAAGATAAAGACATAAGAAAGAACGGGAAAAGCCGTTTGGTGTAAAATAGCCGTAAGTTCCATATAACATTACGTTAAATCCTTGTCGCACTATAATAATAATTATGTGGACGGTCCCAAATAAAAATAATATATTATACTAAATATAATATATTATACTTTCCAAATTCTCGATTAATGTCCCTACTAAATTCACCAGGTTCAATCCACCAATAGCTGTACCATTAGCTTCCACTAACTACAGACAAAATTCGTATGTTGTGAGAGCGAGTCGCAACTTCAACAAACTATGCCGAGATCATGATTTCGATGTGTTCAATATAAAGGCAACGTCGATTAGAAATTGCTTGAGCTGTAAATTTTTTGAAAATTTGATTTCCTAAAATTTTGTGTCTGTTTAAACCATATATTATTGTAAATTTAATATGTTACCGTTAATGTACGTAAACCAGTTGGACTGCAGATTGACAGGGTGATTTGCAGATTACCTGGGTGAGTCAGTTAAAGTGCTAAAAAGTTGTTCTATTCTCATTGAATTACATAAAACAGGTACTTGCTTGAATTTAACATATTATTATTTAGTTGAAGAAAATAATTTATTATAATTTTCTGGGCATAAATAAAGGAATAAAATAATGAAATTTTTTAAGTAAAATATTATACTTCACTAATAAATCATAACAAATCGTAATAAAACAATTAAAACAACAACAGACTTATAATTAGGTAAAGTAAGCTTTTCATTTTAAAATTGCACACATTCACGGATGGTATCAGGGAATCTGCGGACTACCTAGGTATTGTGCACATTAACATATTCTGCATTCTAACGGTAACATAATATTATTATAAACATATTGTGTTATTGTATGTTGCATGTGTTCTTTTTGGTTTCTGGTCAAACTATCGTTTAAACTTCTTGCTATACTTTTTCTGTTATGTATCTTATCTTAAAACATTTCTGTATCTAGAAGACCGTTCACAATATTATGTATTTAATTTTATCTGTTACTTAGAGGTGAAAACTTATAATTGGCTTTCTGATAATTATTATACATAATTGCCTTCGATATTACATAGCTGTTAGTTTTCCATGTCATATAAATAAATAAATAAATAAATAAATTATTATTTATTACTTAATAAATGGTAATAATATTATGTAAACGTGTAAGAGATGTTTTGAAGAATACGCAGCACTTCTAACAAGTAGTTTATTATAACATTGATACTGTTTCTATTTACAAAATTTTTAATTACCGGAATTCTTCTAGTGGTGTAAATTTAGTTATAGTAGGCTGTTCCATCATCGTGAGCTCTATCACACACTTTACTTGTAATGTGTCCTTTGCCTTTTGGAGGGCCTAAAATAAAAAAAAATTAGATATATTACTGCAATGTATTTACCAGTATTTACGCTAGACGGCAGCACTAGCACAGACAATAAACAAAAAGTTTTGTTTGATGGTTGACAACATTTCTGTCAATATTCCGATTGACGTGTGCAAGATGTCGGATATTGGTAGGATAATTTACTGTATGTGCTAATAGAGCCCTGCTGAAAGTTTTGCCACATTTTAATTACTGTGCTGCTAAAGCCTGGTTTTATCTATTCACTAGCGTTTTTGACTGTCTCATATCAAAATAATAACCAATAGCTATGTCCACATTATGCAATTTCATCTTCAATTTTCGTCATCTTTTTATTCAACTTCCGTTTGGCATATTCAATAATTGAATGCGACAAAATCCACCCGCGTTTGAAAGAAGTGTCATAGCGAGCGCTACAATTTCAGCGCGCGTCACGGACATGCCTCACGTTCGCTGTTGACGCGCGCTATAATGCATGCCCTTGATGAACAAAAAAGGCACAGTGTGGACAAAGCTAATCAACATCATTGTTCAATACATAAACTTCTGTCAAAAAACGACAGGGCAGTGTGCCGAGTGAGTTTTTTGTTTCACATTCGATCACGGGATCATGGGATTTGTACAGCGCCACCTAGCTATGCTCACGGGAGTGATCCCAGCTCCCATACAAAATCTTAGTAAACGCCAAACGCGTTCACGATCGAATGTCAAACAAAAACTCACACTCGGCACACAGTTAAGCTAAGTCTTAGCTACGTTAGCCATATAGCAATTAAAAAAAACGTTACCAAAACAGCCTTCTCCTTCAGATCCGGTTGTGTCGCCATCTGCTTTTTTATTTGATTCATTTCCTGCGGCGTATATCCTACCACTTCCGATAGAACACCACTCGTGAATTCCACATCTATACTGCTGTCATCATCACCATCATCAACTATTGTACACTTCAAACTCCATCCATCTTTCCCAACAGACAGCTTAGAAAGCAACCTCATTATCTGTCCTCTAATTTTATATACCTTCCCTTTATTTCTTTCCTGAGGTAAACTAATAATATCTTTTATTTGTACAAATGGATTTGCTCGCTCATGAGTGATCAAATCAGCTTCAATATCCCTAAAATAGTCGTCTTCATCTTGAAATAGATCATCTTCATTTGGATAATCATCTACTGTGTTGGTTGGTTCGGGGGTGATTTTTAATTTTTTCTCAGGTTTCGGATTGTCATCTAGCATTGGTCTTTTGACTGGATTGTCAGCGAATTGAGCTTCTAATGCCTCAAGCTGCTCAAAATCTATGTCGTCGTCACCGAAATTTGCCGGTGGAGGTTCGGAGGATGAATTGAAATGAGAATTAAATTGAATGTTATTGTTTCTAGCTGTTTCTGTATGAGGAGCATTGAGGTGTCTTGATTCTACTGATAAATTAGAATAGGAATTAAACTGAGTATTATTGTTTCTTGCGGTTTCTATATGAGGAACAGTAGGGTTTCTTATTTCGATATTTATTATGTTGGCGTCGGGTTCTGTAAATGAATAAAATATTAGTACAATATTTATGATTCATAGGATACATACGTTTGGCTTTAAAGGCAGAGCGGACTAGACTTCACTAAGGCAAAGCGGATTCACTACGCGCAACGGGGAGTACCGTTGTGCGTTCCTGCTGTAGCGTTTGGGAAAACACGCCAGCTAAAACAACACACATCTGCACGCGCCCTTACTCACTTTACTATGAAATTAATCCTCACTACAGCGTATAAAAGTGTGTCTCGGCTACCGCATATTGCAGTATTGCTTTAAAGATATTACACCCCATAAACTGGAGTGCCGTGTCCCGAAGTTCCCCTACCGCATGGTGCATTCGGCTCATGAAGTTTTATATAAAAAGAAAATTGTAGTGATGCGTCGCGTTGCTCTGCTAAAGTGTAGTTACACCTAGTACATTAACCCAGTGGTCGGCAACACGCGGCGCGACGTTTTACTTGCGGCCCGTGAATGTTTTGAGAATAAGTTATAAGTATCAAAAAGTAAAAACAATGTTTTTGAATATTTTCATCGTAATCGCAACTTAAAAACGTAGCTGTTTGTGTCATTTTGTAATAAAAACTTTGTTTATTTTCTGAATTACAAATTAAATTAAACTGAATTAAAAATTACAATACTTACTCTCTCTTACAAATTTTGACAGCACACTTTTTACTAGTGCCATACATCAGAGAGGTTGAAACTTTTTTTTTAAATTGTGGTCTAGAGACTAGAGAAGCCCCTATTATGCGTAGGTATTGGGCTTCTAGGGTTAATATGAGTAATATACCTGCGGCCCGCCTTTAGTCTGTTTTGCCACCTTGTGGCCCTTGCCTGCCAAAAGGTTGCCGACCGCTGCATTAACCTATAAACTTACTCAAGTTTTGAAAAAAGCATGCCCATTGAGAATTGACAAATAATTACCTGGAAGATTCAGTGATCCAAACTTGGCAGCCAAGATTCCATGAAGTGAGTTGGTCCTGACCATGTCTTCCACCTCACCACCCAAAAGCTCAACATTTGCCTCGGTCAGAAGAATAACACCACGGCGACATTCCACAGGGCCTAGAAGTAAGATCCCGCGAATGAATCATTAATTGTAATTTCCATCTTTTTAGTAAAAGATGGCCCCGCCGGTTCTTCTCGCCGGGTTAGTTCCCGAACCGGTGGTAGGCATCTTAGGCTGCCTTCACATCAAGTCGCGAGTAGTGCGGCAGCAGCGCGACTTCTATTCTATTATGTAAGTACTTAATTATTGTAACTTTGTTTCGTCCCCACAGGACAGGCATCGCCTAGTGTGGGGATCCGTTATCGCATTATTCTATGTTAAAATTTTTTGGTCAATAAATATTTGTATTTGTATTTGTAAAACGAGCCGAGCGGCTGCCGCGCGGCTCGTTTAAGTAGTTTTAATATAGACTTAATGTGAAGGCAGTCTTAGTTTTTACGTTCTTTTTACGACATTCAAAAAGTGTATTGTTACATGACACCTATTTTAAATAAAAATATATTTTATTTATTTATAGAAGTAATTTTTCAAATACAAAATAACATATTGTGTTGATCTAGAGCCCACTACTACTGAAGAAGTAACAAATATACACACACTACACACAAACTTTCTAATGTCAGTGTGCTGTGTTTTTAAATTAACTTTAATTAAAATTAACCTCTATAATTGCTATTAACACCTCGATCGTGGGAATGACAGACACAATAGATATTCAATTGTTACAGGGGCTTGATGGGTTAATAAGCTATTGTGATATGTTAAGTTCAGATTTTCACCTTTTATCATAACTTTGCAGCCAGGTGTTATATCACAGCTGATATTTCTCATTGGTTTGTATTCAATGCCGGAGATCTCTTGTTTTCCATCTGTCATATACAATTTGATCATTCTGAAAAAATAGGTTTTATGATAAGACCTTTTTTTCTGGTTGTACTTTCAATTTGCTTAAACTATAATAATCCTTCTTATGAATCTTCTCACCAAATGCAAAAATTATGTCTGTCAGATAAATCCATCTACAATAAAGTGTGTTGTGTTTTATTCATATTTAGGGCCTGTTTCACCACTTCCTGATAAATTGCCGAATAGGCTATTCACAACATTTTTGACAGATTCTCCATACTCGATCTGTCAAGTTAATTGGTGGATAGCCTATTTGGCACTTATCAGGAAGTGGTAAAACAGGCCCTCAATGTACTAATTATATTAATATAAAAATTATATTAAGTAATATATTTTTATACTTATACAAAACTGTTAAAGAAATAACATTACCTATGACTAGGAATTTTATCTTCATAATTGATAGTGGCTTCAACATTTTCCATATTAACCTTTTTCAATTTCAAATACTGTTGGTATGCAGGTGTGCCTGGAATTTTTTAAATATATTATCTTCATTGAAGCTTTATATTCGTTGCACATTACACCGACTCGACGCCAACCCAACTCACATTGGCATGGCATGGACGATGGAAATTTAAGCTACATTGTTAGGACATACACTACATAATGCTGAGAATTCAATGCCATTCTGTGAGTTGGGTGAGACTGGAGTCGGTAAAATATGCAATGACCATTAACCACACTTGTTGGCCAACATAAATCTTGCCGAATTGTAGTTAAAATGCATCCATAACATTATCATTGGTATAACTAGAATATTGTCATGTAATAAATACAAAAAGTACTATAACATTAAAAGCTTACTATGCTCAACAAACAACACAAAGTTTTAAGAAAATATAAGTTAAAATATTAATGTATAAATTACAACCATACCAATATCAAGAGCAGCATTAATCTGAAGAACAAACTTCCCACTGAGGACGCATTTGTGCTGGTTGTTTATATTAGCTGGCAGCGATCCTGGGCATATATCACTCAAGTTATTTAGAAGCCACTGTTCTCTAGCACAGTTCTGTACCTCTCTTAAATTACAAGTGCCATTTTCTTCGGTAAAATACTCGATAAACCTAAAAAGGTAAGTCTTAATAAAAAGTTATTATGGTAACCCGACCGTCGGGATGGCAACCCCGAGTGACCCGCGGTCTCCCTCCCGCTCGATACCGCGAGTAGTGCGTCCCGCCGCCCGCGCCAGAGATTTTCCCGCGCGAGTTACCTACTAGTCAGTAAGTTCGACGCCGCCATCAAGGCTAGCATGTTTGTTTTCGCGCGCTCGTGTGTGTTCGGTTTTACCCAAGAATAAACCTACTGTAATTAATCTGAGAAGTTTCTCTTGTTTCATTTATATGAGCCCCGCAACCAAGGGTATTGTGGACTACCTCATATCTGGCGCTCCAACGTGTTTATAATACGTACCCGGCCCGGCCAAAGTGTATGACTGTATAAGTACCTACGTTGAATCTGGCGGCCTAAAGGTATCGTAAAAGTGGTATAAGTGCGTGTAGTGAACATGGTGTTAACCCGCGGTAGATCGGCCAGTACCACCAGACCCGAGGATGCCCAACAGCGACGAGGTGATGATGCAGCGGCATTCCAACCCGCCCCCACGCAACCGGCATCCCCGACGGCGTCTCCCGCACGTCAAAGTGACGACGGCGCTCCTAACCACCACGCACAAGAAACATTCACGAGCGACAGCGTTCTCACAATCGTGGCAACGCTACAGCAGGCACAAACAACAGCGTTTGAACGACTACTCGACCGCATATTAGACCACGAAACCCGTCGGGAGTCGATGACACCGGCAGCAGCATCCACGCCAGCCGCGCCCGCCGCCCCCCTGAATGGTAACTTCGCAAACTGCACGGCGAGATTCAGCGGTGCTGCCGGAGAATCGTTGGACAGCTTCCTCGACGCGGTCGAAGCTTACAAAGAATGTACCCAGGTAGGAGAATACAATGCATTACGTGGATTAACTATGTTACTAACTGAAAACGCTGCCGTCTGGTGGCAAGGTATCAAGTCCACGATCACTTCATGGGACGAAGCGATCGCGTCGCTCCGAGGTGCGTTTGGCGATATTCGCCCGCCACACAAGATATATCAAGATTTATTCAGCATGCATCAAGGTCACGAAAAGACTGAGCTGTTCGTTGCCAGGGCAAGGGCCCTGTTCGCTCGTCTTCCACCAGGCGACCTTACCGAAAAGGTGCAACTAGACATGCTGTACAGCTTGCTGAGTCATCGGGTTCGGGAGAGACTACGACGAGACGAAATCACATCTTACGATGTACTGTTAAACAGGGCTAGACATATCGAGGATGTAACATATTTTGAACAAGCAAGTTCGCGGGCGCGAACGAGTGCGGTGCTCCCGCGCAACCCGCCAGGTTCGTCCGGTACAGACGTCATGCGCCCCGTTTCCCGGATAGTACACCCTAGCACAACTACATCGTATCCGCGCGGCGCGGCGACGCAAGTTGCGCCCACCACATTTTCCGCAAACGCGCCGCCCACCGTACATTTATCGACTTCGACACCTCCGTCCAGCAATGTGAATATCCAGAAAAAAACTCGTCCACAATGTAACTACTGTCGCAGGTTCGGACACGAAAAATCACATTGCCGTAAATTACAAGTACAAGGATTAACCGGCGAGAAAACTTCCATTAATAACTCTAATATAAACAATCGACCGATCAGTGATGTAACACAGAGCGAAAGTGGCATGTTTTACGCAATGGATTCTAGTGATAATGACATTAATAATTATTATTTGCAAAGTGATAATGATTTAAATTACGAGTATTCTTCGAATAATAATTGTTATGATGTTGATATGTCAAATTATAATTTAAATATTTTTGGAAAAGTTGATGTCCCAGATGAAAAAGGATGTAAACCAAAAATTTCAAATAATTCTCATGATTTGTATAATTTAAATAATGTAAAAAAAGTTGATACCCTAGGTGAAAACGGGTGTAACCCAAAATTTTCAAATAATTCTAATGATGTTTTTTTAACTTCAACTGATAATAATTTAACTATTTTTGATAATTTTGTCACCTCATGTGAAAAAGGGTACAACCCAAATAATTCAAAGAATTTTAATGATGTTTATGTAACTTCAATTGACAATAACTTAAATGTTTTCGATAATGTTGATACGTCATGTGAAAAAGGGTACAACCCAAATAATTCAAATAATGTTGATGATGTTCATATAACTTCTATCGATAATAATTTAACTATTTTGGATAATTTTGATACCTCATGTGTAAAAGGGCATAACCCAAAAATTTCGGATAATGATATTCTATGTAATTGTGTTAATGATAATTTTGTATGCTGTACCGGAGATGTAAACGACTCCACGGGAACCTCTGGCCGTAACGCGCGACCAATTTTCAATATTAGTATTTTGGGTTTCAAGGGTACCGCGTTAATTGATACAGCGGCCAAGCATTGTGTTGCGGGTCATACGCTATATGCTCTCCTCCGACGACAAAATTATCCCCTCCACCCTTCCTCTAGAAGAGTTAAATTGGCTGATGGTGTGGTACGTGCGATGGATATTTTAACAACCACTCTACAGGTACAGTTGGAGACGATAACTATCACAATTCCATTTTTCATTTTCCCGGATTCGACAAACAACGAAACCTTACTAGGTATAGATTTCATAACCGCCGCTGGAGTGGTGATTGACTTCAACAAAGAAGTATGGCACTTCAGTGAGGACAACACGGTAAAGTATAAATTATTTTTTGAACCTACCGTACGTCGTAGTATTATTTCTTGTGCTTCCACGATTGTTCTTAGGGATGATGAAGGTACCCGCCTTACAACGGCTGAACGACAAGATCTCAGCGACGTCCTTTCCAAGCACGCACGCGTCTTCGAAGCAGGGGGAGGTCCAACACCGTTCAGTGAACACTGCATTGATACAGGTAACCACCCGCCAATAGCAGTGCCGCCGTACCGGCTGACTCCAGCTAAAAAAGAGTTGATGAAGCAAGAAATAAAGAAAATGTTAGACGATGACGTCATAGAGGAGTGCGAATCCGCTTGGTGTTCCCCGGCATTAATGGTGCCGAAGTCTGATGGTTCCATTCGGTTCTGCGTGGATTACGCCTCAACGCAGTCACCAAGACCGATAATTATCCGATGCCACGCATCGATGAGCTCTTACAGTCAACCAAGAGGAACTGCTACATGAGCACTCTAGACCTTCGTTCTTCGTACTGGCAAGTATTAGTTAGACATTCTGATAAAGATAAAACAGCCTTCATATCTCCGCTCGGCACCTACCGTTTCAAGAAGATGCCGTTTGGCCTTAAAAACGCACCAGCGACCTTCCAGCGTCTGATAGACAAACTCCGTTCCTGTGCAGCGCTAAAAGACGTCACCATTTTAACTTACCTTGATGATATTTGTGTGATTTCTGAGGGTTTTCAGCAGCACCTGAAAGACCTGGACTTGGTACTAAAACGCTTGGAAGAATTTAACCTTCATGTGAACCGTGATAAGTGTGCATTTGCTAGAGAGAGCGTTAGATACCTTGGGCACATAATTACCCAAGACGGAATCTCCACCGATCCGGAAAAGGTGAGTGCAATTTTAGATATGAAGGAGCCTACTAATTTAAAGCACCTCCGCACGTTCCTGCAAACATGTTCGTGGTATAGGAAGTTCATTCCAAATTTTTCAAAAGTATCGGAGCCGTTGACACGCTTGACGAGGAAAAATCAGATTTGGTCCTGGGGCATGGAACAATCTCAAGCTTTTAGTGAATTGAAGCGGTTACTCACATCTGCCCCTATACTGATTCAACCTGACTTTAATAACCCTTTCGTTCTGCGTACAGATGCAAGTAATTACGCCTTAGGCGCGGTTTTAATGCAGGGCGATGGTAATCAGGAAAGGCCAATAGAATACGCTAGCCGTCTCCTTAACGCAGCGGAACGTAATTACTCGACAACGGAACGAGAAGCACTCGCCGTAGTGTGGGGGGTAGAACGTTTTCGTTCATACCTAGACGGTCACCCTGTCATAGTAAGCAGTGATCATCAACCACTTCGCTGGCTCCTTTCACTTAAATCGCCAACCGGTAGACTTGTCCGCTGGGCTTTAAAACTCCAAGCTTTTGACATCCGATTTCAGTACACTCCGGGGAAGGCCAATGTAGTGGCCGACACACTAAGTAGACCTGCTTGCGTTGAAAATACTCGCGAAGACTGTGGTATTTGTTCTGTCATTTGCGATATACCCTCTAAACCGCCTAGTCAGCTTCGTGAAGAACAGATGTCCGACCCTGAAGTGGCAAAGATAATTAAGGAGCTTGAAGGAGCCGATGACGTTGCAGCACAAAGGTGGGTAGAACGAGGTTTTCTCATGGACCAAGGTGTCTTGTATCGCTTGAACCCGGACTCCGAGAGCGAATCACCGCAACTAGTCATTCCCGCGGACCAAGTTAATAATATTCTGAAGGAATTACACGACTCGGCGACAGCCGGTCATTCTGGCATCGACAGGACCTATCAGAAGGTAGCTAATTTATTTTATTTTACTGGGATGCGTCGTATAATCTCTGATTATGTCCGTGCATGCATCCACTGCCAACGTTATAAAGCAAGTAACACAAAACCACCAGGTCTACTACAAACACCTGTGTTGAATCAACGCAACGAAGTGTTAGCTATTGACCTCTTCGGCCCACTGCCAGAAGGAGACCAGGGGGAGCGTTGGGTGCTCCTCATCGAAGACACCGCCACACGATGGGTAGAATTATTCGCCCTCCGAGAAGCTACAGCCGAAGCCTGCTCTCAAGTTTTAGTCGAAGAATACTTTTTACGATTCGGTCTACCTCGTCGAATAATATCCGACAACGGGGTACAATTCGTTTCTGCAGTCATGCAACAGTGCATGTCCGTCCTGGGAGTGAAGCAAAACTTCGTGCCTCTCTACCATCCTCAGTCGAACCCCGCAGAACGCAAAAATAGAGACCTGAAAGCCATGTTAGCATACCTGGTACAAGAAGACCACACTTCCTGGCCAAAGAAGCTGCCGCTGATCCGTTTCGCCCTGAATAGCTCCAGATGCCGGACAACAGGTAAATCACCGGCTTACTTAACCTTTGCCAGAGAAATGAGATCTCCCACAGAAGTCACTCATGATCTTCGCGCTATCCTGGACAAGGATAATTTCATACCACAAATTACTCCTTACCTTAGAAATTTTATTAATTCCCTCTCAGCGATCCGCGAGCGTGTCGAATTACAGCAAGATAAGACCAAGGATTACGCTGATCAATTCCGCCGACCTGCAGATACCTTTCAGGTAGGTGATTTGGTACTCCTTAAGTCTCACGTACTCAGCAGTGCCTCAAAGAATGTGACTGCAAAGTTTGCCCCGAAACGTGATGGACCGTACCAAATTGTGAAAAAGGTAAGCCCAACAACCTACATATTGTCTCACGTAAACCAACCCGATGAAATCATTGGCAAATACCACAACCAGGATCTTTCTAGTTATAAGAGTCAGGACGACAACTCGCCTCCTAGCCCCATCATTCCCAAAAGAAAGCGAGGACGCCCTGCGACCAAAGCTAGAGTCCTAGTCCAGGAGCGAGGACGTTCCCCTGGACTAGAGGGGGAGCATATTATGGTAACCCGACCGTCGGGATGGCAACCCCGAGTGACCCGCGGTCTCCCTCCCGCTCGATACCGCGAGTAGTGCGTCCCGCCGCCCGCGCCAGAGATTTTCCCGCGCGAGTTACCTACTAGTCAGTAAGTTCGACGCCGCCATCAAGGCTAGCATGTTTGTTTTCGCGCGCTCGTGTGTGTTCGGTTTTACCCAAGAATAAACCTACTGTAATTAATCTGAGAAGTTTCTCTTGTTTCATTTATATGAGCCCCGCAACCAAGGGTATTGTGGACTACCTCATATTATATTATAATTTGAAATTTGAGTCATATTCTCCCCGCAAGCTACTTAATTCGATTTTTAGACCTAAAAATTAATTGCAAAGTGCAAAAAACCTTACCCTGACAGCCATTCGTCAACAACAAACATATGGTGAGAAGTTAAATAGTTCCGAACGGTATCAATTAAACCGTTCGACATATTTATAAATTACAAATTTATCGAGCTACACAATAATTTAAAAAACTATTTCAAACAAAAAAATTTAAACAAATCAAGCCGTCTAATGTTGACCATATGTTGACAAAATTATGTCTGACATTGACATATGACATCTGTCAAAATTTAATTTTTTTCCTTCTCCTACCTTTCACATACCTACCTTTACCTAACGGCTAACATATTTTATCGCAAATTAATTTTTAGTTTTTACCTATCGCAACCTCGCAACAGTACAGTCTTGTCGATAAGTTCCAAAAATATAAATTATTGCGCAAAATTCTAAAAGTAAATTTTAAATAAAATTACGAACATCAATAATTTTCACTTATTATTATTTTGGTTTGGTCAAGCCAAAGTGACAACATCGGAATTTTCTTTAATAGCAACACCTTTATTTGTGAGTGAACGCAAAAGGAGTTTGGCGATTTATCATCTCCCTCGTAAAATTTTGGACATAGGCCGATTGACAACAAAGTGGTTTCGTGCGAAACATTATTATTATTTTAGATGATTATATATAAAGTGTTGAAAACGGAAAGCCTGTTACTGATATAAACACAGTGGAGGACAAAATATGAAGAGACGAAATGCCGAATCTGGCAAGATGCGGCGCCCCATGAAGCGCACCAAAATCACCGAAGGAATGTATGGAAAGTGAGTGAAAACAGATTTACCTCTTTATCTATTTCTCATAAACACCTCGGGATTGTGCAATTACTGAAAAAAACATTCGTATTCTGTGTGAAAGTGATAGCCAATTCATCATCCAAAATAAATGTGTGGGCAGGAAGAAACATCTGGCGATTTTCGCTGACTTCCAGTTCCACTTTTGAATAAACAAAAGAAAAAACTTACCACATGTGTGTTGCGCTCTTAAAACAAATGCTATACATTCTCACAATTTATATTGTTTTGTTTCTCACAAGCTATAAATAATAACTTCCAATTCTGTGCTTTGAGAGTTCAAGAGATTGAGAATTAACATTAAATTTTTAAAAAGTTGCAGAAAATAGTAGTAAACATGCATGAACATAGAAAAAAGGCGGATGTAGTCTTATTATACACAGAACTGTGTCCTCAGAGTCGGTCAGGCTGACTGCATGTACACGGTCCGCATGCACACATTCTTACGCTAGTCCATACCATTTGACAGGCGTAAGAATGTGTGTGTGGTCGACTCTGAAGACACATTTCTGTGTATAATAACACTCCGTCCGCCTTTTTTTCTACATTATGTATACATGCTGCTTTAGCGACATTGCTCTATTCACCTCTAACATGCATAATTTTATATTTGACTTTCTCGCAGCTGGCTCGGACCACATTAATTCTTTACCACTGTGTTCAATTACTCCAATGCCTTAAATGCTGGAAAATCATCTGTGTCAGTAAATTATAGACAAAATGAGAAATAACAGCTACAGGACAAATTTAAAATATGATACAAAAGTATTAAACTATGTGAAGGAACTTTTTATTTATATTAAAGACCTCTGTTTCTTAGTGGTTGAGCATTTGATGCTATATCTGCAGGTTGTGGGTTTGAATCTTGCTGTCTGGGTACTTAACCTAAGGCAGACGGACAAGATCTGAACAGATCATATTGTTCTGTATTGTATGAAGTTAACTGATTTATTACAAATAAAAAAGTTAAAGATTCTTTGTTGTCAAAAATTGAATTTCAAGCCCAGCTACATAGAGAAAAATTATGTCAGTTTAAAAATAGTGAACACTCAAAGCAATATACTTTCATTTCTTGATGAACTGTTACTGTAAAAAAAAATTAAAAAAAAAAAAAAAGTTTCAAAGGCAGTAACAGATTTAAAAGCTGTTTGTAAGGGACCTTCCCACAGTGTCGCTATTGGTTGGTAAGTTCTATATGCTTATGTCCCTTCATTCCAAAAGTGGTATAAAATATAAATAAAATAAAATAACTCTTTATTCAAACCATTAACGAAACAAATCAGTTGACAAAGGTTATAAAGAAAGAGAAAAAAAAACAGTTTGAAATGGCGGCCATACTGCTGGAAGCAGTCTCTTCCATTACATTTTGTGGCGTAGGAACTAAGTGTGCATGTTAATTATTAGTATATATTTTTTTGTAGTTCTATGTGTTACCTGAAGTTTGTGATGCTCTGGGCAACAGTCATCATGGCAGACAATATGCTGGAGTTCAGATTTGAATTTCTCTGGCCGTTTTGGATGATGCTCAGATCAGTGTATGATTCCTTCAAATATCATGGTGTTGTAAGTATTACAAAATGTTTTAAAAATATACCTACCTAATCTATGAGTAGTATCCATACTTACTAATATTAATTAATATAATAATTGAAGACACGAGTGGATGAACTGGGTATTTTACTACATAAGAGTAATTAATTTTTCCTTATAATTAGAACAAACCTTGTAGCTTATCTACTTCATCATCTAGATATACACAGAATCCACTTTTTTTATTTCGAATCATTTTCCTGGTCATCCTGGTCCTGGTCAGAAAAACATCAGTTTTCAGATTGTTAGTTACCAACTTCATCCACACTTGTTAGTTACCAACTTCATCCACACATGTCGTCAGTTGTACATTTTATAGTCTGTCAAAAAAGTGAAGAAATTAAAAAGTGGCAACATCATAGTGTTTTAAATCAATCTAAGAAAAAGGGATGACACTACGATGTTTGTCAGTTTTTAATTTCTTCACTTTTTTGACAGACTATAATTTTTTATGATAATATCTACAGTATAGTTAATGTGACAATGTTTGTTCCAGGCATTCTCAGTGTTCTTCATTTGTATAGCGATGACTTCAGATATGCTATTTTTTTTCTTCATACCAATACAGTATATATTTTTCGCCGCCAGTACATATGTGTGGGTGCAATACGTATGGTACACATGTAAGTACTCTTTCTTCAATATGTCACACAAAGCCAGATTAAAAATGTCCTTGATTTTTAAGTCCTTTCTAATATTATAAATGCAAAAGTGTGACTGTATCGCGTATGTATTTCATTGCATGTTATTTTTTGTTCAATGAAGAAGTGCAAATTTACTCATTATTTATTTACAGAGCATTGAAATAAACAAGACTTTGTCACTTTGACTCAGTTTTATTACTCTGTAACAACTATAGGTCTACCAGAATCTGATGGCAATTTTTGACAGCATGTTTTAAAAAATATCCTTGATCATTGGATTAATTTTTATATATGCATGTTTAACACACAGAATCAGCCGATTTTTAGAAAATAGGATCAAAGTGTTTTATTCCAATTACCCCGGTATTGCTAGAGTCAATTTAATTTCTCACTTTTTGCCATCAGATTCTAGTAGACCTATAAAAATGCGGCATTACACAATGTTGCCAACACTTAAAACTTACAGCCAGTTTTGCCAACTAGGGTCTTGTTTGACACATTGTTTTTTTTTTCAGTCGCGGACCGCGGCGTGTGCCTGCCAACAGTGGCGCTATGCTGCCTGGTGGTGTACGCGGAGGGCGCGGTGCGGGGCCGCGTCGGCGCGCTCGAGCTGTGGCGGCCATTGGCGGCGCACTGCGTCGGCTACCCCGCGCTGTCGCTCGGCTTCGGCGTCAAGGTAGGAGGACAAACAGACATATTTTGCATTGTAGGAATAATCGTGGTGGACCCCAAAGAAAGATGTGTGATATGCATGCAAAGGAATATCCTCCAACCGTGCAAGGTGGTATGCAAGGCCGAAACCCACTATATTGTTTTCAGGTAACAAAACAAAGTGATGGCTCATAGAAACACAAATTTAAGTCAAAAGAAACTCTTTAAGCACCGCTACATACATACAATAAACACTCGGCATAATATTTTGTTTTCATTAGTACCCTGTATAATGCTAGTCAGCAACAACCTTTTCGTGTCATTTTTTAAACAAATACTGACATAAAACCCGTTCCCAGGCGTACGTCGGTCAGCGGCTGCGTCAGCGTCGTCAGCGTCAGGTGCGCGCCGAGAATGAGTTCTACTTCCAGCTGATGAGGGACGCGCTGCCGGAGAGCGCGCTCGAACAGGTACCTTCATATGGGCCACAATTTAATAGGCTGCGCATAATTTTAAGATCGCTCGGCGAAACCAGAGATCATAAGAAAGATCATGTTTTGGTTTAAAAAAAAAACGTGTGTGCGTGTCAGAAGTGAAACAGTCAAAATCGTCGCCTTAAAGGCCGTATAGACGATCGGTTCCAACCACCAACAGAGGTCACCTTGGTTGGGTCAACAAAGTTGAATCTCTGTCTACACGTAATCAACTCGTCAGCAAAGAGAATATAATCACTACGTTTCTCGTCAGTCGTTACCTACCAAGGTAATTGAAGGTTAATTGGTTGGTCAACCAAAAACAAACGTCTACACGGTTGATTTTTGTTCCAACCCTACCAAGGTGACCTCTGTTGGTGGTTGGAACCGATCGTCTATACGGCCCTTTAGGTGCTTTATGACGGTATCGCCATGACGCGACCTTGAAATGTTACTCTGTGAGCAATAAGCCTTTAGTTGCTGTAACTGTAACTTTGTTTACGCACGTCGTTTGGGGTGTCATCTTTAACCTGCTAACTTTGCAAGCTTTTAGCAGAATGAGGACCTATTTCACCACTTCCTGATAAAGTGCCGGAAAGGCTATCCACAACTTTTTTGACAGTTTCTCCATACTCTTATCTGTCAAGTTAAGTGGTGGATAGCCTATCTAGCACTTATCAGGAAGTGGTCAAACAGGCCCTTAGTGTAGGGGCAAAACCCTACATGCACGTAGGGGAAGTGAAATGGAGGAATGGGGTTACCTGATGAATGATATACGCTGCGGGCCGAAGAGTTGAATTTCTTCAAGGAGACACGACAACTTCACCTTTGTCTTTTAGTCTATACACCTTTCGTTGAGCTGAGTTCACTTTTCACTGGGCGGATAAATATCAGGTTAATTCGCGAACTTTGAACCAACGGCTAGCTAAGAGATTTTCGTATAACGGCCGTGAGTGTCAGGACTCAGGAGCGGACTGTGTCACTTGTCAGGGCTGACGTATGACAACTGACAGCGACTCACGCGTAGTGTCGCCAACTGCGACATCGTCGCGCAGAGCTAGGCGCTAACACTTAGGGCCTGTTTCACCACTTCCTGAGAAAGTGCCGAATAGGCTATTCACAACATTCTTGACAGATTCTCCATACTGGATCTGTCAAGTTAATTGGTGGATGGCCTATTCGGCACTTATCAGGAAGTGGTGAAACAGGCCCTTAGTGTTCAAAAAATTAAGATCAATTTGTTGCCAATTACCATATTCTTGCAGATAAAAATTATGATTAAAGAATCATACTAATAATATAATTATGATGATTTATGATTAATAGAATAAAGAAGAACGCGCAAGCGGCGTCAGCGACACAGGGAGAGCCGCGGGTGCGGACGAGTCGCCGGACGCGCGACATAACTCGCTGCGGCGGCGGCGCGACCACAGCGACGCCGACGACCATAATATACACGTTAAGGTGAAGTGAATGATATCTTTACACTCCAGTGGAAATAATGATAATGACTCCCACACCGGTTTCGGTGACGCTGGCCGATTTCATTGAAAACCAGGCCAGCTACGCAGGAGTAGTTTTATAGTGCCCAAGTGTGTGCGCAGTACACAAGAGTACTCTATTCCTTTACTCTCGTAACCCAGTGGGACGGACGACAGACACGACTGGCAAAATATCAGGCACAGGACCGACTTTTTACATGCCCATCCGACTCATGGATCATCTTACTTGTCAGACAATCAGGTGATCAGCCTGCATTGTCCTAACCAAACTTGAACAAAGCATGTTACCAACACGAGAATCGAACTCCCGACCTCCGTGTCAAAAGCTACGCTTTACCCTGTTAGGTAATAGGTTGTTGCTGCCTGCTGGTGTAATTGTAAACTTTAAGATGATCTCAACTTGAGAGCCGCAAGAGACACCCGGATGGAAGGAAGTTATAAAATTATTAAAAATCGTTCTAAAATGCCATCTATTGACGCCCAGTAATACTAACAACGCCCTCCCCCCCCCTCCCCTACTATACAGGTACTAATAAAAAAGTGTCGAGGTCAAGTGTCGTTCAGTCGAGCCACCTTTCGCAACGCCGAACGCGCCATAAGGCACTTCGTTCCAATAATCCACTTGCATATAAAGTTAACCATAAGTTAATATTATAGTGATTACGTATCACTTTTATGAAAACAAAGAACGACAGACCAATTGACTCCGTGACAACATACCTACCCATTTAACTCATACAGTTAGCCTGACTAAACTAAAACCAGCTGTTTCAGTTATTTTGTCACGTAGACAGTATTATCATCAAGCAAAATCTTGTACCAGCGCCCTAAATGTCTCTGTTATTCCTTTAACGTAAGAAAAAGACAGCTACATTATTATCACCATTGTAATAAGGAATTTTGTTTTACAGTTAGATAAGTTAGAGAAACATCTCGCGCAGCAGACGGCGGCGCGCGAGAGAGACAAGTCCGCGCAGGGCGTCGCCACGCCCAAAGCTAACGGACAGGTATTAAAGAATAAAAAAATATAAAACTTAGAACCAACTTCCAAAAAACAAAGGCGCTTTTTGGAAGTTAGGTATCAATGAAAAAAGTGTAAATTTTTGTTGCTTGTTTGGAGTGAATTTTGGTG
This sequence comes from Plebejus argus, assembly GCA_905404155.3. NCBI lineage: Eukaryota > Metazoa > Arthropoda > Insecta > Lepidoptera > Lycaenidae > Plebejus > Plebejus argus. Next base: position 2,671,625 of record FR989945.1, read on the forward strand.
CAATTAAATCCTGGAGATGTTCATTAGTAAGGCGAGACCGAAATTTAATTTTAACTGTGTTAATTTTCGAAAATGCTTGGTCCGCACGCAATGTGTCTGCGGTCCGGTTGCGGACCGCGGTCCGCCATTTATTGACCCCTGATATGGTGCATTTAATACAGCGTTAGTTGTCAGTTGCGACGATGTTATGAAACTCATTCTGCAATGCGGCTATTCTCTTATGTCAGGGCGAAGGGATGTGAGCTGCGTTGTCTAATATTGTATTTACTTTTCGTTGCACAAAACATAATATATCTGTTCTTCACAGCCAAGTTCTAACGGCGTGAACAGTCCGGCGCCGACGCCGCACGCGCACACCAACGGTGCCGCCAGCGGACCCGGCGCCCCACCAGATGACAAGCACGATAATAAAGGTAAAGAAAACATCAACACAACAAGTTAATCTTACTTTTCTTAATATAGTTAGTATTGGTTGCGACTTACGACTAGCAGGAGATCGGACTAGAACGGCTAGAGTTCGAAAGATTTGGAGAGAAAAACCTGCTGACTCTCTTGAAGATTTTATTCACTAGTGACTAGCACAAGGTCTAACACAAAGCACTAGGTCCAAAACACTAAGCACTATCACTGTCCTAACTACTAGGTCGTACCCAAGTCGTAGGTATCACTCTTGATCACTTGTTTTCACTCCGAAGTCGCCTTGAAGATCGCTCAAACTAAACTGATTCACTGGCCCGGCTCCCTGTGGCTAAATTATATGGGCCGAGGCGAGGCCCAGACTGTTCCAGATTATTTCTTTCTAGAATGTACCCGACTCGTGTAAACAAGTGTGGAATATTTCTGGAAGCCTAACGCCATCTAGTATCGAGTATGGGGTTTTATGTTGTCTTTATTTCCCGAGCGGTTCCGCTGGTTGACGCTAGATGGCACTGTGTGTCCGTGACAATATACAGGTTGTTTTACAAAACATAGAAATAATAATTAAGGGTATGTATGTGTTCTTTTATAAATATAGAGTTCACTGAAAAAGTAGCAGCGCTGAATGAGTTTTTTGTTTACTTTTGTATAGACAAACTTATGACGCTGCAGCGCTTGCCCATACAAATCCCAAAAATACATGTTTGCCCTTTCAGCGCTGCTATTTTCACAGTGAACACAAAGGAAACATACACACACCCTAAGGCTGATTTAGTGTCACACGGACCATCGGTACGGATCGCTCCGTATATATTATGCAATATGCATTACGCTATAAGGAGCGTTTTAGAGTAAATCAGACACGGCGCCGCACCGTGCCGTGCCGCGCCGTGTCTGATGGGGACGGGCCCTTAATTTTGTTACACCCTGTAGACAGTATTGAATGCGAGTAGCAGAATATCTGACATCTAGGCCTATGTAATGTCCAGCTGCAGTGGACAGCTACAGGCTGATTAGATAGACAGTTTATGATATTTATATAGTACATACTAGTGATTTAGGCAAATAGGATTTTGGTAAATAACGATTAATATTTTACTTTATACAAGTATGTGTGTATGTTTACACCAAAAAACTTTTTAACGTGATTGCGGCTTCGATAATTAAGTTAAGTGAAAGATAAGTAATTATAGATAAATCAATGTTTTAGGTGCAGGAAAGTCATCGAAACATGACAAGAAAGAGGCTAGTAGTGTAAGAGAAGAGAAGAAGAAAAACAAAAATAGAGATAAGGATAAGGAGAACACTGATAGTAATAAGTGTACAGAACAGAGTAAGTGACATTTCTTAGGGCCTGTTTTACCACTTCCTGATAAGTGCCGGATAGGCTATCCACAACTTTTTTTTGACTTATTCTCCATACTCTATCTGTCAAGTTAAGTGGTGGATAGCCTATACGGCACTTATCAGGAAGTGGGGTAACAGGCCCTTATTTCTTTGACTAGTAGTTTCCCCTGAATTTGGCTGTTATGTATATTTTTTGCCTGTAACCATAAAATTTGAAGTGATAAAAATTGTGTGCGTAACAATTTTTGAAGAAAACGTAAAAGACAAACAAATGGGGCCTGCTCTAAATATAAGCTATAATTACAGTATCAAGGTACAACTTAGTTATAAACGATATAATCGTTTATTTTCTTTACAGATAAGGAATTATTAATTAAGGAAGTAGAAAGTACAAAAGAAAATATAAAAAGTAACAAAGATATAAATAATTTCAAAGAGAAAGAGAGGGAGAGAAAAGAGGAGAAAGAGAGAGAGCTTAGAGAGAAAGAAGCGAGGGAGAAGAGAGAAGAGAAGGAGAGAGAGGCGAGAGAAAGAGAGCAGAAAGAGAAGGAGCAGGTAAGTAACATATCCATAAAATATAGATTTATACTATTGTCTATTTGAATAAAATAAAATCTAAATTAAATAAAAAAACTTGAGAGGTGTCAAGGTACACCTGATGGAACGAAGTTATAAAATATAGAAGTCTATTATTTGCGCAAGTGGGCTTACAGTATTTGTTGGGGTCCAAGGGGAAGTTTTAGAGTTCCAAAGAGTATGTTCTTTGAGCACCTTTATTAATGTTAGTTTACACAATATGTTAGTTAACGTGTTCACAAGTACGAGTTGCTAAGTGCACTGGGGGGTTATTATGAGCTCTTATATCCAGCCAGTTTACAGGCCAATTTACAGGCCATTGCATAGACACGGCTTGTAAACTGGCTGGAAACTGGCTGGATATAAGAGCTCATAATAACCCCCCTGCTCTACATTATTACAATGAAATAATTTGACACCACATGCACAATGACGACACGGCGGGTCAACGCATTACGTTTACATAATATATTGTACAAACCGTACATCTTGGCAACCCAAAAAAGCAAGAAAATATCGATTAACAATAAATGAAATAGTTCACGAGTTAAGTACAAATGTAAAAAAAATATAAAAAAGTTACAAAATATAAAAGTTAAAAAATATAAAAGTTAAAAATATAAAAGTAAAGGTAAAAAAATGTATAAAATGTCATTTCAAAACAAAATTACAATTAATGAAAATTAATCGAAATTAAACGCAAAGTTAGTTTTAGTAGTGGTAACGCTTCGTGGTGGCTTCGGTGGTGGCACGACTTGGGCTTGAACACCATCATCTCGTTGGTTATGGCGCCGGTGAAATGTTTGGAGTTCTATATCTTCAGTGGGTGCAAGTGGATGGTTCTTTAACGATACATTTTTAACACATTTTTACACGATATATTTTTAATAAGATTCAATATTAAAAAAAGCGGCCAAGTGCGAGTTGGACTCGCCCATGAAGGGTTCCGCAGCAGCAATAAGGTTTATTTTTATGAAATTAAAAGGTTTTTGATTTACTTTTATATTTCAGTCGATTTAATGAAATTTAGATTAAGGTTTACCATTTATGACGTATAAAAAAAACTACTGGATAGATCTCGTTCAAACCAATTTTCGTTGGTAGTTTTTATAGTAATCTACATCATATATTTTTTTTAGAATTATCATGCCCCTACTTTAATTTTTATTATTTAAAAATTTTATTTATAAATTTTCCGTTCCAGAGGGCGAAAGAGAACCGCTGCTTCACCGAAGAACTACGCAGGGTGCGAGCCGAGTTGGCGGCTGCGCGGAGCGGCGAGGCGGAGGCGCGGCGCGCGCTGGCCGCAGCTGCTGCCGCCGACCGCCGCCGCGCCGCAGACCTCGCGCACCTGAGGCATGCGCATGCGCAGCTGCAGAACAAGTTTGTATTTTATAATATATCTATTATCTTCTACGTCCGGCTAGCCCCGTGCTAAGTATCTGAATGACTAGTTATACATATTATAATAATATTTTCTTCTGACAAGAAGTATTGCCATAGCTCTAAATCTTTATTCTGTGGTGCTATGAAAAAATTTTTGCGACTATAGCTCTGGCTATGGATAGGTAAGCTCGGTCGGTTTATTTGTTTATAATGGCCGTATATCCTATTCATCCAAATGGGAATATTCCCTCCCCCTGCAGCATACCTTGGCAATTAGCCGCATTTAGCTTCATGCTTATAGAGATGTTTATGTTACTAATTTAGCTTTAGGACGCAGTTGCGTTTCAAGTTACACTGCGCCAGATTGTATCAGATGTTAAGGGCCTGTGCACCACTTCCTGATAAGTGCCGAATAGGCTATTCTCTACTTAACTTGACAGGATAGAGTATGGAGAAAATGTCAAAAAAGTTGTGGATAGCCTATCCGGCACGTCGGAACGGAACGGAACGGAAGTCGTGTAACAGGCCTTTAGTAAAACGTTTTCTGCATCTTATGACTTCTTAACCAACAGAGTGACGTCGATACGCACCGGCGAGCGCGCGGCGTTGGAGCGGCGGCTGAGCGAGGAGCGGCGCGCGCGCACCGCCGCCGAGCAGCTCCTCAGAGCGAGACCGCTCGAGTGAGTATTGTCTGTTTCATACGACTTGCACAGATATACAGCTATAGTCGGGGCATTTTAATAGGCCACATTGACACATTTGATCAAAATTATTGCACAACGTAACCGTGTAGTGACGTGCATAAAAAATAAATATTTTCGTTTTGTTATAACTGCACAATTGATTAACTTTTTTCAATTACGATTACATTTTTGTTGTAAATATGACCGATACGAATTATTTAACGATTTGCTCTTACTGATAATTGATAAACAATTCTAAACATAATAAACAAATTCTGATCTTAATAATTGCACGTCGTTACAATGTTACGTCAGCTGACCTTTTTTCCTTGAGACCTTGCAAAATGGAGTGACCGCTCGAGCAGTTCTCGAGCGGTCGGCGACTGCAGCTTACGGTCCGTCTATGGCCAGTCTAATGAATGTCTCAAAATTTATTTAAATGTTTTACAGCGGTGAATGCGACAACGAATGGTGCAAGTCGCGGCGGAGCGCGCACGAGGGCGAAGCGACGTCACTGCGGCGTGAGCTGCAGCGGGCGCGCGAGCGGCAGGCGGCACTGCAGCGGGACCTCGCCGCCGCCACCGAGCAGGTGAGGGCGAAGCTCTATTGATCTCTTACGTTGTGGAGTAGCAGCAGGCTGTGAAATGTTTTCGAAGCACGTTGGCGGCATTGATGCGTTGTGTTGTCGAACGCAGTTTTTTGACGGGTCAAGTGTCAACGCAACACAAATACATCGAAACCACGCAGCTGAGTATGAGTAACGCATCGTATGCCATAATCGTTGCTCGGTTCCGCAACGCAACGGAGCAGGTTTGCTGTTTATCGGCCTACCCTTTTTTATTGGCCTATTGTGTTGCTGGGCAAAGCCTTTTTTTTCTCTTATCTAGTAAAACCAACATTTTGTGTGACGTAACGTGTTAATAACATGTACGCAGGTGCGGGGCGGGTGTGGGGAGAGCGGGTCGTGCGCAGCGCTGCGCGAGCGGGCGACGCACCTCGAGCGGTCGTTGTCGGCGGAGACGCGCGTCAAGTTGGACTTGCTGTCCGCGCTCGGCGACGCCAAGCGGCACATTATGATACAGGAGGGTGGGTACTTTCCCCTTACTAATAAAATATATTAAAGTGTCTGTCTGTCCGATTGTTAAATCTTAAACAGCTGAAACGAAATCTATGATATTTAAGGTAGTACTTTGAGTCCCGGGAAAGAACTGAGAATAGTTTTAGAACGAAGTTCCTTATTGCGCGTTGCGAAAGGGGGCTAGACGGAAAAAGTTGTAACGACACATTTTTATTAATTACTGCGCTCTAGGGGCAGAGGGCGTTGATAGTAACTTTTGCTATGAAACATAGCAAAAGTTGCTTTTAATTGAATAAGTTATCGAATGGTATACAAATATTAAGAAATTTAATTGAAAAAAAAAATCGACTTGATTATCCAAATTTGAAGGCTTATAACATAAAAAATACAAATGTTATCGAGCTGAAATTTTGGGAACACTTATTTTTTACCGTTATTTCTTTATTTTAATAACGAAATTCGCTAATCTTTGACCTTGTCATCATCCCTATTGTTTGAGTCTCAAAAGCGTTTCGTGGTACGGGCCCTGATATTATTTTTGTGCAAATTCTGTGTCTTCAGTGAGTGCTAACATTTTAAGTTGCTGTAACTTTGCTGCAGGCGGCCTTGCGGCGCGCTAAAATACAGCATTCTACACAAAACAGTGCCTCTATAGATACAACATCGCATTTCAGATTTAATATCCAGACAAGAGAAGGAGATAGAGGAACTTAAAGCTCAAATGTTGGCGGTGATGCCTTCAGAATACATGACCCCCGTGAACAGTACAGTGTCGAAAGTGTCCAAACTTCGACTCTCAGACGGATCACCGTTGGACCCAAACGCTTCTGTGTACACCCCCAAGATGCAGCAGCTCTGCTCCGATGCCTAATCCTTCAAACCAGGTGAGCTAAGGGTGTGTTCCATTTTTGATATTTCAATCTGTGTTGAGTTTCTGGGGATTTTCTACTGAAGTTTATCGTCGTTGATTGGTCAATGTTTTGACGTCAGCCAATCAAAAAATATAGTAAATAGATAAACTTCAGTAAAAATACTTTAGGAACTAGGCGTTGGTGATTGTGCTGAAATATTTATTTTATAATGGACGATTAAAAGCTTCCATTACAAAAAGTATTGTATTGAAGACTTCAAATTTTACAATAGATGATTAAAAAAATAGGCTATTCGCCAGCAGTGTGTCAAATAAATTTGTTGTGTGGCCAGTCAATTTCGGGCTCATAAAACTGGCAGGCTGTACTGTGTATAGTTAAATATCTCAGCACAATTATTGCAATGATGACAGTTAAAATTTCAAAAATGGATTTCTGTCAATGCACTCCCTGACATCATCACAACACGGATCTCGGTGCAAGAGCTCTGATCTCATTATCCGTTCAACTAAATCTAAAACTGCTCCTGTCCGGGATCCGTGCTGTGTCCCGGACTATTTTTAACGAGTGATACAGAGTGATTATTTTTTCATAACTTTTATCCGTTGAGGTTGAATATTTTCGTCGTCCTTGGGTGAACTCGCATAATATGGTCTGTGATTTTTTGTTGTTACATTTTTTTACCCTTTTTTGAAGTTGTAGGTTTTTTTTACTGAGTTATGACATTATTAATTTGTAAAAGTTACAAAATGAGGTCTGTATTTACAGTAAACATTGTATTGCATTTCTTTGAGAGCTGCTTAAAATATTATCAATGGGAAACTTTATCGGAAATCCTAGCAGTACAAAAAAATTAAAAAGTTTGCCATTTTCAAAACATTAGTTTACAAACCTAGGTAACAAACCAAAGGCCAAGTATGTGTGTAATTCACAAATGGTTGTTGAAGTTTATTGATTTTATATTTTGTCCCTCTCGCTCTTCGTATTAACGAAAGAGAAGGCAGTACTCACTATCGTTGAAATTGGTGTGAAATCTCCAAGAGCATTTAATGAAACCTTTCCCAAGTGTCTGAAGAAAATATCAACCTGTAGTCTTTCCGATCGCACTATTTGGCGTTTTATTTGAATTTATGTGATATATTGTACAAAAGATCTGACTTCCTGTTATACAAATGGTATGGGCGCAGTGTTCAAGTAGGAAGAAAGTTAATTAAAAGACACTATTTGGACAACTCTTTTTGTGAATTAATAAACATAAAATTAAGTATAAGCCGCACAAAACTATAAGATCGCTCGTCGTAACTAGAGAGACAATATCTACCAATAACGTAATCTACTAATGTGTTTGATCGCAATTTACCAATAGTCAGATTGCTAATCTGCCCCCTATTATTGTAACTTTGTTGAACATGAATTTTATTGCTTATGGTCATAATTTTGACGTTTGAACTTTTTAAAAGTCAAATTAAAAGTATAAACGTCAAAATATTGACATCACAACTTTTTAAATTGTGTTTTAAAAAGTTTTGACGGAATGAAGTTCATGTTCATCCAAGGTCCTTAGTGAGGAGGCTGAGCCCTCCGTTCGCGCGTACCTGAAAAACAAACAATACACCCGGCTTTTTGCCCAGCGATCTTAAAACTGTGAGCGAATCCTAAATTATATTATTAACACTGACCGACACCGCGCTCAGTTTATTAAGTTATTGACAGATTAAAAGGCGCAAAAACATGACAATGCAGAGAAATGTTATCTTTTGATTATAACATTATTTTTATTCAGCTCCATGGATGCAACTACTTTTTCATAAATGACAGGTTGACCTGAAACTACTATTACTGAAATACAATATGTAGTTGTAAATAAAAGTATGTGACCAGGGGGTGTAGTGCGAGTTTTATTCGATCATACGCATCGAACACGTTAACGCGAATTTGTATGGGATCAAAGCAGCGCCACCTACTGGCTTACGTGGATACCGCTTTGATCCCATACAAATTCGCGTTAACGTTCTCGATGAGTATGATCGAATAAAACTCGCACTACGCACTCTGGTAAACATTCAATCCAATATGTTTATTTGCAACAGCAAAACCATACAGTTATCAGTTATGCGTAACTTAGACTAGTAGAATACAGGAGACAACAGTATAGCATAATACAAAGTCTTATTCTTAGCATAATACTCCTGAAATATTGGATAAATCATAAACATTAAACAGAATAGCTGCCGCACACAGAGACGAATATTAACATAACTGTAATCAAATAAAGATTTTAAAAGATATAATAGTATATTAATGATGTAGGATTTATGTCAAAATGTTCATTTAATTTACAGTTAATTAATTAATATTCGTCTTTGAATGCGGCAGTAATGTAATTAAATCATACCAAATATTTAGCCTCTGTGAGACGTCTAAGTTAGGCATAAAACATTATTTAACTTTGGTGGTAAAACTTGTTGTTATTTGTTTAGTTTCTTGTATTGGCAGATGTTGTGTTTTATTTATTGTAATGACATTTTAGTAAACTTTACTGGCTTAATTTGTTTCTTATGGTGGCTTCTGGTTCTCGCGGGACGCGACCGCGACCCACAAACTTAATAAATTAATGTCTACTGTTCACTAACGAAACCCTGTGCAATCTACCAAGTTCACACTTCTCGAAATCTTAAATAAAGCAGCATAGTTTAGCTTATTGGTCTGGTAGTCTGGTCTAATTATTTATATTTTTTGTCTGGCCACGATCGACTGGACTAACAGTCGCGATCGCGATCGACCGGTTGGCTATCCCTGACAGGCTATACATCTCATTTCTACTGACATTGGTCTAGCGACCAATGCTGCCACTGCTGTGTAGTGGCGATGAGCAAAATGAAACCTATTGCCTACGTCATAAAGTGACATTTTTTTTGAATTTCCATAGGTCGCAGTCGCGTGCCGCGCGTTTAAGGAAAGCCACCATTAGGCGTCTCCCAGACAGACGCGGGCAGCGGTGGCGGTGGCGGCGGCGGTCAGTTGGATGACTTGAGAGTTCTAAGAAAGACACAGACATACGCGGTGGCGGTGGCAGTGCAAACAACTGACCGCCGCCGCCACCGCCACCGCTGCCCGCGTCTGTCTGGGAGACGCCTTAAGCGTTAGTTAACATTGAGATGCGGCAGATATTTTTAAGATGGCGATTCAAAATTACAAGAAGACATACACGCGATTTGCCCGAGTTTGTTTCTTCAGATAACTGTTATATCATGGACAAATTAATTGGCCGCAGCGACCTGGCCGCCTAATGCGCGGGGGGCCTTTATTCTGTTACATAGGAAAAGATAATATTTAATTACCCGCCTGCGTCAAGAGAGTTATGTTTTATGAGTGTATGTATCTTTAGCGCGCTTTACATATTATAGCTGCAGTATAGCCAATGGCTTGTCGAATTTCAGCTCGTATTAAAATGTTGTGCCGCGTCTTAATGTGACTGCTCCTAAGTGGTAATATTTACATAAAATGTGGAAAAAAATGTAGTAGACGTTACTATCTGGGTGCACGGTAGTGCCCGCGCCAAGACGATTACTGTCTTCAAACGTTACGATCAAATTGTGAAACAAAGTGTTGAACACTATTTTCTGACCATATTCATTTGCATTCTGGTTGTAATATTTACAATATTTGTTAAGTTAGAAACATTGTTGAGAATAGACATTATGTAGTCGGATCAGATATAATAAAGGTTTTTTTCTACTTAATAATATGTCGCAGATATTTTCAAATGATTTAATTAACAATTAGAAAACAGACATATTTAACAATGAAGTTAATACCACGTTATACTATTGCATTTCACAAGCGTTTGAAGATATATCTGATGCTGACTACATCTGTAATTTTTTTAAAACAAATGCTTCCTTTCTCCTTCCATTGTTTGTATTTTTTACTAAATTTTGTCGTGATTAGTTGAAGAAACTGTAATGTTTGTTTAATTTTTATATTATTGTTTTATTTTCAATCAACATGTTTATATTGTTTCAAGTAAGAAAACCGTCGAAAACAATTTACTTACAATGACATCCTATCTTTTTGTATGAACATTATTATAATGACTAAAATGCATAGACTTACATATCAAAGACGGGGTATATCGCGGCTAAAAATGTCCTTACTTTGAGTAACCCAATGGGGCAGTATCCAACATAACACCCAATGTTGCGTTAAAATTTATAGAAACGAGTTAAAAATATACCTATGTTAAACAATACATCATTTCAAAATTAAAGTTATCACAGATAACAATAGTATTATTAATCTGATCAAGATGGCGCTTGTTTTTCCTTGTATAAAGGCCAGAAATGTATGCAAAGACGTGTCTTTAGTATGTATGTCTATGCAACAATGATAGAATCTCACCTACATGACAAGCTGGTAGAAAATTATCACTCAACTTAAAGCTATGGAACAATACATCACAAAAATCATTGACAAAACACATTGACTAAGGCAAAGTGCCAATTAAATGTTTGCGCTGGTTATTTACATTACAGATATAGCGAAAGCATTGCGTCGCCATTTTTGGGTCAGTTGGATCTGTGCAATGTGTCATAACTAGCGCCCAACCCTTCCTTACGTGCACTGGCCTAAATGTATTATTTGAGATTGACTCTGTCTACTCTAGTCTAGGGCGAGTCCACACTGTGGACGGACCTCAATATTATAAGTTTTTTTTTTAAGTACGCACTGCCTTTTGAGTCAGTTATTTTTAAGCAGCCAATTTAATACCGTGTACTTAACTAGATATAGATTTGGATGTGGTTTACCTTACTGACTTTTTCAGCGGTGTAAACTCGTATTTTTTCATGGAACTCGATACGAAAATTTAATTGTAAATGTGAATGGATCTGAATTTTTCACTAGCAACAACTTAAAAGATGTTTGTTTGTATAAACAGATGCTATTACAGCAATAAAAAAATCAGACGTGTTTTTGGCTTTTTCTTACCCCCTCTGCAGTTTGATATTTTTTTTTAATTAGGTTCACAAAACAAGAAACAATACATGTAGCTATAAATAAATAATCATTTTTAAGTAATGAGAATAAAACCTTGTACAATATATTTCCTGTTATAATAAGAAATAGAATATATTTTGACATGATCTTTAGTTATAATCAAATCAAATAACATTCTTGTGGTACTTGATAACCCCTTTTTCTTGTTACTGCATCTCTAGACAAATTTCATTCAATGTGCAAATCAAATTAGAAACCTCAAGAGTCAAGACATCAAATCACTCTTGACACTGTCTTAGTTCTTCTATCCTTGCCTCACTTACGAGTCCTTGTATCTGTAATTTGATTCTCAACGCATTCTTTAAATCCAAAGACCGCAGTTGCGACGCTATATATTTGCCGTAGATATCGAATTCATCTTCTACACCTAAAGCGGTATTCGGCACCATAATGCTATCTATGAACGATTGATCTGAACTCGGAGTATGCCGTTTTATCTTTTTGTGTCGCGTTTTAAAGGTACGGTCTTTCTCCATCTTTACTTGAACTTCGTCTAAATCCATGTCGGTGAAGAACTGACTCTGCGGTACGAAGTTGTCAGATTCATTGTCACCTTCGTTTCCAGACATATTCGGCACCCACACCTTTTGGCCATCGTTGGAGTCTGATTCCTGTAAGTTTCAAATTCAGGTATCAAGGAAACATTAAGAATTAAGATATTAGTTAGGGAGCCCTAAAACAATTTTTTTTGTGATTACTAACAAGCTAATTTTTTGTGAGTACCTACATTTTGATAAGACAAACAACATTTTTATTTTAAGTGGTAGCTAACAGAGATAGAAAGGATTTCATACTTTGACTTGATGGTCCTAAAATATGGATTGTTTTATTTGTAGGACAAGGTTACTCTTAAATTATATAACTATTAACCTACCAATATACAAAAATCAGCTGGTTAGGGTTCCGTTTTAGGGTACAGTAGTCAACCAAGTTTTGTTGATTGTGTCTAAGTGTGACTGAAGGAATTACCTAAATTTTAATAAAATTACGACTAAAATTGAATTTTTTTCATGTAAGACAGGAAGATTTATATAAAACTAGTTAAAGTCATTTTAGTTGATTTTAATAGGTGATTACTGATTATTATTGATTAAGTAAGCAGCAGCAGCAGTTGCCCAGCAGTGGGACACTATAGGCTAATAAAAAAAAAAAAAAAAAAAAAAAGTAAGTTACCAGTCCATACGCTGAAGAAGTAATTGTTAGATATTTTTAATTATTATTCATTTATCAGAAATAGACATAAATTCAACGTATTAGTTATTACCATATTAATTCTATCAGTGTCCCACTCTCCTTGAATCAGATCTTCAGATGACAGTGAATTCTGAAATTACAAACAAGGAATATGGAAAATGTAATTTGTATTCTTAATTTTTTACCAATGCACTTTGTAAATTGACAAATAAAAATTTACTAATTTTATTGGCTGCACTGGGTTGGATAGTTTTGGCTACTTTCTCAATAAAATGTGTACAAACATTGCCTAGTGAAGAGAATTAACAAAATATGTACATATCATGTGATATGAGCTGAAACTTTAAGGGATATTATAACTGTACAAACTTACAATAAGTGTGATGTCAACATTCTTGGGTTTAACGATATTTCGGAGACATTCATGCATGTCACTAAACCATTTTATTCTTGTTCTATATTTTAATCCACTGCGGGCTCGTTTAGCTATTTTCGCCATTTCTAACACATAGGTAGCTCTTAATACTTTGATTTTGCTGGTCAACTCACTTATTGTCAGGGTTACACCTAAAATATTATAAGCTGATTTACATTTCTACATTGTAGTTTGTAACATGTAACTATAGAATAGACTGAGCATTCCTCCATCATAAAATATGGATGGGTTTTTTTTAATATAATTTTTATTACATTACTACAAGACAGATAAGTATAAAGCGTATATCGTTTAAGCGTAAGCATATAGCGAATCTTTTCAGTTAGTAGTCAATTTCATTATAATAATAATAATAATAATAATATAGCCTTTTTGTTTCCGAAAAGCGTTTCATTTTTGTTTTTAGTTTGGTTAAACTAGTTGTGTTATAGTAGATCACGCAATTCGGTGTGCCTCTTGGCATAGGCCTCCTCCAGTGCTCTCCACCGAGCTCTGTCCTCTGTGACTCTTGTCCAGTAAGGACCCAAAGTCAGGCGAATATCATCTCTCCATCTCACTCTTGGGTGGCCCTGTTTCCTGGTATTTTCTCTAGGATACCACAGAGTTACTTGTTTGCTCCACTTGTTATTTTTACAATGTAGCATGTGTCCTGTCCAACTCCATTTTAGGTGTTCGATGCGTGTTATTATGTCTGTAACTTTGGTTCTCCTTCTTATTTCTTGGTTGTTAACTTTGTCACTAAGTCTGATCCCCAGTATACTATGTTCCATTGCTTTTTGTGTTCTTGCTAGTTTTTGACTGTGTTTGTCTGTTAGCGCCCATGTTTCACAGCCGCACGTCATCCCCTTGTCTCACACCTCTGTTTATTGGAAAAGGTTCACCTTTTACTTCCATTTTGATGCGACCTTTGCTGTTTCTATATATTGATTTAATAAGGTTTATGTAAGTTTCGTTGTACCCCTTGTGTTTTTAGAGTAAGCCAAATGTGTTTATGACGTCGAAGGCTTTGGAGTAGTCAATAAAACAGATATATAGAGGTTTCTGGTACTCACAGTATTTTTCCATTGCTTGTTTTATCGTGTGGATGTGGTCTATTGTGCTATAGTTCTTTCTGAATCCCGCCTGTTCGATTGGTTGGTTTTCATCTAGTGTCTTCGTTATTCTTTCCAAAATTATTTTTGCGAATATTTTGTACACATTTGAGATTAGGCCGATTGGTCTATAATTGCTGACGTTTTCTTTGTCCCCCTTCTTGTGAAGCAGAATAATGTGTGATTCATACCATTGGTTTGGGATAGTAAAGTCAATTTCATTAAGTATTACTTACTAAATTCCTTTTTCTGTGAGATTCATAATATACTGCTGTTATAAGCCGGAATCCAGTTACAATGGCACCAGCTACTGTCATATTACAACGGCTATATGCTACATGTTTATAATATTTATTAAATTCATAAATTACTAACCTGTTTCAGCTTTAAACTCGGATATCATTTGCCTGTATGATTTTAATCTTTCTTCCCTTACTTTGTGATGTAAGGACTGTGGATTCCAGAGGTTTTCGTGTTTAGCATAAATTTTCACGAATTTAGCGGTTTCTGATTCACCCCACCGCATTTTAAGTTAGAAATGTGGTTCTATGAACACCAAGATGTAGCTATATACAAAGATAACGAAAGAAACCGTCACAAATTATTAAACCTGCAACTACAACACATAAATTTACGTTTTAAAAGCACGACTTTAAATAAATTATTTAAAGACAACTTAATTTAAATACATTTCTTCTCAAAAATGCAATAAAATTCCAACCAAATACAAATTCCAATTTGTTTGTATCTACTTCTTCTTCTTTGACACCAGGCAGCCCTTTTTTTCTTATTATGGCACTTCGGCTTTAACCATGGCCAGTGTCGAGTACCTATTTTAATATTATGGCGGGAAAACGATATTTTATACAATTTTCAGCATCGTTTTTCTATAATGTCAGGTCTAAAGTCTAGTCAAAGTCTAAGTAAAAGTCATTACAATCAGTAAGTCAAGTCGGTCGATTCAGTAAAGTGGTAGACGCTTTGCTGAAACTTTTGATGGAGTTTTGGAGGGAACACAAAATTGCACGTTTCTGGATAATGCATCACTTTCCCACACTTGTGCACGATAACGAATATCTAATGGTTAATATTCTACCAATATTACACAATAAAAACCCTATATTAGGTACATAATCTAAGGCGGCGATATATTCTTAAATTTGTGGTGCCAACATTAAAGTGCGACCACAAGGCACAAACTACATACTACAGTGCGACAAGGCTGGCGCGCCGAGCGGGCCGCGGGCGGCGGGAGCCTTGCAGCTGATATGGGACAACCACCAAAAATGACGTTTTTGTAGACGTATGATGGCAGCGTTAGTTCCTTTCTTCGCCACGTTCATTCAAAAACCTTTTCGAGCTGTATAATAAGTCGTGTTCGTTACGTTTTTCAACTACGCATGCGCGGCTTTTTTCGCAGGTTGGCAATTGACTGTCAACTTCATAATTGTGTCATCTTCATAGAGTCTTCATGTCTTCACAAATCACAAGTCTTCATACAATAATTTCTGTCAGTTTCTGTCAGATTTTAGAACATGACACTTGCATGACACTCACACTGACTTACGTAGTAACTAATTCTTAATCTGTGACACTGACACTAATTTTTAACTTTGCGCATGCGCATTGTGCATTGAAAAACCAAACGAACACGACTTATGGCCGTTCCCTATAATCAATCTATCTCTAGTTTGATATACAACCGATCGCAGCTGACATAGTATTGACATAAAATA
The DNA here is from genome assembly GCA_905404155.3 of Plebejus argus. Classification (NCBI taxonomy): domain Eukaryota; kingdom Metazoa; phylum Arthropoda; class Insecta; order Lepidoptera; family Lycaenidae; genus Plebejus; species Plebejus argus. The sequence continues at coordinate 2,687,496 of FR989945.1, forward strand.
TATGAGCTAATGTCTAATGTGTTATGTGAGCTATTCCTATCTCAAGTAAGAGATAGATCAAATATTGGGAACGGCCGTTAGATAACATACGTTGGCGTCTTTAGGCTGTCTTCACACTAGCGTTTGTCCAGCGTTGGCGTTCGATGAACGTATGCGTAATGTATTGTTCCTGAAGAAATCGTGTAACGTCTGCGCCACACTTAGGCAGCGTTTAATTAATTCTGCTGAAGAAACGTTACCTCAACGCGATGTACGCGCCGCGTTGTCACGGCGTTTGCGCTGCGCATTCGTTCATCGAACGCCTACGCTGGACAAACGCTAGTGTGAATGCAGCCTAATTCAGTCTTGTAGTCTGGGTATCAGTAGTCACCATAGAACAGATTTACTCCTACTTCCTAGCGGAGGTAGTCACTCGCGCTGCCACTCGCACAGATTAGGGCATAATAATATAATATGCCACTCGCCATGCTGAGTGCAAACGCTCACTCGCGACGTTATTGCTGCAGAAGTTTTGGGCAACATTGCCGGCAGCGCGAGGAGCAGCGGCAACCGGCAGGGGCTGAATATTTATACACGTCCAGCGTCCCATAAGATTGAACTGTGAACACAAACTTGACTCTTGAGAGTTAAGCTCTATTTGAAAATGCCTCAAATCAAATCTACAAAATATTATAACTGACAAATAACTGATATAAAAAATTATCGTGTCACAGTGTTTGTACACAAACTCATCCAAAACGGCTCAACCGATTTTAATGAAAGTGTGTACCTATATCCTATATTAGTTAGGACTTAGGCCTGAGAATAGGATATGATAATTGATAAATATCTTATTTTACTTTTTATATTGATACTAGAAATCAACTAGAAATAATATAAATGGCAAAACAATGTAGGTATGTACAATGTACATATACAATGTACATAATTTGAAATTTTTTCAGCAACTGATACTCTTTGAGTCTTGATTCTTGAATGTTGATACTTGATGAATGTAGCAGAGATGGGTGGGATTGCTGCTTGATTGCTGCTGCGGAACCCTTCATGGGCGAGTCCAAATCGCACTTGGCCGCTTTTATATTTTACTATATTTGCGTATTCAGTTATTATATTTAATTTGTGGCGGTACCAACATTCGCCTAACATTCCTGCATCGCACTATCGAAGTTTTCTGAGCGCGTCAGTATATATTACTACAGCTGAAATATATCACGTGTAGAGATGGGTTTTTGCCCGGGTTTTTATGGACGTATTGAGTAAATGCCCAATAAACGTCCATTTACGCCGAATAAACGCCGAATAAACGTCCAAAAACAGGGCATTTATTTCGATCGGAAAATTATGCAAATTATTAAGTAATACTCGGTTAAAATTACTCTTAAATGGGTTTTTATACAGCAAATCTATAATTTCATGTATAAATATCTTGGTTCGTGAAAATATATTATCTATTTTTAAGTTCACCGAGACGCGTTTACTTGTATTGTGTATTAACTAACTTCCTATTAAAACACATTTTGGTCATTACCAGCTTGTATTCAGGTAAATATTATGTACCTAAGTAAATATTGGAAATGCTTTTAGACAGATACCTTTTATTCAGATATCTAAAAGGTATCATCATAAGCCACAAACTTGCCAAACATGTCGTTCGCAGACTCATAATTAATTCTATTATCTGTTTGTACGCCGCGTCGGCATGAACCATTACGATATTCGCTTGATAGACCGGGAGATGGTGACACAAAATTCTTGGTCATTTTTACCAGTATACTTATACTTATACTTTTTTTATTTTAGCTTATTCTTACATAATATTCGACCCGCGCCATAGATAAATAAAAGTGCAACCGCTAAGTAAATATTATAAACAGCATGAATCTGATAGTAGAATAGATATTTAATTAAAGTATTGACAACCCTTATTTCGGAATATCGGATAACACAGTGACAAGGTGTGGAGTAATGTCGACCTTCGCGCGGCGCCAGAGAGATCAAAGTCGGCTGCTCGCGTGCGGTCCGTTTGTTAATAATAATTATGTAGGCACATAAACAGGCGGCATTTGTGAAGATCAAAGCAGTGAGACTTCTGTACTTGTACTATTATCTATTCTGTGGTGTGGCTTACACCGCCATACCGACGCGAATACATTAATTTAAATTTTAAATAAAAAAATTTAACCATTATTTGTACCAGGCTAATTTTTGCATAGCTAATCATCGTCGAGTAGCCGTTCTCGAAAATCACCTTCAGCCATACTTTTCTGGCAGTTCCTAATGGCCTTAAATATTTATTTTATTTCAATTTTATTATTAATTACTAAAGTACAATTATAACTAAGGATTTTGTGAACATTTCAAGAGCATAGCTGTTACCATTAATGATTACGAGCAAAAAAGGCCACAAAAATCACGTTTCTTGTATGGGAGCCCCCCTTAAATATTAACTTAGTATTTGTTGTTAAAATGTTCTGAAATTTTCACAGATATAGACAATCTGTGAAAATTTCAGAAGTCTAGCTATAGCGGTTCTTGAGTTACAGACTGGAGACAGACAGACAGACGGACAGACAACGAAGTCTTAGTAATAGGATCCCGTTTTTACCCTTTGGGTACGGAACCCTAAAAATGATTTTAAGTTTTAAGTATTTTATAGGCGTATTTTTAAAACGTGTCAAATAAATAAACTGTATTTCAAGATTTTCAAGTATGACAGCACTTTTTCCCCCTACTATGTGATGGGAAAAATAATAACGGTCACATTTTGTCAAATACTTTCCAAAAATTAAAATGCATTACTGGTACAAATCGTTTGGTGAAAAAAAATTACTCCTTTGCAGTGGTATGGCGGCCATTGGGAACTGTCGGAAAAGTATGGCAAGGTGATTTTCTTGAATGAATGAATTCATGATTAGCTATGCAAAAATTAGCCTGGTACAAGTGGTTCAATTTTTTTATTTAAATTAATGTATTCGCGTCGGTGTGACGGGCTGTAAGCCACACCTGAGAAGTATGGCATTACGCTACCGCCTACTTATTTTTTTTCGACTATCTGAAAATACAAGCATTTTTGTGGAACAAATCGTTCGACACTCGTTATTTATCCGACGCATTCGATTAACGCCCACGCGTTTGGGCTGCCAGTGCAAGCGCTATGACCATCATTTTCCTTTTTGCCTTTACGTAATTAGACCCCTAAAGAACAGCCATACTGGTACAAATGACCAAGAATTTTGTGTCACCATCTCCCGGTCTATCAGTTTGCATATCGTTTCGCAACCGCAACTATCAACGTCTACATCCAGATCATCTGAATTTGTTCCAATTGTCCCAAATGATGCTCTTTTTACGATAGTGATAGTCAATAGTGATTAGTGATAGCAAGTAACATAGCAAACAGCTCAATAATTTTTAGCATTCCGTACCCAAAGGGTAAAAACGGGACCCCATTACTGAGACTTCGTCATGTCTGTCCGTCTGTCTGTCTGTCTGCATGGGCGTAGCGAGGTACGGGCAGGGGGGGGCAGCTGCCCCCCCCTACAAGAGCGATCGTTCGCTAAGGGTCAATTTATATTAGCGCAGAGTCGAAGGGCATCGAAACGAATTACGAAGTATCAAAACCGAACATAGCAAATCCAACCTTAACTCCAAAGCGTTAACGCACACATTACATCTGAGAATTTTAAAAGGCGCGCGCGCGTCTGCCGCATCCGCGCGAATTCGCGCGCATGCCCCCGACCAACGCTGATTGGTCTCGCAGAAGTAATGTGTGCGTTACGTTCTGGAGTTAAGGTTGAATTTTCTGTGTTCAGTTTTTGGGAATTCGCTTCTCTGCGCTTCGACTCTGCTAGCTATTATATAAAGTGACCCTAATGCTCACGAGTTTCATACCTAAACGTGGAGCGGAGAGAGTTGCGGGGTGAGAGGGGAGGCATTCAATCCCAGTGCGCTCGCTCATATTTTGTTTTTAATTTTTACTTCACCTTCCTTACACCCCCCCCCCCCCCAAAGACCTATGGCCCCCCCCCTATATAGAATCCTGGCTACGCCCATGTCTGTCTGTCTGTCTGTCTGTCTGTCTGTCTGTCTGTCTGTCTGTCTGTCTGTCTGTCTCCAGGCTGTAACTCAACCCCCCATGTGGGGCCTCTGTTCGGCCTAGGGGGACAAGAAATCCCAACAGCGCGGGCCTGCTTTGGGTGAGCAGGCAAGCGCGGACGGAAGCCACGGAAGACATGTAGTAGACCCTCGCGTCTCCGTCCTGCGCGGAAGTAGGAACACGGTCGGGTTTTAGTGGGTACAGCTGCGGCCACTTACCATCTCTTCGGCCGTAGCAAGTCCCACATACCCCGGTGGTCCTTCCCCAACGCTGCCGGGGATGCGTAATAGCATTTCCCGACCCAAAAAAAAAGGCTGTAACTCAAGAACGGTAATAGCTAGAGAGTTGAAATTTTCACAGATATTATGTATATCTGTTGCCGCTATAACACCACATACTAAAATCAAAATAAAATTAATATTTAAGGGGGGCTCCCATACAACAAACGTGATTTTTTTGGCTTTTTTGCTCTATATCAATAATGGCAACAGGTAGGTGCTTGAATTTTTCACACAATCTTTAGTTTTATGTGTACTTTAATATTTTATAATAATATTGATATATAAAATAAAAATTAAGAGGGGCTCCCATACAAAAAACACAAATTTCGGCCAAATTTTGCTCTATAATGGTACGGAATCCTCGTGCGCGAGTCCGACTCGCACTTGGCCGATTATAAATTCTTTAGTGTTGCTTACTTTTACTTGATAAACAATAAATTTGTTATTTCTAGAGATTGACATTACATTACGATCATATTTTTTCTAGATATTTAATTGAGATTCTACCTTATGGTCATAACCACGTTTCTAATATGTAGTATACAACTTTTGAAAGGAAGTACACACCACTATTTGATGTAAAAGTCAAAATAAGTTAGGAATTTAAGCAGTTTTAGTTTTTGCCCTGTTTTTGGGCGTTTAAAAGACGTTTATTCGTTTTTGCCCTATTTGCCCTGTATTTGCCTTTTTTGTCCAGCTGGGTTTAAACCCTCTGCCCATCTCTAATCACGTGGGCTCCGACCTGACCGAGCATACCACCTCGCTCGGTCGGAAGATCTTCCTTAGGGCCTCCACGCATTATCTCCACAAATTATCTTCAGGTTTATCATAAATATTGTGTAGATTTCGTGTAAGGTTAGTTGGGGTAAGGGGGCCGAAGGGGAAAGGGAAACAGTAGTTTGTAAATCAAAAACTATAGACCGTAGCCCTATTATTTCTTGGTCGATAAAGCAGTAATTTTGTTTGAGTTTCAAAGCAAAAACATATATGGCGCTATGTCGACTTAGTACGAAAGAGTGACAGAAACAAAAAAATCAGTTGACCACTACAATATCACGAGCTCGCCGCGAATTTTTTGGGTGCTGGTTTATTGTGTTAAAAGTGCTGCAATAAGGCTGTCATTTTCAGTGAGTATTGTTAAATACCCTTAATTTGATTATTTACATACAAATGTCTATAAACTATGCTATAAATATCAAAATTTAGTATGATTAGAAACACAACCTACAAATTCAAATTCGGGAAAGGGGAACTACAACTACACTACTGGGTCGGGCTGTCTGAAATCCTTTTATATAGTTTCTAAGCTCATTTAAGAAATAAAATATTGAACAAAACTGGCAATTTGAGAGATTTTTATTGCAATTATGCCATAATAAATGTTTTTCGATGATTGACGTTGTAAGTGTTTCTGATAAGAATGGCGTTTTTAGCAGGGTTCAAGGTATGCCAGCTCATTTGATTGTTTGGTTTTTGGAAGAACACATTGCTTAGATATAAAATTAGTGATTTCCCAGCATCTACGACAGCTAGAGCTGTAACCACGATAGAGAAAGGTCACACCTACCGTTCGGTCAGTCAGGCCTTAGGTGGGTCAGCTTCCGTGGTCCATCGTAACTTTCAACGCTATAGAGAGACTGGATCTTACGTCTGGAGACGAGAACAAGGCAGATATCGGGTGACATTGGTTCAGGATGACCGTTTTGTTAGGGTACAAGCCTTAAGAAATCGATCTCAAACTGCATTGCATACACGAAACCTGTCGGAACAGATCCGAGATGTACGTGTGAGCGATTGTACAGTAAGAAGAAGACTTAAAGAAGTTAAATTAAACTCAAAAGTGCCAGCAAGGGCACCAGAACTTGAGACAGGACACCAAAGAGCCAGGCTAAGATATATGCGCGTGAACATCAAAATTTGACAAGTGTATGAAATCGTATGCTGTACAGTGATGGGAGCAAATTCTGTGTAAATTTTGTTGACAGGCGATAAAGAATGTGGATAAATCGTAAGGAACGCTATAGACCATCAAACTTAACGGAAACAGTGGCCTATCATGCAGGCTTCGAAATGGTTTGGGGTGGCATATGACTTGGAGCCCGCACGGAGCTGATGATTGTTAATGATGGTACTTTGACAGTACACGGCTAAAGCACAGAATATGTCCTAGAACTGCATGTTGTGCCTTTTACACAATTTTAGGCAGTAGCTTCAATTTTATGTGCGTCCATAGAGTAAAAAAATCGGGCATTATTACCTAAATTATGCTGGCGTAGCCTAGGTGGAGAGGCCAGCACGGTCTACGGATATGAATCCGATTGAGGACGTGTGGCACATCAATGGGTGAACGGTACGAGTTAAACCTCCAGCTCCAAAATCTGTTCAGGAGCTCGAGTTGGCGCTACTGGAGGAGTAGGAGAATATCCCACAGGAAATGATTGACAATCAAAATGCAAGCATGGAATGGCGTATCCAGGCCCTCTTGAGATCCATAGAAGGCATTAAACGTTTTTAACATGGCATTTCTTAAGTAAAAATGGAGAATTTAACTTAAAAAATTACTACTGAAATTTCAAATATTTTCTTAATTTTTGATTTTTGCTGATTTTTTTCCTTTTTACACGATTTCATGCCCTAAATTTATATAAGTTTTATTTTTTAATCATCAATTATTGAATTAGTAAGGAAATATATAAAAAAACAGCAAATAATTGTCAAAAAAAAAATGAAAATTTTGTTATGTTCCGCTAATTTTGCCGGTGTGTATAGATAGATTTCAAGTGATTTTACTTTAAGCAGGTAATTTAAATAACACGTTTTTTAATATAACGGAATCTTACTGCAACAAAAATTACTATTGAGACTGATTCATATGAGCTGTATGTTTAGTATGAATAAATATTTAAAAATTTGCATTTCGTTTTTAGTTGACTACCCCTGGTTCGACTCGTATGTTTCCCTTACCCCGAATTGCGATTTTAATCAAAATTTCCTATTTTAGTTCGTATTTCAATTAATAATTAATAATAATAAGTATTGAGTTCAAATTTGATAAACGAAATATTAAAAAATGATATCGTGTAGGTGTATAATCTATACTACTATTTATACATAAGATATTCAGACTGTTCCCCTTACCCCAAAAACAGGGAAAGGGGAACAAAAAAAGTAGCCTAACGATTTAGCATTTTCTGGTTAAAAGCATTATAACTAGCTTAAAAAGTCGTTCAATCACGGAAAGCTGACATACATAGGTATGTTTTTCGTTAATCAAAATTATTAAAAGACATACGTATTAGTAGCTAGAACTCAAAATAACATTTGAAAAATAAAGTATGTTTCCCTTACCCCAACTAACCTTATCGTAATTTTTGCTTCCACTTAAGTAACGTGACATTTTATTTGAAAAACGCCCAGATATACAAGCTAAATTATAAAAAAATAGTTATCATAATATAATCACATTAATAAGCCAAAAAACTAGAATGTGTGAAGAAAAAAGGGAAGTTTCATAATTTTTTTGAGAAATTGAGTACTTAATTATATAATATTATTTCAATAAATAGGTACTAGATTAACTTAATACTAATAAATTTATGATACAATAATAATAATTAGCAAAAGTTTGAGATCCGAGCTTCACTTAATATTCTTTGTATTTCAAGTTGAATCCTTAAAGCTCTTTTTATGTTCAATTTTCTGAGTTGTTCTGCTATATATTTCCCATAAATATCAAATTCATCCTCTAAGGAAATGTTGCAGCTCTTGTACTCTGTGCTCTGTTTTTTTATTTTTTTCTTTTTATTTTTTCTATGTGAACTATATTCCTTAACATAGTTGTGGTTGGTGTTAGATTCTACATATTCAGTATCAGACTGAGCTGACAGAGGGTCCTCATGTGAGTAGTCGGGGATCCTGTTTATCCACATTTCGGAAGGCTGGTCGACTTCGGACGTTTCTTGTATCTGCTGACATAATAGAAAGAAATATTAAAAAAAATTCACTGTATAAATTATTCAATGTAAATTATTCAATGTATAAATTTCTGTGCCTACTGATTTTTAACCCCCAACAAAATATGTGTATCCTTAAGGGTTCGCGCACACTTTGTTGGCGCGTGCCGGGGCTGGCCGGGGCGGGTCGGGGCGCAGCACAGCGCAAAATGCGCTATATTGCCGGGTCGGGTCGCATCGCATTGACGGATTTTAACGCTCACTGAGGCGGAGCATGCCGGGGCGGGTCGGCGCGCAACGCATTGGCGGATTTTGAGTTGAGGGCCGAGGCTTGCCGGGCCGCATCGCATCGCAATCCGCGCGTCGCATGCCGGGGCGCAGCGGATCTTGTCGGGCCGTGTCGCATTGATGCGATGCGCCCCGACACAGTGCGCGATACGCGCACTGTGCTTGTGGATTTTTGCGATGCGCCCCGGCACACTGAGGCCCGGCAAGGCCCGTCTCAGCGTGCTCACTCCTTAAGGCCCTATAGACCCCATTTCACATGACTTTGAATCATGTGAAATTGGGTCTATTTCACATGATTCAAAGTCAAGATTATTTTGTGATATTTTTCTTATTTTACGTGAAGCTTATGATAGTTTTACTTTCAAAAATCATGTCTACGAAAAGCTCTTAGCTTAAAGAAGAATAATTTGTGGTTACATTTAGCATTTTGGTTTAATTATCTGAGTAAAAAGGTTTTTTTCTCCTATTTCGCCCTATCAAGAACGCAGCAAGCGTCGTAACCGCCACTGTACGCTGATATGAATCTTATTTAAATGTTCTTTACGTCGATATTCGTACTGACAGACATCGACCTGCTAATTTTCGGGTCTATAGGGCCTTAATTGTGTATCCATCCATAGCGGTGTATGTTTATATAATAATATATTTCCCTATGATCCATAGCGTCATAGCATCCAAATAGGTGGACCAATTTTGATCAAGATTTTCTGATTGAAAGCTGACATGATAGATTATTTGGCTAAGATGTAGAAACCTACCCCAATTTTTGGTGCTCACATGGGTTGAGGATGTTTTGGTTGAGAAAAACCTCGTCTTGCCCCCCCACCCTCCATTTAGTAGAAATTTACATTTGAAATTTTCGTAATCTTGAGATAAGGTCATCTGTTTTCTGGTGTTTATGTATTACTTACTTACTACGTACCTACCGAAGCAGGGAGCGGGAGGCGCAGCCCGCCGCCAAAACAAAAGCAAACACAATCCAGAAATGCCAAAAGTGGGTTAGGTTAGGTTAGAACGTAGACCACAACACAGAGGGAACCGAGCGAGCGCAGCGAGCGTGTTGCGGCATTAGCCGGTGACCGTCATAAAATAAAAGGAGGGCTCTAGGGGCGTAGCAACCCATCCAAAATAACAACAAACACAATCCAGAAAGTCCCAAAAGTAGTTTAGGTTAGAACTGTGACTGTGCTGCGGCAGCAGCCGGCGACCATCACAAAACATTCCTCAGGATTCTGAAAATTTCAAAGGTGAGTAGCTCCAAAACTGGGGGGTTCCTAAGGGTGGATTTGGTACGGGGGGGTGTTAACCTCTCCACCCCACTCCCCCCCCCCCACCCCCGCTCCCCATAAATCTTGGGGTAGGTTTGGAAATCTTTACCGATTATTTTTAGCAAAAGCTCATTACCAAAAAATTTAAGTTTATAGACTTCATGTAAGTAGTTTTTTGCCAATAGAAGGCTTAATTAAAAACAAATGTAACAAATTACTAACCATAGAATGTGATGAATGTCTGTTAGATACGTTTTTCAAACACCTATCCATTTCATTAAACCAAACCAAGGAAGGCTCAAAAATGGAATCTGGGTTCGATTTCTGCAATATCTTTTGGATCTGCTGTTGATAAGTTGTCCTCAAGTTTTTAATTTTGTTTTTCACTTCGGGAATTGTGAGCGATTTTGATGCCGCTTCTTTAAATCTAGCTTGAATATTCGTGTAGGCCTTCTCTCTGTGTTTTCTTGATCGATAGCAATCATGACAAGGATTCCATAAAACATCGTTATCTAAATAAATTTTAACGAATTCAAGCGTTATAGCTTCGGACCACCGCATATTATAATTTGTATTTACATTAAGTACCTACATATTTTATTCACATTTTATTTTTCGAGACAAAATCACAGATCGTTTTTTTTTTTTTTTTTTCTTATAATGGCACTTCGGCTTTAACCATGGCCAGTGTCGAGTATATAATATTATGGCGGGAAAACAATATTTTATAATATAATTTTCAGCATCGTTATTCTATTTCGTCAGGTCTAAAGTCTAGTCAAAGTCTAAGTAAAAGTCATTACAGTCAGAAAGTTAAGTCGGTTGATTCAGTAAAGTGGTAGACGCTTTACTGAAACTTTTGATGGAGTTTTGGAGGGAACACAAAATAGCACGTTTCTGGATAATGCATCACTTTCCCACACTTGTGCACGATAACGAATATCTAATGGTTAATATTCTACCAATATTACACATTAAAAACCCAACTTAACACAATTTTAGGAAAATAATACAAAATCACAACATCACTCTTTCACATTCCCGACAAAAACCCATCACAGATCGTTATTAGTGACAAATTTACCGTAAAATGGGGTGTATAGAATTTGCGGGGTGAATAGAAAAAATTTCAAGAAAGTTTTCAAGGTGTATGTTTGACTATTTTTTATTGAAGGTTTTTGGTAGATTTTTAAATTATTACCCATCAACATTTTTTCTTTGCGTTGGCAATAATTTCGAAACGTCAGAATTGACATTTACCGTTAGAAATTACTTCAAAGTCAACCCTCTATGAACCTCGCTAGATTGTACTACCGAAACTCTTGATTTTAGGTGTAAAGAAATTGTGAATTGTGGTGATTAATGTGCTTATCTCATTACACCTGTGATAAATTAAGTAAATGCAGTGAAGGTAAGTGACTATCCGTTATTAAACCTCAAAAAAATGTTAAAATCATGGCACATGTAAATTTACTGCAAAAAAGGGGTCAATAGAATCTACAATGGGGTAAATAGAACTGTAGTATGGGTTTAATAGAAACGTAGTAGGGAACAATAGAAACGCTTTATGTGTGAATAGCAACGAATGAGGGGCGAAAAGAGATAAATTAGTAGGGTTGTCAAAAACTGTCAACAGAACTAAATAAATAGGTACTTTCATAGTTTCTGAGAGCTGTAGATTCAGTGATAGATAGGTAAATAAATAATCTTTTTAAAGTGATATGTTTTATTACAGGTACATAATATCGCCTTAGGTATATATGTATATACATATTTTAATTCAAAATGCCGCGTGTATATAAGCCCGATCCTACAAGGAAAAGGTATAAAAAATATGACATGGAAATTTTACCTTTACCTTTTTTTTAGAATTTTGATTATTCTAACATAGAAGTACTTATTCTATGAGTTTATAACGTCACAAGATTTTATAATTATTTATTTTTCGTCGCATATGTGTGCGACTTTTGATTTAGAAAAAAGATTTTATTTTGTTTTACTTCATTCTACTAAAAATACGAATAAATATAATATGTTGTTTGATTGATTGAATTCAGATCATAACTTTGTGTCCAAATGAAATCTGTTATAATTATTGTTAAATATAATTGTTTAAATTTTAAAAATTTCATATTTTATATAGTAAAACAAGTTTTAAATACACAACCTTACATTTTGCATGTTGGTCAAGTATTTTTGGCAGCCCTTACAGTTTTTCCATTCACCCCTTTCATGTTTCTATTGACCCCAGTTGTTGGGTAAATAGAAATGATACATATTTTTTTGTAAATCTTGTAAACCGTTGCATATAGTTAAAAAATATTGTATTCAGCTCTTTCTCTATGTTACCGGACATGATATGAAGTCATTTGAAATTAAAAAAAAAAGTTACAGGCTACATATTCTAGCGACAAAGTTGAAAATCATTGCTATTCACCCCATTTTACGGTATTTCTTTCTCTTCGTTTTTTTTTTTTTTTTTTTTTTTTTTTTTCTTTGGCACTGACACGAGGTGTACTTTGCCATAAACAAAGGTAGGGAATAGGCGGTGGAAAAGCAAAGTAAGTACGGAATTTGGGATTTTGGATCTAGTTAGAAAGTTTCATATTATGCTAAAGAAATTTAAATATTAATTGAATTGTTACATAAATATTGGGATAAAAAAGTATAAATTAATTTATTACATGAATTTAATAATATTGGAACAGAAGTAGGAAAGGGTATAGATATAGAGGAGAGGTTATCATATAGACAGGAGTGATCATACAGAGGACAGGAAAGAATAATATGATTTAAATCACCCACATCCAAACCGCAATCGCATGCATCATCGTTGCGAATCCGAATTCTTTTCAAATGCGCCGGAGTGGTGACATGTCCCAACCTCATTCTAATAATAGAGGAAGTTGTAATTTTTGATAGATTTATTTTGAAGAACCAAGGCTTAAACTGAATCTCGGGCTGTATGTACTTATACTGAACACCTTTTCTTTGACTACTTACTGCCCAGTCCTTACTCCAATCCTGTTGGAGAAAGTTCCTGGCAAGAGACGGCAAGTCGTGACAATAATTCACATACGGAAAAACGTCTCCACTAGAAATCGCATCTTTGGCTAGTCTATCTGCTTTCTCGTTTCCAAGAATGCCGCAATGACTTGGAATCCAAACAAAAGTAACAGACAAATTACCGAGAATACATTTGTACAAAAGATTTCTGATTTGTATTATTATGGGAAAACATTTTGATCTAAACGTAAATCTATTCAATGCTTGCAGGGCACTTAAAGAGTCAGTAAAAATTACAGTTTTTTTAAGCTTCGCTAGTAGGATATAGTCAACTGCTTTTAAAAGACCAAAGCATTCGCCAGTAAATACAGAAGTTTGTGGTGGAAATTTAACTTTTTGAACTATATTGTATTGGAGATGGTAAATACCTACTCCAACACAATTATTATTATTATCTACTAACATTTTAGAGGCATCCGTGTAAATGTGATGCCAGCCTTGCCAATTGTTCGTTGTTAAATAATTAAAAAAACGTTTTGCGTAATATTTATCAGATTTTTTAATACCTATGTCATAGCGGATATCAGGATTTAAAACAAGGGATTCAAAGGATGAGTTAAAAAGCGGGAAAACAGGTAATCTATGTGTAGGGGCATCAAGCGACAAATAACGGACATAACTATTAACTAAGCAAGGGCGAGATTTGTGCAACCAAAACTGATTATTATTTACTAAATCTAACAATTTTTTTAATTTCGGAATAAGGGGATGGTTTGAAAATTGCAAACAGCGAATAAAAAACTTGTCAGCCAGATATTGCCGCCTTAGATAGAGCGGTGGTTCACCGCATTCTACCTGCAACGCATTTATTGGCGATGATGCCATGGCTCCACAAATTATCCTCATAGCTTTTGCCTGTATCTTATCCAACTGTTTAAAACCAGCTACGTTACAAGGTTCTAAAAGGAATGTACCATAGTCTAAAACACTTCTTATTAAAGCGTTATACAGCAATTTTAGGTTAAATGGGTGAGATCCCCACCACACTCCCGATAAACATCTAATTATGTTTAACGTACGTTCACACTTCGACGCAATATACTCGTTATGTGCATTACCATTAAGTTTCGAATCTAAAATTACGCCTAAAAATTTGGCCTCCTTGTCAACTGGAATTTGTAATCCATTGTATTTTACCACCACTGGAGGAGGAAAGCGCATACGGGTAAAAAGAACAGCGGAACTTTTATTAACTGAAAGATCTAATCCATTTTCATCTAACCATAACTTTAGACGCGCTAGGGCTCGCGATAATCTAATGGAGGCTCTTTCAATAGATTGATCTATTACATAAATTGTTAAATCATCGGCGTATTGCAGAAGATACAATTCGCCATCTATATCTGTTAACATAAATGATTCCAAATCTGAAGTCACGCCAGTCACTACATCCTCTATATCTGACGAATAAATATTATACAAAGGTGGACTTATCACTGAGCCTTGGGGCAGCCCTATATCCACAACCCGCACTTCCGTCGACGATGCATCTTGTAAAGGCAGGACAATGAATCTTTCCAATAACACATTTATAATAAAATTACTTAAAATTTCCGGAACACCTAAAATTTTTAATTTTCGTTTGAGTATATCTATCCTAACATTATCATATGCTGCGTTTATGTCTAAAAATGCTGCTAAAACTGATTTATTTTCTGAAAAAGCAATGCGAACGTCAGTGGTAAAAAGAGCTATATTGTCTATTGTACCTTTTCCTTTTCGGAATCCATATTGACTTTTGGCTAGGAGGTTATGTTTTTCAATATACCATTCCAAACGATTCTTTACGAGATGCTCTGCAATCTTTAATAACACTGATGAAAGTACTATGGGACGATAGGAGGAAGCAGAAGAAGGAGGTTTTCCAGGTTTTAGAATCGGAATAACCTTCTGTGTTTTCCATGACTTTGGAATATTACCCGTTAATAACATTGAATTAACTAAATCCAAATAATAAGTTAGAATTTCGTCTGAAGCATGTTTAAAAAAAGAGTATGGAATTCCATCAATGCCCGGAGCCGAGTCGTTTAAGTTTGCGACAACTCCTTTTAACTCTTGAAGGGTAAAAAGCGAGTTAAGGTCTTTAAGGCTAACTTCACCTAAAGGAGATGGACGGAGAAATGACACAGAAGGTGGTGCTAATCTCTTTAAAAAATCGTTGGCTAAAGAATCTGGCATAGGATGAAAAGGAGGTTTATATGCAGACCTATACCTTCTAATATTATTCCAAACTATGGAAGCATGAGTGTCCGGACTAATAGATTCACAAAACTTTTTCCAGCTTGCAGACTTCTTTTTCTTAAATAATTTTTTTGCATCGTTAACAGACTTACAATAAATATCGTAGTTTTCAAAGGTAGAATTATTATTATATTCTCTTTCAGCCTGTTTTCTTTTATTTATCGCGACTGAACAGTCATTGTCCCACCAAGGAGGTGATGGAATGTAATGTTTAGGTGTTTTCTTAATAGGAAGAGTTTCATCTGCTGATTCAATCAAGGCCGATGCTAGAGCATCAGCACAAACAGATTCATTACCTGGAGATACGCTAGGAAGATGGGATAGTTTATTTTTTAGTGCATGATAAAACTTTTCCCATTCTGCATTTTTTAAGTTATATTTTAATGATGATGAAATAGAAGAATGATTTTGCTTTTTATTTTTACAGGGGAGAGACAAGAGAATAGGGAAGTGATCACTACCATGACTAGATGATAGAACTGACCAGTGTAGAAGAGAAGATAAATTTGAAGTACAAATAGATAAATCAGGGGCACTATAACCCTCATTAGGTGCAGTTTGCCGTGTTGGGAACCCTGTGTTGAGAATACATAACTTATGGTAATCTAATAAATCTAATACTTCAAAACCCCACTGATTGTTATTACTACTACCCCAAGACAAATGTTGGGCATTAAAATCCCCAAGTATTACAAAAGGTTTTGGCAAAAGGTTAATTATATTCTTAATTTCTAAAAATATTGAATATGATGGATGTGGAATGTACAATGAGACAAAACAGATGTTATTTACAGATGCTGCTATTATAGAAATATTTGGATTATGTGATGGAAGTGAAATATGTACAAATGAATGATGATGATTGATGAGTAAGGCAGCACCGCCATACCCATCAGATCTATCCTCTCTTAAACAAGCATAGCCAGGAATCTTAAAAAGAGATTCTGGCTTAAGCCATGTTTCTTGGAGAGCAAAGACAAGAGGGTGATGTTTGTTTATTAAATAAATGATTTCATTTTTTTTGCTGACTGCACTGCGACAATTCCACTGGATCAGATAATCCATTGTGGGAGTTAGTTTGAGGTGTGTTACTTACTGAGGCTACGTTGGACGGTGAAACTGATGATGGTAGAATATTTGATTGAGTAAGATAATTAATTATAGCTGTAATTAATTCGGGCACTGAAATATTACTGTCACCATTAGTAGGCAAAGCAGTGCCATTCGAACCCGACGGGGGATTGTAGTCTTTAATTAAGTTTAAATGAGCAGTTTTATCATACCCGCCTACTGACTTTGGTGGTGTTCTGGGTTGTCGGAAGACTGTTTTTTTATATGACTCTGTGGTTGACCTCTTTGCAGAATTTTTGATGACTGATGAGAAATTTTGTTTTTGTGAGTCTATAAAAGAAGAGGATGGACTAGAAGAGGTTAAAACTGTAGAGTATAGTTTAGAAATAGGAGGGTGGAGTTTTGATGCTTCGGCATAGGACAAGTTTTTGTGAGCCATGGACTCTTTAATTAATTTTTGTCGTTGGAACTCAGGGCAGTTCTTACTTGTGGCTATATGGGAAGCTTGGCACAGACAACAGAAAACAGAATCTTCATCTACAGAACATTTCTCACCAGAATGACCCTGACCACAACGGAAACATCTGGGAGTTGATCTGCACTGTGACTTAACATGCCCATACCTGCAGCAATTATAACACTGTATGGTAGGATAGATGTACAAGTCAACAGGCAAGGAGTTGTAGCACATAAAAATTCTTTTAGGTAATACTTGGCCGTCAAACGTAAAAACAACTGACTCTGTATTTACAAACTGTACAGTATTATTTACAGTGTTTTTTTTCTTTAAGCGTCTTACTTTCAAAATGTCCCCACAACCATACGGTAAAGTAATATTGGCCAAAATGTCTTCATCAGACCAGTCGGCTGGAATACCTCTAACCAAGCCAACACGACAAACTTGAAAAGATGGAAGAAAAACTTTGTAGTTGTTCTGTTTTAGATTTTCATTAGTAATAAAATTATTTGCATCAGAAAATACAGAGAAAGATAATGATAATCTATTCCTGCCAATTCTCTTAAGGCTACCGTTTTCTATATTCTTAATATTATGATTTTTAAGGAAGCGACCAAATTCAACGGGATGTAAAGTGCAGTTTCCATTAGGAGATGATATTTCTTTTTGCACATGTACTACATAAGGTGTAGAGTCAGTGTCAGTATACAGCAACCGACTAACACGAGTATTCACCAAGCCCTGATGTTTCTCCATGATACCAGCTGTATGTGCTTCTTGGATATTATTCAGGCTTTCTTTATTTTCCGTGTCACTCAAGCACATACAGTTGATATCAGGTTTTGTTTTGTCGGGATTTTTCTTAATCTTTTTATTGCATTTTCTGCATACTCGCCTAGAAGCTGCAGGGCGTTTGCGGTTTGTAGATTTATTATTAACGGACGAATCTGTGTCCATACTTGAGTCATTTACATTTTCGGAAGTACGTATAGTAATAAATTGGCCAACAGGGGGGCCTTCCAGCCCCCCCGGGTCCTCATCCATACTTACAAAATATATACAAGAAACTTACCAAATAATATGCACAAATAAAATAAAAACTAAAAGAAACTAAAAATAAGATAAAAAGAAAACTAACTAACGAAGATATTTACAATAATTAAAACAAAAATTAAAAATTTCCAGAAAACACGACCGCCCTTTTCGAAGATTCCCGCGCTTTTTTTCTTCTCTTCGTTTTTGGCAACTTGACACAAAGTATGTGTATGTTGTGCCACAGACAAGGTAAAAAGGTAAGGAATATGGCGGGAAAACCGTATTCCTCCTTTAATAATTTTCAGCATCGTTTTCATGTAATATCGTCAGGTCATAAGTCTAGTCAAAGTCTAAGTACAAGTCAATACAGTCAAGGAGTCAAGTCGGTCGTTTCAGTAAAGTGGTAGACGCCTTACTGAAACTTTCAATGGAGTTTTGGAGGGAACATAAAATCGCACGTTTCTGGATAATGCATCACTTTTCTACACTTGTGCACGATAACGAATATCTAATGGTTAATATTCTACCAATATTACACATTAAAAACCCAACTTTACACAATTTTAGGAAAATAATACAAAATCACAACATCACTCTTTCACATTCTCGGCAAAACTCCCGACAAATTTATTATATTTTTTGAATTGAGATATTGTTTGGATTAGTGATGGGCAACTAGTTGCGCTTAACTCGAATCAACTCGAGTAAAATTTCTCTAACTCGAGTTTGAAAACCGAATGAAGCCGACACGGAGTAAAGTTTGCCGACCATTTGAGATATAGTCCGACAAGCCATAAATGAACTACCTACAGTTAATATTATTTGTATGGGATCAAAGCGGTATCCACGTTAGCCAGTAGATGGCGCTGCTTTGATCCCAATTCCCATGCAAATTCGCGTTAACGTGCTCGATACGCATGATCGAATAAAACTCGCACTAACCCTAGGATCGAGAATGCTCTGGATTTGCCAAGTGCGTACACCCGAAAGGGACAGAAGATAGGGGCTCAGTACGGCTTTTACAGCCGGTTATATAACAAATAACTATGTTAAGTTTATGCAACACTCAACTATGTGTTTCACCACATAAATGACTGTAAATCACATAAATCACATAAATAAACGAAGTAAATGTCGGTCGCAACTGATTTGTTGGTCGCAAGTTTTCCTTGTGACAGTTGTGACCAACAGAAATTCTGACAAAGACAAAAGATGTTGTTTGATCCTTTTCATTCCTTACAGTTTTCGTATGTTGTGATTTCGTTCACACGCGGTAATAATAATTGCGTAGCAAATCCAGAGCATACTTCAACCTAGCACTAACCCCTCTGATGGCTGGTAGCGCGATCTGCTTCGAGCTTTTAGTTTGGCTGCTCATTGGTAGAAAAAAAAACATTAACTCTTTCAACTCGAGTTACATGAATTTTAACTCGGGTTAACTCGAGTTCTGTTTATCCCGAGTTGGCCCATCACTAGTTTGGATATTGTCAACTGTCACTAATTCTTTCTTTCTTTTTCTTCATTTTTGGCAACTTGACACAAAGTATGTGTATGTTGTGCCACAGACAAGGTAAAAAGGTAAGGAATATGGCGGGAAAACCGTATTCCTCCTATAATAATTTTCAGCATCGTTTTCATGTAATATCGTCAGGTCATAACTCATAAGTCTAGTCAAAGTCTAAGTACAAGTCAATACAGTCAAGGAGTCAAGTCGGTCGTTTCAGTAAAGTGGTAGATGCTTTACTGAAACTTTCAATGGAGTTTTGGAGGGAACACAAAATCGCACGTTTCTGGATAATGCATCACTTTCCTACCTTGTGCACGATAACGAATATCTAATGGTTAATATTCTACCAATATTACACATTAAAAACCCAACATAACACAATTTTAGGAAAATAATACAAAATCACAACATCACTCTTTCACATTCCCGGCAAAACTCTCTGTCAGTAATTGTCACATGAAAATTCCTATGTCATTGGAAAATCCCATGAAAATCCCATAGAGATATATAGATAATATGGAGTGGCCCCAAACAACATATACATTTTTTTATTATACAAATATGATGCATTTCAGCGCCAGAGCCGAAAAACTATATCGGTCTCTTTTTTTCTTGTAAACATTTGCACTTGACGAAAGAGATAAACATATTTCAAATTTCAATGTGATTTCAATTATGACAGCAAACGTCAACGCGCTTTACCAAATCACGGAACGTGCCATAATCCGCCATCTTTAGCGCGGAGTTTCGTAGTAGTTCTGCTGTCAGATTGTTGTTTATGTTTTTGAAAATTGCGATTTTATAAGTAAATACAAGGAGTTAAATTCTCAAATTACGTAGGAGTGTGGAGAATTTACGCAACAATATGCCTGTCTGTTGCATTTTGCAGTGTGGTTCGCGGAAAACCAAAAATCAGCCCCAATTGACGCATCACAGGTTTGTATTTCGTTTTGGAGTAATAGCTCATAAAATTCATTAGATGCTAAAGTGAAACTTATCACAACGATCAATTTATGTTTAAATTATATAAATTTAATGTTATTTTTGTAAAAAACGTACTATTATTCTATATTTTGTTGTTATTTGTTTTCGTAGTAAAATAGGGTTGTGCTTCATTGGAAATTATTTTAATAAATTAATTATATGTAAATACTTTTTAATAGATTTCCTAAGAATGAAGGATTGCGAAGAAATTGGTTAGCGGCTGTTAGCGAGGAAAATATCAATCCTCGGCACAAAGAAAAATGTTCAGAAACGAATAATAAAATTATTTTAATTCTTATTGTTTTATTTTATTTCTTGTTTTGTTACTTTTTTATTTTATTATGTAGGTCGATTAGTAGAGTGGAACAACCAAATAACGTTAATCTTAATCAAAACATAGAAAAAAAGTAAAAACTATACAGTTGGTAAAAAATAATAACAGGTTATTACATTTGATTATAATATTATTTTGATACAGGATGATAAATAACAAATAGGATAGAATTCATTTTGTAAAAGTACGAGCAAAGTCGTGTGCAACAGCGATATTTATGCTTTGTTTTAACAAATAATAATGAGTTAGTAGTATGAGTCGTCACTCGTCTCTATTATACTATACAAACTTGTTTCAGTACAGACAAGTAATCAATCAATACTATTAGCTAATAGCTAGAATTTTCGTAGCCACCATTTTAGGGTTCCGTAATCCGTACCCAAAGGTTAAAAACGGGACCGGGGACCCTATTACTGAGACTTCAATGTCTGTCCGTCTATCTGTCTCCAGGCTGTATCTCTAAAAACTGCTATAGCTAGCCTTCTAAAATTTTTATAGATTGTGTATAACCGTTGCCACTGTAACAACAAGTACTAAAAATAAAATAAAATTAATATTTAGGAGGGGCTTCCATACAACAAAACGTGATTTTTTTTGGCCTTTTTTGCTCGTAATTAATAATGGCAACAGCTAGGCTCTCGAAACTTTCATAACATCCGTAATAATTTTAAGTATGTGTTATTTAATAATTAATAATAAAATTGAAACAAAATAAATATTTAGGGAGGGCTCCCATAGAGAAAAACACAATTTTTGTCTACTTTCGCACAATTACGGTACGGACTACGGAACCCTTCGTGCGCGAGTCTGATTCGCATTTGGCCGATTTTTTTACATAATATAATATTACAATTTACACGTAAGTACATAAAATAATAAATATAACACGAAAGAATTTTATTTTATTATAAAAAATATTATACTAATATTTTTTGGAAAATAGTGTTAAGTGACAACCCTTATCAAAGGCAGCCATTTTTAGCGACAAGAATTGGCACGTTTTTTTTGTAGGTACTTCGTGTCCATGTATTTAGTACGTCCATGGAAAATCCCAATGAAAATCCGAAATCGACAACTGACAAGTGACACCTATGTTTTTTTTTCTAAAGGCTGTGAGCTAAAGTCGTATTCGTTTGGTTTTTCAACTGCGCATGCGCGGCTTTTTTCGCAGTTTGGTAACTAACTGTCAGTGTCATGTTCATACAATTTCTGTCAGATTTTAGAACATGACACTTGCATGACACTCACACTCAACTCACACTGATGCCGCGGCCGCATATGCGTGGTGCTTCGCGCTAAAGCCGATACTATTGGACAATCTGCGTGTTACGTCATACGTG
This sequence comes from Plebejus argus, assembly GCA_905404155.3. NCBI lineage: Eukaryota > Metazoa > Arthropoda > Insecta > Lepidoptera > Lycaenidae > Plebejus > Plebejus argus. The sequence goes on from FR989945.1 coordinate 2,709,417, forward strand.
TATCGTCCAATAGTATCGTCTCATTGCACGAAGCTTCGGACGATAGACGCAGATGCGGCCGGGACCTCTCGACAAATACGCTGGATTGCTGATACAGACCTGCTTTTTGTGCCTATTTGAAGCGGAATCAGCGCCCACATTAAGGCCGTCACAGACTTAGCTATTTTTTATTTTATTTTTATTTATTTAGGAAAACTTACAGCTAGATTAACAAATAGTTTTAGAATAACACAGAAAGGCCAATTACAAGTTTTCACACACATTACATACACTAGAAGAGTTTAAACAAAGAAAAAACAGCAAACAAAGAATAGAGCATTACAAGTACATATTATTATATATTTATATTATATTATTTTAATTTATTTAAAAAATGGGTCGCTAAGGCTTTTCTTCAGTCTACCAATACTGGTACAGAATAAGTCTAGTTCTGTGCTCCGAGTCACCTCATTGTACGCTCTACTGGATCTAAAAACATAGGAGTTTCGACGATAGTTTGTTGATACTGGGGGAACGTACAGAAGTTGATGACGTCTAAGTGATGCTGATGGGACACTGATACTAATTTTTTCAACGAGTTCGGGACAATCTATGATGCCGTTGAGAAGTTTAAATAGGAAAACTATGTCGGCAATTTTTCTGCGCTCAAGTAGTGGAAGAATATGAAATTTTTTACAACGCGATAAGTAATTTATGGTTAATTGAACTTACCTTTAGTGAACTTCAACCAAAATTATACGAGTTGCTGCATCCGTAGAGATTTAATAAACCTGTAGTCCGAATTTTGTGGTACTGCATCATCACACGCCATTTAGATATTATTTATTTAATTTAAAACTGAAAAAAGACAATCAATTGGTTTTATAGTACTTCCGCCTTGCTTTCCTAGATGGCGGTGTTAGTTCGTCCGTCATTCTTTTTAGAGAGGATAATTCATAACATTTTATCATTCCGCAAGTAAAGAATAGGGGCAACAAACTAAGAGAAGTGGGTGGGGTGGGATCTTAAATCTCTACGGATGCAGCAACTCGTATAATTTTGGTTGAAGTTCACTAAAGGTAAGTTCAATTAACCATAAATTATACTTCGTTGCTGCATCCTATGAGATTTAATAAACCTGTAGATGTTCAGCGCGTAATTGCGGAATGATAAAATACCAGATTAATTATATTAAGTTAATTAATTACGGAATTTAAAATGATATAACATTATAGATCATAACAATTTTTAGTTAATAAAGTATTGTACTTCTAAATAATAATACTACTTAATTAGTTTGGATATGCTATGAATCTGAATTTACATTAAAAATAGCTTCTGCGAAAGCTCTGTCTTGTGCTAAATCTGGTAAAGGTAAGTTATAAAACTTAGCAAAACAAAGTGATGAGCCGGCCCAGCCAGCGCATCGCTTGATAATGTCGACGGAGACTCCCGCGCAGCGCGCCGCCGACGTGGAGGCGTGTCGCGTGCTGTGCGCTGAATAAACGCCAATCTCTATGCCACTGTCCTTGAGGACACTCTTTATCCAGCGACTTATAGATTGGGAACTGGCATTATGAAAAGGCTTTCTAGTTGTTAAAATGAGCTTATCAGTAGCTGGGCCATTTCTCAGCTCTTTTGTCTTATCTAGGTAAATAAAGCTTTAGCTGGGGCTTGATGAATAATTATTAATAGTGATTACGATACGTGAATTTTCGGAATGAACGTCTTCTTTTCTTATGAGTGATAACGTTTGCACCCGTTGTCCCGTCGACAACGAGTTGAATTATTATATATAATTATTATAATATTAGAATGAGTTACAATTTTTTTTTTTTTTTTTTTTTTTTTTTTTTTTTTATATAAAATTTCTAATGATAATAAGTATAGAATCTTACGGATAAAATTTAGATACGTACTCCAAAAGTTTATAAGGTTCCCTTAAAAATGAATACTTTAGGAAGCTGGGCTTACTCCTAAAGACTCCTTTAAAAAATCTTAGGATCGTTATTGCAACGGGATTTACCAATGATTAGAGACAAACTAGAGTCTAGACCTATAACAATTTAACATTCCGCAACTTGCTTTTTCATTAAGTTTTTCTGTTAAAATTTAAGAATTCGTAATATTATATCAGCTACGAATCCTTAATACAAATCAATTATTATTATTAATTTGACAAAAATTAAACCAATGTTTTAATCCTGTATCATACTGATTAATTGTACCTCCCGATAATGGTTTTAGTATGATATTGTCAATAGACATCTCCGGTATTCGGCGTCTTAGGTAGACTTTCCGCACAATACTGCGCACGCCAGAAGGTTTTATCTGGCCTAAAATAAATCTCGTCAGATTTGAGAAGCGATCAAAACAGTGGAAAACACGGCCGAGACATGACGGCCAGTACGGAACGACTAATTTACCAGTCGCTTCCTCTTCTATAATTTTCCTAAGACAGTATGAGCGCGAAGTGCGGAAAGGCATAGAAAAAATAATCGTGCCATGAAATTGTAAAAGCAAGGATGATGAAGGCACCTGGGTCTTGTTTCCAAGAGACATAATATCTTAGCAGATAATAATATAGCACTTATTACTAAAGCACAACGCGAGTAAGTACGGTATCAGCCATCAGGTTGTCAGGTTGACCGAAGTTCAATAAGATCTTTAGTAAGTTCCTATCGTTACGTTACGTACCTAGACGCCTGGTCAGCATCTGTGTTTTTATATAATCGATGTTGAACGGTTTGAACCCCTCATGGCCTCGATCTGTCTTGTTGTGTGACAAATTATAAGAAGCAAATAAATTATATATGCGTTGTTTCTCGCACTACTGCCATATATCTCTCGCGATTTCATTGAGATGATGAAATTGAATACTTCACATTATAATATTAATATAAGATCCCACAAAAAACATTTTCATGTAAAAATGTTGCCAAGATGAGAACATAATATTGTTATAGTTCGTGGTGTCAAAAAGTAGTGAAATCTCATGTAGAGCCAAGTTTCTAACCTTACATACTTAGCCCTAAATCTAAAAACCTTAATTTTACACCAAAGCGCGGCAAAATATTTGATAATAATATAATGTGTCAGCCGAACGAGAAGAATCTAAAAACTCTACACATTAGTCAAAATCGATAGCCTGGCCATTTTTCTTTAGTTAGGGTATATTAAGTTCAAAGCCCTGCCGAATAACAAAATGGCCAAGCCACCGATTTTGACTAATGTGTAGAGTTTTTAGATTCTTCTCGTTCGGCTGACACATTATATTATTATCAAATATTTTGCCGCGCTTTGGTGTAAAATTAAGGTTTTTAGATTTAGGGCTAAGTATGTAAGGTTAGAAACTTGGCTCTACATGAGATTTCACTACTTTTTGACACCACGAACTATAACAATATTATGTTCTCATCTTGGCAACATTTTTACATGAAAATGTTTTTTGTGGGATTTCATTTCTTTTTGTAAGTTGGTTTAATTACGTTGTTTTTTTTTTAGTTAATTTTTTCTTTCTTTTTTTTTTGGTGTATTTCTTTTAGGTTTCAGTACCCAGAGGGTAAAAATGGAACCCTATTCCTAGACTTCAGTGTCTGTCAGCTGCCCGTCTGTCTGTCTGTCTATCTGTCTCTTGGAAGTATCTCAAGAACGGTAGTAGCTGGAGAGTTGAAATTTTCATCGATCATGTATTTCAACAAAATAAATTTAATATTTTGCGGGGCTCTCATACAACAAACGTGGTTTTATTTTTTCCTATTTATAAAAATAAATAAAAAGCCTTTTATTTCTTGCTATACCTAGTACAAAATGATAGAGCTATTATTATAGTTAAAGTTAACATACAGTGGTAAATAATGAAATCTAAATTATTCAGTACTTACTCTTAATTTACATACTACTATTACCTATACTATATTAATACTATACTACTCTACTATTAATTATTACTCTATTAATATTATTATATTATCTTCCTTTTGCAAGAACCCCTCTCAGTTGAAGGTGAAGGCCTCCTCTAAAGAATTCCATTTTTCTCTATCTTGAGCAACTTTAAGCCAGGAGCGACCGGCTATTTTTATTATTTCATCTTCCCATCTCGCATGTGGTCTGCCTTGAAGACGTTTTCCATACGGGCCAGCTCATTTACTTATCCTGCTAGTCCATCTGTCGTCCTCTAGCCTCGCTACGTGTCCTGCCCACTTCCACTTTAGTTTTTTAGCGTAGGTTAAGGCATCTTTCGCTTTTGTTATTTTCCTTATGTTGGAGTGGCGGATTTTTTGTATTTTTTTAATGCTGAGCATACTTCTTTCTATGCCGTGTTGGCAGGTGGTAATCTTATTTTTAATTTTATTAGAAAATTTCCAGGTTTGACACGCGTAGGTCAGGCAGGGTAGAAGGCAGGTATTCATTGCTTTTGTTTTTATATTTATGGACAAGTTGCTTTTAAATATCTCGCGAGAGCGAGATATTTCCTATTTATATTTGATAATATTTAATAAATAATAGATGTCGCTGCTAGTCGTCTACATCGCATAATACTTGTAAATGTACTCTAGTCAATAAGAGATTTCACTGTTAGGTGTCTACATCGCACTATTGTTTGACGTGATTATGTTTTAGCCGTTCAACTTTTAGGCACAGGTTTTTTCTTTGAACTAACCGATGTTGTTTACATCCTACAATTAAATATTTGCAAAGAAATGCTGAGACTACGACTATACTTTGAACTTACATATTTTTAAAATGATTTAAGGTCTAGAGTCTGCAAAGTAAAGTTATTAATAATATACTTAAGGAACATACAATTATAATATTATACAAGCTGTTGCCCGCGAGCCCGCGACTCCGTCCGCGTGGACTTCAGCTTTAAATAGCGCGCGGTAGTACCCGTCATAAAGCAACTTCTATTATAATATAATAATATTATATGGTAAGTAGTTCTCGTTGCCACATTACTGCAAATTGCATTTGCACGACAGACATACGACAGACTAGAGGTGCTTCCGGGGGACGCTTACTTCAAACTTCAATGTTTACAGACAGACAGAAAACATTTCTTACATATTTTAAACTAGCTGTCCCGGCAAACGTTGTTTTCCCATTTAAAGTATTTCTACTTCATCAGTTGATATAAAATATTACCCCCTCTTTTGTCCCCTAAGAGGTGTGGGGGAAATTTTTTATCAACAGAATATGTTAAGTTAGAAAACACAGTTAATAATATTATGAAGTAAGTCCAAGAAAAAAGTTTGATACAAAATCTGACCCCCTCTTTGGTCCCCTTAGAAGGGTGGGAGGGTGGGATTTTTATACACCAGATGTTGAGTTGGAAGAAGACAAATATATCTGCGAAAACTGTATGCAAATCGGATCAGTAGTTTTCGTGTTAAAGAAAAAAGTTTGATACAAAATCTGACTCCCTTTTTCGTCCCCTTTGAGGGGTGGGGAGAATTTTTTTATCACCAGATGTTAAGTTGGAAGAAGAAAAATACATCTGTGAAAACCGCATTCAAATCGGATCAGTAGTTTTCGTGTGATAGTGGAACAAACATACAGACAGACAGACAAAAAAACTAACCACATTTTTGGCTTCTATAGCGATATTGTAGTGACACCCCCCGCTTATTATTTTTTTAATATTATCTTTATTGTACAGAATTTTCATTACTACAGTTTTATTATATGTATAGAAGATTTTTGCATAGGGGGTTATTAACAGCTGGGGAGCGGGGTCGAAGTCGAACATCAACTCTTCTTATACAATATATTTCAAATATTATGTGAAACATCAAATTAATCGAAAACAGTATGTTATTCCTTACCACCTCTTATAGAAACACGTTTGGGTAAGCGATAGTGCGATGTAGAAGACGCGCGGCGGCGGCGCGGCGCCATCTATTATGAATTTTTGGAACTAACTTTATTTGAACACATTTACGCATTTTACAAACCCCCTTACAATTCGCATTTATAATAATATTAGTATAGATATAATATTATTTAAAAGGAGGTACAGGATGATTCTTTGGATGATGGAAAAATTACCACATAAATTATTACGTTTTTATGAAATTAAGGGGCAATTAACGAGGATGTGCACTCGCAATATTAGAAAAGTTGCAAGTGCTTTGCCTGCCTTTAAGAGGGGATCTGTTATATAAAATTAGGAGACAAATGAGCAAACAGGTCACCTGATGGAAAGTAAGTTCTACCGTCGTCTATAGACACTAACATCAGAAGTGTTGCAAGTGCGTTTTCGGTCTTTTTATGAAGGAATAGGCTAAGGGAATCAGCAGAAGAGAACAGGGATAGGAAATAAGGTTTAGGGTGCAGTTGGGCCTCCGCTTAACTCACTCACTAAGCGAAACACAGGGCAAGCGCTGTTTCATACCGGTTTTCTGTGAGAGCGCTGTTTCACGCCGGTTTTCTGTGAGTCTATGGTCTCTCATGTCTAATACGTATTTTTTTGGCATGAGAATTATTTTATACTCTATTTTTAATTTTGTATCTAGCACAAGAAACGGGGGTATCTCATACTAACATCCCCTCTCTATATCAAGGGGATGGGATAGGTTAGGTTGGGTTTGATAATTTTTTTGTTGTTTCTGTACTAATAGTATGTCACATACCAAATTTCAGCTTTCTATGACTTCAGGAAGTACCCTAACAATTTTGATGATCGGTGAGTCAGTCCATTATTGTGGGGTTTTTGGACCCCTATAAAATCTAAAGTATAATAGTAACCATATTCAAACTTTGCGCATTTAATTATTATACTCATGTCATAATATCTTGAAAATTTCAACTATCTGGCATTATCCAAACCAAAGTTACGAGGGTGCAAAAATACGGCGAAACGTTTCGAGAAAAGGTAGGTAGTGCCCGTGCGCGCTTCGCTTGGCTCATCTTGGCGGGGGCACTCCCGTGCACCCAGATAATATAATTATGGCAGTAGTATTATTTATTCTTAGTAAGACATTTAAAATATTATCACAACGATGAAATGAAAAATGATTTCAATCCCTAGGCAGCCAATAATTCGAGATAATTGATATGATGGCGAGCTTCATCCGCAGACCAATGGCATCTAGTTACTACTCCGTCGCACGCGACGCCCCAGCCAGTGAGTGACGAGTCTGTGAAGATCTCCAGCTCGTATAAACTTGTGTTTATTCTATTAAAAAGCTTACTTTATTCTATTAAAAATAATATTGCACCACCAACTGGTGGTACAAATAAGGTTTTACAGGCATGATGGAATCAAAATTATTATTACATTTTTGTGAAGCTAAAAACTCGTTCAAAGTATTTAGTACGCGGCCAGTTGTATCAAAGAATATACAACTACACGGCTGTATGCTATTGCTGGTCATGCTGAAATTAAAGTGCCAATGAACTTCGCGAAATCGCGCTTTGTTATGGATTTCGTTGGCTAGTTAGTTTCTGGAGTAACTGCATGACTTGAGTATTTAATATTATGTCAAAGCTAATATAATATCATTGGTCAAAGCCAATAAATCTACAAAGTTGTGAAGGCGTCATACTAGTTTTCTCAAAGTTGATAATAAAACCTAATTGTTTCAATTTTGACCTTAATATAATATTATAATATTATAGTAGCATAATCTTTAGATTTCGATTCGAATTTCGACCACTAGATGGCCCTGCTTTCTTGACCACATAAAAAGAGGCTTTTGAAGCTTTACAAATATAAATGGCACAGAACTTAAGCCGTACAGGAAGGCAGTTAAATTCACAAAGATTATCATGAAATCGAAATCTCAAAAAGAAATAAAATAATAAATTTATGTAATGTATGAATCGGCACACCGCACAAGCAATTCCTTGAGATCGATTGAGATTTGAGATTGAGATATGAGGAATATAGGCATTTGGAAAGACCAATTTTATAGCAGTGCGAATATCTTCCATTTTAAAAGTTGATTACGTGCAAATTAAAAATGTATTTAAGTAATTTTGAGTTGAATATAAATCTTAACCCACCGATACTTTTCGGTGTAAGAAAAATGTATGAAATAAATTGGTCTGGCAAATTTTCATTACATACTGAAATAGCACCTAATTGTTTGAGTTCACTTATTGCTTTGCTCATCTGACTCTTTGTAAAAGGTGGATTACTTGGTTCCACACGTTGGTAAGGTGGCTTACAGAAGGGACTTATAACTCAATGCAGAAGGGTATTTTATAATATCCTTTAGCATAAGACAGCCCTGCACCGTGCTGTCGGAGGTTATTAGAAGCCAATTGCGTAAAAAGAATTGGATGCGGCCAGCGTGAGGTACCTCTAGTAGCAGCGTCTCCTGTCGTTGCTCGGTCTGGCGCTCGCGTAGGGGCGGCCGCGGCGCGGGGGCTGCTGGGCCCTCCTCGCCGACGTGTCGACGGCTGCGGCTCGTGCGGGCGGGCCGGCGCTGCTGGCGCTGGCCTCGCGTACGGTTTTTGCAGCCTGCTGTAGAACTGCGGCTACCTCTTGATTGAGTTTAGGCGCTTGTGCCAGCGAAAGGTTAGTCGGTATAAGAATGTTCGCCACAAGCGACTCCTTGTATTCCTTAGCCAAACCATCGACCAAGATTTTACCCCAACGTTCAGAGAGTTCGGTGGGAATGCGTTCGCCTAGGGCTTTCTCTGTTTTATTGGCCTTGCCAAGAATATTTAGTATTTCAAGTGGTAACCTGGGAGTAGATTCTTGGTTAGGATCTACTGGCACGGTGACTTCTGGTTGGCTCAGCGGCGCTGATGTCGGCGGTGCGGCCTGCGGCGACGCCGGTGCAGGCGCGGCCGACTCCATATAATCCACGTCTTCGACGTCGGCTAAAGATTGTGGAGTTCCACAGCAAGATTGAGCCTCCCGCGCGTCGATGTCTTCATCGCGCCTTTTGTCGTCGGATGAGTGCTCGTTATCGCAGCGGCCTTCCCGGGAGGAAGACGCTGATGACTCGGATCTTGTCCGGTGTGAATAAGCAAAAGCATAAAGTTGCTTTCAGGATGATATCACGTATCATCACGACTCAGTTTGTAACCTGGATAATATCGCGTATTACCCCTTAAGGTACAAAAGGTTGACTATCTGGTTAATATCACGTATTAACCCGTTAAGATAGTCCTTTTTTAACGTATCGTTACCATGCCATAGTTTCCAATCGCCGTATTTTGCGGCGAATATGTTCGTAATCATCCTTATTCTTCCTTTTTCCAATATTATTCGGCGATTTACACTAATTATAACACTTTAACACTGTAGAAATTAGTTTAAAAAGGATAACGTGTTGACGATGCCGCACACGAAAAACGAATGACGGACGAACTAACACCGCCATCTAGGAAAGCAAGGCGGAAGTACTATAAAACCAATTGATTGTCTTTTTTCAGTTTTAAATTAAATAAATAATATCTAAATGGCGTGTGATGATGCAGTACCACAAAATTCGGACTACAGGTTTATTAAATCTCATAGGATGCAGCAACGAAGTATAATTCGATACATAAGTTCTGGATTTAAATTGAACAAGTCTTAAGAATTTTTTCTGGATTTTTTCTATTCTCTCAATGTACGTATGATAATTGGGGTTCCAAATTTGAGAACAATATTCTAGGTGAGTACGGACGAAGCTACAATATAGTATTTTTAAAGTTTTTATATTATTAAAATCAGATGCTATTCTAGAAACGAAGCCGAGTGATTTCGATGCTTTATTAATAATATTATTTATGTGTGTGTCAAACAAAAGCTTGGAGTCAAATGTTACACCCAAGTCCTTAATAGCGTAAACTCGTGTTAAAGATGAGTTAGCTAATTTGTAGCTGTACGTTAGAGGATTGGGTTTACGACTATAGGAGCAAATGAAGCATTTGGAAACATTGAGATCCAAGCGATTGGATTTGCAGTAATTAAAAAAGTTGTTAATTTCACTTTGAAGCAACACAGCATCCTCAATGCTTTTGATTTCTTTCAAGATCTTCATGTCATCGGCAAATAGTAAGACCTTAGAATTAGAAAATTGTGTGGATACATCATTAATGAATATATTGAATAACAAAGGGCCCAACAAAGATCCCTGTGGAATACCTGACGAGATGAATGAAGTTCTTGATGAAAAGCCGTTCAGAACCACTGTTTGACATCTGTTGCGAATGTATGATATAAACCACCTAAATAAATCGCCCCTTATTCCAATGTCTAGTAATTTACGCAACAAGATAACGTGGTCAAGACGATCGAAACATTTGGCGTAATCAGTGTATATTACATCCACCTGCGTTCGTTCTGACATACACTTATTAACCTGTCGTACGCGAACCGGTCGAGCGAATCTGGCCCCCTGGTTCGCCAGTTTTCGCGAAATTTTCGCGAAAAAATTCACGACCGACCGGTTCGCGTAAATTTATGAAAATATCATAATCCTTTAAGGCACTAGCCTAAAACCTATACTTTTCTTAAAACTACATACCTAACCTAACCTATGACAGTTTATATTGTGCTAAAATGTGTTTTATTTTTATTCCACAGGCTTTTGAAGACAGACATCGATGGAAAAAACTCGGAAAAAATGGAAAAACATACCAGCCCCCTTACCATGACCTCTTATAGCAGTATTACTTTAATATTACTTTTGAATTTCGCATAAACAAACATGATCTCTATTTATATAAACATAGGTATGTTTTTTGTTTGTGTGAAATCTGAAAGTAATATTAAAGTAATACTGCTATAAGAGCTCATGGTAGGGGGGCTGTTCCTAAAGAAGACAATTTTCAATAAACTTTCGTAAACCAATTTCTGTTTCATTTACGTAGCCATGTAGTTAGATAAACTAAGTAACTTACTGAGCTAAACAGGCACTATTTATAATAATAAATCATTTATAAATATCAAAAACAAAATTTGAAAACTACGAAAAAAAACCAAATAAAATTCAAAATGGCCGCCGTCAAAATTTGAAAAGTGTTTTGCCGACAAATGGGGGCAAGTCACAGGGGCAAGTTTTGTCGCATTGAATGTTATCTATGGTAGATTATTTAACTCACAGATTAATATATGTAGCAAGCTAATTTAACTGGGAATCGAATGCAAGCAATAATACACTGTATTACCATGTGCTAAGTTTTATTTTAGCGAAAACAATGAACCCTGTGACGCTCGCGCAGATCTGCGCTCCCGCAGTTTGAGGTGTGTGCGCAGCTCTGCGGGGGAGCAGAAATCACTACAGATAATCAGGTTGGTCGTAGTAGATCGTCCTGTGAGGAAGCCATGTTGGTCAGCACTCATACTTTGCCTTAATAATGTGTGCAATTGACCATGCACTATTTTTCTAATATTTTAGCAAATACGCAGAGTTTGGAAATCGGTCTATAGTTTTGGACATTATATTTTGGCCCCTTCTTATGTATCGGAGTTATAAATGCTGATTTCCATATAGTGGGCATCACGCCCTCGGCTAACGATCTTTTATAGAGAATGGAGATCGGGCTATAATATATATTAATATATATATTTTATAGCTAAGTCTCATAAGTATAGCTATAATATATTACTATATTATATCTTCTATACAATTTTCGCGTGACTACACACCACAGTATAGCAATATAATATCCCTACAGTAGTGAAACGAATGTACTTGCGCAGAGCAACGGAGGGGTACCCGCGGGGAAGCGGGCGGCGCGGGCCCAGTCCGCCAAACTCCGCGAGTTTGTACGACTTCGCGCGCAGGTGTGACGTTGGCGCGTTTTGTGTTTTGTGTTGTAAAACGATAGCCTGTAACATCTTATTTTATAAACAATGGGATATAACAAGTGTTCAGTGTACAGAATAATATGTAAATCTGATTCAAAAAACAAAAAGGATTTAATTGTCATAAAATATAATATCGACTCACAGTTCACACTAAATTGTGTTGGCCTTGGTGGCATTTATTTGCAATTTGCATCTCTGTTTTATTGTTTACGTTGTAAGAAGTGTAACAAGGAGAGAAACAATTTAAAGAATAAAAATAAAAAAAACTGTCAAATACCCTGTGTTACATACTAATTAGTACCTAGTTACCTAGCTAGGTACACAGGGCCACACATCAAGTGTAACATTTTGACCTTTGGACCGCCCTTACCGCGCACGTAATAAGAGCGAGTTTTGAAGTGCTTCTGTTACACCTGACGTGTGGCCTACCGTACCTACCAATTGTTATAATATGATAATTAATTATTGTTGGATATTTTATATATCCGAATGCGTCTTCATTATTTTAATAAAATTTTTAAATCCATACTAAATAGTAATTACTAATATTATAAATGCGAAAGTGTGTCTGTCTGTCTGTCTGTCTGTTACCTCTTCACGCCCAAACCGCTGGACAGATTTTGCTGAAATTTGGCATGGAGATACTTTGAGTCCCGGGAAAAGACAAAGGATACTTTTTGTCCTGGAAAAATGTACGGTTCCCGTGCGATTAACGAGTTTTGGCACAACGGAGTTGCGCGCATCATCTAGTAAAGAACTCAAATCATCTAAAAATAAAGTTTCACGTAAATATCTAGCAGTACGACATAATATGTAAATATAACACGTTGATTAATTACAAGCACAATATTTTCTTTTTATTTTATTTCCCGTTTCGTGGCAAGTGGCAACCCTGGCATATCTGCTTGGTACTTACACCGGTGGCGGCATCGTGCGACATCAAAGGCGTTTCGTTACTGTAGGGATATTATATTGCTATACTGTGCTACACACTCAGCTATAATATATATATATATATATATATATATATATATATATATATATATATATATATATATATATATATATATATATATATATATATATATATATATATATATTTCTGGTCTCAGTGTGTTTAGTACGGTATATTAATATATATTATAGCTAAGTCTGTGACGGCCTTTATTGCAACTCAAAACTATGTATGACTATGTCGTAGGAACAAAATCTGAGGACTAATTTGTATGAACATACGCCATCTTTATTAAAGCATCATTGGTTGAATCCGTATCATTCTCTCAGTAGTTTTTTAAGATATCTCATGTTTTTTATGGGAAACTATTCGATATTAAATGCTGAATAAAACATTAAGAAACTTTATTTACGGTTGTACTTATTTCACATATTTGAGAAACAGACTTCTTTTCATTTCCCTTATATATATATTTGCCCATGCACTGAAGATCGTGTTGGTTACCTTGTATGTTACATTTAAGTATAAGCGTCCATCTATGAATGGTAAACCATTTAAGTATGAACCATACGGCGCCGTCACGTTTGGTAAGATGTAATCTCCCTGCAAATTAAGTTGCAAATTAATAATTGTTAAATTTTTTTGTCGAATGATCATTTGGATTCTAGACTAGACCACAGCCTTTTATGTAACCTGCTAATGACTATGGTGCTCTTTTCTGATAGCCTGTAGGCAAAGTCGTTGTATAGGCTATCCGCTATCCACAGACATAGAAAGAGGAGGAATATCCTTTTTTTTAAAACTACATCTGGATGTAGTTTTAAAAAAAAGGATATAACCTAAGTCCTAGCCTACGGTAAATGACTAGTGATTGTAATGGATTGGACAGTAGTCAGTACTAGTCATTGGACAAAGCGCAAAAACAATAAGTACCTACATATTTTAATCAAAAACAGGTAATTTTTTCAGCACTATGAACTATCAGCACGGGCACCCTTGGCGCCGAAAAAATCTCGCCCAGGGCCACAGAATATATAATAGTACTCCGTACCAGGGCGCTGGTAGTGCTAAAACCGGCCCTACATTACCCTACGTTACAGTAGTTTAATGCGTCCATAGAAAAGAGCCATTACCTAATATTGATTCTTTAATAAATAATCGGCCAAGTGCGAGTTGGACTCGTGCACGAAGGGTTCCGACTTCCGTACCATCGTTATAGAGCAATTATTACCTATTTTTAACAAAAAATTAAAACCGACTTCCAGGGTAAAAATAACAATAATTTGTAATGAACAAAAAAGTGTTAAATAATTTTTACTCTTTAAAGTGCCTTATGCATAATTCTCCTAAGCCTCAACTATTTCTGTACCTACACATATCTTCATTATTTTGAAGACGGTACCACATAAGAATGCCGAGTTCTATGACAAAATAATATATTGACTGGTACCGACTTCAAAAATATAATGTAGATTGATGTAGATTGTGTACAGAAATAGTTGAGGTTTAGGAGAATTATTATGCATAAGGCACTTTAAAGAGTAAGAATTATTTAACACTTTTTTGTTCATTACAAATTATTGTTATTTTTACCCTGGAAGTCGGTTTTAATTTTTTGTTAAAAATAATAATTTCACTCTTTTAAGTGATTTATAAGCTGGTTTTCTGCACAGACTAATATGTGTTATGCTTAGTTACTTTGGATCCAGGATACACTTTCATGATATTATGAGAACTCATTGTCTGATATCACTACTTCAGAAATCAGAATTGCTTAAGCAACTCCAAGCATATACCACTGTATACCATGTATATGCTTGGCGTTAATCAAGCAATGATAAAATTAATGTTCATACGCCTGTCTTTAAAAAATCGTCCTTATAAATTTTAAGAATAACTTACCTCAGATCTTATGATCAAATTGCTAACTTGGTAACCTAAACACCAAGGTCGAGTCATTTACATTGAAATGACATTATAATTTTTTAAATCGTTCGACAAATTCGGGCTTTGTTCTTAAAGACGATTAAAAGTAACAATAATAGGGTCATAATTAGATAATTCATGGAGTGGTGACCGGTAGTAGTGATGATGATGATGAATGTAGCTTGCTCTTGCATAGTAGCATAATATGCTTTCAGTTCTTAAACCAACTCCGAAACTCCCATACATGCTTTTTGGTAGCACAATATGCTTAGGATACTTCGCATAAAATCGAAATCATTATATTATGTTTCCATATAAATTTGGAGGAGTTCCCTCGATTACTCACGGATGTATGGTGGAATGGTGGTGATGATGATGATGATAAATTAAATTTGTATAGTAGTATATGCTTTCAGTGCTTAAGACAACGCCGAAACCCCCAAACATGTATCTATAAGGAGCAAGGAGTTCTGTTCACCAACTTCGAACCATGGTATATCCTGGTGCAAAATCTTACTTTTTAGTTTTGGTAACATATGCCTGGAATACTTCATAATATGAAAGCAACATATGTTTCCATTTGAATTTTGAGGAGTTCCCTCGATTACTCATGGATCCCATCATCAGATCACCACTTTTGTCAAAATGGGACCAAATTGGAGTGAAACCTAATATAACAAAAGAAAAATTTTGAAAATCGGTTCATAAACGGCGGAGTAATCGTGTAACTGAGATGATGTTGTTAGTACTTAGTGTAAAACACGTTATAAATTTACATATTTTATTGACCATGCAAAAATTTTCACACTAAAACGGTACGGAACCCTATATTGCGCGTGGCCCGACACGCACTTGGCTGGTTTAATTTTATTACCCTTTGGGTACGGAACCCTAAAAACTAAAATAGAACTTATCAAATTAAAATTTATTTTCAACTTACCGGTAGAACTGGGCATTTCAAAATATCTGAAACACCAACAGGCAGGAAAATTTTAGAAAATAAGTTTTTTTCGTTTAAATAATCGCATAAGTTGACGTGGATTTCTACGAAGGAGCGTTTATAACCATCAGGAAACTTCTCATACGCATAAAAATGGAGCTGAAAATATAATAACATAATATTATACTTATAAGTGATTTTAAATAAGGTTTGCGAAAAGTTGCAGGTGGTATGATTCCGAACAATTCCTCAGAGCACTCCCCGTAATACAACCGATAGAGGATGCAGAATGAAGCTACATCTCGGCGTAATTCCAAGGGGTCCAAGCTGTTCGAAACACTATGGCAGTCAACAATTCGAGCGGCCCTTCGTTGGATGCGATCCAGAGGGAGCAGAACTTGGTGTTTTGGCGCCCCTGCCCAGAGATGAGAACAATATTCCATGTGAGGCCGAACCTGCGCCTTGTAGAGTTGTAGGCGTTGGTCCGGACTGAAGTACTGTCTCGCTCTGTTAAGAACACCAAGCTTCTTGGAGGCTAACTTGGCCTTACCCTCTAGAATCTAGATGATATCGGAACTGGACTTCGCTCGATATGTTGACGCCAAGTATCTCAATGCTAGGGGAGATGGTTAAAACTTAAATATGTGCCCTCGAAACTAGCAATATAGGGATATTGCCATACCGTCTCATAGCACGAAGCTTCGGACGATAGATGCAGGTGCAGCCGGGCCGTTAAATTATGAAAGTCTGGTTGATGCACGCCTCCACTCGGGATCATTACTGCACCCTCTCAAGAGTCAAAACTCGAGTGCAAACTAGTCTGCCTACTAGGCCACGGGCCACGGCCCACGAACGCTTTACTCCGTGAAAAACCACTTCATTTTATTGTCTTACCAACAGACATATAATAATTATTGTCTTACCCTTGGTCTTACCTCTGTTGTTTCATCAAATGTTATGACCGTAGTTCCACGAACTGTCATAAAATGTAAAGGATTTTTGCCAAAGCGTTTCGAAGCGACCGTTAAATTCTTAAAGTACTTTTCGTTAACGAAAGTAACCACTGGTTGTTGTATCTCCAAATAGGTAACCTACAATCAATCATATAAATTATAGGGACAAAACTTAAACAAAAAAATGTGTTTATCTGATTCTGCTATCAATCCCCTATATTGAATTCCAAGCCACCGTCCACGCTGCCCAAAACATTTAATAAGTACAATAATAATTATTATAGTTATCGCCGTTTTCAAACCTCACTTTTAACTTGCTAAAAGTGAAATTTAAAGTTTTAACAAAAAGTGAAAATAAAAATTTTAACTCCACAAGTCCTGTTACTCAAGTATGGGTTAACTTCGGTAAACGTACCTAATCCTGGTTAACGAATTTTTTCATGTTAAACGAAGTCACCATGACACAAGTCATATAACATAACATGGTGACTTGATTTAAACGATTATTATTATAAGTTAAGTAGGTACTTATAGAATATTTTACCTTTTGTGGATTACATCGGTAAATCACAGAAAAGTATGCAAACAATAAAATAAAGTAAATTTTGTTAAACATTTCTGTGCTAGAGGCTGGAGCCCATCAGATACAATAGTTTTATAAAGACATCAAAAGTTTCAAAACGTTGTAAGGGCGAAATAGCACATTTTAAATATAATCACATAAAATTGCTATTTCAATTACAAATTTCAATATTTAGTACGTATACAATGAAGAATATGACATAAATAATAATGAATATGATTAAATCATATTATTTAGATTTAAAATCATTAAAATTGGTTATTATACTAATTTAAAATATCTTGTGGAATCAAATTCTGCAACCGACATTGCCAAAATTTAACATAGGTACCTAATCATGATAAAAATCGGAACATAAAATTGTAGATAAGTAGTAATTTTGTTTTCAATGAATAAACGATAAGCTTACATAGAGGCATTAAAATAAATTATTTAATAATACTTACTAGCATGTAATGTACCTATAAGTTAGCACTATTAAGTGTACCTACCTATTTATAAAATTATTTCTGCCGATAACATTTTTGGGCATATCGACTTATTCTGTGTCCGACAGCCCAGTCATAGAGTGGTCACTTACGTAACAATGTTAGCACTCAAAATATTCAAACAGTGTATAATATTTATGTTTATTTCATTGTACTTCATAAAACATAGTAACTTGGTAGAAGCAAAAGGGAGGGTGAGGAAAAATTTACCTACAATGCCTTATTATTATTCATTAGTCCAGGGGTTCCCAAACTGTACGCCGCGGCGCCCGCGCCGCGCGGTGCGCCGCGCGCCGTGGAAAGGCAAGAGGGGCGCCGCGAGTCGATCCTCTATCGTTATCCGAAACAACGAATATTAATATAAAATCAAATTATAACATTAATTATTATCTAAGGCAAGTAGATGATTAAATATTTGTTTATTAACTTTATTTACCTGCTTAACACGTTCGCTGCGTTATAGGGCTTAAACGCCCGATGCATTTAAGCCCTATAACGCAGATTCGTCGTACTCGCGCTCTGTGCGGAGGCGAGAAACGACGAACTTCCCCTGGTGCGGGGGCTGTATAATGAGTATTTTTGTATGTTAAAAGGAGACAAGTATAGGTTTGAGTTTAGGACTTTAAGGGCTACTCGACAAAGCATTAAAATCGTGCTAGGGTCTTTCGGCCCGATAACGCACTGATTGATATTTTTTTCCATTCCTTGCGGGTAACGGGCCGAAAGGCCCGTCATAGATCACAGGGTCAATCCACCCCTTCCCGCACTGGTGTAGGTAATTGAATTGTTTACTTCATATTAGTGTTGTGACGTAATTATCGGGAAGGGTGCAATAGTGCATTTACACAGTCGTTTGTTTACGTTTTGAGATTTTTTATTGGTGTAAAAAAGATTGGGAACCCCTGCATTAGTAATGACTAATGTTCCCAACCTATCCTGGATGCGAAAATTCTTATCATAACATGTCCTAACTAATAATATTAGAAATGCGAAAGTATGCCTGTTTGTCTGTCTGTTACGTCTTTACGGTCAAACCACTAAACCGATTTATCTGAAAGGTATGGAAATTCTTCGAATCCCTGGGAAGGTAATTTAAATACTTTTTAATTCGGAAAATGTACGGTTCCCACGTAACGAAGTTGTAAGCGTCATCTATTCTTATAAAATTCGGTCTATCGGTTACTTTTTTAATCGATTTGGATGAAAGGCATACTTACCAAAAACTATATTAAGTATAATACCTACCTAACTATCTCAGTTTTGTGATATCCTGTAGTTATATGACTAGACATACATGATACAACAACTATAATATACTATATAACAGGGGTTCCCAAACTGTGCACCGCGGCGCCCTGGTGCGCCGCGTCGTGACTCGTGAGTTGATCCTCCATCCGAAATCCCAAATCCGAATCCGATATCCGAAACCACAAATATTATAAAATTAAATTATAATTTTTATTATGAAAAGCTGGTAGATGATTAAATAATTAATGTACCTGCTTTATCTAACTACTTATAATAATCATTGATGGTATTTATTTATGTATCTTTTTCTAATAGCTGGGTAGAGTAGGGCGCCGCGCCGTGACAAAATATTTTACTTGTAAGTGCGCCGGCCGCCGCAGGCTGAAAAAGATTGGGAACCCCTGCTCTATAATATACTAGATATCTCAGTTTTTGTTGCAGAAAAATGTGCGGCTAGGCTTTCGCACAATTGGTTATGTTATATGCTAAGTCTAGCCAAAGTGGGCAATAACGTCCCCTTGTGGGCGCTGAAGGTTTGAAGGGTGGCGGTATGGTACCCCAAAAAAAAAATGGGGACGTTGTGTAGAGGCTTGGTTGATTTATTTCATCAAGATGCACATTAAATTGAAACAATGGGAGCACTAAAATATAATTTGTTCTTAAAGTGGGCGGTAGACAAAATAAGTTTGGGAACCTCTGTGCTAAACGAATTTCGGCAAATTGAAGATGCGGGCTCCGCAACATAACATGTAATTAATAATATTTGAGTTATAAAATATAGTTAATTATATTTTCTTTAGGTAACTTATATGGAAATCAAGGATACAGTCATAATTTACGCTAACCCAAGTTTTTATTATAATTTAACGTTTACATCAAAGACCTACGGGAGCAATCCGTTATACTTCGTAACTATAGCTTTTACGTCGTTAAAAGTAGCCGATTACTCGACTAAGGTGAGTTTAAGATAATCTCTTCAGCTAATCTATCTTCTCTTTCTAAGCCAGTACTTAATTCCCAAAGTGGTCCGGTGGACGGCGTCCACGGGAGACTCGACAATGGTCTATCTATACAATATATATCAGATTATGTATCTGATATATGTATAGATAAAACTGTAGAAATGAAAATTCTGTACATTAAAGATATTCAATTATTATTTTTTAACAAAAAATTAAAACCGACTTCCAAGGTAAAAACAAAAGTTTCTTAAAAATAATCTAAAAAGAATCAAATAATTCTTATTCCTTATATTTTATTATTATAGTCAACGATATCTAAATACTATTATAGTGCTGTCTTTAGACTTCGCCTAAACCTCAATTGTTTCTGTACTCAATCTTCGTCGTTTTGAAGTCGCTACCAGCCCGGAAAAGTTCTGAGATACTTGACATAGAACTTACGCTAAGGTAATTAGCTGGTACCGACTTCAAAAGCATGAAGATTGAGTACAGAAATAATTGAGGCTTAGGCGAAGTCTGAAGACAGCACTATAATAATAAAATATAAGGAATAAGAATTATTTGATTCTTTTTAGATTATTTTTAAGAATATTACTTTTGTTTTTACCTTGGAAGTCGGTTTTAATTTTTTGTTAAAAAATAATAATTTTACCCTTTTTAGTTACCTATGAGACCACAAGGCTATATTGTTGCTTGTTGTCAATGTTAGAGTTGTACAATATAATATTACTAGCGGTCGCCCGCGGCTCCGCCCGCGTGGATCTCGGATACGCTTACGGCTGCAAAAAGCCTACCCAGAAAGACTCGGTCAGCAAAATGATTCCCAGGTCAATTCACTGACTGACTGACATCGAAGACGCGGGCGCAGTCATTATCCGAAGCCCGAAGGGTGCACAGTGCACACTACACAGATTGTCTTCCTCCGGCACGCGCAACCCCGCCTTGGTGACTCCCACTATCGTAATATTTTAATTTCGCCATAATTTCAAAACTAAACGTCCGATTTTAACCATTCAAAGACCAAATTTTATCTACATAAGCTGTACTTTGTGATGAAATAATTTATTTCGATAAGGATTAATATGGTACTTAAGTAAAATAAACGACTTTAAATGTACTTAGTCCAAATAAAATTCAAGATTTTCAAATAAAAAAATGGTTATTGTGCCTCACTCGACATAGATAAGTATAGTGTGTCGCGGACTTTTTTGTAGATATTTATAAGATCTACAATTACTTAGAACATTTTATAGTTCTATCTTTTATAGTTTCGGCAGGGTACGCAAAATAAGTAACTTTTCTGGTTGATTTTACACCTGGCGTCCGAAAAACCCAAATATCTTACGAACTCCTATTTTTTTCCAAAATAAATTTTAGCCTATGTTCAGCAGAAATAATGTAGGATTCCTTGGCTTTTGCTTGGAGTAGTTTAAATAAAGCCAAAATCCTCAAACTTGTATCTATAAGGATTCAAAAGTTCTGTTGGGTACCTTCGGAACCAGGGTACATCCTGGTGCAAAATTTTACTTTTTGGTAGTATATGCCTGAAATACTTCAGAAAAAGTCGAAATCACTATATGTTCCCATATAAACAAGGAGTCCCCTCGATTCCTCATGGATCCCATCATCAGACCACCACTTTTCTGAACATGGTACCAAATTTGGATTATACCCTATACAATAGCGAAAAAATTTTGAAAATCGGTCCACAGACGGCGAAGTAATCGTTGAACATACAAAAAAAAAATATAAACAGACGAACATATTAATAAAACCTCCTCCTTTTTGGAAGTCGGTTAAAAAATAATAAGCAGGGGTGTTACTACATCGCTATAGAAGCCAAAAATGTGGTTAGTTTTTTGTCTGTCTGTCTGTCTGTCTGTCTGTATGTTTGTTCCAGCATCACACGAAAACTACTGCCTGCGCGCAGGTAAGTATAAATAAAACATACAACTAGCGGCATCTGGTATTGAATAGGGGATTTACGCTGTGTTTCCACGATAGTTTCGCTGTGTTGCCGCTAGATAACACTACGTGTCCGCATTCGTAACAATACTGTACCTATAACCTTATAATAATTATTTTTATTACTCTTTCAGGTAGATTTTTATTCCTATGCGTATATAGCTTCAACAAATGCTTATATAAAAAGTATAGAGATTCATTTGAATTGGTGCGATTTTATTTACGACCAAAGTGTTTTTACGAGCGTTTTGAAAAGAAAGTATATCAAAGAAGCTGCCATTTGCCCTGTTCCACCCGTAAGTATTTAAAAAAATGTTGCATTCGTTAGGTAAAGTAATATATTATAAGTACTTAAGTATTATATCGCCAAAGCCTTTTAGAAAATATAATCCATACTATCTATGTATTACCATAGAGTATATTCTGGTCTCTTGTATTACTTTACTTTATTAAGGGCCTGTTTCACAGCTTCCTGATATTATAGTGCCGGATAGGCTATCCACAACTTTTTTGACAAATTCTCCATACTCTATCTGTCAAATTAAGTGGTGGATAGACAATAGTCTATCCGGCACTTATGAGGAAGTGGTGAACAAACACTAATACTTATTAGTTCGCTGTTCGGTATTATAAATGTGAAAGTGCGTGTGTTCCACGTCTGTTCTGTCTCATGTCTGTCTGTCGGTCTGTTACCTCTTCACGCTCAAACCGCTGAACCGATTTTGCTGACATTATTTTTAAACGTCTATAAGAGTGAGTTGCATCAATCTACTTTAACTATAACTGTAACTTTAACCATAACAAAATGTGAAATTAACTGTCAAATCCCTAGCAAAAGTCGCCATATTTGACGATAACCTTAACCTTAACTTTAACTACGCTTCTGGTGCAATTCACCCTTAGTATACTTTATGTTTTATTAAATACCTACAGTTAACGTTTAACTTTAACAGGCGGTAGTAGAATATTATAATCGACCATAAATATATTTTGTCATATTTTGTCAATGGAACAACGTTATCGATAACCAAAAAATATCACTTAGGGCCTGTTTCACCACTTCCTGATAAAATACCGGAATCCGGATACGCTATCCACAACTTTTTTTGATTCTCCATACTCCATCGGTCACGGGTCAAGTTAAGTAGTGGATAGCATACTGCCTATCCGACACTTATCAGAAAGTGGTGCAACAGGCCCTTAATAATATATAATTTTTCTGAATAAACGACATAACATTCGATATATTTTATCTAGCTAGTAAATACAAATTACAAATTAACAATGGAAAGAATGATTTCATGTGTTAATATAGCTATCTTCCACAGGGTTCGTATTACTTCGGGAACATGACGGCGCCTTACGGTCGGTATCTCAAGAATTTTCCATTCCAGCAAGGAAGGGTGTATATTAATGTAACAACCAGCAACGAGCTGATATGCAGCGCACGTATGGACTTACAAGTCAAAGAAATGACTGCCGATAGGTTCCATAAATATGCCGACGATTAAATTTTTTTTAAGTCGATTTTTTTATGTCGATTAATGTATTATTCCGTGTTGGCCCAATACGACTTGATTTGGTTCTAGGTTAGATGGCTAAGGCGGGAGCGTAGCGCAGCGAAGCTCCCGCCTTAGCCATCGTGGTTATTTTTTTGTAAGCCACCCAGAAGCCGTCGCCTCATAATTTAAGTCAGTTTCTAGATAAACCTATTATTACGCTACCGACAAATACTTTTAAAAAATCATAGCATTCCATTTAACGACTTCACTATGGTGACGTTTAGTCAAGACGTTAAACGTTATAGTCAACGTCTTGACTAGTTGTCCTTCAGTCATTCAATAAAACGGTGTCATTCAATGAATACGCTAGTCATTCAATCGAATCACATATTGAACCAGATGACTGCTACATATTATACAATTCCTAAAATCGCACGGAAATGTGTAAAATTTATTATATTACACACATTTCCTAGGAAATTTATACATTTCCTAAATAGTAATCAGAAATGTAAAATATTTGAGATATCAATAGGGGTCCCTCCCCCAACCTATAACCCTATTCCCTCTAGGGTTGTAGGGGATTAGGCCTCCGGAAAACGGTGGGAAATGCATTACGCATTCCCGGCAGCTCGGGGGAAAGGCCGCCGGGATATGTGGGACTCCCCAGGTGCTGCGAAGGAACACCCGGGTTTACCCACTAAAACCCACCGGTGCCTCCTTCCTCCGCTACGCTGCTGGGCCACCGGACCCGCCTACGGGGGCGATGTCTGCGGCAACCCAGTTAGCGGTGTCTGCTTGTACAGACTCCTTCGCTGCGAGCTATTAGCTGCTGAACCTCCGGGGAGCAGCCCAAGGCACCGGGCGCTCTTCTACCGGGCAGGGCTCGTGCAATAGGCAGCGGATTCCCCAATCCACCGCCCAAGCCCCGTTTACGGCGGGAGCTGGCGTTCGTGTATGGCGCGCCTGCGCCCTCCGCGCCGTCTTCGAACGGGATCTGCGGCCACGTCCGCTTCTCTTTCCCGTTCGGCATCCTAATAACTACCCCTGGCACTTCACACATGGTCACTTTATGGAGGACATGGGTCTGGTGACTCTACTGGCTGGCAGCTGGTAGGTTCGTCAAAAAATGATATCTTATTTTTTGACGAACCTACTCTACATCTACATCTCATAAAAACTACCAACGAAAATTGGTTTGAACGAGATCTAGCAAGTAGATTTTTTGTACGTCATAAATGGGTATAATTCCGTGCCTCGTGCAGTCGTAAGCTCCGCTAGGAGTAATGTGTTCTATGGTCGTAAGCCGCGCGCGGTTTACGACTGTCGCGATGCCCGGAATTGTACCTTCAAAGAAAAAAAAAATCTAACCTATGTGTGTGGGGTATCTATGGATAGGTCTTCAAAATTTTCCATCCAAAACCATCAAAAATGTCAAATTTGTACAACATGAACACGAGGCACATGTCAAACTTGTGATGGTTAACGGGCTTAACCAACTCCACTCTGGACCGGGTTCGCGCAATCTGTAAAAGTCTTTACAGAAGATATTCTAAATTCGCTGTATAGGGGCACATGAGTATTGTCAATGAAAAATATCAAAATATCAAATTAAAATGTTTTATTTTTAATGCTAAAATAATGCAATCGTGAAAAACTTATTATGTCTTGTACTTATATATACTCATAATATTATTTGTGGTAAGTAGGTAATATCACAGAATAAATAATAGTACTCCGTACAGAAGTTTATCTTAGAAAATGTATCCAACGAAATGTCTTCTTTAAATCTATAAACATATGGTACCATTTAGAATGACTCAGAGTTCAGCGCCTGTTCGTTTATTTACCTACAAAAATTTATTACAAGCCAATTTCATTCTTATGCCTACGGATAACGATCCATATTACACTGAACCTATACATTGAGCGGCCCGCTCGAATGTACTATTGTGCCGCTAGGGCAGCTAGGGCTGAATGTACCAAAAAAATACCTGCGCGCATTTAATTATAAACCATAAACAACTTTTTGTGATGATTAATGGAACTTTCTTTAAATACTTATTATATTCAGTATAATGAGAGTAATTAAGTAAAAAAAAACGAAAATGGCGTAACAGACGTGCCCATGACGTGCCAATAGAGCAACCAAAAAGATACGGGCGAAATACTTTATCAAAGCGCACGGAGTGCGCGGCCAAGTTCCAGCAGGCCGCGCGCATGCCGTGCACTATTTACACGAACCGCTTCGACGCACTTTTGACCCACCTGTAGCTCAGTGCCTATTGCGAGTGCAAAGATAAAATTTTACCTACCTAATTATATACTAGTACTTACGCAATATACCAAATTTCATAGATATAGATTTGTTAGATCCTGAAATATTTCCTTGTAAAAATAGCTAATTTTGGCACTGACTCACTGACCGATAATCAAAATTCACTGGCCACTTCCAGTTGTCGTAGCGTTATGAAATTTGGCACACAGGTTGTTTGTTATATGTAGATTAATAAAAAATTAAGAAATTTGAGAAATTGGTCAAGCGTGAGTCGGCTCATCTATGAATTTGAGATAAAAATCGGTAATCAAAACTTCTAGGCCACTTCCAGTTGTCGTAGCGTTATGAAATTTGGCACACAGGTTGTTTGTTATATGTAGATTAACAAAAAATTAAGAAATTTGAGAAATTGGTCAAGCGTGAGTCGGCTTCAAAACCTCTAGGCCACTTCCAGTTGTCGTAGCGTTATGAAATTTGGCACACAGGTTGTTTGTTATATGTAGATTAACAAAAAATTAAGAAATTCGAGAAATTGGTCAAGCGTGAGTCGGCTCATCTATGAATTTGAGATAAAAATCGGTAATCAAAACCTCTAGGCCACTTCCAATTGTCGTAGCGTTATGAAATTTGGCACACAGGTTGTTTGTTATATGTAGATTAACAAAAAATTAAGAAATTCGAGAAATTGGTCAAGCGTGAGCCGGCTCATCTATGAATTTGAGATAAAAATCGGTAATCAAAACCTCTAGGCCACTTCCAGTTGTCGTAGCGTTATGAAATTTGGCACACAGGTTGTTTGTTATATGTAGATTAACAAAAAATTAAGAAATTTGAGAAATTGGTCAAGCGTGAGTCGGCTTCAAAACCTCTAGGCCACTTCCAGTTGTCGTAGCGTTATGAAATTTGGCACACAGGTTGTTTGTTATATGTAGATTAACAAAAAATTAAGAAATTCGAGAAATTGGTCAAGCGTGAGTATGCTCATCTATGAATTTGAGATAAAAATCGGTAATCAAAACCTCTAGGCCACTTCCAGTTGTCGTAGCGTTATGAAATTTGGCACACAGGTTGTTTGTTATATGTAGATTAACAAAAAATTAAGAAATTTGAGAAATTGGTCAAGCGTGAGTCGGCTCATCTATGAATTTGAGATAAAAATCGGTAATCAAAACCTCTAGGCCACTTCCAGTTGTCGTAGCGTTATGAAATTTGGCACACAGGTTGTTTGTTATATGTAGATTAACAAAAAATTAAGAAATTTGAGAAATTGGTCAAGCGTGAGTCGGCTCATCTATGAATTTGAGATAAAAATCGGTAATCAAAACCTCTAGGCCACTTCCAGTTGTCGTAGCGTTATGAAATTTGGCACACAGGTTGTTTGTTATATGTAGATTAACAAAAAATTAAGAAATTTGAGTAATTGGTCAAGCGTGAGTCGGCTCATCTATGAATTTGAGATAAAAATTAATATGTACAAGTAAATACACTGAAATAAGATGAGGAGCAAAGAAACAAATTGGTATGATTCCTTAAAAAATGTATTGAAATCTCACCAAAAACATACCTGTTAAAACGGGGCCAAGTTCCTATTCACTAATTGTTCGCCTTAAAAAAGAGTTGAAATCCAATTCAATGCCAAGTTTAGATGCACTTCCAAATCGATCATAATCATCTTCATCAACAGCCTGATCCTAAATACTTCTAAATTTGAACTTGGCAGGTATTCATGCTAGTAGCACTTGATAATGTATAATTTTTAAATTTAAATATAAGATATCTATGTGATTAAATTAACCTGCCAAGTTCAAATTTAGAAGTATTTAGGATCAGGCTGTTGATGAAGATGATTATGATCGATTTGGAAGTGCATCTAAACTTGGCATTGAATTGGATTTCAACTCTTTTTTAAGGCGAACAATTAGTGAATAGGAACTTGGCCCCGTTTTAACAGGTATGTTTTTGGTGAGATTGGCATTTAAGTATATTATTTTATGGAAGTGACCAAATAAGTATGTCACCATGGCAACGTCCATCGCGTATACGGCAAAACAACGGGACAGCTAGTATACTTAATAAGAGTTATATTAATAAGATTTATGTTTAATGTATTACCTACATAATGTAGTAAAAGGTAGGTACCTACCTATTCAAAGTACAAATAATACTTTGCATGAGTCATGTTATATTACTTACTTTTCAGCGTCCTTAGGTAACCAAAAAAAGCGGCCAAGTGCGAGTTGGACTCGCCCATGGAGGGTTCCGCAGCAGCAATAAGGTTTATTTTTATGAAATTATAATATTTTTGATTTATTTTTATATTTCAGTCGATTTAATGAAATTTAGATTAAGGTTTACTATTTATGACGTATAAAAAAAACTACTGGCTAGATCTCGTTCAAACCAATTTTCGTTGGTAGTTTTTATAGTAATCTACATCATATATATTTTTTAGAATTATCATGCCTCTACTTTAGAAATTAGAGGAACAAAGTGGAAAAATGTGTGTCCCCCCCGGACACACATTTTTCCACTTTCGAAGAGTCTCTCTCGCAAACTATTCAGGTTAGAAAAAAATGATTTGAGAAACCTCAATATGATTTTTGGAGACCTATCCATAGATACTCCACACGCATAGGTTAGATGAAAAATTTTTTTTTTGTTTCAGTTGTACCTATGGGGATTGGGGACCCCTAACATTTTTAATATTTTTTCCATTTTTGCATCAAAATCTTAATGCGGTTCACAGACTACATCTACTTACCAAGTTTCAATAGTATAGCTCTAATAGTTTCGGAGAAAAGTGGCTGTGACATACGGACGGACGGACGGACGGACGGACGGACGGACGGACGGACAGACAGACAGACAGACAGACATGACGAATCTATAAGGGTTCCTTTTTTGCCATTTTGGCTACGGAACCCTAAAAAGATAAATTTGTATCGCAATCAGTTTTTAAACAATTGAATACAGCACCATACTTTTTAGGGTGTTTCTTTTTATTTTCCATTTTAATAAAAACAGGTCAAAACTTAAAAAGTATGTCCGTCGCTGCTCGCTCGCGCGCGGCACAGCCCCACTGAATTATACCCTGCGCAAGGGCAGCCGCGCGTAGGTATATTTTCGATACCTACGCGCGGAGTGAGACAGGCCTGGTAATATTATTTAATTTGTAGGTAACAACCCTGGGAACGAACTCTATGTACTCGAACTCGTACCACCGACCACAATAGACATAACTACCAGTAGTTCGACTGCAAAGAGACGAACTATTACTACTAAAGGTTTCAATATCTATCAAATTCGTCAGGTTTCACCTGACAATTTTAATCGCATGTGCCAAAACATAAACAACCAGTCCAGCGAATCTATACATATAATAAAATCGTAGGAAAGTCAATTCTGTACATTGAACATTTTTGAAAAATAATACTTGGGACGTGATCTACAATCGATACAGAAGCCAAAAATATAGTTTTTAGAATTTTTGTCTGTTTGTCTGTTTGTCTGTTTGTCTGTATGTATGTCCGGGATAAACTCAGAAAGTACTGAATGGATTTACTTCAAATTTTGCACGAATATTATATAGAGGTCGGGTCAACACATAGGCTATATATTATGACGATATCGCCTAGGGCGGGGGGAGGGGCTCAAGTTTCAATATTTTTAGTTTTTTGCTCATATCGCTAAAACGGTGCGTTGTAGAGAAAAAATGTCCGGTACGTAATGAAAGCCCATAAAATTTCCTACAAATTTGTCCTTCACACTTTGTATCTATCTTCACTCCTTGCCATGCTATGAGCTTTTGTCTATCTTTTCTATACAAATTTCGAGAGAGTGAGACTTTTGTTCATAATTAAAAGGTATCGTGGAGTTTGTATTGCGTCTTAATTATCCTTTTTAGGAACAAACTAAGTCATCTATACATCTATACATATATTAAAATCGTAGGAAAGTCAATTCTGTACATTGAACATTTTTGAAAAATAATACTTGGGACGTGATCTACTATACTAACGCGGACGAAGTCGCGGGCAACAGCTAGTATGTCATAGTTTTAAATTCGTAGATCAACCCTAGCTCTGCTAGCGACGATTTTCGTCGCTAGGATTGTTAACTTGTTACCTATGAATTCCTCTTTGGTCGTATTTTTGTTTGTGTTTTGGCACATGCGATCAAATTTGTCAGAATCCAATTTTGAAATCCTTATTTTAAATATTTAAAAATAAATTATATCAGCCATCGCGAGGTACATTCCGTTCATAATCTTAGTGAAACCCGACGAATTTGACAGATATTGAAACCTGTCCGTTTCTTTGGAGTCGAACTACTGGTAGTTATGTCTATTGTGACTCTGACGAGGATTATACGAGAGTATTGACATTTTTGAATGCGTTGGGCGAGTGCGGGGGCCGGGGTGTGAAGTGCGCGGGTGAAAACTATCAGTATCACTATCAGCGTAGCGCGCGGATAAAACATTATTACTTACTTTGCTTTTGCGAAATAGATAATACACAATTTTAAAAAATCAGAAGTTTATCCATAGTGGATCTGTATGTCTGTCTAAAGGCTGTATCTCAGACAGCCTGAAGACAGACATACAGACGGACAGACATCGAAGTCCCAGTAATGGGTCCCGTTTTAACTTTTACCCTCTGGGTACGGAACCCTAAAAACGGTAGGACACAGGACAGAAGTACTCAGTTTTTTCTCACACTCGCACTCGTCCTGTTCTTTCATACTGTTCATATTTTTGTATCTAATTTTTAAAGCAATTGGTGAAAAGGACTCAAAATGAAAATATATATTTCTTACTTCTTTAGGATGTTGAATATGTAAACGCCTTTAATTAAAAATATCTTTTTCGTATTGTTATGAACTTGCAAAAATAAAAATGATTAAAATCTCGAAATATCGTGGATGAATCTGACACAAATTTATTCTATGGCTTTATTTAATAGACCTGATCCCAATTATTGTGATTTTAGAAACTCTAATATTTTTTTAGATAGTGTTTTAAATAACTGGCAATATTTCGGGTTGCAAGGGGCTAAAATGGTTCAAATTACGTACCCACAATGCGAAGACTAATCTAGGTATGATGCTATTGTTTTATTTAAGATAAGTTTTTGCTAGCTAGTTTTATACAAATTTAAAAAATCGACTACAAAATTTTGGTTTTCTCAAAAACCTATTATCAGAAATGACACAAAATTTAAAAATAACCTAATAAGACATCACTCCATCCATGTGCAAAAATTAGAAACTTTAGAATTTTTGAAACTTAACACCTCAAAACAAGCTAGTCCCCACATTACCTCAATGCTAGTCCCGCAGGTCTATGAACCCTATGATCACAGCGACAGTATATTGTCTATGGTCCAGGGCCGCGGCATGGGCATCATGATATCACACAATATTATAGAAATCATTAATCAGTAGGTAATCACGAACATGGAAAATAGAATTCAATAATATTTTATTTTATCACACATTGCTATCAGAGCAGACAAACGGGCTATGGCTTAGCCAGCTTCAAGGAAATCGTTAAAATAGAAGTTGTACTGCAGTCTGCAGTGCGGACTTGTAGGGATGAGTAATTGAGGGGGGTGTCACTACACGATTCCGCCGCCGAGCTACATAACAAGTACATCACAGTATAGCAATATAATATCCCTACAGTAACGAAACGCCTTTGATGTCGCACGATGCCGCCACCGGTGTAAGTACCAAGCAGATATGCCAGGGTTGCCACTTGCCACGAAACGGGAAATAAAATAAAAATAAAATATTGTGCTTGTAATTAATCAGCGTGTTATATTTACATATTATGTCGTACTGCCAGATATTTACGTGAAACTTTATTTTTAGATGATTTGAGTTCTTTACTAGATGATGCGCGCAACTCCGTTGTGCCAAAACTCGTTAATCGCACGGGAACCGTAAATTTTTCCAGGACAAAAAGTATCCTTTGTCCTTTCCCGGGACTCAAAGTATCTCCATGCCAAATTTCAGCAAAATCGGTCCAGCGGTTTGGGCGTGAAGAGGTAACAGACAGACAGACAGACACACTTTCGCATTTATAATATTAGTAATTACTAATTAGTATGGATTTAAAAATTTTATTAACCTATCAAGCCCCATAAGCTCACCGGTGAGCAAGACAAAATAGAATAACGATAGATTTCCAAGAATCCACGATCGAACGCATTCGGATATATAAAATATCCAACAATAATTAATCATATTATAACAATTGGTAGGTACGGTAGGCCACACGTCAGGTGTAACGAGTACCGGTAAGGGCGACAATACACGTCCGATTTTTTCATCCGATTGTCTGATCCGGTTGTCTGATCAGACTATCTGAAGGCACTCTTGCCATACATTTATTTGAATACATAATACACGTCCGATCCGGTAATCGGATCGGACGTCAGAATCGGAAACAGCGTCAAAGCGTTTCCGATTTTACTGCCGTTCCGATTGTCTGAAGGTGCAGTCTGCATACTTTTGTACGGAGACACAATAGACGTCCGATTATTTCTTCCGATTTGCCAGTTTAAGGCCGTCACAGACTTAGCTATAATATATTATTATATTAAATATACCGTACTAAACACACTGAGACCAGAAATATAATATATTATAGCTGAGTGTGTGGTCACGCAAAAATTGTATAGAAAATATATATTACTATGCCTAGCTATAAACACATTATTAATCTATACATATAATAAAACTGTAGAAATGTGAATTCTGTACATTAAAGATATTAAAAAAATAATAAGCGGGGGGTGTCACTAGATCGCTATAGAAGCCAAAAATGTGGTTAGTTTTTTGTCTGTCTGTCTGTCTGTATGTTTGTTCCACTATCACACGAAAACTACTGATCCGATTTGAATGCGCTTTTCGCAGATATATTTGTCTTCTTCCAACTTAATATCTGGTGTATAAAAATTCCCCCCCACCACCCCTCTAAGGGGGCGAAAGAGGGGGTCAGATTTTGTATCAAACTTTTCTCTTTAACACAAAAACTACTGATCCGATTTGTATACGGTTTTCGCAGATATATTTGTCTTCTTCCAACTCAACATCTGGTGTATAAAAATCCCCCCCCCCCCTCTTAGGGAACCAAAGAGGGGGTCATATTTTGTATGAAACTTTTTTCTTTAATGGACTTACTTCATATTATTTAGTGTATTCTTTGTGTATAAAATTGCCTCCCCCCCACCCCTCTTAGGGGACAAAAGAGGGGGTAAGATTTTGTATCAACTGATGAAGTAGAAATACTTTATATGGCAAAACAACATTTGCCGGGAAAGCTAGTATAATATATTATAGCTAAGTCTGTGACGGCCTTTATTCTCTAGCATGATACTGAACGAACGTCTCGCATGGTTGTTGTTCGGACTGCCTTTTACTTGTAAAATTCGGGCCACGCGCAATATAGGGTTCCGTAGTACCGCTAGTATTTGAAAATTTTTGTATGGTCAATGAATGTACATTAATTATATAATGTTTTACACCACTAACAACATCATCTCAGTTACTTTCTAAGGAATTTGAACGAAAAGTTCCTTTATACTTCGCCGTATACATTTTTTTTAAGTTGATCGACTATTACTCAATAACTTGTTGTCTTATAGTCTCTGAGCAAAACCGCGGACAGACAGACAGACGGACAGACGGATGGACAGACCGAAACCATAAGGGTTCCTTGTTGACTACGGAACCCTAAAAATAAACGGAATCATGTAGGGTGAATCTTGTCTTTCTGCTCCGTGCAAGCTCACAGATAGCTCGAGAGCGACTGAGTTCAGAAAAAGTCGGACGCAAAAATCGGACGTGTATTGAGTGAATCCGATCCGGTTGTCTGATCAGACAATCGGAAGCAAAATCGGACGTCTATTCCCGCCCTAAAACATGCCAACTTTGCCACATAGGATAACTTTGCCCTAAGATCCATTGGCAAATCTTTGATGTACAGAGGTATTTTAATGTTATGGCAACATTTGTTTAATTTGGCAGAAAATAGGTTATATGACTGATAACGTTGACAATACTCCGTAGTGCTAACTTTATTCAGTAACTTGTTGCAACTTCTGAAAAACGGACAACGGTACGTATTTTTGCGGGCAAATTGTGGTGCAGATTTGTGAGTGAATAGTGCGTGGTGGCGAATTCTTTTACTGGACTTTGTTGCCACCTGCGCAAAGTTCATATTTGCGTGAAAAATCAAGGTGGGTAATGTTGGCTACAAGTCCAGGTAACTTTACCCGGCATGAAAATCAATCATAAATTGAATTAAATGAACAGTAGTAATGTTTTTGACATTCCTACATCTGCGCATGTAGCCTTGTAGTGCACAGGGCAAAAAAATACTTACACTTCTATACATTTTTTTTACAAGAATTTAAATTATTCGAAAAAAGCTGGCAAAGTTGGCATGTTTCGCGGTACTATTATATATTCTGTGGTGTAACAGAAGCACTTCAAAACTCGCTCTTATTACGTGCGCGGTAAGGGCGGTCCAAAGGTCAAAATGTTACACTTGATGTGTGGCCCTGTGTACCTAGCTAGGTAGGTACTAATTAGTATGTAACAGGGTATTTGACAGTTTTTTATTTTTATTTTTATTCTATATTGTTTCTCTCCTTGTTACACTTCTTACAACGTAAACAATAAAACAGAGATGCAAATTGCAAATAAATTCCACCAAGGCCAACACAATATTAGTGTGAACTGTGAGTCGATATTATATTTTATGACAATTTAAATCCTTTTTGTTTTTTGAATCAGATTTACATATTCTGTACACTGAACACTTATTATATCCCATTGTTTATAAGATAAGTTATCGTTTTACAACACAAAATTCGTAGACAACGCGCCAACGTCACACCTGCGCGCGAAGTCGCTCAAACTCCGCGAGTTTGGAAGCGCGGGCCCGCGCCGCCCGCTTCCCCGCGGGTACCCCTCCGTTGCTCTGCGCAAGTACATTCGTTTCACTACTGTAGGGATATTATATTGCTATACTGTGAAGTTCATATTGTCGAGACTCCTCGACGTTGGGGTGATTCAATGGTTGCCGCGCACTGACCCGTGGCGCACGCTGAATATTTGTTAAAATTGTTTTGTAGATTTCGCATATTAATTATCAACGATTCAATATTTAAGAAACACAATAATTGTACAAAGATTAAATATAAAAATCGTCAATTTAAAGATGGTAAAAAACAAATAAAAAAGTATATAAAAGTTAGCCACTTATAATTTTTTTATTTTAGTTTATTCTTACATAATATTCGACCCCGCGCCATAGAATAAATAAAAGTGCAACCGCTAAGTAAATATTATAAACAGCATAGATCTGATAGTATAATAGGTATTTAATTAAAGTATTGACAACCCTTATTTCGGAATATCGGATAAAAAAAGTGACAAGGTGTGGACTGTGGAGTAATGCTCG
Organism: Plebejus argus; assembly: GCA_905404155.3. Lineage (NCBI taxonomy): Eukaryota > Metazoa > Arthropoda > Insecta > Lepidoptera > Lycaenidae > Plebejus > Plebejus argus. The sequence goes on from FR989945.1 coordinate 2,744,423, forward strand.
CGTGCGGTCCGTCTGTTAATAATAATTATGTAGGCACTTAAACAGGCGGCACTTGTGAAGATCAAAGCAGTGAGACTTCTGTACTTGTACTATTATCTATTCTGTGGTATAACTCAACACTATAGTCCGACAAGGCTTTATGTGAATGTGGCGAGAAAAGGAACTATAGTCCGACAATCTGTACCGACAATGCTTTATGATGGCTTTATGTGAATGTGGCGAGAAAAGGAACTAATCGCTTCTATCAGACAAAAACGTCATTTTTGACATGTGTTTGACAATTCTCCTTTACCAGCAGCGCCTATTGACACATTTGACACATTCACATAAAGCCTTGTCGGACTATAATCGCTTCTATCATACAAAAACGTCATTTTTGACATGTGTTTGACAATTCTCCTTTACCAGTAGCGCCTATTGACACATTGGACACATTCACATAAAGCCTTGTCGGACTATACCCACTCGACTGGCTTGTCCTCTGATAGAAGGAATGTCGAGTGACAATCCCTTATATGTGTATCCCTAATAAGTGGTAGGGCCACAGCTAGGGGCGTGTCTGACTTGAACTCTGACTTTATTTATAACTACCTACACTACAGAAGTGAAATAGAAAAAAACACTATAATTAATTAAAATACTTTATTAATAATTTATGAATATTTTCAAAGTTTGATATATTTGTAAAAGTCCTTGGCATTCAATTCTGTGATTTTAATATCTGTGTGTAAGCTTCCAATGATTTTGTTCCTTTTGGTTGTTAAGTTTAAATATAATCTTCCTTGTTTGAATGGAAATGTTTTCAAGAAGGGACCGTAGGGGGCCGTCATATTGGCCAAAATGTAGTCTCCCTGAAAAATGTAAATAATAATTATTATCAATTACGTAGTACGTAGGTATACTGTACAGCAAATACCTTTAAATTTTAAAACCTATATTATGTCATTGCTGTAAAGTAATAATTTCTAACCCGACTTAGGTATGGTTTTGCGCTAATTTGGATTTTGGAGATACGCGATTTTCTGTGTTCCATTCACGACATGTTAGTTCGTTAGTAAATAGCCGCGTACTGACCAAGTGAGCCGCCTCGCGCGGCAGCCTCGCGCGGCAGTTGCTCGGTCGGTCAGGATGTGGCTCGCCCGAGGCAAACGCATGCGTATGTGTTGCCGCGCCCGAGCGCGAGCGTGCCGCGGCCCGAGCCGAGCGTTTATTTTTGTTGATGCTCAAAGGCGCCTCGGTAAGTCGGTACGTTTGCCGCGCTCACTCAAGACGGGAGTAGTGTTTTGCCTCGCTTATTCGTTGCGTGTTAGGTTAGGTTAGGTTGTATTATGTTATATTGTAATTTGTATGTGTGCGTGTGCGTATAATGTGCGTGTGCGTGTGCGGGTGCGTGTGATGTGCGTGTGCGTATGCGTGTGCGGGTTGTTGCGTTGCGTGCGTGCGTGTACGTGTGATGTGCGTGTACACTGTGCGGGTGCCTCTGATGTGCGTGTGCGTGTGATGTGCGTATGCGTGTGATGTGCGTGTGCGGGTGCGTGTGATGTGCGTGTGCGGGTGCGTGAGATGCGTGTGCGTGTGCGTATGATGTGCGTGTGCGTGTGCGTATGCGTGTGCAGGTGCGTGTGATGTGCGTGTGCTTGTGCACGTGCGTGTGCGTGTGCGTCGCGTATGTCTCGGGCAAACTATTCGACTTCAAGTTAAACTGAGCGTCGATGCTGGCTCAGACTTACGATGGCTCGGCCTTCGCGCGAGGCAGCTTCGGATTAGAAAAATACAGACCGAAGCCGCCTCGCGCGGCATGCGTACCGCGGCAAATGTCCGAGGCTGCCTCGCGAGGCGGCTCGCTTGGTCAGTTCGCGGCTAATTATGTTACGAAATCTAAAGCTAAAATCAGCTGAAGTTCATAGGAAATGTTGCACATATGCACTTTGGCGAATCGCCCTGACGCTAACTCTTTGACTAAGCCCGGCCGCACATTGTCCGAATTCTGATCAGAAACAGTTGAATATCGCCGGACCGCCACCCCGCAAATTATCCGAAATATCCTTCCGGCGAGTTCTAGCTCACTCGGCTCAGTACAAACTACAAAATGTAAGAGACAGCGCGGACGTTCAACTGTTTCTGATCAGAAATGTCGTACAATGTGCCGCCGGGCTAAACCGCTACCGAGTACCTACCGACAGGCACAGTGGCATTTCCCGCTAAGGCTGTTTGCACACACACTTTCGCATTTATAATATCAGTAAAACACCGAAAACACGGTCGTCAACGGCTGTTGCCGACCACGCAAAATCTATGAAAAACTTTGGTTGACAACACGTTGACAACAGTGGCTGGCAACGCACATACTATTTTTTGCTGTTGACGACCGCCGTTGACGACCGTGTATTCGGTGTTTTAGGGTCAATTCAGACCGCAACGCGACGAGGCGAGGCGCGACGCGACGCGACCTAAATTTGTATGGATTTGACAGATGTCGTCAGCGTGAGACGTTTTGCGAATCTGTCAAATCCATACTAATTTAGAAATGCATCTACGCGTCGCGTTGCGGTCTGAATCAACCCTTAGGATAACGTTAAAAGTCTTACCGGTGGTACTGGACATTGGGCCAAAGCTTTGTAGTCAGTGGATTTAATAGCTCGTGAGAAAATGTTATCTTGGTTCATCATATCACAGAAATTGACATGTATTTCGATAAAACTACGTTTATACACGTTAGACAGTAGTTCATAAACGTAAAAGTGTGTCTGAAATGTAATTAATGTAACACGTCATTAGTGTAGTAATACACTATATATAATATAGATCTGCAAACCTTTAAGAATAGAACGTAAATTCTCTATTCTTATGTTGCGACTTCCGAGTGTCCATTGGAAACGATAGTTGCTTTCCATCAGGTGACCACTTTCTCCCCTGAATCTATATAAAATTTTTATATAGATTCAGGGGAGAAAGATTTTTATAATAAAAAATCTTAGTCGCAAATCGAAACAATGGTAATCCATGATTCACGAATCACGGCCCAAGGTTGAGCTGTTATTGTAAATTTAAGGCCGTCACAGACCTAGCTATAACATAATAATATATTAATATATTTATAGCTAGGCATATTAATATATATTTTCTATACAATTTTCGCGTGACCACACACTCAGCTATAATATATATTTCTGGTCTCAGTGTGTTTAGTACGGTATATTAATATATATTATAGCTAAGTCTGTGACGGCCTTTATAACAGAGTAGGCTTACCTGAAAAGAATTGTCAATGTTTTTCAAAATTTTTGAATACAAAGTCAGAAAATAAACCTTATTATCGCGTTTATAGCGTTTAGAAACGAAATAAGGATCACGAAAATATCTTCGATCATAGTACGATATCTTTGCATGCTGACACTCCATCAAGAGTACCTGTATTCATGACGTAAAATGAAAAACGTGTAAAGGGCCCCCGAGACGGTCAAACGGTTTGACTCAAACACGTAAATTTTGGTTTGACTCAAACCATTTTGATCGTTTACAAAGCTAGTTTGAACGGTTTGTCAAACATTTACGTGTATGAAGCTCGTTTGATGAAATTTCATATTTTTGTTGTGTTTGACGCGCCGTTTGATCGTGTTCCGATGCGTTTGAACAAACTTTGTATGATTCTTTGGAGTACGTTATTTTTAACCGACTAAAAAGAGGAGGTTATCAATTCGACGCGTATGTATGTACTATTTCCAGAACCGCCCAGTTTTCGTAATGTTAGTCTATATCAGCATGTGAACAAATGTGCAAAATTTCAAAAGTGTATGTATGTTTTTATGCTTGTGTTCACATATCTCCGGAACTACAAGTCCGATTTAAATATTTTTTGTTGTACTATATAGGTATTGCACGGAGGGGTTTTAGTCGGTAAGCCTCTGCGGAGGGAGTCCGACATACCCCTGCCCCTTCCCCCCAGGGGGCGGGGGATGCGTAATGCATTTCCCCTCCTCAAAAAAAAAAGTTATTGTTTAGCCTGGAAGACTTCTGCAAGTTTCATCAAAATAGGTTTAGGAGTTTTTGAGATAGGGAATTTAATTCTCAATTTCGTACAATTTTTAAGTCTGTTTTATCTTTTATAAAATAATATTTGTTCGTCATAACTACAAGACGTGTACTCCACAGCGCGTACTGAACCAAACCGCGCAGTGTCGTTTGACAAACCGTTCAAACCGACATCAAACGGTTGCATCAAACACGTAAGGTTTGAATCAAACCGTTTGACCGTCTCGGGGGCCCTTAAAAGATTAAAATTTATTGAAAGTAAGTACCTAACAATAATTTTCCCGAATCCCATTTTTAGGGTTCCGTAGCCAAAATGGCAAAAAAGGAACCCTTATAGATTCGTCATGTCTGTCTGTCTGTCCGTCCGTCCGTATGTCACAGCCACTTTTCTCCGAAACTATTAGAGCTATACTATTGAAACTTGGTAAGTAGATGTAGTCTGTGAACCGCATTAAGATTTTGATGCAAAAATGGAAAAAATATTAAAAATTTTAGGGGCCCCCATAGGTACAACTGAAACAAAAAAAAATTTCTTCTAACCTATGCGTGTGGGGTATCTATGGATAGGTCTCCAAAAATCATATTGAGGTTTCTCATATCATTTTTTTCTAACCTGAATAGTTTGCGAGAGAGACTCTTCCAAAGTGGAAAAATGTGTGTCCCCCCCCTCTAATTTCTAAAGTAGAGGCATGATAATTCTAAAAAAAATATATGATGTAGATTACTATAAAAACTACCAACGAAAATTGGTTTGAACGAGATCTAGCCAGTAGTTTTTTTTTGTTTTTTTATACGTCATAAATAGTAAACCTTAATCTAAATTTCATTAAATCGACTGAAATATAAAAATAAATCAAAAATATTATAATTTCATAAAAATGAACCTTATTGCTGCTGCGGAACCCTCCATGGGCGAGTCCAACTCGCACTTGGCCGCTTTTTTTTTTGCTAAAACGTATGACTTTCTTACGCCCGCGCCAGTTCTTCTCGCCAGGCTAGTTCCCGAACCGGTGGTAAACACATTAGACATAATATAGACATTCTCAAAGATGCTAACAAAGGAAATAAAACATTTGAATAAAAAAACTTAGAAGGCAGTTCGAATATCTTGAGACTCGATTTGAAATGTCATTGGTGATATCGCATTCCAGCCGAGTCTCAAGATATTTTGACCGGGTTATATCAAATTTTTACCTTTTGATCTCCAAGACATAGCATATAATGCGAAAGAAAGAACAAAACCAAAAATACGTAAAAAAATGTTTGTAACATGGCTTAAAGTATCGAAATGGAAATACTTGTTAAAGTTGCTATTCATACAATTTATATAGGGCTATTAGGTAATATAATATTATATATCATTTTAACTTTTAAAGCCTAATTTCCGCTGCATTGTTACCTGCACTTAGAGGCAATTATGATCAAATGATCTATAATGTTTTAAATCTGGAGCTACACAGGGTTACAAGTTACAGTAAACAGTTACATCATACATGGATCTATTGACTAATATGACTAATGTCAAATCCCATACATTTTGTAACGTTAGAGTTAGCATTAGCGTTAGCGTTTCGCCACTTGTCTACAGGCACTGAATAGTTTGCGAGAGAGACTCTTCCAAAGTGGAAAAATGTGTGTCCCCCCCCCTCTAATTTCTAAAGTAGAGGCATGATAATTCTAAAAAAAATATGATGTAGATTACTATAAAAACTACCAACGAAAATTGGTTTGAACGAGATCTAGCCAGTAGTTTTTTTTATACGTCATAAATAGTAAACCTTAATCTAAATTTCATTAAATCGACTGAAATATAAAAATAAATCAAAAATATTTTAATTTCATAAAAATAAACCTTATTGCTGCTGCGGAACCCTCCATGGGCGAGTCCAACTCGCACTTGGCCGCTTTTTAATGTGTAATATTGGTAGAATATTAACCATTAGATATTCGTTATCGTGCACAAGTGTAGGAAAGTGATGCATTATCCAGAAACGTGCGATTTTGTGTTCCCACCAAAACTCCATTGAAAGTTTCAGTAAAGTGTCTACCACTTTACTGAAACGACCGACTTGACTCCTTGACTGTACTGACTTTTACTTAGACTTTGACTAGACTTATGACCTGACGATATTACATGAAAACGATGCTGAAAATTATTATAGGAGGAATACGGTTTTCCCGCCATATTCCTTACCTTTTTACCTTGTCTGTGGCACAACATACACATACTTTGTGTCAAGTTGCCAAAAACGAAGAGAAAGAAAAGAAAAAGGAATCATGAATATTATGCTATGTCCTTTCCCAGGTCTCAAAAGTATCTCCATACCAAATTATTGGTCTTACCCACTGATCTCTATTATACACTGGATAGCTGATACATACCTTTTTTTTTTAACGCCAAGAAATGCATTTACGCATTCCGCGGGGGATGAGGGAGATCCTGACGCGGATATGTGGGACTCGCCCAAAAGCCCTACCCACTAAAACTTGGCGGTGCGCCCTCTCTCCGACGGCGGGGCCACGGGTACGACACCGCGACCGCAAAGCTGATACATACCTGCTTTTTGTGCCTATTTGAAGCGAAATCAGCGCCCCCATTATTCGGGTAGAGAACTAAATTTGACGTAACCACAACCAATAACAACAGTTGGTCATCACTAGTATTAGTTCCAAATACTCTCACTACTGCTATCAGCGCCAATATGGCGGCTTTCAAACGTCATTTTTACGTCAGATTTAGTTCTCTACCCGTTCCGTTTCAAATAGGCACAAAAAATAGCTGTCATTTCAAAGGCTATCAGCAATCCAGCGTACTTGTATAGAGATCAGTGTTCTAATACTACATTTTATTAATAAATTTTTGTTATAACATAAAATATTTAAAAATATATTATATAGGTTACTGGTATATAAAGCAGTTTGGGTAGGTACCGTACAATAAAACCAAACATTGTTGTAACTTATTTATTTAAATGCATACTTAGTATGTATACAAAATGAAATAAATAAATTACTGTTTTATCGGGCTGACACTGACACCTGCCAGACTCTGATGATGTTGTCAGAATAACCGGCGAACAGTGTCTGTCCGTCAGTAGACCACGCCAGGGAGAGACAGTTTGGTGGCTCAGGATTCTCTGATTGGTTCTGTTTCGTGATGATTTCGGGCTTGAGTTCCTCAACCATTTCCTTGCTTTCAAGATCCTGGGGAAAAGAAAAAAGTATAAATTAACTTACTACGTTAAAATATAGTTGTAATTTTCAATTGTTAGCATACAAAATATTAGAGTGGGTTTGCACCAACCTACTTTAACTATAACTTTAACCATAACGAAATGTCAAATGAACTGTCAAATCCCTAGTTTTAGAGTGGGTTGCATCGACTTACTTTAACTATAACCTTAACTTTAACCATAACAAAATGTGAAATGAACTGTCAAATCCCTAGCAAGAGTCGCCATATTTGACGATAACCTTAACTTTACGCTTCTGGTGCAATTCACCCATAGTAGGTTGATTGCACCCGAGGCATAGTTAAAGTTAAGGTTATCGTCAAATATGGCGTCCATAATGGATTTTTTCTAGGGATTTGACAGTTCATTTGACTTTTTGTAATGGTTAAAGTTATAGTTAAAGTAAGCCAGTGCAACCCACTCTAATAACTATCGTCCCCATCAGACACGGCGCGGCACGGCACGACGCCGGCACCGTGTTTAAACGGTGCACCAGAATAGGGGCGCTATTCTGGTGAAACTTCCAAACAAAAATTGTGTCCAAACTTAAACGAGTTTGGACACAATTTTGGTTTGGTTAGTTGATATGGTCATTCTAAAATATTCAAAAATTTTCTCATTCTCACTTAATTTTAGCGCTGCATATTTCCTTCTGGGTTCATTGTATAAATATACAGATTTACCCAACATTTCCTCTGTTTCTTTTTCAATCGTCTTAGTAACAACAAGAGAATAATTCTTTCGCGATCCTTAACCAGACAAGCACTCTCGTTCGAGCGCAAATATCGACTGAATAGGGACGCACCGTACGCGGCACCGTGACACGGTGCGGCGCCGTACCCTGCACGGTGGCGGCGTCGTGCCGTGCCGTACCGTGTCTGATGGGGACACGGCCTAAATAATGTTATAAGATGAAAAAGGAAGTTTGTTTCATGAAAATTACTTGTTGCAGTTGCAGAGTAAGTACTGTAAAAAGGAAAAGTTCCTTTATTTTACTTTCGATTTGCTAAGTATGCAGTTTCTATCCTTAACTTTTTTTACAGTTCTTCTGTACATTGTGCTACTCTACTCTGCAAGCAAGAAGTGACCATAAACATACCCAAATTCTGATGTTGGGTCCGAATGCAGCGCAGAGCCAGTATCTGTTGGGTGAGAAGCAGAGGGCGGTGATGATGTCGTTGTGGTCGAGGGTGTGGAGGTGCTTGCCGTCGTTCAGGTCCCACAGCATGGCCTTCATGTCCTTGCCGCCGGACGCGCACAGAGAGCCATCGGGGGAGACAGTCACCGTGTTGAGATAGCCAGAGTGACCCAGGTGGTTGGTCTTCAGCTTGCAGTTGGTCAAGTGCCATACCTGAAAGGCAGAAATATCAAATAATGTATTAATTTCTTAGGCAGCATTAGTTTATCTAATGGGGATATAGAAATATTATACTCTGCATCCATTTATCATCCATTTACATATTATGCTATTTTACTAAACACTAAACAGTCAGCATGATTGGATGTGGTATAAAATATGTAATGTGTTACGGCTAAAGGTAGGTGTGAACATAAACTTAAGATTAGCCGGCTAAACTTAGGTTTATCTGCGAGAAGCAGCTAAAGTTCAATAACATGTAAGTTTGCGTCGTGATATTCCAACTTTAGCCGGCTAATGTGCACATTAACCGAAACGAAACAGCTAAAAATGTAATCGATGGGTGCGCCGGGCCCGCGAAGGGCTTGAGGGTGATGGGGAGACAATGTGCGCAAGAAGTTTTATTTTGTAATTTTAAATACCTACAGAAGATTCTGTAATGACCAAATGGTTCCTTATTACTTGTAATTAATTGTATTTTATTACTTGTAATTGTATTAATTGTAATAATTGTAATTTTAAATACATAATAGGTACATAAAAGTATGTGTATTGTGTAATGAAAGTGATTATTTTTTAATAAAGTTTTCGTGTCAAAATAGAAAACATTATTACATTGTTTCCTTTCCACCTCCTACCTTCTACATTTTTAGCCAAGGGCCTGCAGTTACACCTAAGTTTAGCCGGCTAACCTTAAGTTTATGTTCACACCTACCTTAGCCGTAACACATTACATATTTTATACCACATCCAATCATGCTGACTGTTTAGTAAAATAGCTTGCAAAAAAACTATTGAAAGTGAATATTATATAAAATTGATTTAATCCCTTGATCTTGGATTCTTGGAAATCTATTGTTTATTTATTTATTGTTACTTGTTAATGATCTAGCAGCATTTAGCTGATATCACACAGTGTTGTAATTCACACACTCGTTTATGCGGTTGAATTTGACCGCTTGGGACTTGAAGCATTAAGAATCAAATCTATTGAAAGTGAATAAATAATATATATATATATATATATATATATATATATATATATATATATATATATATATATATATATATATATATATATATATATATATATATATATATATATATATATATATATATAATAATAATAAGCCCATTCATATACCTTGACAGCACGGTCCCAGCCAGCAGAGACAATGATGGGGTTAGCCTGGTTGGGCGAGAAGCGCACGCAGGACACCCAATCAGAGTGGCCATCATCCTGGATGGTGTACTTGCACTCCGCCAGCGTGTTCCACAGCTTGATGGTCTTGTCGCGAGAGCCAGACACAATCTGACGGTTGTCCACAGAGAATGCCACAGACAGCACATCCTAAAAATAAATGCATTAGCAGATATTCATTTACAATTTTTTGCAAAAGTAACTATAACTTGGTCAAGTTAACTCTGCACCTAGTGGCCATGACGTCATAATATCAGCGAAAGGTCGAATGCAGGGAGGATGTGGGTTAGTTGGGGGGCTGAACGCAGGGAGGTCTGCAGGTTAGTGGGAGGGGCATTGCATTCCAGCAAGGTGCGGAATTAACTTGACCGAGTTGTAATTTACTTGAGAAACAATTTCTTGTTTACATTTCGATTTTACTTATTTACTGCCAAACAACTCAAGGTTAGATGTTTTGATAACAAAAACACTGATTACTGGCACAATGTTAGTAAACTGTAATTGTTGACTACTTACAGTAGTAAATGCATAGCACTATCCCGTCACAAACTTTAATCTTCTGCCTCGCATAGGCACAAACTAACTATCTTCTGCCTCGCAAAGGCACAACTATCTTCTGCTCGCAAAATCACAAATTAACTATCTTCTGCCGCGCATCGGCACCATGCACTAACACATAACCTTAAGTTCTGTCACACCTTAGTATGGTCTTCGAAACGCCTAGTGGTCTTTCCCGCGGCAAGATCCCAGAGTCGCAGGGTCTTGTCCCACGAGCCGGACAGGGCGTAGTTGCCGTCGCTGGACAGCACCACGTCCGAGATGAAGTGGGAGTGACCGTACAGACGCTTTTGTGGGACGCCGTAGCCGGTCTCGTCCCTAGTGAGTTTCCAGACGATGAGGGTCTTGTCTGAAATGTTTCATTGAGTTAGCTATGTTTTATTACGTATTTTTTGTTTGTCGGCTGGTTTAGGTTATGAAGAATATAACCGTCAGCCCCATATCCGCTTGCCGCTCAGAATTCGCGAGGCAAAGATATTTTCATCATCCAGTAAAATAAATATAGATTCATGCTTTTGCTACGAACATTACTGATGCTATTTCTATTCATATTTTTAATGTTAATTAGAGATACAAGGCGATGAATACGGATAAATAAAAACCTCATAAAAACGTAAAAATTATGGTTAGTACGTACCTCTGGAAGAAGACAAAATCATATCAGGGTATTTTGGGTTTGTCGCAATTTGCGTAACCCACCCATTGTGTCCAATAAGCACTCCTCTAACTTTTAAAGTTTCAGTCATTTTTAATTAATACGACCTACAACCTCCAAATCCAGAGCACCCGCCACCAAATTTCAGGCGAAAAAGAAATTTTTCTATTTTGATTTTTGACACTTGAGTCTTGACAGAACGCCAAGCCACAGATTAGCATAGAACACATTTTAACGCGCTCCCGGCTCCACATTCTCGGCAAAACTACTACCACAGATTTACGGTGGTATGAATAAAAAAATCTTAGTGAAGGTTTTAACAGTTTTCTAACTAAAATGTTCGCTAAAGTTAAAAACCGTCATATAACACTCCATATGAATAAACGCTTGCTAAGCCTTCGCTAGCTTGAATACTGTTAGATGACGTTTTATAGTATTCTTTTTTGGTAATGTTGGTAGTGTGCCAATTTATTGTGTTCAATCATCAATATTGTGTCAAATTCAATGAAATTCCATTGAGTTACTATAGCAGGAGAGAGCCTTTATATCAGTGTATAAGCGCCAAAAGCGTGTAATGTTATGTCCTACTTACTAGGACATAACAAAGGAGTCGGTCTGCATATTTCATGTAATAAAATTGTTAATAAAGGTTTTTAGTGAACATTTTATGCTAGATATTGTTGAGTTCTATGGTTCCGCTAAATTATAAACCATAATAATGGCCAAAGAATGCCTCAAACACGTGGATTTGACATCAAATACGTAAGTTTTGAACAACGTTTTTTTGGGCTTTTCAATCGGTATTTTTGTAAGCTAAAAAGGATAATATTTAAGTTTAATAATCCCTTATTCGTGCTATGTAAGGCATTAGTGCTAAAAATGTCACATTAATTACTAATTTGACTACAAAAGTTGCATAGCTTTTTACGTGTGTTTATGGATTCTCATTACTTGAACTATAGTTTATCGATATCATGAACTAAATGACTTTCTTTTCTCGATTTTAATGTGCTTCACAATGATCGACAAATAGAAATATTCAAGAAAATAAACGCACACTACTTGTATGAAAATAAGCACAAAATGGCCACGCGATGACTTGCTAAGAAATTCAATGAGTATTTTGTAGAAAAAAAAACTTTAGAGGTGTCGAAGGACACCCGAAAGGAATAGTTATTTCATGAGTTAAAAAATCTACTCAAAAAAAATATTTATAATAAAAAACACCATCTATTGAAGAACAGGAATACTATCAACGCGCAGCGCCCTCTGCCCCTAACATGCAGGTACTAATAAAAATATTTTTAAGTCGTCAAATGGATTTATTATTATCTACATGTATACTTTTTGTTGACGAGGGCGGCTAGAAATTTCTTCAAAAATTGCAATAATGTCAGAAATCGCGATAATACTCGATATTTCGTCCATTTCAATCTCTTAAAATGGTCTTAAAGTAGGTCCGAGGCTTCGCTAAAGTTAGCGAACTCCTATTTGACGTTTCGAGCCTAAACAACTGTTAGCAAACGTTTATTCATAACGATTATGCTTAAAATAGGTTTATATCAGGCTTTTTAAACATGCGCTAATTTTTGACAGCTGTCACCTTAAAAAGGTGTTAGAGCACTGTTAGAGAACGTTTATTCATATTAAATTTTGCAACAGGCTTATAAAACTGTTGTAAACCTTCGCTAAGTTTTTATTCATACGACCGTTAGAGTATTATAGATAATAGAACTACCTACTACACGAGACTTGCCGAATACGAGAGTGAGGAGAGCACATTCGTCTACATTCTGTCTATGAGGCGTTTTCTTATTTTTTTAATTTGATTGTCAAACAGTTTCCATTTTAGTAACTAGATGGCGTATGGGTAGACAACTATCGGTAATACCAGGGAATACCATCAATAATTGCTACAAAACTGGGCAAAAGAATGTAAAACTTGATACATTTCAATTTGATAAAGACGCAATAATATTCCAATGAATAGGATAATACAGTTATTATAACGATGTTTTAGTTATAACTCATGGAAGAAATAGCCCTATTTACCGATATTCACACCAAATGTCAAAGGAATTATACATTTAGGTTTTGACAACAACTTGCCTGCACTTCTGCAAGATAACGGATATTTAATGGCTGATATTTTACCAATAATGAACATCAAAAACCCTAATAACACAATTTGGGAAAAAATAATAAAAACCACACCAACAATAAAAAGTAGAAGAAGTTTGAAAATGACATGCCCGCCAAAACTCTTTCAGTTTTTTTTTTTTTTTTTTTCTCATAATGGCATTTCGGCTTTAACCATAGCCAGTGTCGAGTATATAATATTATGGCGGGAAAACAATATTTTATAATATAATTTTCAGCATCGTTATTCTATTTCGTCAGGTCTAAAGTCTAGTCAAAGTCTAAATAAAAGTCATTACAGTCAGAAAGTCAAGTCGGTTGATTCAGTAAAGTGGTAGACGCTTTACTGAAACTTTTGATGGGGTTTTGGAGGGAACACAAAATAGCACGTTTCTGGATAATGCATCACTTTCCCACACTTGTGCACGATAACGAATATCTAATGGTTAATATCCTACCAATATTACACATTAAAAACCCAACTTAACACAATTTTAGGAAAATAATACAAAATCACAACATCACACTTTCACATTCCCGACAAAACCCCCAAGTCTTTCAGTTGTCAGTTTTCAGTTTGACAAGTATTCAATAATGTTAGCGTGTTCCTAAGCCGTTACCAGTATACTGGCCTAATCGCTTAGGCGTATGCTCTTCGTGAAATTTAAACTAGAGAGACGAAGCAAAAAAACATAGTAATATATGGAAATGTATAAATACATACAGTTTTATTTTAATATTATGCTAATGAAAACTAGATATTTTGATTTATGTCACACTTGGCAGTACACTGATATTTTTTGGAAACACAACCCATATGTAGTCAGTGGTGCCAACCTGCAGATAATTTCAGATCGGTAGGGAACCAATAGAAAATCTAGAAGTGTCTATCATCGCGCCATCTGGTGGAGATTAAAAAAAGAAAACAACCCCTTTAACTTTGCGCATGCGCAATGTGCTTTGAAAAACGAAACGAACACGACTCATAACGAACACGGCCACCGCCTGACCTACAGACTAAATATTATTATTAATTTTTCATTAAGGCAGTAGGTAGCGACAAAAAGTAATATTTATTAATATTTTCCCTGTTGTAAGTAAAATAACGAAATATTGTTTCAAATAGCAGTGTTGTCGCTTCGATTTGTTAGTACTTTTTGGGCGACATTGGTGCATTAGTACATTAAAATTCCGCTAGAGTTATTTTGTCGCTTTTTCGAGCTAAATTGACGTCACACAAGTATCACCAACGCCATTTTGTAAGTGTCTGCTAAAGTCAGTGTTTCTGGTGAAATAGTAAAATACAAATTTCGCATGGTTTTGTGTAAATCTAATAGATAAAATACATTAAAAAAAACATTAACGTCTCGTACGTTAATACTACAGACACAAAGCATGGAGGACAAAGCTTCACTAAAGGAACTGGATCAATGGATTGAACAACTAAACGAATGCAAGCAATTGACAGAAAATCAAGTGAAAACGTTATGCGATAAGGTAATTCTTTATTTATTTGTCGATATTACTGGTTTTAATGGGCTCTAGAAGTCTTACGTGTGATGCTACTTGCCGATAATGTATACCTATATTGTGTGAATCATATTAACATAGATGAAGTTTAGGGTACGCACAGTGTGTGGGTCTAGTTTTGACCGCTTACTTACATGATCTTGGTGCAATTCCTCGTAATAACATTATCGATTACCAACCCCCAAACCGAAATAAACAATGTCTTGCTGATGTTATGGATGTTTCTCCCATTCGCCGATCGCTCTTCTGAAAACATCGTTAGTGGGCAAATTATAGATATTTATAGAAAAGTATGAAAACATGACAAGATACAACGTTTTACCTACATATCTTTCCTTGCTTAGTTGTTAAGTAAACTACTTTTTCCACTTTCTTATTTTGTTATTTTTATCTAATCAGTATTTCGTGATGCCTTTTGTTTATCTTGGTTTACTCATAACCTTATTTTTCCTTGCAACATCATAATTTCTAATCTACCTTCTATATTATTTATTGATGTACCTAGCAAACCAGATATTGTATTTTGACAAACTTGTGTATCCTCTTTGAAATGTTAGACCATTCTGATAGGAGTGATAGGTATTAAATTTCTTAGCAAAAAATAAACTTAAAAATACATCTGTGATACTCAATATTACCTACTTAGTAATATTTAGTGTCACAAACCTCTTTTAGTAGCCGTACTTGTTTTTAATGTTTATTTAAGTTGGTACTTATTTTATCTTCTTTTATATACCTTGAACAGGAAAAAAACCGGCCAAGTGCGTGTCGGGCCACGCGCAATATAGGGTTCCTTAGTACCACGAGTTTTTGAAAATTTTTGTATGGTCAATGAATGTACATTTACAACAAATTTTATCCCCTATTTTACCCCCTCAGGGGTGAATTTTTTTTAATCCTTAAGAGATGCGTCTCACGTCATAGTAACTTTATGCATGCAAAGTTTCAGACCGATCGGTTTAAAATTGACAAAGTTTCATACAAACTTTCAACCCCTAATTTGGACCCCATGGGGGGAGAATTTTCAGAAACGTTTAAATACCTATCCATTCATTTTTAATCAGTAGCCAAAAAAAAGTTTCATGTTTCTAACTCATTACTCAAGAAACAACGGACTTTCATTCAAACTTTCAACCCCAATTTCACCCCCTTGGGGGTAGAATTTCCAAGAACCCTTAAATACATATTCATTTATTTTTATTCAGTAGCCCAAAAATAAAGTTTCATGTTTCTAACTTAAGAAATGACGGACTTTCATACAAACTTTCAACCCCTTTTTCACCCCCTTTGGGTTAAAATTTTCAAAATTCCTTCCTTAGTGGGTGTCTACTGTATAAAACAACCCTACTCACCAAATTTCGTGGCTGTAACTTTAACAGTTTTTGCTCAGCGATGATGAATCAGTCAGTCAGTCAGGACTTGTAATTTTATATATAATAACTAGCTGTTTCCCGCGACTTCGTCCGCGTTAGCATAATATAATAACGGAGATGGATAATTTTCTCCTTTTAAGGTCCCTTACTCAAAAAAGTAAAAACGGGACCCGCAGCCAAGTTGGCACATATTAATCAAATGACACTCGAAAATTGTATGTTTAGTTTAGGTTACAATCTTTAATAATTTCAGTTCAATCAGTCGAAAGTCTAAGAAAATTTCTAAAAACTCATCCCCTATTTCATCCCCTTAGGGATGGAATTTATTAAATTCCTTTCTGAGGGGATGCCTACATCATAGTATCTTTTCTCAGCCCGATCAGTTTAAATTTGATAAATGTTTAATGCAAAATTTCATCCCCTATTTTACCCCCTTAGGGGTGGAATTTTTAAAATCCTTTTTTAGGAGATGCCTACGTCATAGTAGCTTTAAATGCATGCAAAGTCTCAGACCGATCGGTTTGAAATTGACAAAGTTTTATACAAACTGTCAACCCCAATTTCACCCCCTTGGGGGTAGAATTTCCAGAAATGCTTTAATATACATCCATTTAATTTTAATTAGTAACCCAATAATAAAGTTTCATGTTTCTAACTTAAGAAATGACGGACTTTCATTCACACTTTCAACCCCAATTTCACCCCCTTGGGGGTAGAATTTCCAAAAACGCTTAAACACGTATTTATTCATTTTTAAGCAATAGCCCAAAAACAAAGTTTCATGTTTCTAACTCAACAAAATATGACAGTCTTTCATTCAAACTTTCAACCCCAATTTCATCCCCTTGGGGGTAGAATTTCCAAAAACGCTTAAATACGTATTTATTTATTTTTATTCAGTAGCCCAAAAATAAAGTTTCATGTTTCTAAATTAAGAAATGACGGACTTTCATACAAACTTTCAACCCCTATTTCACCCCCTTCGGGTTAAAATTTCCAAAATTCCTTCCTTAGTGGGTGTCTACTTAATAAAACAACCCTGCTCACCAAATTTCGTGGCTGTAACTTTAACAGTTTTTGCTCTGCGATGATGAATCAGTCAGTCAGTCAATCAGTCAGGACTTGTAATTTTATATAATATATAGATATAGATAATAGATATATAATATAGATATAGATATAGATTTTGTATTTAAAAAGTGTTATCCTTATGTCGTTGGAACTTGAAATGATTTGTATACTCCAATTTCATTCATTATAGTTTTCATGTAAAACAATATGATTTTAACCAAAGTTATGTGCTATTTATTTTGTTTAATGTTATTTAGTGCATGATTTAAAAATTATTCTTAGTCTCTTTAAATTTTTAAGCACATAATATACTTAATGCACATGCGGCACAATATAGCTATGTCAGCTATGGTGAAATTATTACATCAACAATGTTGTAGGTGTCTCAAACACGTAGCATAATAATTAATAAATTATGAGTAAATAGTAACTATTCTTTAGTTAAAATACCTTTAATAACTTTATCAAACAAAGAGTATCATTCGTTTTTAATTAGTCGTAAAATTAATAATATGCAAAACTACCAATGTGAATATACAGCGTATATTATTCGAGAATATATTTGTATTAATTTCGAATTATTTAAATTTTAAATATTTCGCGCCGAAACTGCCTTTTTTTCGCGCAGCTTTTTTTGAACACATAGAACTGCCTGTATGTCAACTTTTTGTGGACATATCGGTAGTTGGTGCAAACTAGTCGAACTGGTCGGGAGGCTGTAGTTTTTATTCCGGGAACAATAATATTATTGTTCCCGGAATAAAAACTTATAACTTAAAAAAACTTATACTAGCTGTCCCGGCAAACGTTGTTTTGCCATTTAAAGTATATTTTCTACATCATCAGTTGATACATGTTTTACCCCCTCTTTTGTCCCCTAAGAGGGTGTGGGGGGGGGAAGGTCATACACCAGATGTTAAGTTGAAAAACACAGTTAATACCTAATATGAAGTAAGTCCACTAAAGAAAAAAGTTGTATACAAAATCTGACCCCTCTTTGGTCCCCAGAGAGGGTTGAGAGGGGAGGGGGGGGGGGAGGATTTTTATACACCAGATGTTGAGTTGAAAGAAGACAAATATAATATATCTGTGAAAACCGTACGCAAATCGGGTCAGTAGTTTTCGTCTTAAAGAAAAAAGTTTGATACAAAATCTGACCCCCTCTTTTGTCCCCTTAGAGGGGTGGGGGGAAAAAATTTTATACACCAGATGTTAAGTTGGAAGAAGATGAATATATCTGCGAAAACCACATTCAATTCGGATCAGTATTTTTCGTGTGATGCTGGAACAAACATACAGACAAACAGAAAGAGTGACAGACAGACAAAAAACTAACCACATTTTTGGCTTCTATAGCGATGTAGTGACAAAGGTGTAATTTCGGGTGTCATTTCATATCTTTTATGTACAAAATTTTCATTTCTACAACAGAATAGTCTTCCTCCCGCACGCGCTTTGGTGACGCCCACTATCGTAATATTTTAATTTCGCCATAATTTCAAAACCAAACGTCCAATTTTAATCATTCAAAGACCAAATATTATCTACATAAACTGTACTTAGTGATAAAATAATTTATTTTGATAAGGATTAATAGCGTGAGTAAAATATATCCGTTTAAATGTAGTCCAAAAAAAATTCAGGATTTTTAAATAAATAAATGGTTATGGTGCCTCACTCGACATAGATAGGTATAGTGTGTCGCGGACTTTTTTGTAGATATTTATGAGATCTACAATTACTTAGAACATTTTATGGTTCTATCTTTTATAGTTTAGGCAGCGTACGCAAAATAAGTAACTTTTTTAGCTGATTTTTTACACCTTGCGTCCGAAAAACTCAAATATCTTACGGAACCCTACTTTTTTCTAAAATAAAATGTAGCCTATGTTCAGCAGAAATAATGTAAGATTCCAATAGCAAAAGAATTTTTCAAATCGGTCCAGTAGTTTCGGAGCCTATTCGACTCAAACAAACAAACAAACAAACAAACAAACAAACAAAAAATCAAATCTTTCCTCTTTGTAATAGTAGTGTAGATTACGGTAAGTATACCTTTTTATGGATTGTTATTTGTTTCCTGAGTCCCCTTATAAAAATTTTTGTCTATGGCTCATGCGACATCGAAAATCTAGGCTATAATGAAACTAGTTACACTAGTCGTTGCCTGCAACTTCGTTACGTCGAAATTTGTTAATCGCGCGGGAACCCATCAAAATCGTTTCAATGGCTATTGGCTTTGGGCGAATAGACTCTTTGCCATAACGGCCCGGCCGCATCTGCGTCTATCGTCCGAAGCTTCGTGCTACGAGACGATAGTGACGATATTATTGGTCGATACACGCAGAATGCAGATCGTCCAATAGTATCGGTTTTAGCGCGAAGCACCACGCATATGCGGCCGCGGCATTATACAATAACAGTATCAGTATGGACATTTGATAAGTATTCTGTGCTTTTGGACAGAATCACAGAATATTTAATAGTACTCCGTACAGAAGTTTATCTTAGAAAATGTATCCAACGAAATGTCTTCTTTAAATCTATAAACATATGGTACCATTTAGAATGACTCAGAGTTCAGCGTCTGTTCGTTTCAGTACCTACAAAAATTTATTACAAGCATGTTACAAGCCAATTTCATTCTTATGCCTACGGATAACGATCCATATTACACTGAACCTATACATTGAGCGGCCCGCTCGAATGTACTATTGTGCCGCTAGGTCAGCTAGGGCTGAATGTACCAAAAAAATACCTGCGCGCGGTGCGCTATTAATATTATCATTTAATTATAAACCATAAACAACTTTTTGTGATGATTAATGGAAATTTCTTTAGATACTTATTATTCAGTTTAATGTAATTAAGTAAAAAAAAAAACGAAAATGCCGTAACAGACGTGCCAATAGAGCAACCAAAAAGATACGGGCGAAATACTTTATTGGCATTTAAGTATATTATTATAAATTATTTTATGGAAGTGACCAAATAAGTATGTCACCATGGCAACGTCCATCGCGTATACGGCAAAACAACGGGACAGCTAGTATACTTAATAAGTATTATATTAATAAGATTTATGTTTAATTACCTACATAATATAGTAAAAGGTACCTATTCAAAGTACAAATAATACTTTGCATGAGTCATATTATATTACTTACTTTTCAGCGTCCTTAGGTAACCAAAAAAAAGCGGCCAAGTGCGAGTTGGACTCGCCCATGAAGGGTTCCGCAGCAGCAATAAGGTTTATTTTTATGAAATTAAAAGGTTTTTGATTTATTTTTATATTTCAGTCGATTTAATGAAATTTATGTTAAGGTTTACCATTTATGACGTATAAAAAAAACTACTGGATAGATCTCGTTCAAACCAATTTTCGTTGGTAGTTTTTATAGTAATCTACATCATATATATTTTTTAGAATTATCATGCCCAGGCTACTTTAGAAATTAGAGGGGGGTGTCCCCCCCCACATTTTACCACTTTGGAAGAGTCTCTCTCGCAAACTATTCAGGTTAAAAAAAAAATGATATAAGAAACCTCAATATGATTTTTGGAGACCTATCCATAGATACCCCACACGCATAGGTTAGATGAAAAAAATTTTTTTTTGTTTCAGTTGTACCTATGGGGACCCCTAAAATTTTTAATAATTTTTCCATGTTTGCATCAAAATCTTAATGCGGTTCACAGACTACATCTACTTACCAGGTTTCAATAGTATGGCTTTAATAGTTTCGGAGAAAAGTGGCTCTGTGACATACGGACGGACGGACGGACGGACGGACGGACGGACGGACGGACGGACGGACGGACGGACGGACGGACGGACAGACAGACAGACAGACAGACAGACATGACGAATCTATAATTAGGGTTCCTTTTTTGCCATTTTGGCTACGGAACCCTAAAAAGATAAATTTGTATCGCAATCAGTTTTTAAACAATTGAATACAGCACCATACTTTTTAGGGTGTTTCTTTTTATTTTCCATTTTAATAAAAACAGGTCAAAACTTAAAAAGTATGTCCGTCGCTGCTCGCTCGCGCGCGGCGCAGCCCCACTGAATTATACCCTGCGCAAGGGCAGCCGCGCGTAGGTATATTTTCGATACCTACGCGCGGAGTGAGACAGGCCTGACAGAATCGAAGTGTTGACTACTACTATTTATCGATGGTCGGAAGTGTCGGAACTCGGAATAGTCTGTCATATATATAGTCTGTCAAACTATATTTCTGATGGATATGCGGGTATTTTTGAATAACAAACCGGATGTGGTCGGATGTGCTGTGTGCAAGTCTTCAATTATAAGTACGCCGCTCTTTCATGTTTTGTTTGTCATGCCGCGTACGAAAGGTCGTTTAGTACAAAAAGATGTCTGGAGTTTTTCAATTGGCAGGGCAGTTTTTATTGTACGATGGGAGAGTTTTTAAAATCTTTTTTTTTCGGGGGATTTTAGCGGAATTTTTATGCCGAATTCATTTTCAAAGATGATGATGATTGAGTAACATTTGCGGCATCCGTCTTTTAATAATAAAAACATCTGCAATTTATAAATAAATTCAGTTTTTAGGGTTCCTCCGTACCCAAAGGGTAAAAACGGGACCCTATTACTAAGACTTCGATGTCTGTCCGTCCGTCCGTCTGTATGTCTCCAGGCTGTATCTCAAGAACCGCTATAGCTAGACTTCTGAAATTTTTACAGATTGTGTATATCTGTTGCCGCTATAACAACAAATACTAAAAATAAAATAAAGTTTATTTTTAAGGTCCGTTCTTGTCCGTAAACAACAACGGACGTGCCTGCCGGCTAGGTCTTAAATGCAGTCTTGTTTCAATAATCTCTCGACCTAAGCTAGGGAGAGGGCTACTAGGTAGGGTAGGGACTAGGGTTGATAGAGTGCACTCGTGCTGTTAAGTTTTTCTTTTGTGGAAATTCGTTTACAAATATTGTTTTTTGTGTAGGCTATTTTATTTACTTTTTGTTCTTTTTATAATACTTTGACTTTTTAACTTTTGATTTTACCTGAAATTGTTAGCTGTTAATTTGTTGTAGGTCAGGTCTGTCAGGCATGTAGGTTGTCCGAAACAGCATTTTCACATCTACCCTTTTTTCTCATATTTAGACACGTCTTTGTGGCGATTTTTTTTAATAATTGCTGAGATCACTCTCCGAGTGACATATTGTGGTGTTTTTGGCTTGCGGAAAATGTACGGTTTCATTCCAGGTAACCAAATTTCTGAGGGGCGGAGTTGCGGCCGTCATTACTAGTATTATATAACTATGCCACTAGTGTACGGTTGCCGCAGCAAATGTAATTATTGTTGCGGGAATGTTTATTAGATGTGTATCCGTTTTTGTGTGAAATAAAGCGGCGTTTCCTACCCATCTGGTGCGCGTTACTCGCTCGGAGAAATGGACCAACACGTTATCAACGCGTGATCACTCTGTGTCTGTAATTCTGTATTGTGTGTTAAATAATGAAAAAAATACTAGTAGAAAAACTTAAAAAATCAGCCAAGTGCGAGTTGGACTCGCGCACGAAGGGTTCCGTACCGTTATAAAGCAAAAATAGCCCAAAAATTGTAATTTTTGTATGGGAGCCCCCCTTAACTATTTAGTTTAATTTAATTAATTATTATAAAAGTATAAGTACAATTGAGTATTTTCTGAACATTTAAAGTGGCTGTCTTTGGTCGTTATTGATATCGAGCAAAAAATTGCAAGTCTCAGTAATAGGGTCCCGTTCTTACCCTTTGGGTACGGAACCCTAAAAACAGTGTTTTTAACTGGCCAAGTGCGAGTAGTCCGCAGTCCGGACTCCTGGGCCCTGGCTCATTACTTTTCCTATAGTGCAGCTGTAATAAACGATTGATATAGTCCGATTCTAAACAAGCAGCAAAACAATACATTATTCGTACACGTATCTATAACAAACGTCAAACGTCTGATTTTCATAGTTTTGAATTTGAGTCCTACAGTGGGTGATGGGTCATGGGTCCTCGGATAAAAAAAAACGCATTAAATTATTAAGCGTTTAAACTCGTGTAAACTGTAATGAATCAAACGAAGCCGTATGCATGTTTATGTAAAAGCGTATGTAAATAAATGATATAATGTGTTGCCTAACACTGCAAGTTAATGCTAATTGACCAATAAACGTTCGTCTCGGTCTTTCAAGGTTGTTTATAAGAAAATTCCATGCATCTAGATCACACATCTATTATTTTAAATGTATACATTTTCGGCAATAGTATAGCTATGTTTCAATATTTACCAAAAAAGTTGTGTAGTTTGGCGTGAAGATCCCAAACCTGACATTTGACTTTTTTTTCAAATTGTCAATATTCCATGGTATAATAATTATAATATCAGCCAAAGGAGCCGAAAACCGAAAAACCGTTACCAGCTGCAGAGTGCCCCCGCCCACCTTCATAGAATAGATAGAAGCGTTAGTTCCTTTTCTCGCCACGTTCATTTAAACTTTTAAAGCCTTGTCGAGCTGTACCTCAGAACAGGAGCTGTACCTTAAATTTGACATTTAATTTTTTATGTCACATTGACGTTTATATTTTTTCAGGCGAAGGAGATACTGACCACAGAGTCGAACGTGCAAGAGGTGAAATGCCCGGTCACGGTATGCGGCGACGTGCACGGCCAGTTCCACGACCTGATGGAGCTGTTCCGCATCGGCGGCCGGTCTCCAGACACCAACTACCTGTTCATGGGTGACTACGTGGACCGCGGGTACTACAGCGTCGAGACCGTCACATTGCTCGTCGCGTTAAAGGTGAGTGTTGCCAGGTTTTTCAGGAAAGGAAAGCAAGGAAATAAGAAACCAGCGACGTAAGGTATTACTGCACAGTTTAGGTGGTTAGGGATAAATAATAATCGACACGTTAAGTAGCCAGTACACAATAGGCCACTGTAGGCCACGCCATTCCACGTCTGGAAATCCTCCATCCATTACCCCGTCTACACAATGGCGATGGCTTGTAGTGGGCCAGCATGGACCATTGTGAAGAGGCACTTTTACATATTTTAAGCATGCAGTTTGCAATAAATGTTTCTGCAGCAACGACCGCGACATATTTAGGTAAATAGGTACCCACTGAATTTTCCCAAATGCGAAAACGCTGCCAACTTTTACGTATTGATTTCACCCTTAAAATGCAGATGCACCTAGCACTCTTAATTCTATAGTACGGTCACAGGTGAAACAGAAATTGGTTCCTCGAAGTTTTTTTCATTTCCACATGAACACTTTAGTATCTCTTTTCTACGCACACGTCAGTGCCTGTAGACAAGTGGCAAAACGCTAACGTTACAAAATGTATGGGATTTTACATTAGTATTCGCTAGCGAAGCGATGACTTATGTCAAATCGCATACATTTTATAACGCTAAAGTTAGCGTTAGCGTTAGCGTTTCGCCACTTGTCTACAGGCACAGGAGAGCTGGATACTAATATTTTCTTTCGTGAAAAAGATGCAGCGAGTTCAATGGCCAAATTTCTCTTTATCCAGCGACCACACTTTAGATAGACCCATAGCGCAAAGGACTAGTATTCAACTTTTAATAAAAAATACACTACATAGAAGTTCTATGATATTCATAACACAAATAGTTAATAGATCTCTTATTATCAGTCGCTATCAGTGATAAGATGAGGTCAGTGCTTGTTCTCTTATCTACTACATAAGCCGGCTAGTATAATAATTGAAATTTTTTATCACTAGACTGACCTAGGTACTACCAGATTAATTTGTTCATAAGCAGATCATGGACCTACGTTATTTTAATAGTGATCGGCAGGGCTTGACATAATCTCACCAAATTAGTTAGGTCCCTTGTGCTATGACTTATGATTATGACTTATGAGTCAATTTCTCTGATAGTTCATTTTGAGTTATCATAAATCTTTATTCAGTAGAGTTAGTGAAAAACAATAATTATTATCGCTCAAATAACATTTTACAATGTGGCGGTGTTAGTTCTAATTTTGGCCACGCACCAATACGTATAGCTTTATTATCTCTAAAACATATTTTATTAATAAAGGGGACATTGCTTCTAACATAATTATTTTAATTGATCGATCTTTAGCTATTGATGATTTCACAGCTCAATTCCAGAGCTAAACGTTGTCCCGTAGCCCGGGCACGGGAACAATAAATTTAGAAGAGAGAAATAAAAAGAAATTAACAATTAACAAATTTATTGAAACTAAAAAAAAGTCTAGACAGCGGAGAGCGGGTACGCGGGGAACGGAAGATTAGCCTCAGACACTTTCTAGATCTCTAATACACGGGTCGCGGGGGGAAGACACGGCACTTAACTCGCACAAATCAGCAACGAGCGGGACTCCAGCTCCGCAGGTCTCCAATTTGTTCTCGACAGCGCGCAGTGGTTGAGGCCGGCTGTTATTGGCCTAGCTCCCGTAGAGGTTGCAGGTCCAGGGTGTGTTCCAGTAGGGGCGTCAGTCAGACGGCATTGGCAGCAGTGCACGTGGTCGTCTCAAGGCGACGATAGGCCGAGCTCTCGTAGCCCAAACAGGGTTCCAAACAGAGTTCCAAACAGAGTTCCAAACAGAGTTCCCCTGGAACGTTACGGACCAGAGCTTTAGGAAGAGTCTTCACGCTGCTGATGGCCCGCCAAGCACGTGCTTCCCGAAGACCGGAGAGCACGTGGTTGTGGGTCCATCACAAACGTTACTTACTCATAAAAAAAAAACAGTAATAATTTAGACACAGAAACACAAAATACAACAGTAGTATAAAAGGTTAACGAACTTTTGACAACGAAAACTAGGTCATTGCCAATTTTGTTATGACAGATAGAATACCAAAATAATAATATTATGACCACGGCAAGAAAATCTAGTTACGTTAATATTTTTAATAGAATCAAATAAAACAAGTAAAAGAAAGTGAACACGTGGCCTGTCACAAAAGACAAAGAAATTTACAATTTAGACAAAATACTTGATTTTCGCCACAATAAAAACAAAAACAAAATGCAGAATTACAGTTAAATAGTAAAATGAATTAAACGACAAATATCTAGAAAAATTCTACAAACACGACACATAACATATAACACTCACCAATATTGGGGATGATTTTGAAGTGAAATAAAAAGAATGATCAAGATGTCGCCCGGGCTTTTATAGTTCCGGGGTCGACATATTTTTTTTAATGTTGCCAGTTAATAAGTGTTAAAGGAATAAAGATAGAAAGTCTAACTCCGAGTTAATATAATATTATATGTTTTAAGAAAATAACTTCAGATGTTATTGAAAATAATCAATACTTTTATTTAATCCGGAAATAATTAAATAAAAGGGGAAAATATAGCATAAAAAGGATATCGATAAAACTGTAGTAGTTACACCATTACCCAAGAGATGGCGCTACTGACCTCATTTCGAGTTATCTTCAGCTCTAAATCTGTTAGGCGTAAAAGTTAAAAAATCGCCTAATAGATGTCGCTATGCGACATATCCCCCCTCGCTAGCTAAGGATTTTTCATGATAAAGGAAAAATCCTGAAAATAGCTAAGCTAGAAAAAGTGGGAAAACAAAGAACTAAAACAAAGGGGAAAAAAGCAAAAATAATAGCCCTTTGGAAAAAAAACTAACAGCAGCCCTTAAAAAAGGCCCTTTGAAAATAAAGGAAAAAAAAATACAGCCCTTTGGAAAAAAGGAAAAAATTTAAATGGTTTCCCTTTACAAAAAAAAGGAAAAAGGAAACCGCCTTTTAGAAAAAAAAAGGGAAAAAAAATACAAACTATTAAAAGTTTGAAAAATGAGGACAAAATGGAAAAGAAAAAAAAAAAAAATATTTGGGGAAAATGGTGAAATGGGAAAATGGTGAGACAATTCCTGTGTCAGCGCGCGAGTAATTTTGACCAGAGATTCATAAATCACTTACATACATCAACTTACATTTTTGCAGCTCGGTCATATACAAAGACGCGAGACGCCCTAGCACACGAGTATTATCCTACGAATATGAGAAGGACGACACCCAAAAAAAAAAAAGGTCGTAGATGGTACTGTACACAACTATAACGTTTGATTTAGCAAACGATACAGCAACTAAGCAAGGCGCGAGACAAAAGGTCTTACCTAATTAAACAAAAAAAAATTAAGGTTAAATGAAAAGAAAATTAAAATTTAAAATTTTTAGATAATTTAAGGTCTTTTAAGTGCCAAACACCAAGGTCTTTACCTTGCATGTCCTGCAATTCGTAAACTAAAGGAGAACGTTTACCTACGACTTTACATTTCATAAATTTAGGTGCTAACTTTTTACTAAAGTATTTATCTTTATCGCTAAGAAAATACGTTTTCTTAAAAACAAAATCTCCTACGTTAAATTCGGCAGGCTGGCGACGTAAATTATACTGCGAGGTGTTCTTAACGTGGGCTTGCCAAAGACGCATCTGTACGTTGTCAAAGATGGACGACATACAACCAAGATTTTCTGCGTAGGCGTCGCGAGGTGCAAAAATAAGGTCGTTGGTGCTGTCGGTATCGAGGTAGTGAGAACCGCAGGACACCAATTCCCTACCAAAAGTTAGAAATGACGGTGTGAATCCTGTCACCTCGTTTACAGAGTTATTAATGGCAAATTGTATCTCTGGGATATGTAAATCCCAAGACCTATGGTCGTCTTCCACGTAAGTAGAGATACATGTAATAATGGTTCTATTATACCGCTCGACAGTATTAACCTGAGGAGTATAACGCGGGGTTAAGTACACTTTAGGAATGTTATATTTTTTAAAGAGCCTATTAGTCTCATTGCTAATAAACTGGGGACCGTTGTCCATAATTACAGTTTGAGGAATACCGTGAACTAAGAAAACGTTTTCCTCTAAAAT
This sequence comes from Plebejus argus, assembly GCA_905404155.3. Lineage (NCBI taxonomy): Eukaryota > Metazoa > Arthropoda > Insecta > Lepidoptera > Lycaenidae > Plebejus > Plebejus argus. The sequence continues at coordinate 2,772,466 of FR989945.1, forward strand.
TCTAGTAATAATATCAGAAGTAGCACGTTTCATAGGAAAGATAAGACAAAATTTAGAAAAACAACACGTAACAACTAAGATAAAATTGTTACGCCTCCTAGTAACAGGCAGAGGTCCCATTATATCCACAGAAATGACCTGAAAAGGTCGCGCACAGTCTTTAGGTCGGCCCATCTCGCCTAGGACTTTATGGTTCTGGGACTTGTACTGCAAACATTTAGAGCACTGCGAAACATATGCAACTACATCGCGGTACATATTCGGCCAAAAGTAATTTAGAGCGAGCCGCCTATAAGTTTTAAAAATTCCCATGTGACCAGCAGTGGGCTCATCATGGTTAGAGCGAATGACATCAGTACGAAATTCTTTAGGTACTACTTCTTTCCAAGAAAACTCAGAAGTTAAGTTATGTTTATTTTTAGACAGTCTAAATAATCTGTTATCTTTAATAGAAAAGTTAGGGAAAGAAGTTGGCGAGCTATTACAGCCGTTAAAAATATTCAAATACCAGGTATCAGTACCGGTATAGTTTTTCCAAGAGGTAGAAATAGCATTAACAGTTACCGCGCGAGAAAGAGCGTCCGGAATAACGTTGTCGCTGCCTTTACGGTGTTTAATTTCAAAATTAAATTCCGATAACCTAACACACCAGCGGGCTAGTCTGCCAGTGGGGTTGGACAAGGACAAGAACCATTTAAGAGCACTGTGGTCAGTATAAACAGTGAACTTTTTACCGTTCTCTAAGTAACAGCGCCAATGTTCCAGAGCTACTAAAACAGCTAACGTCTCGCGCTCAGTGATGCCGTAAAGTGTCTGAGGCTAATCTTCCGTGCCCCACGTTGGGCGCCAATTGTCCCGTAGCCCGGGCACGGGAACAATAAATTTAGAAGAGAGAAATAAAAAGAAATTAACAATTAACAAATTTATTGAAACTAAAAAAAAGTCTAGACAGCGGAGAGCGGGTACGCGGGGAACGGAAGATTAGCCTCAGACACTTTCTAGATCTCTAATACACGGGTCGCGGGGGGAAGACACGGCACTTAACTCGCACAAATCAGCAACGAGCGGGACTCCAGCTCCGCAGGTCTCCAATTTGTTCTCGACAGCGCGCAGTGGTTGAGGCCGGCTGTTATTGGCCTAGCTCCCGTAGAGGTTGCAGGTCCAGGGTGTGTTCCAGTAGGGGCGTCAGTCAGACGGCATTGGCAGCAGTGCACGTGGTCGTCTCAAGGCGACGATAGGCCGAGCTCTCGTAGCCCAAACAGGGTTCCAAACAGAGTTCCAAACAGAGTTCCAAACAGAGTTCCCCTGGAACGTTACGGACCAGAGCTTTAGGAAGAGTCTTCACGCTGCTGATGGCCCGCCAAGCACGTGCTTCCCGAAGACCGGAGAGCACGTGGTTGTGGGTCCATCACAAACGTTACTTACTCATAAAAAAAAAACAGTAATAATTTAGACACAGAAACACAAAATACAACAGTAGTATAAAAGGTTAACGAACTTTTGACAACGAAAACTAGGTCATTGCCAATTTTGTTATGACAGATAGAATACCAAAATAATAATATTATGACCACGGCAAGAAAATCTAGTTACGTTAATATTTTTAATAGAATCAAATAAAACAAGTAAAAGAAAGTGAACACGTGGCCTGTCACAAAAGACAAAGAAATTTACAATTTAGACAAAATACTTGATTTTCGCCACAATAAAAACAAAAACAAAATGCAGAATTACAGTTAAATAGTAAAATGAATTAAACGACAAATATCTAGAAAAATTCTACAAACACGACACATAACATATAACACTCACCAATATTGGGGATGATTTTGAAGTGAAATAAAAAGAATGATCAAGATGTCGCCCGGGCTTTTATAGTTCCGGGGTCGACATATTTTTTTTAATGTTGCCAGTTAATAAGTGTTAAAGGAATAAAGATAGAAAGTCTAACTCCGAGTTAATATAATATTATATGTTTTAAGAAAATAACTTCAGATGTTATTGAAAATAATCAATACTTTTATTTAATCCGGAAATAATTAAATAAAAGGGGAAAATATAGCATAAAAAGGATATCGATAAAACTGTAGTAGTTACACCATTACCCAAGAGATGGCGCTACTGACCTCATTTCGAGTTATCTTCAGCTCTAAATCTGTTAGGCGTAAAAGTTAAAAAATCGCCTAATAGATGTCGCTATGCGACAACGTGAACGACCAGTGTTAGCGATTGTTTATTTGTCCATGGCGGTAATACGCGGTATTTAGCGGATTGTTTGTTTCTACAGCGTCAGCGATCATTTTCTACGTAGTTAGGCTCATAAGAATTGCAGAGTTGTGGAAAAATTACACTGAAATTAGGACTTTCTGCACTTGACATTGACATTTCATTTTTAAAGAAGAAGATGACATTTAAACATTTGACTCGATAGTCGGGACGCGAGATCCAATATCTCAAAACTCTGAATTCGAAACTGATGAAAATTCAAGAGCATTTTTATCATAAATTGATGAAAATGCTCTTGAATTTTCATCGGTTTCTTGATTGTGCTGTAGGTTCTAGACCGCGAGGCCGTGGGCGGTCGCCCACACCGCCCACGCCTTGCGCCGCCTCTGGTTCTTGGTGGAAATTCATGGTCTTGTTGCATATTTACATAGTATTCACGATAATTTTTCTTTTGAATTCACGACCGGATGTGATAAAAAAAACATCATAATATTATCTGGTATAAGCGCAGAGTTCTAATTTCAGGATTGTGAATTTTTCGTAACTCCGCAATCCGAAGCGTAGGCTATAATTCCCAGCCTTACAATTCGTTCAGATTTAAAACTTATATGACCACTTCTTAAGGTTCAAATTCTGAAACTGAGGTAAATAAGATTGTAGATTAGATGGCCTCCGTTTACTCATTTTCGCTAGAAGAATATGTATGAGTCATTTGCATTTGCAATAGATGGCGCTTGTTGGGAACTCCTTGGATGACGGAGGATTCCAAGAAATATTGAGTCAAAGAAAATTGTATCAAGCTACCACTCTAGAATATATGAAAGCAGAATAAAATTAATTATTGGTTTCATATTTCTGTTACAATTGACGATATAAGATCAAATTAGGATTTTCGCACTTTTGTTGTTTTGGCTTCCTATGGCCTACCGGGGTCAGGTCAAGCTTATTGGTATTTTTAATTTTTATGAAAAATATCACACCATTTTGTATAGCTGATACCATTTTGTAGTTTGTTAGGAAACGGATCTGGATCAAACAAGAGACGAAGCGGCATTTTGTTGCATTAAGTGTCGCCGCATACGGGCCACACGCGACAACCACAAACGCCGCCGCAACTCACAAGAAGCAAGACGACTGGACGATTGTAGCGTGTGGTACGTCAACCGTGTGCGGCGAGTCCATATAAAATGTATGAAAACTACAGGAAATAAGCCGGCAGTGGCGTTTTGTGGTTGTGGCCGGTGGCCCGTGTGCGGGAGCCCATACGCCTGCTAGTCCAGCTACTGTAAAATTCTAATTCGGCCCGCACGTGGCCGACGCGTGCTCGTATCAGCCGGCTAAGGTGTGTAACTCTCGCTTTTTAATTATCATAAATAAATTATTCGGCGATCGTCCAACAGTACCATTCATTATTACATACAACTGCACATACACCCGGTACACATTAGCGCTTATTACCGGGTGATAAGGTCGAAAAGGGATAAGCTACGTATAGCAAAGGTATTTTTAGGAATAGTTTATTTATAAACACGATCAATGGCTTCACGATCACGATGTTATGTCATGTTTTCAATGAATGATAAGGGCTGAATAACGGCTACCGTAAAGGAAATATACTCTAGACTCTTGAGAGAAATTATTATAGAATAGGGATTAGGGATGTTGCCAAGGTCAAAGATTAGCAATGCATAATGGGCTAGTTTCCTGCACAGACATAGATCATGATAGATACCGCATGTGTATGTACTTCGCGTGCCATGTCGCGCACCCAAACGACGAGCAATGCTCGTCTTTCGAAAGTCTGTTGTTTAGTTTGCTATCGGAATCGTACGTCAATCGGAATTTCAAAAATGCCTAAATGCCTAAAAGTGCCGTATTGAGCTGTAGAAATTCAAATAGAAACGTTAGCCTGGATAATGGACACTTTTCTTATCATCGATACGTCACAGTAGCTATAAAAAAGTGACACGCTCGTGTTCATACAAATGGAGCGACATGCGGTATCTATCTTGATCTATGTCTGTGGTTTTCTGCTAATCTTTGGTCCTGGCAACATCCCTATTGGTCCGATTAAACTCAAATGCGACTTATTAGACTCTATGGCGCATCAAAATATAAATAATATACACATGTCACATACACTAGATAACATAGTCGGGGAAATATCATGAACATGAGTTATTTTCGCACATAATTTTGTAGTAAAATTTAACGATTCACATACTTATTGTTTCTGTCCTTCAATGTCGAACTGTGTGAGGTAGGTACATTGAGTATGAATTAATAAGTATTTGTAAGTAAAAAATATTCATGATATTACAATGTGGATTTTCTTATATCTATGTATAACAAATGCCATGCTCTATATCGTTCTGTTTGGTTTGTGGTATGGTCTATTTGAATTTATTTTAAATAAATATGTATTATGATTTATGAATAAAAAATAATACTAAAGATAATAAGTGCTTAATTCTAAAACAGTACCCACCAGCAAAGCATACCCCATTATTATTTTTAACAAAAAATTAAAACCGACTTCCAGGGTAAAAACAATAATAATTTGTAATGAACAAAAAAGTGTTAAATAATTCTTACTCTTTAAAGTGCCTTATGCATAATTCTCCTAAACCTCAACTATTTCTGTACACAATCTACATTACTTTGAAGACGGTACCAGATAAGAATGCTGAGTTCTATGACAAAATATTTTTAATATTTAAGACTGGTACCGACTTCAAAATAATGTAGATTGTGTACAGAAATAGTTGAGGTTTAGGAGAATTATGCATAAGGCACTTTAAAGAGTAAGAATTATTTAACACTTTTTTGTTCATTACAAATTATTATTGTTTTTACCCTGGAAGTCGGTTTTAATTTTTTGTTAAAAATAATAATTTCAATCTTTTAAGTGATTTATAAGCTGGTTTTCTGCACAGACTAATATGTGTTATGCTTAGTGACTTTGGATCCAGGATACACTTTCATTATATTATGAGAACTCATTGTCTGATGTCACTACTTCAGAATTGCTTAAGCAACTCTAAGCATATAAGACTGTGTACCTAATGTATGTATATGCTTATTGCTTGGCGTTAATCAAGCAATGATAAAATTAATGTTCATACGCCTGTCTTTAAAGGCTCTAAAGTTTTCAGTGACTTTCTTTCTATCATTACACTCATGAAAACAACTCAACATTGCTAGATGACCCCCACAACTTCGTTGCGCCAAAATTCGTTTATCGCGCGGAAACTTTAACTTTTTCCGGGGTAAAAACTATCCTATGTCCTTTCTCGGGATTCAAAGTATCTCCATGCCAAATTTCAGCAAAATCAGTTCAGCGGTTCGAGCGTGAAGAGGTAACAAACAGACAGACTGATAGACAGACAGACAGACACACTTTCGCATTTATAATATTAGTATGGATGCTCAAATAATATAACTAAAATCGTCCTTATAAATTTTAAGAATAACTAACCTCATAGATCTTATAATCAAATTGCTAACTTGGTAACCTAAACACCAAGGTCGAGTCATTTACATTGAAATAACATTATAATTTTTAAATCGTTCGACAAATTCGGGCTTTGTTCTTAAAGACGATTAATAGTAACAATAATAGGGTCATAATTAGATAATTCATGGTGTGGTGACCGGTAGTAGTGATGATGATGACGATGAATGTAACTTGCATGGTAGCATAATATGCTTTCAGTTCTTAAACCAACTCCGAAACCCCCGTACTTGCTTTTTGGTAGCACATGCTTAGGATACTTCTCATAAAATCGAAATCCATATAAATTTGGAGGAGTTCCCTCAATTACTCACGGATGTATGTTGGAATGATGGTGATGATGATGATGATAAATTAAATTTGCATAGTAGTATATGCTTTCAGTTCTTAAGACAACGCCGAAACCCCCAAACATGTATCTATAAGGAGTAAGGAGTTCTGTTCACCAACTTCGAACCATGGTATATCCTGGTGCAAAATCTTACTTTTTAGTTTTGGTAACATATGCCTGGAATACTTCATATGAAACCAAAAAAACATAGGTTTCCATTTGAATTTTGAGGAGTTCCCTCGATTACTCATGGATCCCATCATCAGGTCACCACTTTTCTGAACATTGCTTTTTGGTAGCATATGCTTAGGATACTTCTCATAAAATCGAAATCATTATAAGTTTCCATATAAATTTGGAGGAGTTCCCTCGATTACTCACGGATGTATGGTGGAATGGTGGTGATGATGATGATGATTAATTAAATTTGCATAGTAGTATATGCTTTCAGTTCTTAAGACAACGCCGAAACCCCCAAACATGTATCTATAAGGAGTAAGGAGTTCTGTTCACCACCTTCGAACCATAGTAAATCCTGGTGCAAAATCTTACTTTTTGGTAACATATGCCTGGAATACTTCATATGAAACCAAAAAAAACATGTTTCCATTTGAATTTTGAGGAGTTCCCTCGATTACTCATGGATCCCATCATCAGATCACCACTTTTGTCAAAATGGGACCAAATTGGAGTGAAACCTATTATAACAAAAGAAAAATTTTGAAAATCGGTTCATAAACGGCGGAGTAATCGTTGAACATACATAAAAAAAAAAAAAATATCCACAGACGAACGTATAACCTCCTCGTTTTTGGAAGTCGGTTAAAAATGGTATTTCACATGAATGTTTGATTTACAACTATGGAAATAATTTTGCTGTTTGGTAGTAAACAAAATTGATCGAACAGGGAGTGAAGCTGCGTTAACGTTGCATTCAGTGGCGACCATACTCATTGCAAGGCCCCCGGGCGGAAGGTCTTTGCGAGGCCCCTGCAAGCGCGAGGCCCTGGGCGATTGCCCTGTTCGCCACCCCCTAGGGCCTCCACTGGTTGCATTAAGTAGAATTTGGGTACTGGAGACTTTGTAAATTGCGGTCAAAGTCGAAAAGTGAGATATAAAATTTTCAAGAACACAATGTCAATAAATGAACTAATTTTTAATTTTATTGAGCTGAACGAGAATGAAGGTCATGCGTACAATATAAAGCGAACAATTATTATTAATGAATTTGGCCACGCTGCTTTATATTATATGCATATTTTAGTGTTGCTTATCTAGAGTTTGCACTAGCTAATTAGTTATAAGAGCCGTTATACCACTATAAAATATGATCTATTGTAAACCTCTAAATATGCAATTTATAATATAAAACTTTAGAAAAGTCATTGGAAATTGCTGGATTTATGATAATAACGATGCTAATTTTAAGCTAAACATGTTTGTAAACATTGGTAAATGTTGTTTTAAAAATAACAATGTATGTAATCTCAACTAAGCTCTAGTTTGTAGGAAAGTACGGAGCCAATATTATTGTTCTTGCGTGTTGTTAGATTCATAATTATACCTAATGCCCCAGATAATAGGTTAACATAGGCTATGTATAGTTTTTTTTTTAAAACATTAGTAATAAAAATATTTATGTGATATCAGGCTATTCAATAATAATATGTCCATGTCTGGTACGTTAGAAAATATGTTGAGACAATAGGACCAAACATTATATTTCATTTTGATCACGTCCTGTCTCTTTCCCTTTACTGACTCTTTCTCCTTCTCATTCCAGGTTAGATACCGCGAGAGAATAACCATCCTGCGCGGTAACCACGAGTCCCGTCAGATCACCCAGGTGTACGGCTTCTACGACGAATGCCTCCGCAAGTACGGCAACGCGTCCGTGTGGAAGCACTTCACGGACCTGTTCGACTTCCTGCCGCTGACCGCGCTCGTGGACGGCCAGATCTTCTGCCTCCACGGCGGCCTCAGCCCGTCCATCGACACCCTGGACCACATACGTGCGCTGGACCGCGTGCAGGAGGTGCCGCACGAGGGACCCATGTGCGATCTGCTGTGGAGCGACCCCGATGATAGGTGAGTGTGCAACTATATATATGTGAGAGTAAAGGAATAGAGAGTGCTTATGTGTACTGTGTATGCACTTGGGCTCTATAAAATTACTCCTGCCGCCTGCGTAACTGGCCTGGTTTCAATTAAACTGGCCACCGTCACCGAAACCGGTGTGGGAGTATTATTACTAGCCTTTTGACTTTTGAGCAACTTATACAATACAAGAACAAAACATTGTATAGGATAATATTCGTTGCATAAATATTTTTATCAGTAAGTGGGTAAATGTAAAACAGCAACAACGCCATAAAAGTGATCGCATATTTATCAGCACGCACGTGCCGAACGCGCCGCATTTCGTGTATATGCGGCGCGTACGGCGCTGACAAATGTGCGATTAGCTTAACTTTTGCGTTTTGAGCTGTAGCTACTATCTCTACTTAGATTAATAAAAGCCATGAATGATGAGCTCAAGCTGGCTGGGATATACTAGGTATGTTAATACTATGAAGACTGATGAGTCACACACAACATAGTTGTGCCGAGGACAGTCCACGGACGTTATCTACAGACAGAATATAAAAAGTCATTACGATAATACGTCTGGCCGACGCGATCTTAAATTTTAAATGTAGGTCAATCAATTCAAATAAATTGATTGTGAAGTTGAAAATAGAATGTCTCAGACACTACCGTCTCACGTCTATACAAAGAAATATGATTTCGATATATTGAGTAATATTGTACTTCAAACGTTCGGTTGTCTCGAATTTCTCAACATAGGAATGTTTCTATGGGCTTTTAAATAGGTGTGTGCAATGCATTTAAGTCTATATATAGATAACATGCACAATTGTTTATTTATTATAATTGTTTCCTTATTTTTATATATTGATATATGAATCGTGACAAAGGTATTATAGCAACTCTAAAGCAAAATAACTTTAAATAGGGGTATACTTCTTGCTCAGAGGAATCAGAATAAACTATACCTAATACGATAGCTTGTTAAAATTTATTTCTCGGGGTTTTTACGTTTAGTCATCCTTATCTTATGTCGTCCAAATAAAGGTTGAAATATCGGTCCATTTTTAATTTTTTTTCGTTCAATAATCGCCTCTATTACACCGACGCTGCGAAACGCAAAACAGCGGCGAACCGATTTGCTGTTTCACTCGCCACACGGCAATGCGTTTAACGCATTGCCGTGTAGCGAACGCATTGCGTTATAACTTATGGCATCTCGCTCTATTCCTGTTTCGCAGATATTTCGCGTTTCGCAGCATCGGTGTACTAGAGGCGTAAATATTGAAATGTCGTTAAATTGAGCTACTTTTAGTTCTCTTTATAAATTTGTTTTTTTCCTCACAGAGGCGGATGGGGCATATCGCCCCGCGGCGCCGGCTACACGTTCGGCCAGGACATATCGGAGACATTCAACCACAGCAATGGGCTGACGCTGGTGTCGCGCGCCCACCAGCTCGTGATGGAGGGCTACAACTGGTGCCACGACCGGAACGTGGTCACCATCTTCTCAGCGCCCAATTACTGCTACAGGTGAGCCCCCTTTATTTATAATCAGAATGGACATTTTGCAAAGTAGTTTTTGAAAGTCTTCTTGATGCCTACCACTGGTTCAGAAATCAATGGGGCAATGGTGTAAGAAACTAGAATGTGGTTATCTTTAACGAAAAAAGAATGCTCTTTAGTCTACAGAGTCAAAAGTACCAAAACTCAAACGAGGTTTTTTTATTTATTAAAGTTAAGCTAATTAGTTGATTAAATGGTGAAAGGTTTATAATACCAGATAAACACATTTTATTGGACTTCAAAGTTAAATAATTCATAATAACGTGCAGACTGCAGAGATAAACGAAATTAATCTGTAATTTGTATTTTTCAGATGTGGTAACCAAGCCGCCATAATGGAATTGGATGATGCGCTTAAGTACTCATTGTAAGTATTGCATTAATTATATTGTAAGATACAATTTAAAATAGATTGCGATGTTAAAATAACTATTTTGGAATGATTATCAGCGCAAAGTGATGACATTTGGTACTACCGTATCAAATTGCAAAGGCGACATAATGTTGTAATAAAACAGTCGGCCTACGTGGATTATGAAGTTTATGACCTTGGTCTCGTGTTTGTATACACATGTGTATAGCTATATATAGTGAATAATATGTTTGTCTGTGTGTAGCCTGCAGTTCGACCCGGCCCCGCGGCGCGGCGAGCCGCACGTCACGCGGCGGACGCCCGATTACTTCATGTAGGATGCCTCGTAAGTACTTTATGATACCTTTTTTTCACAATGACCTTCATTAGATAATAGACAGATTGAGAGTACGACTCGCTTTACATGTAGCGATATAGAACACAGCTCACAGAACAATGAAAAATTCCTTAATGAAAATTAAAAATGTGGCTTAATATTATATAATACTGAGTGATATTTTGTTGTACGTCATTAGTCATTACTATATATAATTATTTCGATGCCTTGAAATAACGTTGAATTTATAATCATATTAAATAATAATTATTATAATAATGAAATAGTGGATTAAAAATTATTTACCCTGTATAACGTCTACTGTTAAACTTAGCAGATTACCTTTTTGCCACCTGTAGTGGGCATTAGATAATAGATTGCTTATTCAAATTCTCTTTAAACATACCTTGCCAAAATATGTTTTGATACTTGTATATATAAAAATAATAGTCATATGACATATCTGTGCTATTTACTTACAGTGAAACAAAACTGTTTGCTCGATTTCCTACAATGTATCATGATAATCTTTTTAACTATTTGTTAAAAAACACTTCCATAATATTATTCTGTTTCATTTCCAGCCGACGCCCATCGGCGCGCCGGCCCGCCCGCAACCCGCCCGAGGTCGGCCGACCGCCGACACTCACCCTGCGCGCGCACGCCACCTTTACCCGCATACCGGTTGACGGCAACCCCGCCTCCGTCTGGATCGCCATACACGTGGGCTACAGCTTGAGATAACCTGCTTAGCACGACCTAGAGATCTGGGCCCCTACCACCAAACCGTTTTGAGACTCGAACAATCGAACGAGTATGCTGCGTCCTACTCTGACAAACGTGAAACGACGTTGTTAGAACAGGACGCGGCATTCTCGTTCGATTGAGTCTCAAAACGGTTTCGTAGTAGGCCTCCAGATTAGACCCGAGTAGCGTGGCGAGTCAGTGCCCGAGTATGTATGTTACAGTCTCACCACTACTTGGTAATCAGGCCTTAGAGCTTGGTACTCAGCGGTGTTGCATGTATCGGATACTACTATCAACGTGCGAGTGGGTGTAAGTCGACTCATTTGATACCGTATCTGATAGATGCTACACTGCTGAGTACTCAACTATAGGTATGCGAAAGAATAGACTGAGAGGCATGGACGTAAACAGGAGGCCTACTACGAAACCGTTTTGAGACTCAAACAATCGAACGAGAAAGCCGTGTCCTGCTCTAACAACGCCATTTCACCTTTGTTAGAGTAAGACGCGGCATTCTCGTTCGATTGTTTGAGTCTCAAAACGGTTTCGTGGTACAGCCCCACCCAGGGTCGTTCACAATAATTTCCGTTCGATTTAGATTCGTAAACTTTACTGTGTACATTGACATTGGTCAACGCCTAGCACTGCGAGCGTTTATTGGATGTCGCGCAATGAATTTTCCGAATCTGAGTCAAATTGCGCATTGTGTATTATCCCTGATCTCTGTAAAGTCACTTTGACTATTCTTGCGTTCGGTCTATGGTGTGCTAAGCGTCCTGGGTTGCCACAACCTTGCCCAGAAAGGAGAATTCACAACGTGTTGTGCAGAATTAAAGATTCAATAATATATGTATTACGGCCCTTGCTGGGTCTAGACGCGTATGGATTAGGATCCTCTTTCTGGACAAGGAATTTAATAGCTCGGCGAGGTATTTTCATGGCAACCTTCAGCGCCCCCTCATCGATCACTATGACGCAATGTAACTAGGCACAATTTTGTACGCTCGCTCGATTTGGTGGCGCTGCGAAGTTCAACCTTATTGAGACTGTTTTACCCATCACGGAAAAGCGCCATCTAGTGAATTTTGACTAAAGCCGTACGGTAAAACAGTCGCACTGTTAGATGGAACTTTTAGGCCCCGTAAATCATCGTGCTAGCGTTATAAAGGCGATCGCGGAACCTTGCCCAAGATATGCTAATGATTGTGCTGTGTCGCTATTTTTTGCTCTGTGCAAAATCTGTCGTTCCAAGTTGAGTAAAATGGTCTTCCACTTTCGCATTTATAACTCTAGCAGCGACCGGTATTACTATGCAGATTGTATTCGATTCAAAAACTCTGTACGGTAACTATATTTTACACCTCTTTGTATTTACTAAAATAAAATTGGAAGTGTTTTTTTTTTGTTTTTTAAATTATTTTTTATTCGTCGGACGTGTAGAGAGGTGTGTTCAGTTTGTCTCATCGAGAAATACAGGGGAAGATGGTGGCAATGTTTAGGTTTATAATAGAGTTTTACGATAACGCCCGGTAAATGTCACTAGATGGCGCTGTAACACAAACAACGCCATCTAGTGAACACATACAGTGTTACGTTAGTAAAACAGCACGGTCGCGATCGTAAAACTCTGATCGAAACGCAATAAATGTTTTATTTTCGATAAGAGTCAATTACGTCATCATTTGCCAATCGAATCTATTATAAATTTTGTTTCCTACATTTATTGGGAATTTTAATCTACCAGTGTTTTATTGTGAATATGTAACGGGCGTGTACAAGAGGTAAAAAACCTCGCGATCGAAACTTGACGCACATTGGAACACGTTTTCTTGAGCGAAGCCCATCAATATCTTGCCTAGTACTTGACGCGTGAAACCTCATTTTAAATTTGCTATAACATTGCTTTTGGTATGGTATTACGTAGGGTATATGTTGGTATGTTCAAAGATGGTGCGTCGGTTAGGTTTAATATTTAACTGAATGTATCGAAGACGCTTCATTAAAATGGCGTTCGTTAATCCGCAGTTTTATTTCGTATTTCGTTCCCTCGTGGACATACCACCATCTGTGGGGCGGCCAACTGAACAAATTTTATTCGTCCCATTTTATTTCCTTTGACTTTAACACGGTTGTAACGCCATATACAATAGTGTGCATTTACTTGCGGTGGAATAAGTCGCTGATTTTAGCGATTCTGCCGTATATTTTCTGGAGTCCGATTCTTATGGGAATTGGTCCCTCGAGCATTTCCGAACCCTGGGGTCGCAGTAACTCTATAATTCACATTTAGTGAACCCCAAAATTTGTTTTCCCTCTTTGAATTAAGTAGTTGTATATACCTTCAGAACAAGGCGTTATATTTTAAGTTGTAACATTGTAAACAATAAAATGAATTAGATAACTAAATATACATTTTATATATTATGTCACTCGGTATGAAATATGTTGGAGTAAATTGCTTACACTAAATTTGTGCGTACGCGCATCTTTCATGTGTACAGATAAAAAAAAGTTAATTTAAATCGGCATTAGATGATCCAAGCCTTGGCTTGAGTCGCGTAAAGTGTGTATTATAAAATACATCCCACCAAATAACATCTGATGCCAGACGTTTCATTGTTCTAAGTATTATATAAGTTAGGTAAAAATAAACACAAAAATACAAAAAAAAAAATGTACGAGCATTCTTTGGGTGAATCAACGGGATCGTGTTGTTTCACCCAAAGAAACTCTTATTTGATAAGGCTTTGGCAAAACGCGTAGGTGTAATATGTTAAAGGAAGGAACCTTTTCTATGAACGAGTGATGTTGAGAATAAGGCCAGTTCACACCTAGACGCGACACAGTGAATCATTTTTATGATATCTTCAAAATCAAACTTTTTTTCACTACACAGGATGTTATTTTTGCGTAGTAAATAGAGCTCAATTTTGAACCGCTATCTTGAAAATGCTGCGCCGCTTCGCAGCCTCCGTGTGAGCTGACCCTAAAATTTGGTTTCGGCAAATATTAATATATAATTTAATATAATATCCAAATTGATTTAACGACGGTATAAAATTAAGTTGAAGAAACAAAACAATTTATTCTTTCGTCTCTGTACTATGCCCGTTGATAGGTACTAGATAATAAATAAAATTAATTATACAATAATGTTTTATTGTACACCGATTTCCTGAATTCATAATCTACCTACCAAACTTCTTAATAACTAAAAAAAATATTTTTACTTCTACGCAGAATGCGTACGTTCTTTGCGTACGTATACGCATTTTGCGTACGGGTGTGTAGAATACACAGTCATTAAGTTGGGCATTAGTAGCCAATACATAATAATTATTTTAATTAGCAGTAGAAAGTTTATATATTTTATAAATATTAAACGCTAAGAACAGGTAAATAAAGAAACTTGTTTTCATAACAATGTAATAGGATTACATCCATACAAAAATATAATAAATGGATACTTCACATTTAGATACAAGGACGAATATAATATCAATTATTATCTATTTTTAGGTTAACACTGGTCGTTAGTCGTTACAGTTAATTATTTTTCTTTATAGCTTCATAAACTTTGGTTTAGGTGGATTTTAGTTTCACTGACTGTAAGCGCCTACAGCAGCAGATTTGTAATGTCTACAGATAGAAATGCAAAGAAAAATGTTACAGATTTGAGGGATAAACTGACGGATATCCTTTGTCAATATGTTACTTTGTCTATTTCATTGTAGAAAGAAACAATGAAATAGACAAAGTATTAACTTTTGACCTTTGACCATGCTAATATTGCAATAAATGCCATTATTCTAGAAGGGTTTTATAGAATATAATATAAGAATTAATTAATATAAAGAAAGAATTAATATAATATAAGAAATCAGCGTTCTTTCCATTAATATCGGTGTCGGCACTTACGGCCAGCAAGGTATTAAAACCAGCCTTTTAATATCTATCGAATAGAATTAGACTTTTGTTATTAACTAAAACCTAGCATGCTTGCTGCAAAATTACAATGCTCCAACTTTACATAGTCAATATTAGTCAACTTTTCTACAAACTGTTCTTAAAAATACTACACACCGTACACCATAAGAAATTTTAACATTTACCCAAATTGGTAGCTTCAATCATACATAATACAATTATTATATTGTAATTATGCTCCAGCACCATTAACAATAAACTAATTGAGCAATCTAACCTGAATGTAATTGAAGACGTGAGTGGAAGAATCGAACAAGTAACATTTCGTAACATACGTCCGTATGTAATAACTCATTTTTTCCCTAATTATTTCAATAAAACTTGTAACTTATCTACTTCATAACCTAGCTAATATATCTGGCTACACATACAATCCATAGTTTTTCTATTTCAAATAAATTTTCCCGCCCCAAAGCCAAGCAAAAAACGGGAAGTTTCTTCATGTTACTTACCTTATTCTTCCACTCATGTCTTGAATTATGTTGAAGATCTCTGGGTTCATTCACAAGTTTCATTACAACACAATGAGACACCATTTCCCGTGTACTTTTTCCACTTTAGAACAGTTGTTGCCTGTACCTACAATCTACATATTTAGTTTTTTGCTGACAAAACCTAAAAAGCATCTTGTGGTTTAAAAAAAGCAAACTGGTTTCTTCTTTGTGTAACTGAAATAATGGATAAGCTTGAGAGCGTTTACATAGAAAATAAATGATAATGTAATGTCGAGTCCAAATTCCAATAAATAAAATAAAAGCTTTTGTAGTACCAAGTACTAGCACATGAAGTCTAATTAATATACATTATAACTAGATAATAATGATGATAATTATTAGTTTATAAAATCTTTTATTGCTTTACTACAAATGTAACTAAAAAGATACTAGGTCCATACATACATTGTCGTTTCTGTGCTTTTTTAAACGGTTTGAACTTTGACTGTACATTTGTATTAAAGCAAACATATAAAAAATACTTAATTTTACACCCTACGACCGCTTTGTGATTTGTTCTCAATAGTTCTCAACTTTAAGGGTTTAAACGACCATAGACAATCCCAGATAAATATTATTATGGGGGTCCCCCTCATTATCCTTTCATAGATAAAATATACCTAATATAAATTGACTAAATTAATCTACCAAATCATAACACTCAAATAAGCAATATTTATAACTATGTATTATTAAAAGGAGGATTGAAAGAGGTCTCTTTCTTTAAATGGTGCTAATTTAAGATTAAATGTCTTTTAATAAAATAATACTGTACTCTAAGAAAATTTACTTCTTTTATATTTGTTTGCTTACGTATCTAATAATATCATTCACAAGATAATTAGTAAATATACATTTCATTACAAATCCGAATATGTACCTATACAACCCTAACTCCTTACAAATAAGATAAAAAAATATAATGTCAAATTACACAATTTGTGCGGAATGAAAAAATGAGTAAGGACTTGGTAAGGGCTAACTGACTTTTGAGTCTTCAGATTATCCAAAGTTGGAGTCCAATTTTACGACGTTGAAAGATTACTACTTTACTGCAAATAAATATGATACTTTTTGGACTGTTAAAAATATTAATTTTGGACTCCAAAACTTGGACAAGTATACAAAAACACCAAACGACAAAAATATCTTCCACACTTATGAGTTTTTACATTGATGTATGTGAAACAAATTCCCAAGGTTTAGATTTTGGTAAAACATGTTTTTCGTGTTAAAAATATATCTTTCTCTTTTACTCATAAGCCTATGATGTTTGCGAAACAAATACTCATGATGCTAAATCTTGAGCATTCGTTAGTGTTTGTCATTTGTTTAGTATGTTCTATCCCTATCCCTCTCTTGCCATCTCGATCTATCACTATGAAACCTTCATGCCGGTGTCCAGGTCGAGCAGCTGCTTCATCAGCTCGTACGTGGAGAAGGAGGTGGCCACCATGGGTATGGCTCGCAGGTAGTTGACTGTCATGCCGCGGTAGAGGCCTTTCACTACTCCGTTGTCCCGGTATATGTGGGTCAGGGTTTGGACCATGCCGACGCTGAAAGTATATTGTGATATTATGGTAATCATAATGGAAGCTCTTCATTTTGGTCCATGGTGGGCGAACATTGGTAGAGGTCAGGCTGAAGTCTCGAAATCAGCGGGCAGCGGGGCGGGAGCATAGCGGGCAGCGCCGCGGCGCCGCTGAATGATATATTTATATGGACTATACCGCTATGTTAAGATTTATATGGACATACCCCGAAAACCGAGCGGCGCGCATATAAATCTAGCTATAATATTATATTCTAATTTATAGGAAGGATAAGTTGAATAATACTTACTTTCTGTTAGTGTTGCCATCACCGGTGCAAAGAATATGCAAATTAAAAGTATTTGTTAATAGTGCAGATAGAAACAGTTTAAGTATAAAATATTTGGTTGTTAGTTTTATTACAATATAATTACCATTTACTATATTATAACCTAATAAATAGTAAATTAGGAATTTCAGTCAAATTAGCCCATAAAAATAGCCTTTAATCCTTCACGTGGTCTATATTTTATCTGTACCTTAAAAATTTTGCTCCAGAAAATTCGTGAGATAAACCCTTTCAAATAATTTTCCCCGTTTTTTTCACATTTTCCTCTGTTTCTTAGCTCATACAAGTCTTAGCGTAGTAAAATATAGCCTATAGCCTTCCTCGATAAATGAGCTATCTAACACTAAAACAAATCGGACCAGCAGTTCCTGAGATTAGAATTAGTCGAAATTCGACCTTAGCTTCAACGACATTAGGACTACTACGTTTAATTAAAAAAATTAAGTACATATTGAATATTGACTTTTTTTTTCAACTCTCGTCTCTGGGACTCAACTGATCTCAGACAGGCCGTGTAATGTAAGCATTGTGTCATAGTATCCAATAAAATAAACAATAGCAATAAATAAAAGGATCTAATTCGTATGTATAGGCTTGTCAGTTGTCACTCAAAAATCTGTCATCTTCTTGAGTGTGCGTATTGTAGTGTGTGTAATGTTTTATTTGTTAAAAAAAGTTTGATAAAAGCATAATTTCAAAATAATATTAGCTCGATGCACTCCTTTACCGTATAAACTATAACTGTGCAAAATTTCATTCACCTACGTTTCCGCATTTTTCGTCAAAAGGGATACAAAGTTTTTCGCTCGCGTATTAATATATAGATATGAAGTATAGAGTATAGATATAGTACAAGGCATGCTAGTTAAAAATACTTATACAAAAAGATGTTAAATCGAAAAATTATTCAAATTTACTTACAGAAATCTACTTAAAAGTTATGTACTTACGTCAGCTAAGAATAATAATTATCATGCAACATAATACACAAAGTTCAAGTAATTTCCTTGATACTTAACTCTTAAATCATTACAATTTAATAAGTTATTATAATACCTACACAATTAGTTACAAATTACAACTTATTATACTTTGAATAAATAATCGGTACATAATATTTTATTTTTCAAAACTAGAAAATAAAAATATTTTATTAACAATTTCATTACAATTAGAATTAGAAGTAGAAATATTTAAAATTTTAACCCTTTACTACAACTTTATTATACAAGTTTTACATAAATATTAATTTACGTTTACAAGCTTATTTAATAATTGTCTTTATTTGTGTGCAAATCTGTGTGAGGAAATTGCAACTTGCAACCCACACTTGCAAGTGCAAGTGTGGGTTGCAAGTTGCAAGTATTTTATATCTAAGGGCTAAATTATACTAATAAGTAATAGGTAATATGATACTTTTGAGTATTTTAGAACTTTCATTCGTCTCTGTCCTCTCTTTATACTATGTCTCTGTAGAGGTGCAGCGAAAAACAAGTAGAATTAGTGCTTGTTCAGACACAGCGGGAACCGCGCGGTTCCCGTGCAGAAACAGAGCGGGTGTGAACGCTGTAATATAACACCTTTGGGCTTTGTAATAAGCTACGAGTGGTTAAAACACGCGAGTCCTTACCGCACGGTTCCCGCTGTGTCTGAACAATCACATAGGGTGTAGAGTGCAAACTGCAAAGTCAAAATTAGCGCTCAGTTCCACTAGCACTCAGCCTCTTTAAAAATATTTTGATAAACATGAACTTCATTGCTTATGCATTTTAAAAATCAATTTAAAAAGTAGAAACGTCAAAATATTGACGTTACAATTTTTTATTGTGTTTTAAAAATTTCAAACGTTAAAATTGTGACCATAAGCATTGAAGTTTATGTTCATCAATGCTACCTAATTAGGGGGCTTACTGCTTGTTATAATAATATACTCAATTATTTTCAAACAATGAGAATGAGGGTCTTTGAAATCTATTTGCCACTAGGTGCCGCTATATAAAGCCTTAGGGCTTAGGGTCTATCCGCTATTGTGTCAAACTGCTGTCATATTATGTCACGATATTATAGCTGTCATGTGTCACGATAATATGCCTATTTGACACGATATACCCTAATTAACCCTCGTATTCACAGTACAATTTTTTTCATTTATATCAACTATTGAAGTGGTGGGGCGCATAATTTCAAATTAGACAAGCTCTTACAGTCTCTCCTTAGGGCCTTATCACACTGGCGATTAGCGAGCGATTTGAAAGCGACGCGACTGCGCAGCGCGCTGTCGCGGCGTGGCGTGGACGCCATTTTGTACACTCGTCTAGGGATGTGATTGTAGATAGATGCCACTGTAGTGTTTCCTCGTTAAAATCAATTTTGCTATTGAGTGTCCAAAACGCGAAAGGCAAGCTGCGTGCACGCCGCTTTCAAATCGCTCGCTAATCGCCAGTGTGATAAGGCTCTTAACCTCCGTATTAGAAACGGTACGAATTGTTATGCTAAGGCAGGGATGGCGAACCAATGGCACGCGTGCCATTGCTGGCACGCGACGAAATAATTTCGGCACGTCACTGATTACGAGTTTAAAGAAAAAAGTATAAATTATGATTATGATGTAGCATATGATAATACCTATGAATATTTGAAAAGCAAACGCGCGCGAGCGTTCGGGTCCGGTGCGCGGGGTGGAGGCGGGGCGTAGTTGCTATGCTAGCGCGGGGAATGCGGCGGTGGCGCGGGGCGGCGCGCTTTGAGTTGATATTGTTTTTTACATTATTTTTCCACTGATCACAAAGTCAAGAATATTTGATGGCACGGCTGCGACGTCATTAAATATTATTCCAGAAAATTGGCACGTATACGCATAAAGATTCGCCATCCCTGTGCTAAGGCAATAAATAGTTATATCCGGGACTCGAAGTTTATTTATCTCTCTATCACCAAACTCTACAAATATAATTTCAAACACCCTCATTGCACCAAAGTGCAATTACTTCCACCTACAAGTGCTTACACTCTTACTCACCCAAACTTAGCCGTGGAGGGGTCCATGGTAGCGAGCTGCATGCGGCGGCGCGTCACGTCGAGCGGGTAGGACACGGACTGCGCCACCGCGCCCGCCAGCCCGCCGCACACCAGCTTACCCGGGACTGTCAGGACTAGGCCACCTGGAATTGATGAGGTGAATGTTTCCAGGGTAGGGGTTACTACACGTGATATATACAGGTGTAACAAAACTAAGTGATAAATTGATAATACTTTAGGTTGTGTATGTGTCCCTTACATAGAGTTCAAGTAGCAGTTCAAGTGGAAGTAGCAGCGCTGGGGCGCTTGCCCATACAAATCACAAAAAATCGCTATTTTAGCGCTGCTTCACAGTGAACTCTATACAAGGGACACCAGCGGACTTTTTAACACCCGGCAAAAGGCAAAGCTTGGCAAGTTGTACATTTTTCGCGCAATTACAATATAAAGTAGCAAGTTACAAAGTAGCTGGTCACATCATAAATTAATTCCAACTATTACGGATCATGTCTATAAGAATACCTGTGTTCCTCTCGCACTTCCTACACAGCGTGGTCGGCATGTACTTCATACAGAGATACTTGAGCGACTCAAAGCAGTAGAAGCTGAACCCAGCGTAGGGCACCATCCCCACCAGAGTGGGTACGAACCCACGGTAGAGTGCCCGCATACCACCCTCCTGGGAATGAAGAGCAAATCAGTATTTCAAAGACAAAGTCAAATTAGTTTATTCAAAATAGGTTTTACAACACTTTTTAACGTCAAAATACAATATTTTACAGAAACAATATTTTATTAATTAGACCTTAAAAATCTTGGTGATTAATTAACCGTTAATAACGAAAAGCGCATTTTTAACCGCTCGGTTAAAAACGTGTGTCTGTCTGTCTATCTACACGCCTGCCGGGCTAGCATACGCCAACGAGATATCTCACTCTACATGTTTTGATAGTTTGTATCTTCATCTCTATTGACCCTAGCATGACAAACATTTTTTTCTCGCGTAGATCTTTCATCGAAATAACACATTTTATACAGTTTTGTCGAGACAATGTCGCGATTTTGACATTATGAGACGATTAGTTTTTAATTATCTCGAGAGTGAGATATCTCGTTGGCGTATGCTAGCCCGGCTGAACTGCTGAACCGATTTTGCTGAAATTTAGGCCCGTATGAATAGTACTCAAGAGTCAAGATGCATCTCGGTCTCAACTCTCAAGACACGGTTCAGGCTCTGTGGACTGTGATTGGTTGGCTGTCAGGACCAATCACAGAGCCGAACCGCGTCTTGAGACCGGGTCGCATCTTAAGTACTGACTATTTATATGGACCTTAGTATTTGAGTCCCGAGAAAGGACTTAGGATACTATTTATCCTGAAAAAATGTACGGTTTAACAGGTAATAACCAAAAATGCATTTTTTATCACTTGTTTAAAAAATTTAAAGCGCGGCGTCGCGATGAATTTATAAATGAGCCATTAAAACTTGGAACAACTAAACACTGCTGTATGGTAGTCTGTCAAATTTTTGCATAGCAACCAACCTGAGTTGGGAAATCATTGCTAACAGTACAATCTTGGTGCAATGTACCAATTTCCTGAACTAAATGATTCTGATCCTGGTATTAAAAATATACAGTCGGTGATTAGTAATTAAACAACCAATAAAGGATGTGCTGTGCCTTATCACGGGGAGAGTTCTGAGGAAATAATGCCAAGTAAATGTGTTTTTTATACAACAATAGCGTTGTTGATGACTTCTTCTTACATCGAAGTAGACTAAAAAATTTCAATAAAATACGAATACCATATAGGTTCAAATGAGTGCTTTTTACCCGACTGCCAGGAGGGTTATTTACAGGATGTAACAAGAACTCAGTAATAAAACTCTAGGGTGTGTTAGTGTCCCTTGTATAGAGTTCACTGTGAAAGTAGCAGCGCTGAAAGTGTGACTTTTTTAAAACTCTTGTATGGGAAAAATTTCTGACGCATATAATAACGAAAAAAATTGCTCCTTCAGCGCTGCAACTTTCACAGTGTACATAATATGGGATAGTAATAACTAATATCACTTAGTTTTGTAAGTTGTAACACCCTGTAGATACAATTATACATATTATATATTATATACAGATAGATACAATATCTAAGTAGACACTTACTGTCTTAAATATAGTGGCAGCTGCATGCGAGATCCCGGTGTATATATGTTCTCCTGTCACCTGGAACGCCAGCCGCGCCCGGATAGTGTCAAGGGGATAGGTTAGTGTCACCGCGGTGACACCTGCCCCCGCGCCGGCGACGAACTTGTCACCATGTTGGATCATGGGTATGCTGAGGCCGTTTAGGTACTAGAATAAAATAAGTGTGTTTTAGATGGGGTAATAGTTGCAAACTTGTATTATCACGGCAGCTATAGTGTACCCGGCGAATCGAGACGGTAGCGATCATTGACCTTTTTAGTCTAGGAGCTATATGAACGCACTGCATTCAGTTAACGAAAAAATGACCTCTTATAAACACAGATTATTATCCGATGAATAGACGTAAGCCCGGCCGCACATTGTCCGAAATTTCTGATCAGATGACGTCGATCGGATGGCAGTTCAAATGTTTCTGATCAAAAAAATCGGATTGCGCTCTCTCTTACATTTTGTACTGAGCCGAGTGAGCTCGAACTCGCCGGCAGGAAATTTCGGATAGTGTGCGGAGTGGCGCGGGCGGTCAGGCGGACGTTCTGAATTCTGATCAGAAATTTCAGACAATGTGCGGCCGGGCTGAACATGCATAGACGATGCGTCATTTCTAACAAAACTTTGGAAGACTGTCACGTTTGTATTACATTTCGTCGGGAAGTCTTATGAATTTTCGAAAGCCAACAGAAAGGACAGGCCGGACACACAACAAAAGTTCCATGTCCGGGTTTATCTGTAAGCCTCTTGAAGAATGGTCTTTGTAGGAAGTTACTAACATAGAGCGCTAAAATCGTTATCCTTCCCGGAAGTCCCCAGTGGCCCGAGGGCCCCGTATAAATGGTACGGCAGTCACTGCGGTAGCTACGCCACTGGCCCTTTCTTTTCGCGTTGTAGTCGGATAAAAGAGGGGTAAGAAATAACTACAAGGTTAACTTATGCATGCCGATTTGTTATCTGAATTCTTTTGTGTCGTTTATCATTCAACATGCGTCAGTCTTTTGAATATTTCATGATTCGTCCTCCATGTTTTAAATTGTTACAATGTTATAAATAGCTAAAGCCTTATGCTCTGTTGATTCTGCGTTATAACAAGAAGGTACCATAGACTTTACTTAGACATATAGCTGGCTTAACCATCTTCATCATAAAGTAGCCAGGCCGCATGGCTTATACTCTATGATGAAGATGGTACCCGTAAATCGCAACTTCGTATATTTAATAACTAACTAACTGGTCTCCACGACACAGGGAATCCTAGTGTGGAGACCAGAGCTTTGTGTAAGATTAGCGTGTAAGTTTTCTGTGAAATAAAGATATTTATTTATTTATTTATTTATTATTATTTATTATTTAATATAACCTGGAAACCGTTCATTTATCTGTGTTAAGACAATTCTATATCTTTTTCTTGAGATTCAAAGTATCTTCATGTCAATTTATATCAAAATCGGTTTAGCGGCATGAGCGTAAGGACATGTAAGGAGGTTACAAACATACAAATAGATACTTTCACATTTTATGTACCGTAGTAGAAAACAATCTACGAGTAGATTCTAGACCGAAACATCCCGTTTTTTGGAATAAATGCTTAATATGCGTTTGTGAACAACTGAAGACACGCTCATCAGCCATCACTATAACACTAAATTGGTAAACTAATTAACATAGTGTCTAAGGCCGGTATAAATAGTCAGTACTCAAGATGCGACCCGGTCTCAAGATGCGGTTTGGCTCTATGATTGGTCCAAATTTTGACAGCCAACCAATCACAGAGCCTGAACCGTGTCTTGAGACCGAGATGCATCTTGAGTACTGACTATTTATACCGGCCTATGTATATATAAGTAGGATAGTATACTATGTCGCAACGGACTCTGCCAGCTGCGTTTTACTCAACTCTGTGGCATTTAGAACGTATGACACACAAGCTTACTAGCGTAAAGATCGTATTCCGAAATAATATATTGCCTAAATAGTTATATTATGAATATCATATAACGCCTGGAGCCTGGAGGTATAACGCTGCTATTTTAATCCAATGTTATTATAGCTTCAATCTAGTTCGACTTGTTGGGGGATTTGTCCCATCAGACGCTGTACCAGACAATAAGTATTTGGACATTGGCCTACTTTTAGTTAAAAAGGGTTATAAAATTATAGTTTCCGGTACTTTAGCAAGGCGGATATTGTGCCAATTGAGATAGGTAGGTCAGAGTCTTTAAAGTAACGGATAAATTCGCAAACGGTTTACTTATAAAAGGGGCTTATCACATGTGAGTTGTGACATGACTTTATTGTATTGTCAAACGTAGATACTAGATAGCTAGATTCAGACCAATTAAGGTTGTACCAGAACTTCTGGATACCTAAACTTAACTTTAACTTCTGGTCCAGAAGCTAAAGTTAAAGTTAAGGTTAGGTATCGTCAAATATGGCGTCCATAATAGACTTTTACTAGGGATTTGTCATTTCATTTCACTTTTTGTTATAGTTAGGGTGAATTGCACCAGAAGCGTAGTTAAAGTTAAGGTTAAGGTTATCGTCAAATATGGCGACTTTTGCTAGGGATTTGACAGTTAATTTCACATTTTGTTATGGTTAAAGTTACAGTTACAGTTAAAGTAGGTTGATGCAACTCACTCTAAAACTTTAATTAACCAGTTATAGTTAAAGTAAGTTGATGCAACCTACTCTTAAAGTTATAAGTTAAAGTAAGAGTGAGTTGCACCAACCTACTTTAACTATAACTTTAACCATAACAAAAAGTCAAATGAACTGTCAAATCCCTAGTAAAAGTCCATTATGGTTGCCATATTTGACGATAACCTTAACTTTAACTACGCTTCTGGTGCAATTCACCCTAAGTGTTAAAGTAAGTTGGTGCAACCCACTCTAAAAGAAACAGTTTCAGAATAAACCACAGCGATGCAGTCACTTAAAAGCAAGCGAAAGCCGCCATGGACAGTCACAACACCAAAGTAGTTACACGTATAACTCCTCCAGTGCTGCAAGTTGTGTTCCATTCTACTCTTCTTAAACCTATGGTTGCTTCGCTTGGCGAACACAGCATAGGCCTTGTTATTTCGTATCAAAGCATGTCTCTCTCAAATTTCTACCCGTTAACTTAAGAAGCGTTTGAGTGGAGTGTAGGATAAGTTCTTAAACGGAAAGTAACTATATTAGTTGGTCAAATATTTGTCGATATTTGGCACGACGCGTCACGCGAGATGTTATGACAATTATGGAATAAGCAAACGCACACCTATATTGACTTTGGAGTGTCGCCCAAATATAATAACGGACGAAATAACGTGTGCAAAGATGTAATTCTGGTAGACTAAACCAAAGAGCTCATAAAACTTAATTTTAAAAAGCAATAAAATAAAAGAATATACTGTAAATGATATCACACACATAATTATTTTAAGTACTATCTGTGGTTTTTTAAAATACTTAATTACTTAATAATTACTTAATAATTATACAATAAAATTCAAAGGTCATAATATAATAATTATTATAAGCCATAAAAATTAGAACTTATTTAACTTTAGGTTTATTACTTAAAAAATTGTTTTCAACAAAAATATTTAAGGGTCACAACAATGTGGATACAGATCAGCGTTGCCAGATTTTTTTTGTGCCAAGTCGGGACTTTGGAAATTTTTGAGTGGAATAGCGGGATTCTTCAGTCAAAAGCGACCAAAATCGGGACGTCTGGCAACGCTGATACAGATGTTTTGTTTAGTGGTTAAACTTAGTTTTGGCTTTGTCTGTAGGTCTATTCACTAATTATTAATTATTATTATCAAGCGTAACAATTAATAAGGAAAACCAATATGATAAAAACCATTATAAAACACATAATATTATATTATTCAAAATATGATCCATACCACAGACATAGATCAAGATAGATACCGCATGTCGCTCCATTTGTATGAAAACGTGCCACTTTTTTATAGCTACTGTGACGTACCGATGATAAGCAAAGTGCCTATTATCTAGGCCCATGTTTCTATTTGAATTTCTACAGCTCAATATGTATACGGCACTTTTAGGCATTTTAAAATTTCGAATGACGTCCGATTCCGATAGCAGAACAGACTTTTGAAAGACGAGCATTGCTCGTCGTTCGGGAGCGCGATATGGCACGCGAAGTACATACACATTACACATGCGGTATCTATCATGATCTGTCTGTGATCCATACTGCTATCATTTTATTATTAGAGGAACAAAATATAACACAAATACCTTTTTGTATATCTCGAAGCTGGTGAACTGTGTGGCAGCGTACGGGAATATCCGCACCATCTGAGCCCCGTTACCCTTGTATAGTGCGATGAGGGACTCCTGTTTGACGATGGCCATGAGCCCCCCAAACACACCATGATGCTTATAGTGCACCGACTGAGCTTGCAGCAGAATCTTTATACGGTCTAAAGGCGCTACAGCCGTCTTTGCGCACATGCCGGCAACACCTAGTAATAATTACAAAAATATAAGTACAATAATTTTTAGTTAGGGGGTGAGAGACACGCGAGTAAGTCCGTGGACTTATGGCCCGACGACCTTAACCACCTGTGTGTCAGCAAAGAACCACGAGCCGCGAGCCTGGGGGCATGGTAATCCAGTTTGAGCAATTCTCGTGTGTCACCGACCCGACCCGAGTAAGTTCGCGAACCTAAAACTCGCATACTTTAAGTTCTCATGTCTATCAGGCACTTTATAAAAGAATTACGTTGTATATATGATATTACTGTTGCAAAGTGTAAATTCTGTTTCTTAATAATATTATTCTAAATTTTTTAATATGAAACACCATAAAATAATTTTTACTAATGAAACATTCAATCTTTCATAGATAATATTACCAACTACATTTGTTTATAAGATAAAAAAGTAAATTGAGATAAAAGTTTTTAAAGTCACATTATTATAATCTAATATACAGATTACAGAGTGACTGAGTATAATAATTATGGTGACTAGAAAAATACTCAAGAGAATATTAATATTAAATTAAAGTATAATTATTATTGAACCACAAGTTTTATTTATTTTATGAAGCAAAATAATATATTATGGTAAATATTAGAAAAAGCTTACCACCGGCCAACAGACTTTTCATAATGAACTCAAAATCATTTTTCTGTTCCATCTTCAGAGCCATGGCTGAGGTTTTATAAAATGTGCTGTATTTTATTAAATATCAATAAATTAAGGTGTGGAATTTATTTAGGTTAGGAGGATGATCCGTGGTCATTTCTTTATTGAGCACGCAACAAACTTTCACCGCTGATTAATGCAAATACTTAAACTTTCTACATCACAAGTCACAACACCAAAATTATGTCACTACGATGTACCACTTAAAAGTAACGTGGGTTCTTACACGGCAATTAATAATTTTGCTGTTAATGTTTCACAGCCATGAAAATCACTTCGTAATTATAAGAAAATATAAAATATTTACGGGGAATGCGTCCGAAAGATACATTGACTGATGCCGAAGTCCGAACTGAGAACTCCACAGATTACTCCGAATTATAATTTGACATATTATGAGTTTTGACAAATGACAACATCAGCTGAGGAACGTCAGCTGTCACTGTCAGTGTCATTTTTTTTTACAAAATCACTAGGTAGTTAAGCAAAATATACTGTCGTATAGGTTTCTGAGCAAAATATACAAAAAATATATATGTATCTCTGTAAATCATATATCTGTATATGTAAAACATCATAGCATTATACAGTGCGAAATTTTAATTGCTGCGGGAAAACAACCACTAAGATTTCACGTTGTATTATTATATCAACGCCATCTTTGTTTGAATTTTATGAAACTTTTGACGTAGAATTATTTTTCATAGCAATTTAAATATGATTTAAATCCTACCGAAATCAAAAGATGTCACTTTTATCAGCTGTAACAAAAAAAATATTTTGAAGACCTTTAAAATTTATAAAATTACTAGTATTTAGTAAACAACAATTTTGTAAATTATAGCTGTTATGAATTGATTATAAATGAAAGTGTAAATTGTTAAATATTTTTGCCGTCCTCGATTCTTGAATACTTGTCAGAATTCGTCCTGAAAGTGCAGAAAGCTCGTCCCAGTTTTTGAAGGTCACCTTGAGGACAGAAAAATTTTTTTTAAAAGCTTGCGCGTTCGAGTGGTATTGCTACTATGTTGCATCAAGTTTTCATTCGTTAAATATACGCTGTACGCGACTTACACGCGATTGCGTCTACAGCTGCCAGTGTGATATTGTTAGTCATACGAGGCTTTTCGTATAAGAGTTTTCCTTTAGCTAATTTTACGTGAAATTGTAAACATGAAAGTTGTCCGTGCAAGAGGAAATATTTTGTGGAGTGAGTATAATATAATATTTTGTTGATCTGATTAGTTATTTCACACTTGCAGATTGATTTCAATTTTATTATTACTCAGATGTTTTTTCTATTGAATAAGTAATAAATATTTTTTACTCTTTTGAATATTGCGTAAACATTAAAATATATTTTTAAAACAATAATACCTAATTGTCCTGGGATTATCAGGTTTTTTTATTATGTATTTCAATGTTACTTTCTCCTAAACGACGAATAATAATTATTTAATTATTTTGTTTTGTAATATTATTATGAATTAAGTATGGTGCGTAATAATAAAATAAATATTTTTTATTTTTGCCATGGCCAATGTTAGTGCGATCCAATCAAGAGATGGTTCACACATAAATGCCGTCACAGACCTAGCTATAATATATATTAATATATTTATAGCTAGGCATATTAATATATATTTTCTATGCAATTTTCGCGTGACCACACACTTAGCTATAATATATTATGTTTTTGGTCTCAGTGTGTTTAGTACGGTATATTAATATATATTATAGCTAAGTCTGTGACGGCCTTTAGGGTACACAGTACACGTAGTGATTCTCTTTGACATGGTACACAATAAAGGGCCGTATAGACGATCGGTTCCAACCACCAACAGAGGTCACCTTGGTAGGGTTGGAACAAAAATCAAGCGTGTAGACGTTTGTTTTTGGTTGACTAACCAAATAACCTTCAATTACCTTGGTAGGGAGCGCATCCCTCACTACCAATGTCAAATAGAGAACATTGAGTTGAAACGCGACCGTGTAGACGCTTGTTGGCGCTCTCGCACATTGATCCATCGATTATATTTCAGTCATGGTCATCAGAAAATCATCAGAGTCCAATATTTTTAAAATGTTTAAATGGCTCAACGTTTTTCTTTCTTTTAACCAGCGCTTCATCCACAACCGTCTTTTTTTACGTTTTTTTTCATCACATATAGCTATAGAAGCCAGCGCTATTCCGATCTTTTGAGGTTTAGATAGTGGTCCCATCGTTCACTTTTCCACAGCTCAGCCAATACTGACGACTGACGAGAAAAGTAGTAGGTAATTATATTCTCTTTGCTGACGAGTTGATTACGTGTAGACAGAGATTCAACTTTGTTGACCCAACCAAGGTGACCTCTGTTGGTGGTTGGAACCGATCGTCTATACGGCCTTTAAAAAATATTATATCATCCGTAGACGTGCCGTAGACCGTAGCTGTAGGCCCCGTTGCACAGATTAACCCCGTTGCCACCGATAACCAGGGTTGCCAATGCTAATTATCAAATTCCCCAAAAGTCATGGTCAAATTCCCCAAATTGGGGAATTTCCCCAAATTGGGGAAATTCCTCAAATTGGGGAATTTGACCCTAAAAGCCAGCGCATTATAATATGTGGGCATCAGACATCAAACTTTTAAGAACAGCCCCTGATCCTAATCATAAACAATATTGTCATATCTACTAGGATCGATCGATTTTAAGCCCTGCTGCACATTATCCGAAATTTCTGAACAGAAAATGTTCAGCCAGGGTAAAAATATTGAATGTATCAATGTAAAATGATAAAATATTTGCTAAATATAGAAAAATATGTCAAAATGTTAAAATCCCCGCATTTTCCCCACATAATGCCAATCCCAATGAATCCCCAATCAACTTGAAATTCCCCGCAGTTTGGAGAATTCCCCACAAATCGGCAACGCTGCCGATATCTTTTTTGTACGTACTACCACAGAATATATAATAATAGTACATAGTATAATATTATATTATATTCTGTGGTAGTAGTACGTACCTAATAGCGTTTTCGGCATCTGCACTGCCCCGGGGCAGGGCGGGCCGACAGGATACGTAAACATCCGAAGTTCAAACTAAACATAAACTACCTACTTATTGCAGTTGCAATATTACGTAGTTTTTAAACTTCGGATGTTTCCGCATCCTGTCGGCCCACCCTACCCTGGGGCAGTGCAGATGCCGAAAACGATATTATTATATCTTTATCGTACTATGTGATGCACTTTTGTTATGGTTTGTGTTTAGTGTTTGCACGAAAATAATAACATATAAATTCCTATCATTATTATTAGGATTCATATAATTTTTGGCATAGATTAATTGTGTAGTTAACTTTTGGTCTACGTGACTATTACCAAGTACCTACCAAGTAGTCAAATATACCCAAAGGTTTTTATCGTAACGGAAGTCCCAAAATATGTGAAGTTTGTTCATAGTTTTGTTTGATAATGTATACCTACTGTGTTGTATTAGTAAAGCGGACCAGTTTCTTAAATTATCTAATTTAAAGTTAAAAATCATTAACAATAATAATAATCCATACTAATATTATAAGTGTGTCTTCCTGTCTGTTACCTCTTCACGCTTAAACCGCAGAACCGATTTGTTTGAAATTAGGTATGGAGACACTTGGAGTCCCGGGACTCCGTGTCTCTCCATGCCATAGACATAGGGATAGGATACTTTTCATCCCGGAAACATTTACGGTTTCCGCGCGATCAACGGATTTTGGTGCAACGGAGTTGCGACTTGCGGGCGTCATCGGCTCGCATTACACGTATCAATATTATCACGATTCCGTGATAATAATATTGATGGTGTAAGCGGCCGAATCGCAGTATCGCAGTAGTAGTACTTGTGATACGCGTGATACTAGAATCGTGATTATATTGATGGTGTAATACGCCCCATTTAGAGCGACCGCAGACTTACAATTTCAAGTTGGCCAACTACAGTCAACTACAATTTTTAAATGAAAAAAATAATATGAGAATTGAGAACTATAATAATTCGAGTTAAAAATGTGCAAGTTGTAGTTGCAAAAATTGTAGTTGACTGTAGTTGGCCAACTTGAAATTGTAAGTCTGCGGTCGCTCTTAGTTTACATAATATGTATACCTAATATAATATTTGTGTGTGATGGAACTAACGAGTAAACAAAAAATATCATATGAATCTAAACAGTTTGTCATTAGCGACAACATCACCTGAAGAACTGCAAGTGCAGCGTCAACATTTTTCCATCTGATATCAGCATTCAGCACCCCATATCTACAATTCCTATCGCGCAGGAACCGTACATTTTTTCGGAATAAAAATTATTAGGTACTATGTCCTTTCCCGGCACTCAAAGTATCTCCATACCTACCAAACAGCCAAATCGGTTCAGCGGTTTAAGCTTGAAGAGGTAACAGACAGACAAACAGATTAGTATGGATTAGTTTCGAAATTAATTATTTTTTAATTTTTTATGCATAAAATACTTCGCGGAGACCAAAAAAGTTGTCATATCTAAATATAGGATCTTCATCTCTACAGAGGTAGGTTCAATTCTACAAAAGGTAAAGTTAGTAAAGGACATCCTAACAACGCAACTGAAAACCACTAGAGTGAAACCGTAGTTACAGGCGTTTGACGTCACAGGTTGTGGTTATTATAACAATGCAATGTGCGCAATAGATCATACTTCACGCAGCTCCGTCCGCGAAATAGGGAAAAGTAGCCTCACTGTAGTCTATAATATTATGTATAGTTATAGACAGACTAATAAGTCTATAATATATAGCTAAATAACATAACGGGCTCAAATAATTTCTTCTGCTTTTATTCCATTTTACACTATTTAAAAGCTATCCTCGGACTATCCAACACACAAAGTAAGTACCTATACCTATTTTGTTAATTGATTCTCTTGATTTTTTTAATGAAATGTTTGCCTGGGCGCATTAACTAAGTAGCACAGCATCAGAACTTGAAGCTTATCAAAGTTTTCCACATTCTTTAGTTAATGGGGTCATTGAACTCTACCGCCGGCGCGCGGCGCGCGGCGCCTACGACGGATACGTCACGTAGCTTGGTACTAACGTAGCGTACTTAATGAGTAATGACATCGCTTAAGGTGACGCCATGTTAAAGTAAAAAACCGTGTTGGATGTGTTTGAGATTGCTTGTTTTCTATGCGAGGCTGGTCCGGCCTCTCATAGAAAACAAGCAATGGAACAGCAAAAAATTGAAAGGGCGTAGCGACAAAATGGTTTTTGTCGCGTAATTTAAAAACCATAAATACATTTCATATGGACAAATTAAAGTGTATACTAGAACCAATTTATGTACAAATTTTGGAAGCTTATATCACTCTCCTCTGTTAGCAAAATAATAAATAGTATTTAAACTAAAACTATTTTTTAGTATTTAAATATTTTGTAGTAAATTTACTATTTATTTATACATTTTTTTGTGTTTTACTCTATTTTTTAGTGTTTTAATATTTGGTAGTAAATTTACTAAAAAATATTTACACAATTTTTTTTTGTTTAAATATTTTTTAGAAAAATTTTGTGCAGGAACCTAGGTAAAAAAAAATTACTATTTTAAGCTGAAAAATAACTCAAAAATGTTAAATATTTTCATATGAGAAAATGATTTTGGTATTAAGTATGTATGAGAATTTCGAGGGTACCCCGGCCCCTTAAACCCACCGCTAAAATAAAAAACGCTCTTATTATTTTTTTATCAGTTTTACCTAGTGTAAAAAACCTACTAGGTCTCCATGACGCACGAGTGACTACACAAATAGCACCCTCCCCTCTCCTACTACTATCTACAATTTATTTTACAGATTCTCCATACTATCTGTCAAGTTAAGTGGTAGATAGCCTATCCGGCACTTATCAGGAAATGGTGAAACAGGCCTTTAGTATTATATCTTAGGATAGAGAATATTACACAAATGTCAGAGCAGAGGGCGCTACTCGCATAAACATTCTTAAAGAAAAATCTAAGTTTCATACTTAAATACGGCAATCTCTTAGATTACCAATCTTTCGTTCTGCTACGTGAACGAGCCAAAGTAGTTAAACGTGAAATATATATAAAAATATAATATTTCTCTGATAGAGTACCAACATCACTAACTCACGTATAAAACATTTTGGTCGAATACGTTAAGCCTAAAAATATAACCAACTCCTACTCACACAAATATAATAATTCTGTTTCTTATAGCGGTAAAGAGACTATGTGGGGATATGTGTGGTGGGCCACCACTGGTAGAAGATCTTCCTTTGACCACTGGTGGCCAAAGGAAGATCTTCTTCCGACCGAGTGAGGTGTTATACTCGGTCATGCCGGAGCCCACGTGATGAATTTCAGCTCTCTAATAACACTGGCATTGATTCTCTCTCCGAAGAATCATTACAATCTTCGCCTCTACCGAATACTATAACAGACAAATTATCTACTATCGAGAGAGTAAGAGAGTCTCAGGTAAATAAATTGTTAAAAAATGTTGATAATATGAATAAAATATCTGTTGGTCCAGATAAGATAACCTTTGTTTATTTGTAAATATGCCGATACTCTTACGAAGCCCCTTTTTAACACGCTTTTATTAGTTTGGGCTGTATACGTATGTAACGGAATAGAATCTTTGAGCACGATTGCTATAATTTCTACCATGAAAAAAATTCTACCATGAATACTACGAATAATTTATTATTCGTAGCATGAATACAATGAAAAAAATTGACCACCAATGTTGTTTTGTCCACACATGTGCGGCCGCGGCATGTATGGACATGCATGACATCACAGATTACATGACATAATTTATTTATGATATAACTGACTTAGGGCGGGAATAGACGTCCGATTTTGCTTCCGGTTGTCTGATCAGACAACCGGATCGGATTCACTCAATACACGTCCGGTTTTTGCGTCCGATTTTTTCTGAACTCAGTCGCTCTCGAGCTATCTGTGAGCTTGCACGGAGCAGAAAGACAAGATTCACCCTACATGATTTCGTTTATTTTTAGGGTTCCGTAGTCAACAAGGAACCCTTATAGTTTCGGTCTGTCCATCCGTCTGTCCGTCTGTCTGTCTGTCCGCGGTTTTGCTCAGAGACTATAAGACTACAAGTTATTGAGTAATAGTCGATCAACTTAAAAAAAATGTATTCGGCGAGGTATAAAGGAACTTTTCGTTCAAATTCCTTAGAAAGTAACTGAGATGATGTTGTTAGTGGTGTAAAACATGATATAATTAATGTACATTCATTGACCATACAAAAATTTTCAAATACTAGCGGTACTACGGAACCCTATATTGCGCGTGGCCCGAATTTTACAAGTAAAAGGCAGTCCGAACAACAACCACGCGAGACGTTCGTTCAGTATCATGCTAGAGAATAAAGGCCGTCACAGACTTAGCTATAATATATTATACTAGCTTTCCCGGCAAACGTTGTTTTGCCATATAAAGTATTTCTACTTCATCAGTTGATACAAAATCTTACCCCCTCTTTTGTTTGGGGGAGGCAATTTTATACACAAAGAATACACTAAATAATAGGAAGTAAGTCCATTAAAGAAAAATGTTTCATACAAAATATGACTCCCTCTTTGGTTCCCTAAGAGGGGGGGGGAGGGGATTTTTATACACCAGATGTTGATTTGGAAGAAGACAAATATATCTGCGAAAACCGCATTCAAATCGGATCAGTAGTTTTCGTGTGATAGTGGAACAGACAGACAGACAGACAGACAGACAAAAAACTAACCACATTTTTGGCTTCTATAGCGATCTAGTGACACCCCCCGCTTATTATTTTTTTAATATCTTTAATGTACAGAATTCACATTTCTACAGTTTTATTATATGTATAGATTAATAATATTATGTTTATAGCTAGGCAGAGTAATATATATTTTCTATACAATTTTCGCGTGACCATACACTCAGCTATAATATATTATATTTCTGGTCTCAGTGTGTTTATTTATTTATTTATTTATTTGTTTATTTATTTATACGGTTATAAGTAATATATATACGGTTGTAAGTAATATATATTTTCTATACAATTTTCGCGTGACCACACACTCAGCTATAATATATTATATTTCTGGTCTCAGTGTGTTTATTTATTTATTTATTTATTTATTAGTACGGTATATGAATATAATATATTATAGCTAAGTCTGTGACGGCCTTAAACTGGCAAATCGGAAGAAATAATCGGACGTCTATTGTGTCTCCGTACAAATGTATGCAGACTGCACCTTCAGACAATCGGAACGGCAGTAAAATCGGAAATGCTTTGACGCTGTTTCCGATTCTGACGTCCGATCCGGTAACCGGATCGGACGTGTATTGTGTATTCAAATAAATGTATGGCAAGAGTGCCTTCAGATAGTCTGATCAGACAACCGGATCAGACAATCGGATGAAAAAATCGGACGTGTATTGTCGCCCTTAAGGGCGGGAATAGACGTCCGATTTTGCTTCCGGTTGTCTGATCAGACAACCGGATCGGATTCACTCAATACACGTCCGATTTTTGCGTCCGATTTTTTCTGAACTCAGTCGCTCTCGAGCTATCTGTGAGCTTGCACGGAGCAGAAAGACAAGATTCACCCTACATGATTTCGTTTATTTTTAGGGTTCCGTAGTCAACAAGGAACCCTTATAGTTTCGGTCTGTCCATCCGTCTGTCCGTCTGTCTGTCTGTCCGCGGTTTTGCTCAGAGACTATAAGACAACAAGTTATTGAGTAATAGTCGATCAACTTAAAAAAAATGTATTCGGCGAAGTATAAAGGAACTTTTCGTTCAAATTCCTTAGAAAGTAACTGAGATGATGTTGTTAGTGGTGTAAAACATGATATAATAATTAATGTACATTCATTGACCATACAAAAATTTTCAAATACTAGCGGTACTACGGTACCCTATATTGCGCGTGGCCCGAATTTTACAAGTAAAAGGCAGTCCGAACAACAACCACGCGAGACGTTCGTTCAGTATCATGCTAGAGAATAAAGGCCGTCACAGACTTAGCTATAATATATTATACTAGCTTTCCCGGCAAACGTTGTTTTGCCATATAAAGTATTTCTACTTCATCAGTTGATACAAAATCTTACCCCCTCTTTTGTTTGGGGGAGGCAATTTTATACACAAAGAATACACTAAATAAGGAAGTAAGTCCATTAAAGAAAAATGTTTCATACAAAATATGACTCCCTCTTTGGTTCCCTAAGAGGGGGGGGGGGGGATTTTTATACACCAGATGTTGATTTGGAAGAAGACAAATATATCTGCGAAAACCGCATTCAAATCGGATCAGTAGTTTTCGTGTGATAGTGGAACAAACATACAGACAGACAGACAAAAAACTAACCACATTTTTGGCTTCTATAGCGATCTAGTGACACCCCCCGCTTATTATTTTTTTAATATCTTTAATGTACAGAATTCACATTTCTACAGTTTTATTATATGTATCTAAGATTAATAATATTATGTTTATAGCTAGGCATAGTAATATATATTTTCTATACAATTTTCGCGTGACCACACACTCAGCTATAATATATTATATTTCTGGTCTCAGTGTGTTTATTTATTTATTTATTTATTTATTTATTTATTTATTTATTTATTTATTTATTAGTACGGTATATTAATATAATATATTATAGCTAAGTCTGTGACGGCCTTAAACTGGCAAATCGGAAGAAATAATCGGACGTCTATTGTGTCTCCGTACAAATGTATGCAGACTGCACCTTCAGACAATCGGAACGGCAGTAAAATCGGAAATGCTTTGACGCTGTTTCCGATTCTGACGTCCGATCCGGTAACCGGATCGGACGTGTATTGTGTATTCAAATAAATGTATGGCAAGAGTGCCTTCAGATAGTCTGATCAGACAACCGGATCAGACAATCGGATGAAAAAATCGGACGTGTATTGTCGCCCTAAGTCTAAAACACAGGTCTAAAAATTATAAAAATAGGTAAGTCTAAAAATTTACGCTACGAGTACTTATGTCGTTAGTTAAAAACCTTTAAAATTATTGTTTTCTATGGATATCTTTGCATTTGCTCTAAGCTAATGAGATTGTGACGTTTTAGTTCTATGGGTGATAGCATGAATAGAGAAAATAAATATTCAATATTAAGTAAGAGAAATAATATATAATTATTTTATGTTGTACAAAAACAATCTGTTTTATAACTAGTCATTTAGAACTGTACTAATACTCTTGAAACAATATTATTTTCTACAGTTTGTGCTTTAAAGAAATAGAGCAATAGAGCTTTAAATAAATATTAAGAAGTCTAAATAATAATTACTTAATAGAAGAATATGAATAGAAAAGAAAATAAATGTGATAATTTCGATGGTAACGATGAACAGACAGGTCATGGTGACATTAAAATGGCGATCATAATAATAATTCATAATAATGATGAAGACGTTAATGATGTTACGTTTGTTCCAGATGTCATTCCAGCGCGCTACATTCTGGCCATCCTGGGTTCCATCGGGATGGCCATTGTCTATGGGCTGAAGGTCAACCTGTCGGTGGCAATGGTCGGAATGCTGAACCACACGGCCATCAAGAAGGTCACCCCTGATAAATTAACAGGAGAACCAGAATGTGCCAATTTCGGTGATCAAGAAAGTGAAGTAGTAAGTATGAATGCTGTATCATGAAGTACTAATTCCCGATTTCACGTATTTAGGTTACAGTCGGCTGGCCTTAATAAATTCGCGTTATTTCTGTTTGTCACATTGTCGGCGCATCTTAAGAGAGATTCTCTCGGCGGAGAGAGAGTAAGCAAGTCGAAAGGTGTACCTCAAGGTAGCATAATTTGTCCTATTTTACTTGTAATCTTTATAGTAGGCAGAAAAATTCAAAAGTGTGTGTAAGAATCAGAAATGCTTAATTATCTTTAAATCATAAATGCTTATTTTCTCAGGAATCT
This sequence comes from Plebejus argus, assembly GCA_905404155.3. Lineage (NCBI taxonomy): Eukaryota > Metazoa > Arthropoda > Insecta > Lepidoptera > Lycaenidae > Plebejus > Plebejus argus. The sequence goes on from FR989945.1 coordinate 2,811,380, forward strand.
GATGGACCGTTTGTCTGGGGTGGTGACGTGCAAGGACTGATCTTGAGTTGTTACTTTTGGGGATATTTCGTGTCACAAATACCAGGTAAATTATTATTTTTAGTAGACGTTGCGAAAGTATTTGACTTTAGGTATATATAAGCGATGAATTATTGTGACTTTCGTCTCTCTAATAATTGTATTAAGGTGATCGGCGATCGCACATTTATCAGCTCGCACGCACCGAACGCGCCCTATTTTAGGATTCGTTGTGTCATATTATTTCATTTCGAATTCTAAAATCATAATAATAATAATTATGAAATGATGTGAAACCTCGCGGCTCGCACGCGCCGCATTTCGTGTACTATGCGGTGCGTACTGTGCTGACTGCTGAGAAAATATTATGTCCGATAACAGCTTTATGGTTTCGTAGTTTTTAAAAGGTGTGAGTTGTGACTCGTAGTTAGGACAATGTTCATCAAACGTAATGTTTTTCTTAGGCATTAAAAACCAAACTAAGCTTATTTGTGCCATACTGAGTTATTGCTCATCGTTTATCAAAAGGTGTAAATAAAATATGAAGCCTTCTCCATAAGAATTCTGCTGGAGCGGCATTGACATACTATTGTCAATTTCAGGAGGTCGTGTGGCGGAGCTGTTTTCGGCGAAATGGGTGATGTTCTTCAGCGTGACGATCAACGTGGTGTGCACGCTGCTCACTCCCCCCATGGCGGAGTTACACTACGCTGGTGTTATCGTCATGAGGATTGGAGAGGGTATTGGAGGGGTAAGTATTGACTGATGTGTTGAGTAAGCCAACCGACATTCCCAATTATAATAGCTGGTTTTCTAAATATTGTTAATTTTTTCCTTCTTTCGAGCTAGCTATAGCTAGAGGTTATTGAGATGCAGCTTGGTGATAGAAGGACAGACAGACAGATGGCGAAGCGTTAGTAATAAGAACCCGTTTTTACCCTTTGGGTATGTAACCCTAAAACCCATAACCAAGTTCCACCCAACAAGAGATTCATTTAAATATACTCCAATACTTCAAAAGCCAGAATTCTCTTCATCCGGCTACTGTTCCTACACCTTCTGTTTCTCCAGGCTGTAACGTTCTCAGCGATGTATATTTTCTAATAACTAGCTAAAGCCGAGCTTTGTGAGGGCTCGCGTTGTCACACCTTGAATGACTGATGATAATACATCTACATAATATAAATAAAAATTACTAATATCTAACTAATCAATAGGCGTGACAGTTTTTCCATAAAGTGTACCACAAAATGTACAGGTTGTGGGATATACTAGAGCTTCGCTCGCTATTCTAAACTCAGAATTCTCTTATACTGTTCTTACACCTTCCATTTCTCCAGGGTGTAACATTCCCGGCGATGCACGTGCTGCTGTCGAAGTGGGCTCCACCAGCCGAGCGGAGTGTGATGGCGGCGCTGGTGTACGCAGGCACGTCGCTCGGCACGGTCATATCTATGCTGATGGCTGGTGGTTTGACTGTTGCTGCAGGTAAGTAATATGACCTTGGTTTTATTTACTATTTCCGTTCCAGATACGAAGTTAGTGGTAAAATCCCTACAATGATGATATTGTGTTGCATTTCGCGTATGAGAAATGCCGAATTTGAGTCGAATTACGCCCCCCCCCCCCTAATTATCATGAAGGAACTAGAGTACGAATATCACCTTACAATTTGTGCGATGATGATTTTCCCATAGTTGGTATTTTTCATTCCAAAATTTTCTTCAACCTTTCTTATGTTAGGTTTTAAGAGAAGTATGTTACATTTTAAAATTATTTCAAAAGTCAAGTTATCAGTTAATTAAGAAAGTATGAAATTATCTAATTAGCATCACAACTCACTAGCATCTAACTACCGTAACTATTGGTGACATCGATAACGATGCCTCTATATTAGCTGTGCGACGAGTTGTATTTGAAAGTTTTCTGTTTCATTGATTCTAGGTTGGGCGAGTGTGTTCTACGTGATGGGAGGCTTATCCTGCATCTGGTGTGTGTTGTGGGTGTTCCTGGTGCAGGACTCGCCGCAGCAGCAGAGGATCATCACGCAGAAGGAGAGGGATATGATCGTTGAATCACTTGGAAATACTGAGGAAACTTCGAAAAAGGTAGTATTTAGCAACAGCTCCTCATATTGATTTCACTTTACATGGTTATGCATCCATAATGCATCAGGGCACCCAACAAACAAAAAATAATAGTAATAGACAGAAATTACTATAAAATTCGAAAATATTAACATAGGCTTGGAGCATGCAAACTAATAATTTCAGAAATTCTAAATAACGAATGACTAGAAGACTGGTATCATGTGAGATTGTGTTACATATTATATTGATGACGATAATAATGCTAATGTTGATAACATTGATTAAGGTTATGAGGTTAATGTTACAGAAGCAGCCAGTGCCGTGGAAGTCGGTGTTCACATCAGCCCCGTTCCTGGCGATCCTGGTGGCGCACACGTGCTCTAACTGGGGCTGGTACATGCTGCTCATCGAGCTGCCCTTCTATATGAAGCAAGTGCTCAAGTTTAATATGGCACAGGTACTGTGAAGTATACTGATTTTTGTTACTTCGTACATGATACTGTCGTAATTAGAGGTGGCTAATAATTGAAAGTGAAGAAGTGTTTTGAAGCATGGGGTCTGACCAAAGTCACTATAGATCCTCATGGGTCGCAGTGACGTCATGTCAGGGCTACAGCGACCAGCCTTCTTAAAAAAATAAAAAAATGGGGTCTGACCTAGGGCTTGTTAGGGTGGCATAGGGTTCAAGGTGACAAATTGGAATAACTTACCAAGTCCAACTGCTCTAAGGATAGAAGCCTGCAGGTGCCTGTCATCGCTAATTATGATGGCCAAGTTCGAAAACAAAAATTGTGCCAAGTTACATTAAAATCTTTAAATTTCAATGGATCACTTTGCCACTGTGATGCCTTATAATAAATCCCATAAATTTTGGTTTTTCATCTTTTCTGTCAAAATTATTGGAAGTTACTTGTTTAAAAGCAGTCACTAACCGTTTTTTTACAGAATACGGTAACGACAGCTATGCCGTTCTTGTCACTGTGGTTGTTCAGCATGATACTCAGCAAGACATTGGACACTCTGCGGGAGAAGGGAAAAATCAGCACCACCGCTGCTAGGAAAATCGGCACATTGTTCGGTAAGATTTACTGCGCACACACTTGGGCACTATAAAATTACTCCTGCGTAACGGTATCCACGTTAGCCAGTAGATGGCGCTGCTTTGATCCCATACAAATTCGCGTTAACGTGCTCGATGCGTATGATCGAATAAAACTCGCACTACACCCCCTGGTTTCAATGAAACCGGCCGTCATCAAAATCGGTGTGGGGGCTATGTCTGTATGATCGTCTCTTTGAGCCTAACAAGAGCTTGTGATAGCGTCCGCGGTGCCAGCGGTATGCATGCTGGCGCTGTGCTTCGTGGGGTGTTCGCGCGGCGCGGCGGTGGCGCTGATGGCGGTCGCGGTGACCAGCATCGGCGGCATGTTCTGCGGGTTCCTCTCCAACCATATCGATATCGCGCCCAATTTCGCTGGTAAGTAGTACTTTGATTATAGTAGTTTCTGCTTCTCCTATTATCCCTATTTCTAATATAATAGGAAGAGCTATAGAGTCTGCTCCTCCTCTTTTGTTTATTTCTACCTCTACTTTTATTCATGAATGCATTGCCCTAAACATTTTCGTTCGAGAAAGATCTAATAATTTCTCCTACCTTACTTATTTTTTTTTAATTTATTTTGATTATTTCGTTGCCGGTCTCTGGACTTTTTTCTGCTGTGCTTTTTTGTCATGTCTTTTTGATACCCCTCATATCATAATATCAAAAAAGAGTTAGAGTAGGTAGTGGGAGTGTTGCCGATGGTACTATTAAAACTAAAGAATCGAGGGTGTTACTGTAATATTTATTCCATAATACATTCTTACTTTTCTAACGGTCAAACTAAGCTCCGTCTAGGACATTGTACACACGCCAAAGATTTAACGTGCGGCTGCCCTCAAGGATCGGTAATCTCGCCTAAATTATGGAACATCGGATTCGACGATTTGTTAAGTCTTCCACTTCCACTGCTTTGTATACTAGTTGGTTACGCCGATGACGGTTTTCTTATCGTTCAAGCAAACTCGCGTTCCGAAATTGAGTCTAAAGCCAACAGTTGTCTTAACTTAATATCTGACTGGGGTAAGCGTAATCGTCTGAATTTCACCGCGCATAAAACTTACCAAATTCTTTTAAAAGGTTCCCTTATTTCTTCCCCTAGCATTAAACTGGACAATATAAACGTTAAACGCAAACAGTCACTATGTTACCTTGGCTTCCATTTGGATAATAAATTTACATTTTTGGAACATATAATTCAAACCGGTGAGAAAGCCAAACGTAATTTTTACTCGTTTACTAGAATATCTACTTCTACATGGGGCCTCTCATTTAAAACTCTTAAATTGATTTACACCGCGACTTACCTAGGCAGCATTTGCTACGGGGCCCCCGTGTGGGCCGACAGAGCAACTATCGGCGCGGCTCGTCGCAAGCTGCTGCAAAGCCAACGGCTGGCACTCATATTCTTATGCAAAGCTTATAGGACCACAAGCACCGAAGCCTTGCCCGTGTTAGCCGGAGTTTTACCCGTTGACCTTGAGATACAGCGCCGTGCGACTATATATTATCATAATAAAAACATTGACAACCCGTTCTTTTTAAGCGCTCGCGATAAAATTAAAATAGCAAGATTGTTTGAACCTTCAGATGACTCTGTGCAGAGCCTCATCTCCGAATGGCAGACGCGATGGGACTGTTCCACCAAAGGGCGGCATCTATATAACTTTTTTCCCAATATTCGAGAACGGCTATCCAAACATTGGATGGATATTGACCACTGCGTTTCTCAATTCCTTACCGGTCATGGAAATTTTAAGGCTAAACTTTATGCATTTAAACTAGTAGCATCACCTATGTGCGAGTGCTCGACCGAAGGCAACATGTTTGAACAAACCGCTCATCATGTTCTCTGGGAGTGTGATCTCTGGCAGGACGAAAGAACTACAATGCTAAACAACCTACTCTGTACATCTGGAGTCGCATACTACGGTGATCTCGTGGACAGCGCTAGGAACTTCCGTGCCTTCAAGCGTTTTTGTCACAATTATTATTGGCAACAATCTAACACAACCAAATCCAATATTAATTTAGCTATAGCGTAGTAGTCAAATTATTAACTTTTATTCCCGTGGTGCTTCCCCTTCAGTTCCTTGACTTTCGGTTATTGTAACTTTGTGCTGTCTCCCGCTTTGTATGGGGAGGGAATCTGGAATTCTTAGTACTCCTCCTATTCTTCTTCTGATTAATTTCGTTGCGGGTCCCAAGACAGTTTTAGCATGTCCCTCGGGCTCCCTGAGATCATATCAAAGGGTTTTCGTGGTTGGATACCGCTGTCGATCCTGGCGACACAGGAGATACAGTGGTGGGAATGTGTGGTGGGCCAAAGCCCGTTAGTGGGAATGTTGGGAATGTGGCAGCTTGTTTGGTTGTTCCTTGTTCAAGGTACTTCTAGGTTTTTAATTTCTCTTTACAGGTACTCTCATGGCGATGACGAATACCGTGGCCACGATCCCCGGCATCGTTGTGCCGATCTTCGTTGGACATATCACTGATGGAAATGTAAGATATGTTTTGATGTCTATTTATATCAGGGGCTCCCAAACTTATTTTGTCTATTGCCCACTTTGAGAACAAATTGTGTTTTAGCGCCCCCCCCCCCCACATTGTTTCAATTTAAAATGCATCCAGATGAAATAGAATTACAGAACACCCCCCAAGCCTTTACATAACTTTTTTTTGTGGGTCCCACACCGCCTTTTAGATCTTCCGCGCCCACAAGGGGGCGGTATCGCCCACTTTGGGAAAGACTGATTTATGTTGATATAAAATGGGCGCCTGTTATTTGATTCAAGCGTTGAATGGGTACTGTATACATTTATATCAAATCCAGTGCCTGTTTATTGTCTGTTTCAAAGCAGTAGTTAGCGCCTACTTCTACATTACTGTATTTTAATTTTTAACTAAATTAAGTACTAGTTACCTAATTTATCTTCTGGTACTAAAGTGGTAGATGATATTAGGATACACACTCCAATTTGTGACAATATTTATCAGAAAGAATATTGTGATCATCCATATTATTGTGGTTAATAATTTACAGTATTGCGTAGTAATTATTTAATTAAACATAGTAAGGGCCTGTTTAACCACTGCCTGATAAGTGCCAGATAGGCTATCCACCACTTAACTTGACTGATAAAGTGTAGAGAATATGTCAAAAAGTTGTGAATAGCCTATCCGGGACTTTATCAGGAAGTGGTAAAACTGGCCCTAAATAGGTTGAAAGCACATTTCTTTTATTTCACAAATTTTTTGTTGCAGCAAACGATAAGCGCATGGAGAGTAATCTTCTTCGTGACAATTGGATTGTATATTATAGAGATAGTGGTTTATACTCTTTATGGTTCGGGAGAACAACAACCTTGGAACAATGTGACTGACGAGAGTCAAGAGAGGAATGAATCCAAACGAATAAAGGCTGATGTAGATTAGAAAGTGCTTACAAGTATAATTGTTTAAGTTATACTTAAGTTTCTAATTCTATTTATAAAATATGTACTTAATATAATAAATTTTAATTTATTTATCATAATTCAGTTGTTTTATTGTAGACACCAAAGATAATATTATATTTTTAGGGTCTCAAATTAATGATTGTGTCGTAGGTTTTTTTAATATTTTTTTACTATATATATATATATATATATATATATATCTACACTACTATTATAAAGAGGAAAGATTTGATTTTTTGTTTGTTTGTTTGTTTGTTTGTTTGTTTGTTTGTTTGTTTGAGTCGAATAGGCTCCGAAACTACTGGACCGATTTGAAAAATTCTTTCACCATTGGAATCCTACATTATTTCTGCTGAACATAGGCTACATTTTATTTTGGAAAAAAGTAGGGTTCCGTAAGATATTTGAGGTTTTCGGACGCAAGGTGTAAAAAATCAGCTAGAAAAGTTACTTATTTTGCGTACGCTGCCGAAACTATAAAAGATAGAACGATAAAATGTTCTAAGTAATTGTAGATCTTATAAATATCTACAAAAAAGTCCGCGACACACTATACCTATCTATGTCGAGTGAGGCACAATAGCCATTTATTTATTTAAAAATCCTGAATTTTTTTTGGACTACGTTTAAACGGATATATTTTACTCACGCTATAAATCCTTATCAAAATAAATTATTTTATCACTAAGTACAGTTTATGTAGATAATACTTGGTCTTTGAATGATTAAAATTGGACGTTTGGTTTTGAAATTATGGCGAAATTAAAATATTACGATAGTGGGCGTCACCAAAGCGCGTGCGGGAGGAAGATAATATTCTGTTGTAGAAATGAAAATTCTGTACATAAAAGATATGAAATGACACCCGAAATTACACCTTTGTCACTACATCGCTATAGAAGCCAAAAATGTGGTTAGTTTTTTGTGTGTCTGTCTGTCTGTCACTCTTTCTGTCTGTCTGTATGTTTGTTCCAGCATCACACGAAAAATACTGATCCGATTTGAATGTGGTTTTCGCAGATATATTTATCTTCTTCCAACTTAACATCTGGTGTATAAAATTTTTTTCCCCCACCCCTCTAAGGGGACAAAAGAGGGGGTCAGATTTTGTATCAAACTTTTTTCTTTAACACGAAAACTACTGATCCGATTTGCATACGGTTTTCACAGATTTGCATACGGTTTTCACAGATATATTATATTTGTCTTCTTCCAACTCAACATCAGCTGGTGTATAAAAATCCTCCCCCCCTCCCCTCTCAACCCTCTCTGGGGACCAAAGAGGGGTCAGATTTTGTATACAACTTTTTTCTTTAGTGGACTTACTTCATATTAAGTATTAACTGTGTTTTTCAACTTAACATCTGGTGTATGACCTTCCCCCCACACCCTCTTAGGGGACAAAAGAGGGGGTAAAACATGTATCAAGTATCAACTGATGATGTAGAAAATATACTTTAAATGGCAAAACAACGTTTGCCGGGACAGCTAGTATATATATATATATATATATATATATATATATATATATATATATATATATTTCTAGTGTCGTTTAATAATTTAATAAATATTCATCATAAATCATTGATAATTCTGACTCAATTAAAAGTAAAAAATTATAAAAAAAATATTATGATTTTAAAGCAGTGACTGCCAGTGAGCAAGACCTATTCAAGCATTTTGTATTGCGTTCGCTACCAGAGTAGGCTGTCTCTCTTGTGATCAATCCATTTCATGCGTGTGTGAGTGTGATACCATCAGTCCTCTCAGAGTCGTTGGTTCTCTGCCATATTTTCAGACTATCCAGTCCCTCGTAGACTCTTATCAGTAACTCAAATTTTACCTTCAGTTTGGTGATGTCAGCTTCAAATGCCAGCTCTCTTACTACATGTGCGATCATCGTTTTCAAGAAGTGATACGCATATTTTTCACCTGGTAAAGAAGTAAGAAATAGGATGTCATAATTTACTTATAAGGAATTTTACAGTTATTTTTAGTCTTATGATTATCATCATAATATATACATATTTCATCCAGTGTTGTGTCTATAATTATTTCGCATTTCCAGACATCAGACATCTAGCATTATTTAAAAGTACTATTAGGAAAAATTATTATATTTATTTAAGGCCGTCACAGACTTAGCTATAATATATATTAATATGTTTATAGCTAGGCATATTACTATAATATATTTTCTGTACAATTTTCGCGTGACCACACACTCAGCTATAATATATATTTCTGGTCTGAGTGTTTAGTACGGTATATTAATATATATTATAGCTAAGTCTGTGACGGCCTTTCAGCAAATTATGTTAGTGCGACCGCACACCTGAGACACGACTGTAGTTAGACAGACTATCGCATAGCAAAATGCACTAGATGCGCACATCTGAGACAAGACGTCTAATAGACAGAGCTGACTAATGCGTGTCGCGACAAGTCTGACCAACGACTGTCGGCTTCCCTTTGAAATGTATGCAAGCGCGCACATCTACGACAAAACTGTCTAACCACAATAGACATAACTACCAGTAGTTCAACTGCAAAGCAAAGAGACGGACGGGACAGGTTTCAATACATTATATCAAATTCGTCGGGTTTCACTAAGATTATGAATGGAATGTGCCTCGCGCTGGCTGACATAATTTATTTTTAAATACTTATAGATTTCAAAATTAGATTCTGACAATTTTAATCACATGTGTCAAAACATAAACAATAATACGACCAAAAAGAGGAACACGACCAGCGATCCAAGTACTGTCTTTTCCGTCGAGTCTTTCCCGTTTATTTTTGAAGTTATTTTTATCCAAATGAGAACTTTCCTATCTATATCTATAAAATCTTTCACAATTGCTCGCAATAGACGCAAAATATGTTTTTCAGTAAGTATTACGTAATACAACATTTTTTGTGCTTTTTAACAAACTTAAAAAAAGATTTCACGTCACTGCTAGTCGTTCAGAAGCCGGTATAGCTTTGCGAAAATGAGTGTCTTGATACTTAAGTAATGTAAGATTGCAACAATTTCAACAAATTATCAAAGGTAGACACATTCATTCGAAAGTACTTGAAAACCTTTCGGGGATAAAGACTTAGTTGATCAAACAATAAATAGAACTTTCCTTTTAACAATCTTTCACTGTATATGGAGTGTACCCAATATTTCCGTTGTCTGCGCCGTTTTGCACGCATTACTAGGATGCTTATCACAGCAGCTTCGGTGAACTCCATTCTGCTACTGAATGAATATACAATTGTATGCATTGCGTCATCGTAGTCAAGACAGTCTTGACTTAGGTGTGCGCCACATGATAGACACAACTGTCTTTAGACTGTAGTTAGACTGACTTGTCTATGTGAAACAAGATTGTCTAACTTCAGTCGTGTCTCAGATGTGCGCTCTCTCTTAAGCCAACGTTATTTGGTTTAACGTCATTTATATGTCATGACCAGCCGACTGATCATGATTGTCTTGGTATGCCTTTATTGCCTCGCCTAGCGTTTGAGTGGTTTGACGCCTCCGTGGTCGGAAGTCGTGGGTTCGATTCCCGCGTTGGAAAAATGTTATTTCCAAGTTTGGTTAGTACAAAGCAGGCTGATCACCTGATTGTCTGACAAGTGATCCATGCGTCGGATGGGTATGTAAAAAGTCGTTCCTGTGCCTGATCTCTCGCCGGTCGTGTCGGTCTACCGTCCCATTGGGTTTATGAGAGTAAAGAATAGAGAGTGCTCTTGTGTACTGCGCACACACCTGGGCACTATGCCACCGTCACCGAAACCGGTGTGGGAGCTATTATGCCTTTTTCCAATAACGTACTAGGTCTTCCAACAAGCCTATTAATCAATTTCTATGATGGTACAATTTTAAACTCACCAAGACATCTTCTTTTCCCCATGCTGAAGGATAAGAGTGGGGGTAGAGGAGTGCTGGGATTTATCCAACGTTCTGGTTTAAATTCTGAAGCATCAGCACCCCAAAGTCGAGTCGAACGACCCGATCCGTATATGTTTATAAGGCACATACCATCCTTTGGTATGGTGCAGGATTCTGAAAATAGAAAACTACATGATAGACTGAAAACGTCTAGACTATAGATGATGCTCACGATTTTGTGCATAAAGAGGAAATAAGTGGGAAGTATAGATTTTTCTACCATTCAAATTATACCTATCTGACCTTTCTCGTAGTCTACAAACTATCTGATCCTTTCTTGAAAATTGATTTAAATAATATGAATGATTGATGAAATAAAGTGTTTTACGTTTATGATATTTGTGTAGAAGTATGTTTTATATCCACTTTGACGTATGTCTTACTTATCTTAAAGTCCCGATCAATGTTTCTTAAGACAAATGGTGCTGGAGGGTACAGCCTGAGCGCCTCACGGATGACACCTTCACAGTAGACCATCTTCTCCAAATCTTCTTTTTTCACATCGCGTTTGGTATCTCCAAATATTTCTTTTACTCTGTAATTAGTCTTAAATTATTGTTGCTATAGTGCTTTTTTTTTCTTATTTATTAGGCTTGTGTCGAAACCGACAATGCCAGCCTCATAAAATACATCAAAATTACAATTAGGCGTAATCAACTTCTCTGATAGTACATTGAGATACAATACTTACTCTTCATACAGCTTGTCTTGTATATCTTGTCTTGTGCCTATGGTCAGCAATACTATAAGCATTGCTGTCGCTATGGGTTCCTGTGCGAACACCAGTGTATCTATTTCCGACTTCATCTGCCGTTCAGAAATATTTATATCTCTTAAATGGTCTAATAGTGGCTTGAATCTCTGCCTGTATACTGAAATATAGAAAATATATATTTGAAAGGTGTTTTTAGATTGTTTAATCGCATTTTTAATATATTTTTTACGTCTTATTAAAATTTGATAAATTCTTATTCTAAGGATCTACCTTTTCTATTAGATTCACTATAATTAAAATTTAAATGTTTTTGTTGATATTTTTGGAACAACTGAAAGACAAAAGAAAAAAATTATTGTATTGTTACGATTGTCTTAAAATAAAATAAATAACATTAGCGTAAAATTAAAAAGGAATTAATGGACTTTACCATTGATTTAATATTTTCCTACCTTCTTAGTGGTGTCATGTAGAATACCTGCACTCTTTTCAAGCTCCTTAAACGATTGTGTACATTTGAATACAAAATCTGGGTGATACAGAACATTAAGGATGCGTTGTATTATTTTTTTGAATGTATTTGAAATCGCTTCATGATATTCGTCCATTGGGATTAAATCCGGTATTTCAGGAACACCAAGAGCTATCACTACAACACATTAAAACTGTAGTTTAAAAAAACTAAACCCCATTTTGGTATGCCCACAGTAAGTTATAATTGTAGAGGAATAAATATTAATTTATAAGCATCCATCAAGCCTTTCAGTCTGCTAAGCGTGCCAAAGAATCATTCTGAATAGATATTCTCGAATAACATAACCCTTCTTAGGTCGCAGTTGAGTAAAAAATAAAAATATTAATGTCTATGTCGCAGGCGAATTGTATATTCCGTCGTATTACATTACGGCTTGCCGTTTTCAAAAGCAGGGCCGTTTTGTAATGCGGCGTGTTGACGATTAGCCGTAAACGTTCTTCAATAAGGCGGCCCACGTTTAGCCGCATAGTACTTTCCTCATACCGGTACTTTCTTTACTGTTTTACATCGAGAATAAAAGAAATTCTTTATTTGCACTTGAAAATTGTTCTTAAAGTCACTGTTTTCTTCGTTTAAATGGTTCAAAACTTCGCAGTTTAGCAACACACTTTCGGCATCCAATGCCATTGTTGTTGTTATGTCATAGGCAGCGCCAAGAGTATTAAGAATCGGAACTAAAAACTGTCAAAGAGGCGACTTATCTTTCGCTTTATTGCATTATGGCTAGCCATTTTGAATAACGTATGGCGCTGAATACATTCCGGTGATTTTTCATTCAGCTGCATTCAATCCAGCTAATCGATAAATCGCCGCATTACAAAACGGCCCTGTTTCTTAAAACAGCTAGCCGGAATGTAAAAAGGTGGATTGCACAATCCGCCTGCAACATCTTTACTACAGTAATTTACCTTAGTACACTTTATAGTACAGTTCGACGCATGGCATTATGAAATACCCAAGAGGTTGACTTAAATCTGCTAGCCTATGTAAATGCCAAATGGTTACAAAATACTTACAGAGAATCGTTTCGAAAGTAGTGTAAGCTATTTTTTTCCAGGCATCAGCTGGTTCGCCGATTTTCAAGCTGTCGACCAGTTTTTTAGCCTGAGCATTGTATACATCTTGATAGGTCCTTACCGATCTACTTTTTAATGCTTTCGAGAAGCCTTTAACTGTGTGTTTCCATATGTAAACTAAAACAAAATGTTTGTCAATTTTAAGCTTTTCATCATCGTTATCATTATCATCATCATCATTATTTATTGCAAGATTTGTATGTGTACTCAGCACTTTTCTCTTTCACTCCTACTAAATGCTATTGCTCTGTCTGGATTTTTACGTTCTCCAAGACCCGTCTTAACTAAACCACAGAATATATTATAATAGTACTCCCTAACTAAACGATAATTGCCAATGCCCAAATTGGTGTCTAATTAAATTATCTATAAATATTATATAAAAACTGGCCAAGTGCGTGTCGGGCCACGCGCAATGTAGGGTTCCGTAGTACCGCTAGATTTTGAAAATTTTGTATGGTCAATGAACGTACATTTATAACATGTTTTACACTACTAACAACATCATCTCAGTTACTTTCAAAGGAATTTGAACGAAAAGTTCCTTTATACTTCGCCGAATACATTTCTTTTAGTTGATCGACTATTACTCAATAACTTATGAAGTATTCTTAGCCGTGATAGTTTTCCTTTTAAATTCAGCATATTTCCTACTCCCGTGAATTTTTTCACATTTCCAAAAGCAACCGTTTAGCTGGTAGAAGGGGGGGACACTGGACTCTAACGATTTTTTCCACTTTAAAACTTAATATTTCACAAATGGATCCCTAAATCGGAAAATGATCTATGAATACTTACTCATAATATTTTTTAAAAACTTCAACCCCGCTTGATGTGTAGAGGAGGTACCATAAAAAAAATATTTTTGAAATATTTTATGTACCATTTTGTTGGCATTATTAATATGTGTATTATTCATGCCAAATTACAGCTTTGTAGGTCCTATAGTCTCTGAGTAAAACCGCGGACGGACAGACAGACAGACGGACAGACGGACGGACAGACCGAAACTATAAGGGTTCCTTGTTTACTACGGAACCCTAAAAATGAATTTTCAATTGTGTTAGTAACGCTATAAGTAACTCGATAACGGCTGGACCGATTTGGCTAATTTTAGTCTTAAAATGATCGTGGAAGTCCAGGAAATGTTTATATAAGTGACACAAAATTCAACGGGACATCTAGTTACTATATACTATGTATTTTATTAGCTTACCAGGTGCAGTGGCGAGTCCATTGCCAACCCACGTCTTGCCGAAGTCGTAAAGGTACGGTTTCTCAGGGAAGTTGTTGCTCACCATTTGTATATCGTGCGGATCGATTAGGACTGCAATTTGTAATATAAAAATTATAAAAGAAACAACAGTGGTAGAGTATATTAAAGCTGCAGAAGTTATTTCTTGTGTCTAAAATTTTAACAACATTGGGGAGGAATAACAATTGAACAAAATAATAATAACAACATAAATACTTACAAACTATAGGTCTAGTGCCTGCCCATAAAACGAAGGGTACGTTGGTTTTGTCCATTATATCAGAAACTTTCAGAATTTGTTTATGTAAAGCTGAAAAATGTATAATTGCAAAATGTATAATTGCTGTTAATTTAAATATCACTTTCTCTGCACACTGCGTAGCGAGATTAATTTAAAGTTAACGAAGAAGAACGATGACTCGTTTTGATATAAATATCAAAATAATAATATAATCATGACAAGTGGTAAATTCTTCTAGGTGCACTTTACTCTAAGCATTCTGCATTATCAAAACTTTATAATGAAGCAAAAATAGGTCAGCAATGCCCTTGCAACTCGTCTGATGTGTCCATGGGCAACGTTAGTCACTTTCCATTAGGTGAATGTTTGCTCGTTTGCACCGTACTTTAATAAAATTAAATGGAAACGGAGTATATAATCACTTACCTTTGCCACCGCCAAGTAATAAATGCATGTTCCCAAACACCGGTACGTAAGGGTAGGTAGGTAGATGCGTTAGGTTTTTCCCCATTTTCCATTTTAAAACGTAAGTGTAGAGGAGAAATGTAGCTGCTAGCACGCCAAGCACTAGCAAAGTCAACATCTAAAAAACTAAGTAATTAATAAGTTATAACAAAGTTAGCAAGGTTGCTTGGGTACAGCGAATATTTTATAGTAAAAAAACCGTCCGACGCAGTGATCATAATTACAGTTCAGTCAGTTTTAAGTTGTCTTAACTTTACACTTATTGAGAGTGATATTAAAGCAATAGACATAAAAGTAACGTAAAAGTAGCTTATGTTTTAATTACTACGATTTATTAAAATAATAACGCCTCCGTGGTTCGCGTAGTGTATTTATTCTTTGTCCGTGGTCCAGTGGGTTAGAGCGCGGCTCTTGACTCGGAGGTCGTGGGTTCGATTTCCATATCCCGCGTTGGAAACATTTTATTTCCAAGTTTGGTTAGGAGTTAGGAGTTAGGACAATGTAGGCTGATGGCCTGATTGTCTGACAAGTATTAGATGATCCTTGCGTCGGATGAGCACGTAACATGCATGTAGGTAAGGTATTAAAATAATGACTTGGCAGCTAATATTAACAGTGGGATTATCAAACATTGTATAAATATTAGCAACCAATTATAGCCAATAGGCTTTCCTATTAAAAATACACTTTCGGGCAGTAAGCAGGCAGTTAAAAACTTAAAACGGGTCCAATAATTTCTAATGCTACTTTATGCTTAAAATGCTACTTCACTGTATCTGCCAACCTATTATTTTTCCTATCCTTTTTATGGTTCCGTAGCCAAAATGGCAAAAAACAGAACCTTTATAGACGTCATGTCTGTCCGTCTGTCTGTCCGTATGTCACAGCCACTTTTCTCCGAAACTATTAGAGCTGGACTATTGAAACTTAGTAAGTAGATGTAGTCTGTGAACCGCATTAAGATTTTGATGCAAAAATGAAAAAAATATTAAAAATTTTAGGGGTCCCCATAGGTACAACTGAAACAAAAAAATTTTTTTTCATCTAACCTATGCGTGTAGGGTATCTATGGATAAGTCTCCAAAAATCATATTGAGGTTTCTCATATAATTTTTTTCTAACCTGAATAGTTTGTGAGAGAGACTCTTCCAAAGTGGTAAAATGTGTGTCCAATTTCTAAAGTAGGTAGTAAGTAGCATGATAATTCTAAAAAAAATATTATTACTATAAAAACTACCAACGAAAATTAGTTTGAACGAGATCTAGCCAGTAGTTTTTTTATACGTCATAAATGGTAAACCTTAACCTAAATTTCATTAAATCGACCGAAATATAAAAATAAATCAAAAACCTTTTAATTTCATAAAAATAAACCTTATTGCTGCTGCGGAACCCTTCATGGGCGAGTCCAACTCGCACTTGGTAGCTTTTAATTATTTTTAAAACTCTAAATCAGATTTGTTTGTCGCCGCGGTAAATACATGCCTAATTTAAATAACTTTTAATTAATTCCTTAAAGTAAAAAAAGAGAGACAAAGGCATTAGGCAAGGCATTAGGCAACTCACCTTTCTTCTGACTTCAAAGCGTACTGCGACAGTTGATGTAGAGTTCTTAATTCTTATATTATAAGCTTTTAAAAGTTTAATAAATATTCTAATTTGACAGTAGAACTAACAACTAACAACACTATCTTCACAATAAAAACCGAATTAGACTAAAATTCCTTGATAACAATAATGATAAAAAATCACATTAATACTGAACTTTGTCTCAAAACAAAATTGTGAAATAAATTGTAATATTACGAATACACATTAAGGATGCTCCAACCGGAGAATTAGCAGGTCGGATGTCTGTCAGTACTTATATTGACGTTAATGACATTAAAATAAGATTCATATTAGCGCGCCTTGTACAGTGGCGGTTACGATGCTCGCCGCGTTCTTGATATGGCGAAAATGTATGAAAAAATTTGAGAAATTTTCTTATTTTTCTTATAACTGGAAAAGTTGTTTATTTTTATATGAAATTTTTAGCGGACTTTATAGAGGACTAAATAAGCAACAATTTTTTTGTATATTTATTTTCCTCAGTTCAGTGTATTTAGATATTAAGGTACCTAATCAGACCCCATTTTTTCAGATTTTGCGATTATTGTGATGGTTAAAACGTATTTTATGTGAAAATTTTGTATGCGGCTATTGAACTTTTATGGTACAGTCGTGGAGATGAATATATTATCTTTCATTTGAAACCAAAATATCCTCGCAGTTTGACTCCTAATTCTTTAAAATGGTACCGGAAAATCGCTGATATTTGTAATAGCGTCCTTAATAGCAACTTCAATGAGAGTATATCTGTACTCTGTATATTTACATAATACTATACAGCATGACTGGTGAGACATGTTCAATACTCTAGGACGTGATATTTGGCTATTATATTACTTGCCTACTTGCCTAGCCGCGTAATTTACTTAGTATCCATGATTCATTTATTTTTGGGAAATTCGGAAAAAAATTAAGAACCTAATTTTATTACATAATTATAATGAGAATCGAGTACAGTACTCTCCATAAGTATCGGTATTGTCTCACCAGTCATGCTGTATATACAACGTGAAATTTTAGTGGTTGTTTTCCCGCAGCAGAACGATTTACCTATAGTAGTACTATCGAACCATGCATGTTATTTTTTGAAAATAAAAAATATTATTTTATATGACGTACTATGGAAACTTTATGCCGATAGGCGCGAGTTACTATGGACCCGACCGATTTTATTTTTGATTTGAACAAAAAAAACTTTACAAATCTATTGTACTACTAAGATAGAATCATTTTACTGCGGGACACAATTTAACAACCATTAAAATTTCACACTGTATATAACGGAGTTACGGGCATCAACTAGAAATATAATATTACAGTAAAATAAATGAATAGAATTTTATTTAGGTGGGTAAGAAGTGAACCTTCTAGGTATTTATTTATTTATTTATTTATTTATTGGACTCACCAACAGAAAAGCATTTGTTACAATTTAAATTTATACATAAAATTTGTTTACAGATAAAATGAATTCTAATGACAGGTGAAGTACAGCGTGCGTATGCGACAAAAATTAGACGAGATGAAATGAAGTGAATATGGTGATAAATGAAGACATGAGTGCATGAATGAGGTAAGTAACATTTTTGAAAATTTACGTTTTATTGCATAAATGTAGCTTTTAGGACTTGGAAAATGATTTGCAATCAAAAAATTTAGAATTTTACGTATACTTACAAAGTTAGCCAGATGATGAAGCAGGTAAGTTACAAGGTTCGTCCAAATGATTATGCAAGAAGCGGGTAATTACATCCCATACAAATCCCATATGCGTTTTTAAATAAGGAATATTATGTCGACTTTTTATTGTTCTATTATTCAAAGGCATAGATAATTTAGTATATATTTTTTTTTGTTAGCGTTTGGCTCTGACACCGGGGGTGTACTTTGCCACATACAAAGGTATAGTCAGTCTTCTTCATAATAATAATTTTCATCAACGTTTTTGTTTTTACTATATTATCGTCATTTATGATCATATCTAAAGTCTAGTCAAAGTCTAAGTAAAGGTCAAGTCAACCAGTCAAGGAGTCAAGTCGGTTGATACTCTATACTGAAACTTTTGACGGAGTTTTGGAGGGACACAAAAAGCACGTTCCTGGAAGTTGCAGCACGTGCATGATAACGAATATGTAATAATGGTTAATATTATTCTGCCAATTTTACACATTAAAATAAAACACAGTTAACAAAATAATTTAAGGAAAATAATACAAAAAAAATACAACAGTACTCTTTCACATTCTAGGCAAAACTCTAGTAGGTATATTAATAATGACACATTATTAAGAAAATAATAATATCTATGGACGCTTCACATCACGTTAGTCTGGCCCCGTGCTAAGTACCTGAAGGACTTGTGTTACAGGTACCAGACAACGTTGTATATTTAAGATTTTTATTATATCATACACAATACATATTTATACATATAATAATCAAAGCATATTTCATACACATCCATACTCTTTTATACCTACTACGATAGTTATTTTATTAAAGACTAGGCGCTTTTCGTTGTTTCCAAACAAATTAAAATTTTGGAAAAACCTATCGTAACTTAAATGGTACTACGTATAAAATATTTTGTTTTTGTTTTTATTATAATATTAAATTGTTGGAAATATAAAAAAAAATATTTAGGCATCAGTTTGGCTGTTTGCATTTATCCTGTGCTAATACTTTATAGCGTCGCGTCGCGTACATTGAGATCACAGATTGAGATACTATAGTAGGAGAGAGCCTTATATCAGTGTATAAGCGTCAAAAGCGTGTAATGTTATGTCCTACTTACTAGGACATAACAAAGGAGTCGGTTTGCATATTTCATGTAATAAAAGTGTTAATAAAGGTTTTATTGAACATTTTATGCTAGATATTGTTGATTTCTATGGTTCCGCTAAATTATAAACCATAAGAATGGCCAAAGAATGCCTCAAACACGTGGATTTAACATTAAATACGTAAGTTTTGAACAACGTTTTTTTGGCTTTTCAATCGGTATTTTTGTAAGCTAAAAAGGATAATATTTAAGTTTAATAATCCCTTATTCGTGCTATGTAAGGCATTAGTGCTAAAAATGTCACATTAATTAATAATTTGACTACAAAAGTTGCATAGCTTTTTACGTGTGTTTAAGGATTCTCATTACTTGAACTACAGTTTATCGATATCATGAACTAAATGACTTTCTTTTCTGGATTTTAACGTGCTTCGAAATGATCGCCAAATAGAAATATTCAAGAAAATAAACGCACACTACTTGTATGAAAATAAGCACAAAATGGCCACGCTATGACGGGCTAAAACTACATCTACCTATATATCCTTAATCTGTGGTCGCGTACCTAGTGTATTTATTCTTTGGTCGCGTCGATACTTCATTCCAAATTCAAATGAGCGAGCGGGCCAAATTTGAAAATCGAACTAGCTATGCTCGACAAAGAATTTTTTATTGTAAGTACTTGACTGTTTTTTTTTTACTAGGTATTATGACGTACAAGCCATAGTCGTGAAAACGCAGTTAAAAGTAAGTATAATAAAACACAATAAAAACTTGAATTAGTATATTGTTCTTTTAATTGTAACATTTGAATAGTGCATAATTTAAGTTATTATTATTAATATGCTTAAATTTATTTATTAAGTAAGGGTTCATTTTAAACAATCTATAATATATCAACTTTGAGAAACCCAAGATATTTTAAAAAATTAATTGATCTTACTAGTAAACTATAAATTGGGAAATCGTGTTTGTATGATCTTAAATGCTTCTTAACACTTAAACGGCTGAACTGATTTCGACAAAATTTGCTTTGGAGATTATTACTTTCATCATCTCGTTTTCTCTACTTAATTCCTACTAGATGACGCCTACAACTCAGTTTTGTTTAAGTACATTTAGTTTTCTAATGCGGAATTCCCTTATAATCTTTCCCGTCTTTCAAAAGTATAATCCATTTTTGTTTAAATCTGTTTGGCCGTGAATTTATTGTCTTTTAAATTGAGTCTTGTTTCATCTCAATAAAAAAAAGTGATTTATGTGTACTTCATGCATTGACAGTCTTTACAGATTTTGTTGCATTTAAAAGTGAAGAACCGAGTAACTTCACATTTTTCCTAATTTATCCTAGAATGGAGATTTTTTTATATAATTTTTAACATAACAATAAAAACGGAAGATATTTACACCTCCTGATACAATTAACAAAAGCCATTACTTGATTTGTGATGAAAAATCATAAAAAGTTTTTTCAAAACTTTAAACGCGATTTACTCGAAATTCAAAATGTGTTACATACCTCATTCATGCACTCACGTCTTTAATTATGATAATGATAAAAATATGTGTGTAGCAAAGAAAAAAAGTCTCATATTTTTTTTAAACAAATTAAAAATTAAAATACTTTTAAGATAAAACTAATACTAATATCACAAAAATGAAAATTATAACAGCTGTGACAGACAGTAATTAATTATATTATTATTATTATAGCTTCAACTTTACTAACTGACCGTGGGAAATTTATTAAAATAGCGTTTAAGATTTGTCTTAAAATAACTAAGCTTATCAGAGAATATACAAATGTCGGGATAGTCGGATATAGCATTGTAGGATCTACACAATCTTCTGAGTGGTGCATAGTGACCCAGGTTTGTCCTAGCAACCTTTACGTGTAATGGTTTGTATTTATTTTTTCGGGGTAGTCTTGTAGGAATATTTATAGATATTTTACTCAGCAATCTAGTATTGTCCGTAGCACCAATCAGATGTTTGTGTAGAAAAATTAGTTCTAAGTATTTACGGCGATCTGAGAGTGAAGATAGATGAAAATATTTTATTATTAAAAAAAAAAAAAAAAAAAAATTACCTATTGATGTAATGAGGAAGTTTTCTGACTAAACCATGTTTGTGGGTGAGATATAGTAGGAAGCGTTTTTGGACCCTCTCGACCCTATGCTTTTGTAATGTAGACGTTTAGGCAAAAAGAAAGACTTTAAATTCAAAATAAACTTAATATATTCAATTCAATTCAACCTTGAATATGTATTCGCATACAGTCAGTATAATCTAGATTCTAGTATAATGAAGTTAATAATATTTATGTATATGTTACCGTTAGAATGCGGAATACGTTACTGTGCACATTAACTAGGTAATCTGCAAATTTCCAGATACCATCCGTTAAAGTGTGAAATTTAAATCAAATAAGCTAGTATTCGCACTTTACCTAGTTACTTTGCATAGTAACGAATATTACGTCGTTGAATTGCGGAAGACAGTGAATGTTTTGTTTTACTCCTCCGCTAGGACAATTTATACATTTCAATACCGAATGTACTATCAGAGAAGTTTATTCCTAGGCAGATGGCGGACCTAAGTAATTTGGTCGCGTTACGTCAAACCCGGTCACAGCTAAGGGTCAATTCAGACCGCAACGCGACGTGTAGATGCATTTCTAAATTAGTATGGATTTGACAGATTCGCAAGACGTCTCACGCTGACGACATCTGTCAAATCCATACAAATTTAGGTCGCGTCGCGTCGCGCCTCGCCTCGTCGCGTTGCGGTCTGAATTGACCCTAACATTGAATTGACAACTCAATGTTAGGGCTTGTAAGCCGACCACATGACGTAGGTCCGTCAACTGCCTAGGAATCAATTTCCTCGATGGTAGGTACTATTCAAGTATTATTGTTTTCAATCAATTTCTTTTGTTTGATATAATTATATCAAACAAAAGAAATCGTAGAGAGAAGCAACAGATAATACAAAGGAGGAAGAAATTACAAAGGGAATATTCCCTTTGTAATTTCTTCCTCATTTGTATTCTCTGTTGCTTCTCTCTTCGATATCTTCAAAGTTTCTAGTCCTTCGTAGACTTTAAGCACCATGCCTGCCTTTATTTTTATCTTGGTCAAGTCAGCCTCGAATGTTAGTTCTCTGACAGCGTGTGCGATTAAGGTCTTCAGCATCGGGTATGCGTATTTCTCCCCTGAAACAATTATTATTATTAAGTATTTACCCAAAGAGGGGGTCAGATTTTATAATATCAAACTTTTTTCTTTAATGGACTTCATATTATTAACTGTGTTTTCCAACTTAACATCTGGTGTACAAATTTTTTGCCCCAACTCCTCTTAGGGGACAAGAGGGGGTAAAATTTTGTATCAACTGATGAAGTAGAAATACTTTAAATGGCAAAACAATGTTTGCCGGGACAGCTAGTTTTATAATATTCTGACCACATAAGTGATAAGCTATAACAATATAAAAAAACAATGACTACTAACCAACACATCCTCTTTTTCCACTGCTAAAGGCTAGAATAGGAGGTAAAGAGTCGGGATCCACCCAACGCTCCGGTTTAAACTCTAATACGTCTGGACCCCAGAGTCTGTTGGATCGTCCCGATCCCCATATGTTTATAAAACAAGTGGTATCTTTTGGTATAGTACAAGATGCTGAAACAATAATATAAACCAAAATTAAAATATGTTGTCCAATCCTTTACCGGGACTCAAAGATCTCTGTAACAATTTTATCCAAATCTCTTCAAAGATTCTAACAGATAGCCAAAAATATATATTTGACGACCTCTGTGGCTCAGTTGGTGGGCTGTTGGTAGCTCAAGCTGGGGTCGCGGGTTCAAATCCCGCCGACGGATCAAAAATTCTTCAAAAAGTTTTCAAAGTTCCTGTGTCATGGATGTGTATTAGATAATTATTATGTGTATCATAATATAATTAAAATCTTAAATATATGTATGTATTGTATTAAATATATTTCCGTTGTCTGCTACCCGTAACACAAGTACTCAGGTACTTATCACGGGGCCAGACTGACATGTTGTGAAGCGTCCATAGATATTAATATTATTATTATTATTACACTTAAACTTACGTATTTTAAACTCCTCGTCTATTTTCCTCAACGCCATCGGCCCTGGGGGGTAGAGCCTGAGAGCCTCTCGAATGACTCCTTCACAGTAGACCATCTTCTCCATGTCTTCATTCACAACATCACGATTGCTATCTCCAAATATACCTCTAATTCTGAAAGTGTAATTTATTTCCTTTTATATTATGAAAAACTATAATGGAAGACCAATTATATCTCCCTGAAGTACGCAAAGATTGTTGTATATTAAAACGAAATAATAATATTATAATATACATAAATTGTCATTTTAATTCTTACATAAGTATTAAAATCAAAAGTGCATTCCAAATAAGTGTCTTTGTTATTAAATTACGTTACAATTGGAAAAAAATACACGAAGTCTGTCTAGTTAAAAGCTTTCGATGATTCATTTTGATGCTATACGTACTCGTTATACAATTTATCCTGGATATCTTGTCTTGCTCCGATAATTATGAATATCATAAGTAACGCCGTTGCCACAGGGTCCTGTGCAAATATCAATATATCGATTTCCGATTTTATTCTCTCTTCCGATAAACCAATATCCACAAAATGACTCAAGAATGGCGTGTATTTGGCACGAGTACCTAAAAGTTAATAAAAGATTTCGCTTCAAAATATTATTATAATAATTCTTCTGAAAATTTTGTAATAAATTCTCATGATTTATGAATGTAAGTATGCTATAAAAATTGTATTACTTAATACATTCTTTTACATTTTACAATATATTTTTACTCGTAATAAAAAGCACCGTGAGCAATGATTTCGTGTAGGTGGCAGAACATAGGCAACTTATGTACGAAATTAGTTTTTTAAATGGTTTACCCTTTCCATCACGATTTTCATTCTTCTCTGCCAATTGATTTTGTTTATACCTCTCCAGTAACTGAAATGTGATTGCATGTTGACGTAACGCGAAACATTTCATATTTTACTTAATTATCAAGATGTTACTTACTTATAAACACTTTAAATGTAATAATAAATGGAATAGAAAGCTACATATTTTATTCTGAGACCACCGCTGTACTTAGCTACACAATAACAAGCATTGTTTTATATCTGGTTTTCTATAGTGGCTCTCCAACTTTAAAGTTTCTTACAAGCCAACGGCACTTGTCGACGGCAGTTGAGGGCTGATGTTTACGTGTGTCGTCGACAAGTGCCGTTCTTCTGTAAAAAGCCTAAAGTAAAACATAGGTAATTACTTACTTTCTTCGATACATTGTGCAGTACCGCTGTGTTCTTCTTAACATCTCTGTAAGTTTGTGTGCGTTGAAACAGGAACTCTGGGTGATACAAGATATTCGTCATACGAGTGATCACACCATCTAACACACTGGAAATTGCCTCGTGATATTCCTGGGCAGGAATCAGATCCGGTATTTCGGAATCACCCGTGCATATTTCTGAAATGATAAAAACAAATTCAACGAAGAAAATGAAAGACACAAATGTTACCTATGTTTAACAGTGATGACTGATGATGAATGAGCGAAGAAACCTACGATTTAAACAGAGAAAGCTTGAAGGAGACATCAGCATGCGTCATACTGCAAACATGGTTGAGTAAGTCTGTGTGCGTACACACGTATCGTGCCCGTGGCCGTTGTTATGCGATGGAGATCATATTGGAATAAGTGGTTGTGGGTGCTTACACCTGTGTATTTGGTACTTACTGCAGATAGCTTCAAAAGTGGTATAACCCAACTCGGAAAAGATATTCGACGATTCGCCTCTTTTTAACTTATTCACCAATTTTTTCGCCTGCGTGTTGAAAACGTCCTGGTAGTTTTTGACCGATTTCCGTTTTAGGGCTTTAGTAAAACCCTTGACGTCATGTTTCCATTCACGGCCTTTAAGGAAGTACTTAGATTAAGGGCCCGGGTTACCCTCGAAATTTTCATACATTCTTAATACCAAAATCATTTTCTCATACGAAAATATTTAACATGTTTGAGTTATTTTTCAGCTTAAGATAGTAATTACCTAGGGTCCTGAACAATTTTTTTTTACAAAATATTTAAATACTAAAAAAAAAATTTTTGTTTTTAAATATTTTTTAGTAAATTTACTACTAAATATTTAAGCACCAAAAAATAGACAAAAACACTAAAAAATATATAAATAAATAGTAAATTTACTACAAAATATTTAAATAATAAAAAATATTTTTTTGTTTAAATATTTTGTAGTAAATTTACTATTTATTTATATATTTTTTAGTGTTTTTGTCTATTTTTTGGTGTTTAAATATTTAGTAGTAAATTTACAAAAAAATATTTAAACACAAAAATTTTTTTTTAGTATTTAAATATTTTGTAAAAAAAATTTGTTCAGGACCCTAGGTAATTACTATTTTAAGCTGAAAAATAACTCAAACATGTTAAATATTTTCGTATGAGAAAATGATTTTGGTATTAAGAATGTATGAAAATTTCGAGGGTAACCCGGGCCCTTAATAAAACAATAAATACAATAATCAACCTAATATATTAGGTATATATTAATTAAAGATCCATGGTACAGTATTAGTAGTTATACCTACTACAAATATCTACAATACTTCTATAGTATTAAGGTAGGAAGTAGGCGTATGTGCCTTTATTATGTACGTATGGTTTCAGCGTCATTGTAAGGAAAACAGTCATAACTCATAAAGGACGAGAGTATAGTCTGATACCTCTTTGCGCCCAGACCCCTGAATCGATTTTGCTGAAATTTGGCATGGAGATACTTTGAGTTCCGGGAAAGGACATAGGATACTTTTTATCCCGGAAAAATGTACGGTTCCCACGTGAAAAATGAATTTTGGCGCCCCGAATATATACAGTAGAGAATATAATTATATTATAATAATATATAGATAATAGTAGACATTATAATTAATAATGGCTAGATAATATATAATATAATATCCAGATTTATTACTTTGGCTGTAACATATATAAATACATATAGGTAGAGAATATACTAACCTGTAGTAGTAGCTACTGACTCGCCCAGCCACACTTTAGCAAAGTTATAAAGGCTAGGCTTCTCAATAAAGGCGTTCGTTACTAGTTTTAGATCCTCCGGATCTTGTATGACTGAAATTACATTTTTAAGATGTAGACAAAATCATAACTTCAAATATAATTACACATTTCAATGGAGCTATTTAAAAAGATAAAAGATTTGAGTATACTGTGTATTAATTATTGTTTCAATTGCAAAGACTTTGATGACATGGATGCATGTTGTAAAAAAGAAAGCAAAAAGAAATCAATAAAAAAATGGTAGGTAATTAGTTAATTACTGATTATTGGGTTGGTTCCCGCCCAATATATGAAAGGTAGGTTGGTTTCGTCCATAATTTCCGAAACTGCCATGAGTTCATCATGTAAAGCTGAAATTAAAAAATATTTTAAACACTAATCTTGCGCGGTCTAAAGTACATATTATTATTCCATTAAACTAGTAGTATAATACACTCACACTTAGACGGTGACGCCATGTTAAAGTAAAAAACCGTGTTGGATGTGTTTGAGATTGCTTGTTTTCTATGCGAGGCTGGCCCGGCCTTTCATAGAAAACAAGCAATGGAACAGCAAAAAATTGAAAGGGCGTAGTGACAAAATGGTTTTTGTCGCGTAATTTAAAAACCATAAATACATTTCATATAAGCTATGGACAAATTAAAGTGTATACTAGAACCAATTTATGTACAAATGGAAGCTTATATCACTCTCCTCTGTTGGCAAAATAGGAATCCCTTTTTTTACAGAGGTCTTTTTGATTGATTATTCTGTGTTATAAAAGTTGACCAATCGTGTTATGCTATTACCCATAGCATAACACGATTGTTCAAAGACAAAGACATGATGAATACTGACAGTGAACTTTTTATTTCTTAGCTTAGTCATTGCTGAGAAAAATGGACATCGCTACAGCCAAATTATCAAGGCGTCACCCTCTTACCTGTACCACCGCGGAGCAGTTTGTACATGGTCCCAAAGCCAGGTAGGTAGGTGTATGTAGGAAGGTGCGAGATGCTCCTGCCTCTTTGCCATTTCAAAACGTAGGACAGAAGAATTATAAGTACCAGTAGGCCAATCGCGATCCACGGAAACATCTGGAAAAGTAAGGGATAACGGATCATTGTAAGTTTGATCCCTAGAATTTTCTCTACCCTTGTCATTTATACAAACTTCGATGTCACGAATTATAACAAGTATAGATTAGCTTAAGTTTAAACTATGTACTCCCATAATTATTATAGCTAATAATATAAATTATAGTTTTGCACAAATTATTTAGTTTCGAAGGCTCAAATTCCGCAGCGGTAAAAATTGAGCCTTAGAAAAAAAACTTCAAGGTTATAAGTTAACTGTTACTTTCAGAAAATTAACTTGTAGCCAAGTGCCAACTCGATTTACACAATATTACTGACTCGAGTAACACATGCCTACAATACAATAATACAATATTATAATGCCTAATAATGGTACAGTAATATAATATCATACAGTAGATCAACTTATTAAATATTTTTTTTGATTGGGTCGTCGCGCTCAATGCCCGCGATAAAAGTTATGCAATAACTTAAAAATCGACCAATAACGTGTCTGCTTAGCGATCTACCAATAACGACCCGTCTAATCGTTAATTTAAAATTATCATTCTACCCCAGGCATCTCATCCCCCTGCGCCGACTCCTAATTCAACCGAAGAGAACAACCTTGCTTACTCTATTCCCTCACAACTTTCGATGCGCTTCACAAAGTAGAAGCGCAACTATTAAGTTGTGAGTGGTATAAATTTATTTTAAATAACACAGCACATTTATGTGTGCGTGCGCCTAATTTTGGTGGTCTATCATAAATAATATAGTCTACTGTATAATTATTATCATCTATATTGTACCTAATCTTTTGAACCACAATCGGTAAACATTTACTGTTTTTGTGCTTGACCCTTGCCTCCAACAAAATATAAAAAAACATCAGATATACTAATATTACAAACGGAAAAGTCGGTGTGTTTGTCTATTTGCGTCGTCACGCAGCACGCTACCGCTAAACAGATTCAGAAGAAAATCTGTGTGTATATAATTTTGAAGAAAGAAGAAGGGTCATATTATCTAGTTTTATATACTTAGGTTTCATTACAGAAAAAATTTTTGGTTTCCGTATTGCTGCTCAACGAAGTTGCAGGCAACATCTACCTAGTGATATTATACAACTAAACGATGCATATTATACTTGTTAATAATACTAACGACACTTGGCACGGGAGGACAGCGTTTTTGACGACATCACCTTATGATGAAGATTAAAATCAAGAAAAAAATGTTTCTTCATATTATTTGCTTGATTATTTAAAAAAAAGTAAGATTCGATGAAACTTTGCTCATATCGAGTAGGGTAAATAATACGTATATAACTTGCAGTTTTAATATTAAATAGAACCATAAATAATTATTAAAAACAAAACAAAAAAACCTTAGATTGATTGTCGAAATGATTAGATGACTACAAACTAAAAAGTCGCCAATAAAATAAAAATCAAAAAACCCGACTGCTAAACAATTTTAATTAAAAAGACCGAAACAAGACCTAATTCTGCCGGAGGTGTCTAATCCATGTTTAAATTGATACGACTCTTGCTTACGAGTTTCATGCCAAGATGAATAGAAGGCTACATAGAAAGACTGCATTTTGTAGTCCACTTTCTTCTTCTACATTTTTCTATGTAGCCTTCTTTATAGCGTTTTTCGACTAGCCGGCCCGGCACCGGCCCGGCGCCGCGAGGCTTCGTTTTTCCACTTGCCGGTTTTCGCCGGCGCGGGCGGCAGGGTTGCCAACCATACTTTCTTTCATAAAGATTAAAATCAAGAAAAAAATGTTTCTTCATATTATTTTCCTGATTATTTAAAAAAAGTAATATTCGGTGAAACTTTGCTCTTAAAATTTTTAAAGGCGCGAATAAAAATTATAAATTCGTAAATCTCTGGCACTATACACGATTCGCATAAAATAAAAATATTATAGTGTAAAGACTATACCAAAGTATTCTTCAATATGGAAAACAATTGCGGAAATCCTAAAGGAAAGCAGAAAAAAAATAAAGTCTAAATATTTAAAAAACTTAAAATGTCAGAAACTACTTGACTTGTAGGAATGAAATAAAGTACAAAATTTGTGTCTCTAATGATTAATCTAATCAGCTAGATAGCAAGTTTACAAACCCTCGTAATTAATTTAAATAAAATAAATTCGTTTTTAGAGAGTTCAAAAATGACCGATTTAAAAATTAAATTTCTCATAAACTAAGTAAAATGCGCACACGGGAGTTCTACTCTTGCATTTAAAAATATTTGAAATATAAGACGCCATCGACTCATGTCCGATTTTGGGGGTTTCTAAAATACTGTGGCATTGCTGAGAAAAATCGATATCGTTGTACAGCCAAATTATCAAGGCGTCGTCGTCGCCCCAAAAAATTTGAGGGCCGCTGCCCTACATTATTATAACCATATAACTTTGTTTTACTACACCCAGTGTAATTCATTTCAACAAATAAGTTTTTGTTATCTAAAGTTTCATTAATCATTATAAAGCATTACCAAAAACAAAGTCGAGGGCTTTCCTTAGTATGGTTATTGTTTAGGTACTTACTTATTATAATTGTATATTTTATGTACTTGTATTGAAAGTACAATATTCAATAAAAACAATATAAGGTCAATTGTGTCATTGACCTACGTATAGACGTCGCCTATGTAAGATTTATCAATAGGATATTATTATTCCAATGTTTTGATGCTAGAGGCAGCACCAGCATAGACTGGAAACAAATTATCGGACGTTTTCTTCGGATGCGGCTTGTTTCTATCTGATTAATACAAAATTGAAAATACTACACCGTGCACATTGTCTGACATAAGTCGCAGACGCGACCTTGAGCATTCGGACGTCCGAGAACATAATCTGGCTGGCCCGATCTTTTTGCATCCGCGGACGTCCGCGGATGAACCGTGCACATTGTTAAGCCGCATCCATCAGCCGCCAAAGAGAATATAATCACTATGTCAGCCGCGACTTATGAAAACGTCCGATAATTTGTTTCTAGCTTTGTTCGACGTTTGACAATGTTTCTGTCAATATTATGATGTACTAGCTGTTGCCCGCGACTTCGTCCGCGTTAACATTGTATAATAACGGAAATGGATAAATTTTGCCTTTTTATGTACGGCCTACGGGCCAAGGGCAAAGTTCCCCGCATATTAATCGAATGACACTCGAAAACTGTATGTTTAGTTTAGGTTGGAATAAATTCACTTTTTAAAACTCAATGCTAACGACGCGACACCATTTTGATGTTAACAACAATTCCAGGAGAGGGGGGGGTTTGGGGGGGCCGAAGGCAACATCAAAATATGACACTCGAAAACTGTATGTTTAGTTTAGGTTGGAATAAATTCACTTTTAATTAATAAGTTTGTTCCTAAAAAGGAGAATTAAAACTCAACAGTAACGACGCGATACCATTTTGATGTAAGCAAGGAACCCAGGAGGGGGGGGGGGTTTGGGGGGGCTACACGGGCCGAGGGCAAAATCAAATGACACTCGAAAACTGTATGTTTAGTTTAGGTTGGAATAAATTCACTTTTAATTAATAAGTTTGTTCCTAAAAAGGATGTTCCTAAGAAGGAGGAGAAATTCAGTACCTACAAAATAGTCTCTAAACAACTGTTCAATCGATGTTTAGTTTTTTGTGGTAAGACCGTAAGTCTTTTGATTGGGAACCATACATTTTTTCGAGATGAATATTATTTTATGTCCTTTCTCAGGACTAAAATATGTACCTACCCAATTTAATCAACATCGAATGAATAGCTTACGCGCAACTTATAAAAGTTTGTTGTGCGGGAACCCTACATTTTTCCGGGTCAAAAATATCTTATGTCCTTTCTTGGGACTCAAAGAAAGTTTGCTATATATATATATATAGTAAACTTTCTTTGAGTCTTATATATATATATATATATATATATATATATATATATATATATATATATATATATATATATATATATATATATATATATATATATATATATATATATATATATATATATATATATATATAATATACTATATATTTATATATATATATAGTATATTATGTAGTATGGAAGTATGGATTAGTATGGATTAGTATGGACTAGTAGGATGGATTTTTTCGGAAGTCGTCGAATTTTTTCACATTATTTACT
Organism: Plebejus argus; assembly: GCA_905404155.3. NCBI lineage: Eukaryota > Metazoa > Arthropoda > Insecta > Lepidoptera > Lycaenidae > Plebejus > Plebejus argus. Next base: position 2,843,077 of record FR989945.1, read on the forward strand.
GTATATGTGATAGTAGCGCCATCTGCACTAATCTTTGCGTAATGTTATCTAAGGAGAGGTCGTCAGTACAAAGCACTAAGCAACCTTTATAGGCGGCCATGTTTTTAAAATCCGGCTGTCTAAAAACTCTACTATCAAAATACGAACTTTATGAAAAAAATCTACTTGAGACTGTCGAAAGCGGCCATTTTTACTGTTCCGTACCCAAAGGGTAAAAACGGGACCCTATTACTGAGACTTCGATGTCCGTTCGTCTGTCCGTCTGTCCGCCTGTCTGGTCTCCAGGCTGTAATTCAAGAATCACTTAATAGCTGGACTTCTGAAATTTTCACAGATTGTGTAAATACACAATCTGTGAAAATTTCAGAAGTCCAGCTATTAAGTGATTTTCTGTTGCCGCCAAGGACGTTGAAAATAAGTTGCCGCTATAACAACAAATACTAAAAATTAATAAAATAAATATTTAAGGGAGCCCCCTTACAACAAACACAATTTTTTGTCTACTTTCGCTCTATACCGATACGGAACCTTTCGTGCGCGAGTCCGACTCGCACTTGGCCAATTTTTTAAATAATTATTCAGGTGTAGGTTGTGTCGTAATTGTTATAGGGTCTAAATTCATGATCAGAAATATTCAGTTTTATCCATTCGCCTGGGTCCCGACTCCCGGTACATTTACTATAGGTGTAGGAGCTTAAATATTGATTTCTAAAAAAATCATGGAGTCCCCATCCCCTGCGTCGAATGCGTTAATGCATTTCTCTGCGTGAAAAAAAGGTACGCATATTATAGTATATTTTTGGAATAAATTAGAATTTTGAAAACGTTTTATGACAATGGTTACATTGGCCATCACGCTATTACACAACTCAATTAAAAAAAACCCAATTGAACCTAAGAACTCGTATAGTAGAGGTATTTTTATTTTATTTTATTTTATTTTACTTGGAAAACAAACAGTGATATAATACTAATACAATACATATGAATAGTAGGTATCAGAGCACCATTTATATGTTTTCACATACAGATAACTATAGTATAAAGACAAAGAAAAACGAAAACTTGCAACTTATTACTTAATACTAATGTAACATAGGTACAATGCGAATTGGCGAATGAACATAAAGGAACAAGAGAAAAAAAAGAAAGCAAAACTAAGCAGATAATCAGAGAATCGCATCAAACCAGTGCTGTGTCAACTTTTGTTTCAAGGCAGAAGGTGAAGCTATGAACAAATCAAAATCAAGTTCTGTTCTGGAGTATCATTCAAGCTGTTTATTAATTTTGAAGATCTAATGATAAAGGAGTTTCTTCGATAATTTTTATTGCAGAATGGGACATACAAGAGAGTCTGGATTCGAGCTGATCTTGATGGTACTTTTAAGGAAATTTTAGAAAGGAGTAATGGGGTGTCAATTTTGTTTTGGATAATTTTAAGCAGGAAAAGGATATCAGAGATACGGCGTCTTTCGAAAAGAGGGAGAAGGTGAAATCTTTTGGATCTCAATTCATATAAAGGGTCGTATGTATTGCATTTAAATTGTAGATGTTTTAAAAATCTTTTTTGAATAGATTCTAACCTATCTATATGAACAGTGTATTGTGGATTCCAGATTTCAGAGCAATATTCGAGGGAACTACGTAGATAAGAACAGTAAATAATTTTTAATATTATCTTTATATTTTAAATTGTAAACTCATTCTTAGAATAAATCCTAGTAACTTATTAGCTTTATTTAGGATGTGGTCCTGTTTATTGTAAGACAGTTTTGAGTCATGTATGATACCAAGATCACGAATCTCTGTCACACTTTTTAGCTCTTGTCCTTAGTTTGTAGGGGAAAGATGTTGGTTTCGACGAACGGCTGAAAGTCATAGAAGAACATTTAGACACATTAAGATCCAAATTATTTACATAACGATACTCCTCAAGTCTGTATATATCCTACTGCAATAGTTGACAGTCTGATATGTTGTGGATAAATCTACATACTTTCATATCATCTGCATACAAAAGAAATTGGGAATTATGCACAAAAAAAAAACACAAACACGCTTTAATGTCGTTTATAAATATGTTCAATAGGAGGGGCCCTAGAAGAGACCCCTGGGGCACACCCGAAGGTACATTACTCCATGCTGAAGAAAAACCATTAAGAACCACCGCCTGTGTTCTATTTTCTATATAGGAAACAAACCACCTATAAATATTGCCGTGGATTCCAGCACGGTAGAGCTTCTGGAGTAGTAAGGAATGGTCTATGCGATCAAATGCTTTGCTATAGTCAGTAAAAATAGCATCTAATTGCCCTCCCGAGTCCATGGTTTCAGTAACATAATCAACAAATGTCAACAAGTTAGATGTAGTTAAACGATTCTTTAGGAAACCGTGTTGTTCATTTATGAACATTTTAGAGCAGAAACTGTAAACGTTGTTATAAATTATACGTTCAAACAACTTGGCAAAGATACATAATTTAGAGATAGGCCTGTAATTTTTGACATCTGACCGGTTTCCACCCTTGAAAATGGGCGATATAAAAGCAGACTTCCAGATTTTTGGAACAACACCCTCTGCGACGGAGCGATTAAATAATATTGTATGAAGTTGTGTAAGGGAATTCGAGCAACGATGAATTAAAATAGCAGGAATGTTATCGGGCCTCATGCCCTTTTTAAGGTCAACATTTTCTAAAAGACCTTGTACAATGTCGGAGGTTATTTGGATGTCACTCAAAGAGAAACTAGCATTGCTACTCATTGGGGGGTTGATCCTAGCTGATGTATTATTGTGTTGTGATGGGGCAAGGAAGTTACTATCAAAATAAGATGAAAACAGGAAGCAAGCATCTGGTCCATTGTTGGCTGTTTGTCCATTGTATGTTAAGGTGGAAGGTACGCCTGTAGTGTCACCTTTGTTGTTTTTAATAAATGACCAAAAATGTTTTGGATCTTTCAGTATTGAGTCTTCACACCTTTGAATGTACAAATCATAACAACTACCTTCTAACATTTTTGCTCTTTTACGAAGTAGGCAGAAAGCATCGTAATCTGCAGTGCTGCCGTATATACGAAATTTGCGTAAGTGTTTCAATTTTTCTTTAAGAATTTTTTTAAGCGCGGGGCTGTACCAGGGAGAAAACTTAGTGGAATTCTTAACAGTTATTTTTGGTATATATTTGTCTATAAGATCGCGCAAACAGCCATAGAAGAAGGCTACAGCGTCTTCCAGAGAGCCCTTGGCTAGGTGGTTAATCCAGTCGATTCCATCAAGTTCCAAACAAATACTGTCGAAGTCACCTGACGCATACAAATATTTTGTTTGCTTGGTGGATTCTAGTAGCTCTGTATTATAATAGCTTAAATCAATATTTAGTGACACGTCCTCCGGAACTAATGGTGAGTCACAAGCAGAGACCGAGCAGTCCGAGTTTGACAACACAAGATCCAGCAACTTGCCGTTTGAGTTAAGGGCAAAGTTATATTGTAGAAGATTACATTCAGTCAAGGTGTCTAGGAAGTACATTTGGGTTTCACCAGTAGCGGTAAAAGACTGTGAAGATTTGTCTGAGGGGGACCAGATAATATGACTTAGGTTGAAATCGCCCATAACTACAAATGTGTCATTGGGACAGGAGTTAACAATAAATGATAATTTATCTGTGAAGTTTCGAAGTTGCTCGTTAAAAGAATTGCCACGATTAGCACTACAGAGATAAACTGTACAAAAATGTGTTTTATGCATTTTATTGTTTACGGTTTTCGTACATAGGGTAACCCATAAGTCTTCTGCTGTAGAGGATCATTCATTTCGACTGCCTTAAATTTTTTATTCACGGCAAAAGGTACACCTCCACCGAACTTTCCACCTGTAACAGAGTAGTTTCTATCTCTGCGCCAAACTATATACCTATCATCAAAGAGTTCATTATTACCCAGGCCGTCAAGGAGCCAGGTCTAAGTAAGCGATATAGCATCGTAAGAGTGTAACAGCAGGTTTCTTTTAAAGACATGAGTTTTTGTTCGTAACCCCCTGGTATTTTGGTGGTATAGGTTTAGGCAATAAAAACCATTATTGTTGTATAAAGTTATAATGACTCTAAGTAGATAAACGTACGTTTTTATACTCGTATTATAATACGATATTTGTAGTATGACGTTCGTTACGATAAAATAATCGTATCGTACGATGTCATTTTCTTCCTCGTCTAGGGCGATTATAATAATGCTATCTATTTAATAAACTGAATAAGGTTAGATTCTCATTTATGTAACATCCTCGTAGTTGCTCTGTATTGTAATCTTTTGTATCTTTGTCACACACGTAAGTTATATTTAGCTATTCAAAGGTTTTTTCTCCAAAATCCCTACCAACGTTATGTATGTAAGTTTGTTTGTTACACTTTTATGCGACGACTCTGTAAATTATGTAAAATGGAAGTATTATAATTTATAAGTAAAAAAGAGAGGATTAAAAATTATTACGTGTGAAATAAGGAATATCAATTTTCCCTCCCAGGAGTCCTAATTTATGCTACATGATAAAGCTACAATACTTTTATTACTTTTTTTTATTAAAACAATCTTTATTGCGCTAAAATTTGTTGAAAGAAGTATCCTATTTCATTCCCGGGACTGCATACTAAATTTCAACAAAATTGGTTCAGCGGTTTGAGCATGAACAGGTAACAGACAGTTCTTTTGTGACAGAGATATATTTTTTGTATTTATAATGTTAGTATGGATGACTACTTCAAACATTTTCATCAAGCATCTTCAAAATGCACATAGTATAAGAAACGTATATTTGTACACCATACTTATATAATAATAATATTATTTTATTTTAGATGAATCGTTGGATTGTAAGCTGTGCACTTATAGGTATTATTTACGTGGTTCTAACAATATTCAAATGGAGGAAAGGCAGATATTTAAGTCATCTACCAAGCTGGCCGTATTTGCCCTTACTGGGTAATATGCATCTTTTATTGGGCAATAAGGAGCGTAAGTTAAAAAATCAGATGTAATAATAATTGAACTATAATATAGTTCAATTGTATAGTTACTATACTGCGTGACTGGTGAGACATGTTCAATACTCGAGGACGTGATATTTGGCTATTATATTAGTTGGAAAAAAATAATATAAAAAATTAATATCATTTGATCACTGAGTAAATGTAGATTAAAGTTAAATAATTATTTACCCAACGCATGGACACCGCGAGTGGGAGGGATAGTTGTGTGGTGTTTCTTTGGTAGCGCACGCCTCTGCACCGGCCGCATAGTATGCCTACTTGCCTAGCCGCATAATTTATTTAGTATCCAGGATTCATTTATTTTTGGGAAATTCGGAAAAAAATTAAGAACCTAATTTTATTACATAATTATAATGAGAATCGAGTACAGAGTACTCTCCATAAGTATCGGTATTGTCTCACCAGTCATGTTGTATAATTGAATATTAAAAAAAATATCAAAATAATAGAAATAGGGTGTATTTTTAATCAATTTTTTAGAAATTTTCCGACGACTCTTACAAATTTCTGATGCGATGGAAAAATCTGGGTTACCCTTCGTCTTTTGGGTTGGAATTTATCCGGCTTTAGGTAAATATTGCCCTAATTCTTGTGGATAAAAACGATACGCATAAACTTTTAAAAATCTACACCTATTTTTTTGTCAACGCCGTAGAGTCTCATTCAAAGACTACAACGAACTTAAAGCGGTCGTAGGCAAATAGAGAGACAAAAAAAGACAGTTAAAGTGAATAAAATATAACTAAATAGTAAGTATGCACTAAAACTATTTTATGATACAGTCATATCAGATCCTGAAGAGGCGAAATTGGTATCCAACGCTTGCATAGAGAAGCCATATCTTTACAAGTTTGCTCGGGAGTGGGCAGGAGACGGGCTGCTTACTGCTCCAGGTAAGAATGCTAGCTATGTTTGAATGCGTAAAAAATGGTAAAAAAAAAATATGTAAAATACAGATACAGCATTAATGAAGAAAAATATTTAATGCCCGGTTTCTGTTTTTTGTCGTCGTTGCTGATTTAGTGCAGCACGAGTCGGCGCATGAGTACCGAAAACTATTCCACCTCAATTTTTTATGCGATCCTCTTCAAATTGCCCTCCTGATGATATAAATGCATGTTGCCAAGGCGCAGGACGTTTTTTATTGGTATTTCAATAAAGAATATAAAAAAAATTTCCCGGTTGAAAAATAACAATTCCTTGCAATAATTGTTTAAACCATTTTTGTTTTAAACAATATGGCGCCGGGTTGCGCCTTGGCAACATGCATTTATATCATCAGGAGGACAGTTTGAAGAGGATCGCATAAAAAAATTGAGGTGGAATAGTTTTCGGTACTCGTGCGCCGACTCGTGCTGCACTAATTGGTTAATGCTTTGGCACTAGCCAATCAAAAGCAGTAGTTAACAGATAAAAGCGTGAGTTGAGCATGTTATTAAGTTAATTCAAAGTTAATTAAGAAAAAGTGAATTAAAATTTGTCAATTCCTTTGGAAGCTACGATGTCACGGACATATTCATACAGACTGTTCAAAAATGGCAAAAGGCGAAAAATTACCAGCATATTATTATCTTTCACGTTTTTTGATAGGACACATTTGGAGGAAAAACATAAAGATAATGGCAGGAGCCTTCTCAAGCCAGGTGGTAAGCAATTACCAGGCAATCTTCAATGAGCAAGCCAAAAAGTTGGTTGAGATGATGAAGACCAAGATTGACAGGGGACCCTTTGACGCCAAGCGGATCATAGCACATGCTACTCTTGAAGCTATTTGTCGTAAGCCAATATCGTGTAATTTTAATAATCACGAATCTCTACAACCTGCCTAATAATTGGTAATATACAATTAGTTAACTAGATGCCCTGTAGCTGATTGGACGATTTGAAGAAGATACGTACCTAAGGGCTGCCTAAGGTCGGGATGGTCAGCGCTCGTTGGAGCAAGGTGGTGGCTAAGCTGCGTTGTGAGAAATGTGTTTTGAAGAACCAATAGAAACGCTTCATTTGCCTGACCACGTTCAGCGCAACGATTCTGTTGGTTCTTGTAAAACACATTTCTCACAACACAGCTTAGCTCAGCTCCGGTGGAAACGCAGCCTAAAAGCTGATGATGATAATGTAGATGATCATGACAGTTTATACAAAAGTAATTTATACAGAGTAATTTGTAATTTTATTATAGAAACGGCGTTAGGTATACCAGATATATCGAAGAGTATTGCAACGAAGGAATACTATGACGCGTACACCAAAGCACTAGAAAAACTTGTAGAACGAGGGTTGAATATTTTCCTACACCCACAGTTTATATACAGAAGTACGAAAGCATACAAGGAATATATAAATCATGTAATGGTTTTACGAAATGTATCTGGAAAAGTGAGTGAACTTCACTATGAAGAGACTGCAAAATTATCTATCTCAATTCTAACTTAAAATAAATTATTTTAATTTCAGGTGCTTAGGAAACTAAAGTTAAATGAAAAAGACACAGAAGTTAGGGAGTCTAATGAAAATGGTTAGCTAAGTGAAGCAGATATGATATATAAACAGGTTACTATTCTCATAGAATTTAATACAAATACATTAATTACAGGTATATCTGGGCATAGAGCCAAATCATTTTTAGACATATTACATGATTTAAGTAGAAGCAACGCTAACATGACTGAAGAGGAAATTAAATCAGAAGTTAACACAATAATCTTCGCCGGTCAAGAAACAGTAACCACCACTTTACATTTAATTTTTATTATGATTGGTAGTAGAGAAGATGTCCAGGAAAAGCTGTATAAAGAGTAAGTGTTAATTTAAATGTAATTAAAAAAATCTTTTTAAAAAAGATAATATTGATACAAGGAGCAATGTTCTATTTACAAAAACATTAAAAATAAACGATTTTTATTCTCAACATGTATCAAATTTAATTAAAAGGATCAAAGAAATATTCGGTGATACAAAACGTGATGTTAATAGAGAAGATCTAGAGAAGATGGTATATTGCGAAGGAGTCATTAACGAGACCTTACGACTGTATCCATCCGTACCTGTAGTTATGAGGAAAGTGGATACAGATATACAATTGAGTAAGTAAATCGTACAAAGAACCTGTATACTTGAGGTTAGGACAAAAAAGAGGGTAGCTATAATTTGAAATGTCTTTTTAAGATAATATTAAAGCCACAGATTAAGTATACATAGATGGATTCTTAGCTCGCCAGCGCGTGGCCATTTTATGCTTGTGTGCAATTGCTGTAGTGTGCGTATAGGGATGGCGTATATCGATAAAAATATAAAATTAGACTACAGCTATCGACCAAGTCGACCATAATTTTATGTTACAGATTTTTATTAAACGACATCAAAAAAGGAGGTTATCAATTCGACCTGCATGTTCAATTTAGGATATATTATGCTCATTAAATTAGAAGTCGCTTTCAATTTGGTGAAAAGGTATTTTTTATCTATTTATTAAGTGTATGAAAATACTTAAATACAGGGTGCAATTAAACCTTCCTGCCAAATTTTGATATATTGATCCTTGTTCAAAATAAAAATACACGTATTTTTCTTTTAATATAGTCACTCAGTACTAAAATGTTGAGAAATAGCTTCCGAAAGTTATCCTAAAAAACACTACAATTAAAATGGACACTACGCGTCGCCGGCGGGTGAGCGCGCGCGCGCCTCCCCCCCACGTCACCCCCGCTCATTCCCACCGCCACGAGTAACCGTTCTGCATCGATTTTAAATGAGATAAAATATGTCATTAAAAAAATAACACCCAATTTTTTTTGCTAAATGACCTCTCCTAATGATACCTAAGCCCTGGAAAAAATTTGGCAGGATGGTTTAATTGCACCCTGTATAAACAAAATATTTAAGTATATAATTACACAAATAGTTAAAAATATACATAATATGTATACTCCATAAGCCACGAAAGCTTGTCCGGAGTGTAATAGCTAATATCAATAAAATCAACAGTTTTTATAAAACACAACAGAAGAACAAAATATATTATACTTTATTAAACTTAATTACTATTTACTATTAAGCAACTATTTTGTAGAATAACAATTATTATTATCAAAGAAATATAAGAATGAATCTCAGTCCTACTTATTTAAAGTAATTCCAAAAACGCTTAGGTGCATTTCTTTACCTATTAAAATATAATTATGTTATAATATTTATACAGAAAAAGACTTAAAATAGATACTTCGACGCCCCCTGAATAATGATATTATAATAATAATAATTAATAACCTAAGTAGGACTCTAGAGTCTAGACGATCAATTTTATTGTGCAATATCACGGTGTGTGCAATCAAAATCATAGAGCACTAAACCATATATTATTCTTCACTTTCAATCTTATTATCAAATTAATAGTTGAAAATAATTATTATCTTCATTATAGGTCTTTCCGTCACCACCATAATATTGAACTCTTCTTTATGAGCATTCCAATAACCTGAAAAAAATAAATGGTTTAGTGTTAATAAATGTACTATACTACTAAATACTATAAAATATTATACACATAATTCATAATATTGTATACGGGGCAATATGCTTTATGTAAGTATTCCATGCTTAACCCATCCAGCCCCAAGCGGAACCCAGGTGCCGCATAACAACTAAATATATATTGTGTCTGGAATTCGACGATTGAGGTATTAAATTTATTTTATTAAATGATTATGACTTTAGCCTTATTAAAATTTTACATTTTACTTATTAAAAAAGAGTACCTAATGCCAGGATAAAATTTCAAGAAGTATCTATAAGTAACGAATTGAGTACTTACAGGAGGGAGATGTGAGAGCTGTTGATCATGCAATTATTTTACTCTCCGTTAGAACTTTCTTTATTTCAATAAAATCATTGTTTCAAACTTACGTTTGAAATGATAATTCCAAATTCCAATATTGTGATGCCTTCATAAGGGAGTAAGGATTAAAAACTTGCATGAAACTTGCGTCTAAAATATATAACTGTTTGTCGTCTATTTTGAAGCATTTTCAACCTGAAAAAAAAATCATTTAGTCCATGACATTATTTTTATCGATAAACTATAGTTCAAGTAAGGCGCATCCCTAAAATACACGTAAAAAACTATGCAATATTTATAGCCAAATTATTACTTGATGTGACATTTTTATCACTAATGCCTTATATAGCATGATTAATGGATTATTATACTTATCAATTTTCTTTTTTAGCTTACAAAAATACCGATTGATAAGCCCAAACAACGTTGTTGAAAACTTACGTATGTTATGTTAAATCCACGTGTTTGAGGCATTCCTTGGCCGTTTTTATGGTTTATTATATAGCGGAACCACAAAACGCAATATTAAATTGCATTGAACGTTCACTAAACACTTTTATTACCACTTTTTAAACATGAAATATGCAGACCTACTCCTTTGTTATGTTCTACTAAGTGGGACATAACATTACAGGCTTTTGACGTTTACACACCGATATGAGCTTTCTTTTTCACCCAAATTACTACATCGTTAGTTAGAAAGAGTAACATTATCAGCTGTCAAAATATAAGGCGGACTCCTATAGTATTATTACCTCAATGATTAAAGCTTTGTCAAATAGGCAAATCAATGTGTCTCTTTTGTTTAATTTAATTTATTTACTTTTTATCGTAAATTGATTACTTAACAAGCTGGTTATCAATTGTTTTCTTTAGGGGATTGTCTGCTACCTAAAGGATCATTCTTTATTTTAAACATGTGGGCCTCCGGTCGATCAAAGCGGCATTGGGGTCCAGATGTTCTGGATTTTCGACCTGAACGCTGGAGAGAACTAACACCTCCCATACTCGCGTTTAGTATTGGAAAGAGAGCATGTATTGGTAAGTTCTTAGCTTTAGTAAGTACTCAACTTGGAAAATTTTAGCTGCAATTAAAGTATTTTAAAAATATACGAAACAATTTTTGCTAAGTGATGAGTAGTTAAATTAAAATTTACTGATTTCCCTTTATTGTCTTGTTCAAATACCTAATATTATGCACTTTATTAATAACAAATCTATAAAAATAAAGACTATATTTATGCGAAAAAAAAACATATTTTTCAAACGTGCCAAAATGCTTTCTAATAACCATGTCATTTATGTAGTAAACTATTTTTTTCCAGGAAAACGATACGCTATGCAAATATTAAAAACAATTCTGGCGTACTGCATTCAGGATTTAATTTTCAAGTCAGACCCAGAAGAATTGAAACTGAAAATAGATGTCACTTTGCAAACGTACGCAGGAGATCTGATACAAGTTGGGCTAAGAAATTCCAAATGAATAAATAAAATATGTTTTACATAAAGTGTTTTACTCTATTTCGCCAATATTATTTTGAAAAAAAAACTAATATTCCATTTTTTAGGTTACCGAACCCTAATCAAACCGATCATTTAGTGAATAGGAAAATATGCAGGCTATTGACAGAACTATTGAATCCACAGACGTTGTCAGTGCATTTGTAAAGCTGTTAATTTGTTTTTATGTAAATACTCTAATGCTTAGTTAGTTACAACAAAAAATAATATTATAAGTTCTTATTTCAGTTTCTTTGAAGTATTATTAGTACAAGTAGATGAAACACATATCTACTTAGTTCTTTCATCTCTTTTTACACTTCCATAACTTTTTATACGCTTTTTATTAGCTTCACCTGTATATTTGTTTGTAACATGTTTGTAACCGACTTCTTTGGGCGCGATTTTGACCCACTTTAAACGGCCAGATTTCGTTCAAACTTTGTAGACTTATCGAGGACCGATGACAATACACTAATTTGATATAATTATTCCATTTTTCAATTTGTATGTTTGTATGTTTGTTTGTAACCCTTTATATAAAAAGCGTGTTTTTAGTTTTTTTAACTATTACTTATAATTATCAACAAAATCTATTTTTACAGCGTGACATTAAATGTGCCTATGTCTGAGAACTAATTATATCAATTAAAATGAGTGTTATTCGTTGGAACATGTTGTTTAGTTTAATTATAGTGTTTGTAAGCATTAATTACTTTCTTTTATACTATTTTCAGTATCAATATTGATTAGTTCTTTATTTCCATCAATAGCTTTGCAATGCCGTCTCGCTTTTCGTTGTTTCCTTATGAAGAGTCCTTTTTAAAAAAATACTTCTATCTTAGGGTGTTTCGGTTAAGTTTATTTTCAGACAATTTTATAATGTCGTTGTTTAAAGAAATTCGTAGTGATAGATGTGATTTGCTGTACTTATTTTCAAACATAGCAGTGCTGTTGAGATACGTGACTTTAACCATTTTTAAAGATTCCAAACGTAAGTAACTGTGTTTGCGTTTAGATCCATACTAATATTATAAATTCAAAATACAAAATATATGATGTAAATTAAATCCCATCAAAAACATACCTGTAAAATGGGGCCAAGTTCCTATCGGCTAATTTTTGGCACAAAAAAGAGTTGAAATCCAATCCAATGCCAAGTTCAGATGCACTTCATCGATCGTAATCATCTTCATCAACAGCCTGATCCATAATACTTCTAAATTTTAACTTGGCAGGTTTTTGTGCTATACGGAACACTATCTTGATGAATTGTACACCTACTTAATTAGATAATATACTTAATTAAATTAAATTAACCTGCCAAGTTCAAATTTAGAAGTATTATGGATCAGGCTGTTGCATATCTTCATAGCCTTATCTAGGTTTGAGAAGAACCAGAAACACGATTAATGTATTTTGCCTCGATACATTTCTCGATCGAAATGACCTCTTCTTAAAATTACGAAATTTGAAGATTATTTTTAAACGAGAATAGATGTATTGTAGGAAATTAGTCTAATTAATAGACACCTTTGCAACCCAAAATCGTATAGAAGCATTTTGCTTAAATGCTCCTAGTTATGGTTTAAATAAACAAAATTACGTTTTTTTGCATGTTTTCCGAGCGAGCCGATAGCTTCTGGCCGCAGCGTATTCACGACTTTATAGTCATACAAATTAAGTATAAAATTGCCCTTGCGGTAAAATTACTATCAATATAGCGCCTTAAATGTCTTTATTGTTTTTTAATCTACATAATTATACTACACGACCTGTGTGCCAAATTTCATAACGCTAGGACAATTGGAAGTGGCATCTTAAGTTCGTAGATGAATCGACTCACGCTTGACCGATTTCTTAAATTTCGCAATTTTTTGTTAATCCACACATAACACTCGACCTGTGTGCCAAATTTCATAACGCTAGGACAATTGGAAGTTTCTTCTATAGTTCGTAGATGAGCTGACTCACGCTTGACCGATTTCTTAAATTTCTTAATTTTTGTTAATCTACTTATAACGCACGACCTGTGTGCCAAATTTCATAACGCTAGGTCAATTATTGAAAGTTGTCTCTTAATTTCGTAGATAAACCGACTCACGCTTGACCAATTTCTTGAATTTCTAAAATTTCTGAATTTTTTGGTAATCTACATATAACACCCGACCTGTGTGCCAAATTTCATAACGCTAGGACAATTGGAAGTGGCCTAGAGGTTTTGATTACTGGTCAGTGAGTGAGTGAGTGAGTGAGTCAGTGCCAAAATTAGCTATTTTTACAGGCAGATATCTCAGGACCTACCGAAGCTATATCTATGAAATTTGGTATACTGCTTGAGTACTTGTATATAATTACGTAGGTATAATTTTATCTTTGCACTCGCAATAGCCACTGAGCTACAGGGGGGTCAAAAGTGCGTCGAAACGGTTCGTGTAAATAGTGCACGGCAAGCGCGCGGCCTGCTGGAACTTGGCCGCGCACGGCCGTGCGCTTTGATTGGGAATTGGTCATCTCTAACTACCTGTTGCTGTAGTATTTGATGTGAAAAAGTGCTTGTCCTTAATATCATCAAGCCCCAAGCGGTCGCATGCGACCGCGATAACAATAAATAAGCTATTAAGTGTCTCGTTTTTCCATTAACAGCTTTGATAAAATACTGACTATTTTTCAAAATAATGCCTTAACTCTTATTCGTGAATATTCTCAGGAATTTATGGAACTAAGATAATATTATACTAAATATCATTCACTAGGAGACGCGAACTCTGTTCCGCCAAAATTTGTTTATCGCACGGGAACTGTACATTTATCCGCGATATAAAGAATCCTATGTCCGTTCCCGGGACTCACAGTATCTCCATACCAAATTTCAGCAAAGTCGATTCAGCGGTTTTGGCGTGAAGTGGTAACAGACAGACAGATAGAAACACTTTTGCATTTATAACATTATTATAAGTATTGAATAATTTTTTATGAGAAAAACTTAACAAGTCAACATTCATCAATTGGCCCATCCTCATAAGCTCCTACCCAAACTCATCGTCATTAGGTTCACCACTGGGTGCGTATCTGGTGACATGGTCAGCCATCGTGGCCTACTGCTACGTCTACATATTTTCTATGCACTGGTTCATCTTCGTCCGCTGCCAAGAGACTGGAGATTTGGTGGCCGCCTCCGTGGTCTTCTCACTTGGAACCAATAGTTCGACATGTGTAACGAAGTTTATTTTCATGAAATATTACAGGTGAGATCAATTGTCTTTTAAAAGACGAAGTTACATAATGTTGGCCTCAAATGCTTATTTCAATTAAACTTTCGTGCTACAACTATACATATAATAAAACCGTAGAAATGTGAATTCTGTACATTAAAGATATTCAAAAAAGAATAAGCGGGGGGTGTCACTAGATCGCTATAGAAGCCAAAAGTGCGGTTAGTTTTTTGTCTGTCTGTCTGTCTGTCTGTCTGTATGTTTGTTCCACTATCACACGAAAACTACTGATCCGATTTGAAAGCGGTCTTCTTCCAACTTAACATCTGATGTATAAAAAAAATTTCCCCCCACCCCTCCAAGGGGATAAAAGAGGGGTCAGATTTTGTATCAAACTTTTGTCTTTAACACGAAAACTACTGATCCGATTTGCATACGGTTTTCGCAGTTATATTTGTCTTCTTTCAACTCAATATCTTGTGTATAAACTCCCTTCCCCCCCCTCTGGGGACCAAAAAGGGGGTCAGATTTTGTTTCAAATTTTTTCTTTTATGGACTTACTTCATATTATTAACTGTATTTTCCAACTTAACATCAGGTGTACACAATTTTTCCCCCCACCCCTCTTAGGGGACAAAAGAGGGGGTAAGAGTTTGTATCAACTGATGAAGTAGAAATACTTTAAATGGCAAAACAACGTTTGCCGGGTCAACTGGTTTAAAAAATAAAATTAGCAACATATCCGTCTGTAGAGTACGTGCAATAGCTGCAGTAGGTACACGTCAAGCAAATAATACAGTAAAAGTTTCGTATTAGTGACACCAGTTTGCAGTAAATTATCTCTAAATCAATCTTATTTTCAGGGAAGAGATGTGTGATCTGATAAGTCGATATTTGGAGTGTGACACTAAAGTACCTCCAAAGACTCGGTTTCATACAAACATTCAAAAACAGTTGAAGGTGGTGAAGAGACGAGCGTTTAGTGTGTGGATGTGTTTGGTCGGAATCGCTTATTTGTATGCGTCAATGGCGTTGCTACGACCTGGACGACATTTCCCTGAAGATTTATACGTTGTCTACGGTATGTAGCGATAATAATAATTGTTACTAAATATTAATAATAGGTATATCTCCTTACTGAATATTGATTTAGGACCTAAACCTATTTGAACATAAAATAAAATTGGCTCAAACATAAAAACGCTAAAAACAAAAACAAAACGCTGCACTACAAAAATTGAATAGGTCAAATTTAATAAAATAATGTGTACTTTGCAGGCTTGGAACCTCCTTTTGAAACACCAAACTATGAAATATCATTATTTCTTATGGCGCTAAGTATTACAGTAGCAGTATACCAATTGTCTGCAGTCAAAGCCCTTGTGGTCGTTATGATTGGTTATGTTGAATCTCAAGTATTAGCTCTGAGTGAGGAGTGCCTGCATATTTGGAACGATGTAAGCAAAGAAAACGATAAGAGACATCAAAATAATTCTGATGAAGACAGAGAAAGAGACGAACACCAGCGTGAAGAAATCATAAACTTACAAATCAGGTTTAAATTAGTAAATGTGTTGCAATTCCACGCATACAATGTAAGACTTTTACAAGATTTTGAGAAGCTCTATCGATGGATATCATTCGTTGATTTCATGATGATAGTTTTTGCAATAATATCGGAGTTGCTTGGGAAGGTGGAGAACACATATTTGGAAATACCGTATACGGTGGTGCAAATCTATATAGATTGTTACATTGGCCAGAAGCTTACTGATGCAAGCGAAGTATTTTGCAATGCTGTCTATGATTGTAAATGGGAGAATTTTGACGTGAGAAATAGGAAGATAGTGCTGATGCTACTGAGAAACTCCCAAAAGCCAATCGAGATAACTGCCGGTGGAATATCTCCTTTAAATTATGCTACTTTTATGTCTATAATGAAAACATCGTATTCTGCATACACGACGCTACAATCTTCTGTTTCATAAGCTTGAGTGTCCAAATTGAAGAATAATTGTTTAATTAAGACTTAATTAAGACTTCATTTATGTTTAACGTCATATTATGTACGAGATTTTGTGGTGTCCTTATAATTATATCTTGCAAATATAAATATAATTTTAAAAATGTTGTTATTATATCTCCTGAATAGTAAAATAATATTATGTCAGTAACACTATAAGCATACAGTTGGATTATCTCAAAAGTTTGGGAACCTACCTTACATAAACGCAAAGGGTGCAATTAGTAAGATATTGGAAATCGCGATGACCTTTCAGTAAGTAAATAAACATAACGTAGCGAACGCAAATAACGTACAGTTCGAAGTATCGTTCAGGAGTTATTTACAAAATAATTAGCATCGACCCCACAATGATTGTTTTAGTGTTCAATGTAGACTTAAGATAGGATCTAGGTAAATAGAAAACCACGTTACGAGCAAACTCAAGTTTTATGTGACCTAGTGTCGAAGGCAGAATTGCGAGATGAGTCAAAAGTTATTGTCATCATGATAACAGCGCGCAGCGTGCATGATAACAAGAAGAAACTTAACTATTATTAAATATTAAACGTTCTATTCTAACTATTGAAAGTAATTTATAAAGTGATAAACAATATTAAAAATGTGTGCCTGTAATGCACTGAAAATGACATAATAAAATAATTTAATTAGTCGCTTGCGCAGTTAAAAACTCTGGTATCAGTGTCAAGCTACCGTATGTATCATTATGGCACCGTGGTGTAAAGAACCCTTTACAAAATGCTAAAAATACGCCAGTTCAGTTTAGAATATTCAGACTTGGAGACTTCGATAAAAAATCTAGCATTCATTTTCCGAAAAGCCACAATAAATATAGATGGAAGTAAAGAACGTAAGGAGCCTTATTACGTAAAAATTACCAGCGTTTAGTTTTAAAGTTGAGTAAGAATATTTTTCATTGCCTTTTGAGTTAACTTACTCCTGTCGACTTCTTGGTTTAGGCCTTCTTGGGTCAGTATTGAGTTTTAGGCCTTCGATTATTACTATGATATTAACTTTATTACGTTCTGCCTTCTTGATTTCTTCATATACTTCAAAATATTCATTTCTGATTCAGGTGTTCCCTTGGTAGTTCATATTATAGCTGGTTTTTGCTTTGCTAGCTATGTCTACGTTTACCAGATATCTATGGTCTGGTTTGTGTTCATCCGATGTTTGGAAACCAAAGACTTTACAGCGGCAAGCATTGAGTTCTCTTTGGGGATGTGTAGCTTCACAGGTCTTACATATTTCCTGTATTTTAAAATGTTTGGGTAAGTTGCCAAATTAAGGTAAGATTTAAGTACAATATAACCTGTTTTTATATCTTGAAAACAGGTTGATCATCACCAGGAAGATACTTCTTTTTCATAACATTATAATAATAATAATAATAATAATTAACACAGTTGCACACAACAGTTAGAATGCAGAATACGTTAACGTGCACATTACCTAGGTAATCTGCAGATTCCCTGATTCCATCCGTTAAAGTATGAAAATTTTTCATAGAAAAGCTTATATTTGCACTTTGCCTAGATAGTTTGCATTCTCTTCCTTAGTAAAAATTCTAAAAACTTTAACTTAGATTACCTACCTATAACTGTAGTTGTTTTGATTGGTTTATTTATCTTGTTGATTCGATCTGTTATATTATGTATTTTATTTATAGTGGAGTAATATATTTTATTAAGTTTGGCTTGCATGAAGTTTGCTATTTAGTTTATATTTTCGGTATTCGGTATTTTGTACGTCGGTAAGGATCATTTAATATCAATCATGTGGAACTAAAATAACAACTACATCAGAAAGAACAACAATACTATGTAAAAGCAAACAAAACAAATCAACAAAAAAATTATAATAATGGCATCATTAGGCAGTGCATTGCATAATGCCGAAAAGGATACCCACTCAGGTGTATTACCACGGCACAGAATACTGCGCCGCGGTACCTGGGCCTATAGCCGAAACTTTTTCGTTTTCGCTTCGTTATAGAATCGCCGATCAAAATGTATGGAATTGACATAAGACGAGTCGAACGTCAACGTCATATTAACGAACGCTTATGTCAATTCCATACATTTTCTACTCGTTAATTTAAAATTAACATTCTACCCCAGGCATCTCATCCCCCTGCGCCGACTCCTAATTCAACCGAAGAGAACAAATTAATATCAACCTTGCGTACTTTATTTCCTCACAACTTTCGATGCGCTTCACAAAATAGAAGCGCAACTATTAAGTTGTGAGTGGTATAAATTTATTTTGAATAACACAGCACATTTATGTGTGCGTGCGCCTAATTTTGGTGGTCTATTATAAATAATATAGTCTACTGTATAATTATTATCATCTATATTGTACCTAATCTTTTGAACCACAATCGGTAAACATTTACTGTTTTTGTGCTTGACCCTTGCCTCCAACAAAATATAAAAAAACATCAGATATACTAATATTACAAACGGAAAAGTCGGTGTGTTTGTCTATTTGCGTCGTCACGCAGCACGCTACCGCTAAACAGATTCAGAAGAAAATCTGTGTGTATATAATTTTGAAGAAAGAAGAAGGGTCATATTATCTAGTTTTATATACTTAGGTTTCATTACAGAAAAAATTTTTGGTTTCCGTATTGCTGCTCAACGAAGTTGCAGGCAACATCTACCTAGTGATATTATACAACTAAACGATGCATATTATACTTGTTAATAATATTAACGACACTTGGCACGGGAGGACAGCGTTTTTGACGACATCACCTTATGATGAAGATTAAAATCAAGAAAAAAATGTTTCTTCATATTATTTGCTTGATTATTTAAAAAAAAGTAAGATTCGATGAAACTTTGCTCATATCGAGTAGGGTATCAAAATGAAGGATTTTAAACACTGATTCTAAATAATACGTATATAACTTGCAGTTTTAATATTAAATAGAACGATAAATAATTATTAACACACTCCTGATGTTCTTGTCAACTTTTTACTTTTTGATAAATGTACTAGTGCTTGTGGAATGTTGGATAAATAAAAACTTTTTCCAACCTGCTCTTGTAAAGTTCACCATGCTTAGGACAAAAAATAGTATAAACCAAAATGATGGTGTGTCTGTTTATGTGCGCCAGGGCATAAGGTTTAACACTATCATACTATACTTTCACACCAATCATACTTATATAAGTGTTTGTCGTTATCTGGATACATTATATTATTTTGGTCTCTTTTCTAATGATAGGAAAAACCTTAATATGCTAAATTATTATTTAACTATGCATTCTTGCAATTTGCTTAATATTGATATAGTAGTTATAAAGAAGTTACTAAAGTTCTTTTTATATAATATGAGGCACTTGTCTTATTTTTATAGTATTAATTTAATGAGTGGTGAATACTTATTTTTGTGTCTATATTTTGTTTTATTGCTTTTGAACTTGCAATATGTTGATAAATTATTATTACATATTATGTTACTAAAGTCCTTAGTCTATAAAAGATATTTGTTTCTTTTTCAAAATATAAATCTGATGGGTGGTGAATGCATACCATTATGTATTGTAGTATCGTTCTACTGGACTACAAAGGTATTATACATGCACTATATAATGTGCATTAATGTTATGGTACTTCCCCTGTACTGGGTCCCCATTGTACTCATATAAAATTCGATTTCTGTAATAATAATCTAGTAGTCGATGTGGACAACTTTGGGGTACCCGCTGAATGTGTACTGTTGAGTGAAACTAATTTATGTTCTCAAATTATAAATTTTTCTGAGGATGAGACGGGATCTCTCACTATACTTACACTAAATATTAGAAGTATCCATTGCAACCTCGACTCTTTACTAACGTTCTTGTCAACTTTTGACTTCATGGTAGATGTGCTTGTGCTTACGGAATGTTGGACAAATGAAAACTCCCCCCCACCTGTTATAGAAAAATACACAATGTTTTGGACTAAAAACAGTATAAACCAAAATGATGGTGTGGCTGTTTATGTACGCCAGGGATTGAGGGTCTCTGCTTTTGAACCACAATTTCTTGAAGGCAACTGTTTAGTCGTAAACATTCATCCAGACTTTACTATTGTCTGTTCATATCGCCCACCATGTTTTAAAAATCTGACAAATTATCTAGACTCACTTGACCAAGTATTATCGAACATCAGTTCACCCAACATAATTTTTACAGGAGATATTAATATTAATACTCTCGATAACACAAATGGGTCAGTAATGGACTACCTTAACCTAATAGCTATGCATGGTCTTACATTAGGTATCACCTACCCAACTAGGAACGACAGTTGCTTGGATCATTTCATGATCAAAACGCACCACAGTTGGAAAACCGTTGTCTTTGAACAGCCACTCACGGACCACTCTCCAATTCTTCTTAGCGTTAAGAGTACCTATATATCTAAAAATAAACATGTAAAGAAAATGACAAAAATTAATTATGAAAACATTAAAAATATACTTACAAATGAGTCCTGGGATGATATCTATGCACTAAATGATGCAAACGTAGCCGCTGAAACATTAACAAATAAACTATTAAACATCATAAATCTTAATTGTGAAACTAGCCAAATTCAAAACAGATACAAACCACTGAAGCCTTGGATTACAAAAGGGGTAGTAAAATGTATAATAAAAAGAGACAAGCTTCACAAAAAATTTAAATTGTCCCCATATGATGAGGTGATAAAGAAGCAATATCTGGATTACAGAACCACATGTACTAAAGTTATTAAAAATCTCAAAGTCCAATATTATGAAAATAAGCTACAAACTAACAATAATAATATCAGGAACACTTGGAAAATAATTAAGGAGGTATGTAGCATTGGTGCCAAAAATGATATCTCACAAGAACTATTGCATATTAGTGACAGTCCACAAAACTCACTAAATTCGGTTAACAAATATTTCACCACTATTGGCGACAATCTTGCTAAGAATATTATGGCAAAAATAGGTAAAAATGAACATAAACTTACAATGTGTGCAAAGTCATCAAAAACGCCTTCCAACTCAATGGCCTTTCTACCCACTGACCCTCATGAAATTAAGGCCATAATACTCAGCCTACGATCACAAAGTGCACCTGGGTGGGATAAGATCTCTGCTGGTCTACTCAAGCAAAATATTAATTCATTAGTTGATCCTCTTACCTTTTTATGCAACTTAAGTCTGGAAACTGGTGTATTTCCAAAAATCTTTAAAACTGCAATAGTTTGTCCTATTTACAAGTCCGGTGACAAAGAGAGTCCCACAAATTACAGGCCAATTTCATTACTCACAACTTTAGCCAAAATACTAGAAAAAGTAGTCAATAAACGTCTTGTCTCATATTTAGAAAAAAACTATTTCATTAACCCAAATCAGTTCGGATTCAGAGCTGGAATGTCTACGGAAGATGCTGTTCTGAAACTCACTTCCACCCTAGCGACTTACATGGATAGTGGAGATAGATGTATAGGAGTTTTCTTAGATCTGCAGAAAGCTTTCGATACAGTTTCACCAAATATACTTTTAACTAGATTAGAAAATCTTGGCATAAGAGGCACCGTCTTAAACTGGTTTAAGGATTACTTGTTCAACCGACTTCAAAGTGTTAGAGTGGGAGAAGTGGAAAGTGACAAGTTGCCATGCGCATTCGGTGTTCCACAAGGAAGCACGCTAGGCCCTACGCTGTTTCTTATCTATATTAATGACATGTTTAGTGTTGTGTCTGGAAATGTTGAACTTCAAATGTTTGCTGACGACACAGTATTAGTTGCTCATGCAAAAACTTGGAAAGAAGCTCTGCAGCTAGCTGAATCCAATATGGCTAGAATCACGTATTGGCTGGAATCCAATCTTCTTTCTCTGAACACTACAAAAACAAAATACTTATGTTTCCATAAATCACATTTAACCAAGCCAAATGATAATACTAAATTAAGCATTCACACTTATCCTTGTAATATTTCTGTAGATTCACGTACATCTTGTGATTGTGCATTGTTGACTAGAAATACCTCAATAAAATATTTAGGTATTAGTATAGATGAAAAACTTGATTGGCGTACTCATATTGATGCTATGGTCACTAGGATAAGAAAAATGGTATATATATTCAAAAATCTAAGACAAGTTGCTAATAAAAAATTACTTATACAAACTTATCAAACATTATGTGAGTGTCTCATTAGATACTGCATATGCGCATGGGGTGCAGTTTGTAAAACCCACTTACTAAAACTTGAAATAGCCCAGCGGGCAATTCTTAAGGTTCTATTACACCTACCTTTTAGACACCCATCTGCAGACTTATATATGCAAGCGGATGTGCTATCTGTAAGAAAGATCTTTGTCTATGAAATGCTTAAAAGATACCATAAAACTACTGTACCGTTTCTACCAACTAATGCATCAAAGAGGATTGATCGGTGCCCAGTCCCATTTGCACGAACGACGTTTATGCGTCAGCAGTACAACGTACTAGCACCAGCTGTGTATAATAAACTATTAAAAAGTAAAGTAATAAATAAATATTACAGTAACTTTAGCTTCAAAAAAATTATTTACAAATGGCTTAAAGGAAAAACATATGATGAAGTAGAAAAACTGATCACACCCAGTAATATATAAACCTAAGTCATTATAATTTATTATGTACAAGTATATTTATTATTTTGTTCTACTTTTTGTAATACATAACTTAAATACTAGTATTCCACACATGAACACGAACTCACACACACACACACACACACACACACACACACACACACACACACACACACACACACACACACACACATATATACCCACACACACACACACACACACTTACACAAACATATTATATTATATACATTATAATTATTACTTCTGAAAATCTAGACTTAACTTAATCTAAAATTGTATAGCTTTGAACGCTTGATGACAGCCTTTCATTCCATTCATTCTTATTCTTAAGTCTATGCCTAAGATAACTTACCTTTCTATCTTTTAAGTTTATTTTACATTGTTTAAACATTTGAAAATGGACCTATGTGAAAATTAGTAATAAAATAATATCATGGGTGAGGAGTGAGGACGCTGGCCTCTGCAATACAGTAGTGCAGGGGTCAGATGCTTCTTTATAACATATAACAATCAGCAGCCTCTCATTCCATTCACTCTTATTTTGTATGTATTAATCAGTCTATGCTTAAGATAACTTACCTTTCTTTGTTATAACAGCTTATAAGTTACTTATTATTGTTAAAACATTTGAATATGCACCTACAAAACATAATATAAAATTGTATTGCTTTGAATGCTCGATGACAGCCTTTCTTGTCTTTCACTCTTATTTTGTATGTATTGTATTAAACAGTGTATGTTTAAGATAACTTACTATTTTTTAAAGTTTCTTCTTTAAATTGCATATAATATATAGAAATGTGTTAAGTAGTAGTGACAGCCTTTCTTGTCTTTCACTCTTATTTTGTTTGTATGAAACAGTGTATGTTTAAGATACTTACTATTTTTTTTTAAGTTTCTTTTCTTACTTTTAAATTGCATATAATATATAGAACTGTGTTAATTTGTAGTAATACTATCATGGGCGAGGACGCTGGCCTCTGCAATACAGTTTACACTAGTGCAGGGGACAGAGGCTTCTTCTTAATGTAAAACAGTTTCTGGTTCTAATAAAGATTTATTATTTATTATTTATTTATTAAAAACAAAACAAAAAAACCTTAGATTGATTGTCGAAATGATTAGATGACTACAAACTAAAAAAAGTCGCCAATAAAATAAAAATCAAAAAACCCGACTGCTAAACAATTTTAATTAAAAAGACCGAAACAAGACCTAATTCTGCCGGAGGTGTCTATCTAATCCATGTTTAAATTGATACGACTCTTGCTTACGAGTAATTTCATGCCAAGATGAATAGAAGGCTACATAGAAAGACTGCATTTTGTAGTCCACTTTCTTCTTCTCCATTTTTCTATGTAGCCTTCTTTATAGCGTTTTTCGACTAGCCGGCCCGGCACCGGCCCGGCGCCGCGAGGCTCCTTTTTTCCACTTGCCGGTTTTCGCCGGCGCGGGCGGCAGGGTTGCCAACCATACTTTCTTTCATAAAGATTAAAATCAAGAAAAAAATGTTTCTTCAATTATTTTCCTGATTATTTAAAAAAAGTAATATTCGGTGAAACTTTGCTCTTAAAATTTTTAGAGGCGCGAATAAAAATTATAAATTCGTAAATCTCTGGCACTATACACGATTCGCAAAAAATAAAAATATTATAGTGTAAAAACTATACCAAAGTATTCTTCAATATGGAAAACAATTGCGGAAATCCTAAAGGAAAGCAGAAAAAAAATAAAGTCTAAATATTTAAAAAACTTAAAATGTCAGAAACTACTTGACTTGTAGGAATGAAATAAAGTACAAAATTTGTGTCTCTAATGATTAATCTAATCAGCTAGATAGCAAGTTTACAAACCCTCGTAATTAATTTAAATAAAATAAATTCGTTTTTAGAGAGTTCAAAAATGACCAATTTAAAAATTGAATTTCTCATAAACTAAGTAAAATGCGCACACGGGAGTTCTACTCTTGCATTTGAAAATATTTGAAATATAAGACGCCATCGACTCATGTCCGATTTTGGGGGTTTCTAAAACACTGTGGCATTGCTGAGAAAAATCGATATCGTTGTACAGCCAAATTATCAAGGCGTCGTCGTCGCCCCAAAAAATTTGAGGGCCGCTGCCCTACATTATTATAACCATATAACTTTGTTTTACTACACCCAGTGTAATTCATTTCAACAAATAAGTTTTTGTTATCTAAAGTTTCATTAAAAAGCATTACCAAAAACAAAGTCGAGGGCTTTCCTTAGTATGGTTATTGTTTAGGTACTTACTTATTATAATTGTATATTTTATGTACTTGTATGGAAAGTACAATATTCAATAAAAACAATATAAGGTCAATTGTGTCATTGACCTACGTATAGACGTCGCCTGTGTAAGATTTATCAATAGGATATTATTATTCCAATGTTTTGATGCTAGAGGCAGCACCAGCATAGACTGGAAACAAATTATCGGACGTTTTCTTCGGATGCGGCTTGTTTCTATCTGATTAATACAAAATTGAAAATACTACACCGTGCACATTGTCTGACATAAGTCGCAGACGCGACCTTGAGCATTCGGACGTCCGAGAACATAATCTGGCTGGCCCGATCTTTTTGCATCCGCGGACGTCCGTGGTTGAACCGTGCACATTGTTAAGCCGCATCCATCAGCCGCCAAAGAGAATATAATCACTGTGTCAGCCGCGACTTATGAAAACGTCCGATAATTTGTTTCTAGCTTAAGTTTTGTTCGACGTTTGACAATGTTTCTGTCAATATTATGATGTATTTTTTCGGAAGTCGTCGAATTTTTTCAGATTATTTACTGTATGTGCTAGTAGCGCCATCTGCACTAATCTTTGCGTAATGTTATCTAAGGAGAGGTCGTCAGTACAAAGCACTAAGCAACCTTTATAGGCGGCCATGTTTTTAAAATGGCTGTCTAAAAACTCTACTATCAAAATACGAACTTTAAGAAAAAATTCTACTTGAGACTGTCAAAAGCGGCCATTTTTACTGTTACGTACCCAAAGGGTAAAAACGGGACCCTATTACTGAGACTTCGATGTCCGTTCGTCTGTCCGTCTGTCCGTCTGTCTGTCTCCAGGCTGTAGTTCAAGAATCAGTTATTAGCTGGACTTCTGAAATTTTCACAGATTGTGTATTTCTGTTGCCGCCAAGGACGTTGAAAATAAGTTGCCGCTATAACAACAAATACTAAAAATTTATAAAATAAATATTTAAGGGAGCCCCCTTACAACAAACACAATTTTTTGTCTACTTTCGCTCTATACCGAATACCGATACGGAACCTTTCGTGCGCGAGTCCGACTCGCACTTGGCCAATTTTTTAAATAATGATTCAGGTGTAGGTTGTGCCATAATAATTGTTCATGATCAGAAATATTCAGTTTTATCCAATCGCCTGGGTCCCGGTACATTTACCATAGGTGTAGGAGCTTAAATATTGATTTCTAAAAAAATCATGGAGTCCCCATCCCCTGCGTCGAATGCGTTAATGCATTTCTCTGCGTGAATTATTATTTTTAACAAAAAATTAAAACAGACTTCCAAGGTAAAAACAATATTATTTATAATGAACAAAAAAGTGTTAAATAATTCTTCCTCTTTAAAGTGCCTTATGGATAATTCTCCTAAACCTCAACTATTTCTGTACACAATCTACATTATTTTGAAGACGGTACCAGCTATAAGAATGCTGAGTTGTATGACAAAATATTTTTAATATTTAAGACTGGTACCGACTTCAAAATAATGTAGATTGTGTACAGAAATAGTTGAGGTTTAGGAGAATTATGCATAAGGCACTTTAAAGAGTAAGAATTATTTAACACTTTTTTGTTCATTATAAATAATATTGTTTTTAACCTGGAAGTCGGTTTTAATTTTTTGTTAAAAATAATAATTTCACTCTTTTAAGTGATTTATAAGCTGGTTTTCTGCACAGACTAATATGTGTTATGCTTAGTTACTTTGGATCCAGGATACACTTTCATGATATTATGAGAACTCATTGTCTGATATCACTACTTCAGAATTGCTTACTTAACTCCAAGCATATACCACTGTATACCTAATGTATATGCTTGGCGTTAATCAAGCAATAAACGCCTGTCTTTAAAGGCTCTAAAGTTCTGTTCAGTGACTTTCTATCATTTACACTCATGAAAACAACTCAACATTACTAGATGACGCCCGCAACTTCGTTGCGCCAAAATTCGTTTATCGCGCGGAAACTTAAAATTTTTCCGGGATAAAAATATCCTATCCTATGTCCTTTCTAGGGACTCAAAGTATCTCCATGCCAAATTTCAGCAAAATCGGTTCATCTGTTCGAGCGTGAAGAGGTAACAAACGGACAGACTGATAGACAGACAGACACACTTTCGCATTTATAATATTTGTATGGATGCTCAAATATAACTAAAATCGTCCTTATAAATTTTAAGAATTTTCCTCATAGATCTTATGATCAAGTTGCTGTATTTACTGGGTAACCTAAACACCAAGGTCGAGTCATTTACATTGAAATAACATTATAATTTTTTAAATCGTTCTACAAATTCGGGCTTTGTTCTTAAAGACGATTAAAAGTAACAATAATAGGGTTATAATTAGATAACTCATGGTGTGGTGACTGGTAGTAGTGATGATGATGATGAATGTAACTTGCATAGTAGCATATGCTTTCAGTTCTTAAACCGACTCCGAAACCCCCAAACTTGTATATATATAAGGAATCCGGAGTTCTCTTAGCACCTTCGGAACCATGGTATAACTAATTTTAAAATCTTGCTTTTTGGTAGCACATACTTAGGATACTTCTCATAAAATCGAAATCATTATATTATGTTTCCATATAAATTTGGAGGAGTTCCCTCGATTACTCACGGATGTATGGTGGAATGGTGGTGATGATGATGATGATAAATTTAATTTGCATATTAGTATATGCTTTCAGTTCTTAAGACAACGCCGAAACCCCCAAACATGTATCTATTAGGAGTAAGGAGTTCTGTTCACCACCTTCGAACCATGGTATATCCTGGTGCAAATTCTTACTTTTTGGTAACATATGCCTGAAATACTTCATATGAAACCAAAAAAAACATATGTTTCCATTTGAATTTTGAGGAGTTCCCTCGATTACTCATGGATCCCATCATCAGGTCACCACTTTTCTGAACAGTGCTTTTTGGTAGCATATGCTTAGGATACTTCTTATAAAATCGAAATCATTATAAGTTTCCATATAAATTTGGAGGAGTTCCCTCGATTACTCACGGATGTATGGTGGAATAGTGGTGATGATGATGATGATTAATTAAATTTGCATAGTAGTATATGCTTTCAGTTCTTAAGACAACGCCGAAACCCCCAAACATGTATCTATAAGGAGTAAGGAGTTCTGTTCACCACCTTCGAACCATGGTAAATCCTGGTGCAAAATCTTACTTTTTGGTAACATATGCCTGGAATACTTCATATGAAACCAAAAAAAACATATGTTTCCATTTGAATTTTGAGGAGTTCCCTCGATTACTCATGGATCCCATCATCAGATCACCACTTTTGACAAAATGGGACCAAATTGGAGTGGAACCTAATATAACAAAAGAAAAATTTTGAAAATCGGTTCATAAACGGCGGAGTAATTGTTGAACATACATAAAAAAAAAAAACCACAGACGAACGTATAACCTCCTCGTTTTTGGAAGTCGGTTAAAAAAAAAAGGTACGTATATTATTGTATATTTTTGGAATAAATTAGAATTTTTGAAAACGTTTTATGACAATCAATGGTTACATTGGCCATCACGCTATTACACAACTCAATTAAAGAAAACCCAATGGAACCCAAGAACTCGTATAGTAGAGATATACTCGTATTATACGATATTTGTAGTATAACGTTCGTTACGATAGAATAATCGTATCGTACGATGTTATTTTCTTCCTCGTCTAGGGCGATTATATTAATGCTATTTAATAAACTGAATAAGGTTAGATTCTCATTTATGTAACATCCTCGTAGTTGCTCTGTATTGTAATCTTTTGCATCTTTGTCACACACGTAAGTTATATTTAGCTATTCAAAGGTTTTTGTCTCCAAAATCCCTACCAACGTTATGTATGTAAGTTTGTTTGTTACACTTTTATGCGACAACTCTCTAAAATATGTAAAATGGAAGTATTACAATTTATAAGTAAAAAAGAGAAGATTAAATTATTACGTGTGAAATAGGGAATATCAATTTTCCCTCCCAGGAGTCCTAATTTATGCTACAGGATAAAGTTAGAATACTTTTATGATTTATTTTTATTAAAACAATCTTTATTGCGCTAAAATTTGTTGAAAGAAGTAAGTATCCTATTTCATTCCCATACTAATTTCAACAAAATTGGTTCAGCGGTTTGAGCATGAACAGGTAACAGACAGTTTTTTTGTGACAGAGATATATTTTTTGTATTTATAATGTTAGTATGGATAACTACTTCAAACATTTTCATCAAGCATCTTCAAAATGCACATAGTATAAGAAACGTATATTTGTACACCATACTTATATAATAATATTATTTTATTTTAGATGAATCGTTGGATTGTAAGCTGTGCACTTATAGGTATTATTTACGTGGTTCTAACAATATTCAAATGGAGGAAAGGCAGATATTTAAGTCATCTACCAAGCTGGCCGTATTTGCCCTTACTGGGTAATATGCATCTTTTATTGGGCAATAAGGAGCGTAAGTAAAAAATCAGATGTAATAATAATTGAACTATAATATAGTTCAATTGTATAGTTACTATACTGCGTGACTGGTGAGACATGTTCAATACTCGAGGACGTGATATTTGGCTATTATATTAGTTGGAAAAAAATAATATAAAAAATTAATATCATTTGATCACTGAGTAAATGTAGATTAAAGTTAAATAATTATTTACCCAACGCATGGACACCGCGAGTGGGAGGGATAGTTGTGTGGTGTTTCTTTGGTAGCGCACGCCTCTGCACCGGCCGCATAGTATGCCTACTTGCCTAGCCGCATAATTTATTTAGTATCCAGGATTCATTTATTTTTGGGAAATTCGGAAAAAAATTAAGAACCTAATTTTATTACATAATTATAATGAGAATCGAGTACAGAGTACCTACTCTCCATAAGTATCGGTATTGTCTCACCAGTCATGTTGTATAATTGAATATTAAAAAAAATATCAAAATAATAGAAATAGGGTGTATTTTTAATCAATTTTTTAGAAATTTTCCGACGACTCTTACAAATTTCTGATGCGATGGAAAAATCTGGGTTACCCTTCGTCTTTTGGGTTGGAATTTATCCGGCTTTAGGTAAATATTGCCCTAATTCTTGTGGATAAAAACGATACGCATAAACTTTTAAAAATCTACACCTATTTTTTTAAGTGTCAACGCCGTAGAGTCTCGTTCAAAGACTACAACGAACTTAAAGCGGTCGTAGGCAAATAGAGAGACAAAAAAAGACAGTTAAAGTGAATAAAATATAACTAAATAGTAAGTATGCACTAAAACTATTTTATGATACAGTCATATCAGATCCTGAAGAGGCGAAATTGGTATCCAACGCTTGCATAGAGAAGCCATATCTTTACAAGTTTGCTCGGGAGTGGGCAGGAGACGGGCTGCTTACTGCTCCAGGTAAGAATGCTAGCTATGTTTGAATGCGTAAAAAATGGTAAAAAAAATATGTAAAATACAGATACAGCATTAATGAAGAAAAATATTTAATGCCCGGTTTCTGTTTTTTGTCGTCGTTGCTGATTTAGTGCAGCACGAGTCGGCGCATGAGTACCGAAAACTATTCCACCTCAATTTTTTATGCGATACTCTTCAAATTGCCCTCCTGATGATATAAATGCATGTTGCCAAGGCGCAACCCGGTGCCATATTGTTTAAAACAAAATTGTTTAAACAATTGCAAGGAATTTTTATTTTTCAACCGGACAATTTTTTTTTATATTCTTTATTGAAGTACCAATAAAAAGGTCCTATGACTTTTAACGATAAAGTTAATATTTTTAAAGATATGAATGTTTAAAGGTTCGAAAAATCTCAAATTTGGGTACTTTCGACCCACGAAAAATATATTAAAAATAATAATAATGTTTAATTAACTATTTTTCCTGGGTCGAAAGTACCCAAATTTGAGATTTTTCGAACCATTAAACATTCATGTCTTTAAAAATATTAACTTTATCGTGAAAAATCATAGGACGTTTTTTCCTTGCAATAATTGTTTAAACCATTTTTGTTTTAAACAATATGGCGCCGGGTTGCGCCTTGGCAACATGCATTTATATCATCAGGAGGACAGTTTGAAGAGGATCGCATAAAAAAATTGAGGTGGAATAGTTTTCGGTACTCGTGCGCCGACTCGTGCTGCACTAATTGGTTAATGCTTTGGCACTAGCCAATCAAAAGCAGTAGTTAACAGATAAAAGCGTGAGTTGAGCATGTTATTAAGTTAATTCAAAGTTAATTAAGAAAAATTGAATTAAAATTTGTCAATTCCTTTGGAAGCTACGATGTCACGGACATATTCATACAGACTGTTCAAAAATGGCAAAAGGCGAAAAATTACCAGCATATTATTATCTTTCACGTTTTTTGATAGGACACATTTGGAGGAAAAACATAAAGATAATGGCAGGAGCCTTCTCAAGCCAGGTGGTAAGCAATTACCAGGCAATCTTCAATGAGCAAGCCAAAAAGTTGGTTGAGATGATGAAGACCAAGATTGACAGGGGACCCTTTGACGCCAAGCGGATCATAGCACATGCTACTCTTGAAGCTATTTGTCGTAAGCCAATATCGTGTAATTTTAATCATCACGAATCTCTACAACCTGCCTAATAATTGGTAATATACAATTAGTTAACTAGATGCCCTGTAGCTGATTGGACGATTTGAAGAAGATACGTACCTAAGGGCTGCCTAAGGTCGGGATGGTCAGCGCTCGTTGGAGCAAGGTGGTGGCTAAGCTGCGTTGTGAGAAATGTGTTTTGAAGAACCAATAGAAACGCTTCATTTGCCTGACCACGTTCAGCGCAACGATTCTGTTGGTTCTTGTAAAACACATTTCTCACAACACAGCTTAGCTCAGCTCCGGTGGAAACGCAGCCTAAAAGCTGATGATGATAATGTAGATGATCATGACAGTTTACACAAAAGTAATTTATACAGAGTAATTTGTAATTTTATTATAGAAACGGCGTTAGGTATACCAGATATATCGAAGAGTATTGCAACGAAGGAATACTATGACGCGTACACCAAAGCACTAGAAAAACTTGTAGAACGAGGGTTGAATATTTTCCTACACCCACAGTTTATATACAGAAGTACGAAAGCATACAAGGAATATATGAATCATGTAATGGTTGTACGAAATGTATCTGGAAAAGTGAGTGAACTTCACTATGAAGAGACTGCAAAATTATCTATCTCAATTCTAACTTAAAATAAATTATTTTAATTTCAGGTGCTTAGGAAACT
Source organism: Plebejus argus (assembly GCA_905404155.3). Taxonomy (NCBI): domain Eukaryota; kingdom Metazoa; phylum Arthropoda; class Insecta; order Lepidoptera; family Lycaenidae; genus Plebejus; species Plebejus argus. Next base: position 2,875,890 of record FR989945.1, read on the forward strand.
AAAGTTAAATGAAAAAGACACAGAAGTTAGGGAGTCTAGTGAAAATGGTTAGCTAAGTGAAGCAGATATAATATATAAACAGGTTACTATTCTCATAGAATTTAATACAAATACATTAATTACAGGTATATCTGGGCATAGAGCCAAATCATTTTTAGACATATTACATGATTTAAGTAGAAGCAACGCTAACATGACTGAAGAGGAAATTAAATCAGAAGTTAACACAATAATCTTCGCTGGTCAAGAAACAGTAACCACCACTTTACATTTAATTTTTATTATGATTGGTAGTAGAGAAGATGTCCAGGAAAAGCTGTATAAAGAGTAAGTGTTAATTTAAATGTAATTAAAAAAATCTTATTAAAAAAGATAATATTGATACAAGGAGCAATGTTCTATTTACAAAAACATTAAAAATAAACGATTTTTATTCTCAACATGTATCAAATTTATTTAAAAGGATTAAAGAAATATTCGGTGATACAAAACGTGATGTTAATAGAGAAGATCTAGAGAAGATGGTATATTGCGAAGGAGTCATTAACGAGACCTTACGACTGTATCCATCCGTACCTGTGGTTATAAGGAAAGTGGATACAGATATACAATTGAGTAAGTAAATCGTACAAAGAACCTGTATACTTGAGGTTAGGCCAAAAAAAAGGGTAGCTATAATTTGAAATGTCTTTTTAAGATAATATTATAGCTTTGTCAAATAGGCAAATCAATGTGTCTCTTTTGTTTAATTTAATTTATTTACTTTTTATCGTAAATTGATTACTTAACAAGCTGGTTATCAATTGTTTTGTTTAGGGGATTGTCTGCTACCTAAAGGATCATTCTTTATTTTAAACATGTGGGCCTCCGGTCGATCAAAGCGGCATTGGGGTCCAGATGTTCTGGATTTTCGACCTGAACGCTGGAGAGAACTAACACCTCCCATGCTCGCGTTTAGTATTGGAAAGAGAGCATGTATTGGTAAGTTCTTAGCTTTAGTAAGTACTCAACTTGGAAAATTTTAGCTGCAATTAAAGTATTTTAAAAATATACGAAACAATTTTTGCTAAGTGATGAGAAATAAACATTTGGTTTAAAGTTTACTGGTTTCCCTCTATTGTTTTATTCAAATACCTAGTATTATGCCCTTTAATAATAGCAAATTTGTAAAATGAAAGACGTATATTATTTATCCGAAAAAAGAAAACATATTTTCAAACGGTGCCGAAATGCTATGAATCATGTCATTTAAGTAGTAAACTATTTTGTTCCAGGAAAACGATACGCTATGCAAATATTAAAAACAATTCTGGCGTACTGCATTCAGGATTTAATTTTCAAGTCAGACCCAGAAGAATTGAAACTGAAAATAGATGTCACTTTGCGAACGTACGCAGGAGATCTGATACAAGTTGGGCTAAGAAATTCCAAATGAATAAATAAAATATGTTTTACATAAAGTGTTTTACTCTATTTCGCCAATATTACTTTGAAAAAAAACTAATATTCCATTTTTTACGTTACCGAACCCTAATCAAACCGCTCTTAGTCAATAGGAAAATATGCAGGCTATTGACAGAACTATTGAATTCAAATTCGTTGTCAGTGCATTTGTAAAGCTGATAATTTGTTTTTATGCTTGTTTTATGTAAATACAACGCTTAGTTTGTTACAACAAAAAATAATATTATAAGTTATTATTTCAGTTTCTTTGAAGTATTAATTATTAGTACAAGTAGATGAAACACATAATTATCTACTTATTTGTAAAGCTGTTAATTTGTTTTTATGCTATTTTTATGTAAATACAATGCTTAGTTTGTTACAACAAAAAATAATATTATAAGTTCTTATTTCAGTTTCTTTGAAGTATGAATTATTAGTACAAGTAGATGAAACACATAATTATCTACTTAGTTCTTTCATCTCTTTTTACACTTCCATAACTTTTTTATCAACAAAATCTATTTTTACAGCGTGACATTAAATGTGCCTATGTCTGAGAACTAATTATATCAATTAAAATGAGTGTTATTCGTTGGAACATGTTGTTTAGTTTAATTATAGTGTTTGTAAGCATTAATTACTTTCTTTTATACTATTTTCAGTATCAATATTGATTAGTTCTTTATTTCCATCAATAGCTTTGCAATGCCGTCTCGCTTTTCGTTGTTTCCTTAAGAAGAGTCCTTTTTAAAAAATACTTCTGACTATCTTAGGGTGTTTCGGTTAAGTTTATTTTCAGACAATTTTATAATGTCGTTGTTTAAAGAAATTCGTAGTGATAGATGTGATTTGCTGTACTTATTTTCAAACATAGCAGTGCTGTTGAGATACGTGACTTTAACCATTTTTAAAGATTCCAAACGTAAGTAACTGTGTTTGCGTTTAGATCCATACTAATATTATAAATTCAAAATACAAAATATATGATGTAAATTAAATCCCATCAAAAACATACCTGTAAAAATGGGGCCAAGTTCCTATCGGCTAATTTTTGGCACAAAAAAGAGTTGAAATCCAATCCAATGCCAAGTTCAGATGCACTTCATCGATCGTAATCATCTTCATCAACAGCCTGATCCATAATACTTCTAAATTTTTACTTGGCAGGTTTTTGTGCTATACGGAACACTATCTTGATGAATTGTACACCTACTTAATTAGATAATATACTTAATTAAATTAAATTAACCTGCCAAGTTCAAATTTAGAAGTATTATGGATCAGGCTGTTGCATATCTTCATAGCCTTATCTAGATTTGAGAAGAACCAGAAACACGATTAATGTATTTTGCCTCGATACATTTCTCGATCGAAATGACCTCTTCTTAAAATTACGAAATTTGAAGATTATTTTTAAACGAGAATAGATGTATTGTAGGAAATTAGTCTAATTAATAGACACCTTTGCAACCCAAAATCGTATAGAAGCATTTTGCTTAAATGCTCCTAGTTATGGTTTAAATAAACAAAATTACGTTTTTTTGCATGTTTTCCGAGCGAGCCGATAGCTTCTGGCCGCAGCGTATTCACGACTTTATAGTCATACAAATTAAGTATAAAATTGCCCTTGCGGTAAAATTACTATCAATATAGCGCCTTAAATGTCTTTATTGTTTTTTAATCTACATATACTACACGACCTGTGTGCCAAATTTCATAACGCTAGGACAATTGGAAGTGGCATCTTAAGTTCGTAGATGAATCGACTCACGCTTGACCGATTTCTTAAATTTCGCAATTTTTTTGTTAATCCACACATAACACTCGACCTGTGTGCCAAATTTCATAACGCTAGGACAATTGGAAGTTTCTTCTATAGTTCGTAGATGAGCCGACTCACGCTTGACCGATTTCTTAAATTTCTTAATTTTTGTTAATCTACTTATAACGCACGACCTGTGTGCCAAATTTCATAACGCTAGGTCAATTATTGAAAGTTGTCTCTTAATTTCGTAGATAAACCGACTCACGCTTGACCGATTTCTTGAATTTCTAAAATTTCAGAATTTTTTGGTAATCTACATATAACACCCGACCTGTGTGCCAAATTTCATAACGCTAGGACAATTGGAAGTGGCCTAGAGGTTTTGATTACCGGTCAGTGAGTGAGTGAGTGAGTGAGTCAGTGCCAAAATTAGCTATTTTTACAGGCAGATATCTCAGGACCTACCGAAGCTATATCTATGAAATTTGGTATACTGCTTGAGTATTTGTATATAATTACGTAGGTATAATTTTATCTTTGCACTCGCAATAGCCACTGAGCTTCAGGGGGGTCAAAAGTGCGTCGAAACGGTTCGTGTAAATAGTGCACGGCAAGCGCGCGGCCTGCTGGAACTTGGCCGCGCACGGCCGTGCGCTTTGATTGGGAATTGGTCATCTCTAACTACCTGTTGCTGTAGTATTTGATGTGAAAAAGTGCTTGTCCTTAATATCATCCAGCCCCAAGCGGTCGCATGCGACCGCGATAACAATAAATAAGCTATTAAGTGTCTCGTTTTTCCATTAACAGCTTTGATAAAATACTGACTATTTTTCAAAATAATGCCTTAACTCTTATTCGTGAATATTCTCAGGAATTTATGGAACTAAGATAATATTATACTAAATATCATTCACTAGGAGACGCGAACTCTGTTCCGCCAAAATTTGTTTATCGCACGGGAACTGTACATTTATCCGCGATATAAAGAATCCTATGTCCGTTCCCGGGACTCACAGTATCTCCATACCAAATTTCAGCAAAGTCGATTCAGCGGTTTTGGCGTGAAGTGGTAACAGACAGACAGATAGAAACACTTTTGCATTTATAACATTATTATATTATAAGTATTGAATAATTTTTTATGAGAAAAACTTAACAAGTCAACATTCATCAATTGGCCCATCCTCATAAGCTCCTACCCAAACTCATCGTCATTAGGTTCACCACTGGGTGCGTATCTGGTGACATGGTCAGCCATCGTGGCCTACTGCTACGTCTACATATTTTCTATGCACTGGTTCATCTTCGTCCGGTGCCAAGAGACTGGTGATTTGGTGGCCGCCTCCGTGGTCTTCTCACTTGGAACCAATAGCTCGACATGTGTAACGAAGTTTATTTTCATGAAATATTACAGGTGAGATCAATTGTCTTTTAAAAGACGAAGTTATATAATGTTGGCCTCAAATGCTTATTTCAATTAAACTTTCGTGCTACAAGTAGCAACATTTATCTATACATATAATAAAACTGTAGAAATGTGAATTCTGTACATTAAAGATATTCAAAAAATAATAAGCGGGGGGTGTCACTAGATCGCTATAGAAGCCTAAAGTGTGGTTAGTTTTTGTCTGTCTGTCTGTCTGTCTGTCTATCACACGAAAACTACTGATCCGATTTGAAAGCGGTTTTCGCAGATATATTTGTCTTCTTCCAACTTAATATCTGGGGTACAAAAAAATATCCCCCCACCCCTCCAAGGGGATAAAAGAGGGGTCAGATTTTGTATCAAACTTTTGTCTTTAACACGAAAACTACTGATCCGATTTACATACGGTTTTCGCAGTTATATTTGTCTTCTTCCAACTCAATATCTCGTGTATAAACTCCCCTCCCCCCCTCTGGGGACCAAAAAGGGGGTCAGATTTTGTTTCAAATTTTTTCTTTAATGGACTTACTTCATATTATCTATACTTCTATACTACTATTATAAAGAGGAAAGATTTGATTTTTTGTTTGTTTGTTTGTTTGTTTGAGTCGAATAGGCTCCGAAACTACTGGACCGATTTGAAAAATTCTTTTGCTATTGGAATCTTACATTATTTCTGCTGAACATAGGCTACATTTTATTTTGGAAAAAAGTAGGGTTCCGTAAGATATTTGAGTTTTTCGGACGCAAGGTGTAAAAAATCAGCTAGAAAAGTTACTTATTTTGCGTACGCTGCCTAAACTATAAAAGATAGAACCATAAAATGTTCTAAGTAATTGTAGATCTTATAAATATCTACAAAAAAGTCCGCGACACACTATACCTATCTATGTCGAGTGAGGCACAATAACCATTTATTTATTTAAAAATCCTGATTTTTTTTTTGACTAAATTGAAACGGATATATTTTACTCACGCTATTAATCCTTATCAAAATAAATTATTTTATCACTAAGTACAGTTTATGTAGATAATATTTGGTCTTTGAATGATTAAAATTGGACGTTTGGTTTTGAAATTATGGCGAAATTAAAATATTACGATAGTGGGCGTCACCAAAGTGCGTGCGGGAGGAATACAATATTCTGTTGTAGAAATGAAAATTCTGTACATAAAAGATATGAAATGACACCCGAAATTACACTTTGTCACTACATCGCTAGAGAAGCCAAAAATGTGGTTAGTTTTTTGTCTGTCTGTCACTCTTTCTGTCTGTCTGTATGTTTGTTCCAGCATCACACGAAAAATACTGATCCGATTTGAATGTGGTTTTCGCAGATATATTTATCTTCTTCCAACTTAACATATTCTGGTGTATAAAATTTTTTCCCCCCACCCCTCTAAGGGGACAAAAGAGGGGGTCAGATTTTGTATCAAACTTTTTTCTTTAACACGAAAATTACTGATCCGATTTGCATACGGTTTTCACAGATTTGCATACGGTTTTCGCAGATATATTATGTTTGTCTTCTTCCAACTCAACATCTGGTGTATAAAAATCCTCCCCCCCTCCCCTCTGGGGACCAAAGAGGGTTCAGATTTTGTATACAACTTTTTTCTTTAGTGGACTTACTTCATATTAGGTATTAACTGTGTTTTTCAACTTAACACCTGGTGTATGACCTTCCCCCCCACACCCTCTTAGGGGACAAAGGAGGGGGTAAAACATGTATCAACTGATGATGTAGAAAATATACTTGAAATGGCAAAACAACGTTTGCCGGGACAGCTAGTTAACTGTATTTTCCAACTTAACATCAGGTGTACACAATTTTTCCCCCCACCCCTCTTAGGGGACAAAAGAGGGGGTAAGAGTTTGTATCAACTGATGAAGTAGAAATACTTTAAATGGCAAAACAACGTTTGCCGGGTCAGCTAGTTTAAAAATAAAATTAGCAACATATCCGTCTGTAGAGTACGTGCAATAGCAGTAGATACACGTCAAGCAAATAATACAGTAAAAGTTTCGTATTAGTGACACCAGTTTGCAGTAAATTATCTCTAAATCAATCTTATTTTCAGGGAAGAGATGTGTGATCTGATAAGTCGATATTTGGAGTGTGACACTAAAGTACCTCCAAAGACTCGGTTTCATACAAACCTTCAAAAACAGTTGAAGGTGGTGAAGAGACGAGCGTTTAGTGTGTGGATGTGTTTGGTCGGAATCGCTTATTTGTATGCGTCAATGGCGTTGCTACGACCTGGACGACATTTCCCTGAAGATTTATACGTTGTCTACGGTATGTAGCGATAATAATAATTGTTACTAAATATTAATAATAGGTATATCTCCTTACTGAATATCGATTTAGGACCTAAACCTATTTGAACATAAAATAAAATTGGCTGAAACATATAAACGCTAAAAACAAAAACAAAACGCTGCACTACAAAAATTGAATAGGTCAAATTTAATAAAATAATGTGTACTTTGCAGGCTTGGAACCTCCTTTTGAAACACCAAACTATGAAATATCATTATTTCTTATGGCGCTAAGTATTACAGTAGCAGTATACCAATTGTCTGCAGTCAAAGCCCTTGTGGTCGTTATGATTGGTTATGTTGAATCTCAAGTATTAGCTCTGAGTGAGGAGTGCCTGCATATTTGGAACGATGTAAGCAAAGAAAACGATAAGAGACATCAAAATAGTTCTGATGAAGACAGAGAAAGAGACGAACACCAGCGTGAAGAAATCATAAACTTACAAATCAGGTTTAAATTAGTAAATGTGTTGCAATTCCACGCATACAATGTAAGACTTTTACAAGATTTTGAGAAGCTCTATCGATGGATATCATTCGTTGATTTCATGATGATAGTTTTTGCAATAATATCGGAGTTGCTTGGGAAGGTGGAGAACACATATTTGGAAATACCGTATACGGTGGTGCAAATCTATATAGATTGTTACATTGGCCAGAAGCTTACTGATGCAAGCGAAGTATTTTGCAATGCTGTCTATGATTGTAAATGGGAGAATTTTGACGTGAGCAATAGGAAGATAGTGCTGATGCTACTGAGAAACTCCCAAAAGCCAATCGAGATAACTGCCGGTGGAATATCTCCTTTAAATTATGCTACTTTTATGTCTATAATGAAAACATCGTATTCTGCATACACGACGCTACAATCTTCTGTTTCATAAGCTTGAGTGTCCAAATTGAAGAATAATTGTTTAAATAAGACTTAATTAAGTCTTCATTTATGTTTAACGTCATATTATGTACGAGATTTTGTGGTGTCCTTATAATTATATCTTGCAAATATAAATATAATTTTAAAAATGTTGTTATTATATCTCCTGAATAGTAAAATAATATTATGTCAGTAACACTATAAGCATACAGTTGGATTATCTCAAAAGTTTGGGAACCTACCTTACATAAACGCAAAGGGTGCAATTAGTAAGATATTGGAAATCGCGATGACCTTTCAGTAAGTAAATAAACATAACGTAGCGAACGCAAATAACGTACAGTTCGAAGTATCGTTCAGGAGTTATTTACAAAATAATTAGCATCGACCCCACAATGATTGTTTTAGTGTTCAATGTAGACTTAAGATAGGATCTAGGTAAATAGAAAACCACGTTACGAGCAAACTCAAGTTTTATGTGACCTAGTGTCGAAGGCAGAATTGCGAGATGAGTCAAAAGTTATTGTCATCATGATAACAGCGCGCAGCGTGCATGATAACAAGAAGAAACTTAACTATTATTAAATATTAAACGTTCTATTCTATTGAAAGTAATTTATAAAGTGATAAACAATATTAAAAATGTGTGCCAAAGTAATGCACTGAAAATGACATAGTAAAAAAATTTAATTAGTCGCTTGCGCAGTTAAAAACTCTGGTATCAGTGTCAAGCTACCGTATGTATCATTATGGCACCGTGGTGTAAAGAACCCTTTACAAAATGCTAAAAATACGCCAGTTCAGTTTAGAATATTCAGACTTGGAGACTTCGATAAAAAATCTAGCATTCATTTTCCGAAAAGCCACAATAAATATAGATGGAAGTAAAGAACGTAAGGACCATTATTACGTAAAAATTACCAGCGTTTAGTTTTAAAGTTGAGTAAGAATATTTTTCATTGCCTTTTGAGTTAACTTACTCCTGTCGACTTCTTGGTTTAGGCCTTCTTGGGTCAGTATTGAGTTTTAGGCCTTCGATTATTACTATGATATTAACTTTATTACGTTCTGCCTTCTTGATTTCTTCATATACTTTAAAATATTCATTTCTGATTCAGGTGTTCCCTTGGTAGTTCATATTATAGCTGGTTTTTGCTTTGCTAGCTATGTCTACGTTTACCAGATATCTATGGTCTGGTTTGTGTTCATCCGATGTTTGGAAACCAAAGACTTTACAGCGGCAAGCATTGAGTTCTCTTTGGGGATGTGTAGCTTCACAGGTCTTACATATTTCCTGTATTTTAAAATGTTTGGGTAAGTTGCCAAATTAAGGTAAGATTTAAGTACAATATAACCTGTTTTTATATCTTGAAAACAGGTTGATCATCACCAGGAAGATACTTCTTTTTCATAACATTATTATTCAATACAATCAAAACAAACCCCATTTCAAAATAAGAATTTCCAAAAATACTATGACGGTACAAATGTTTATCACAAGCATAATTAAATACAGTTCTTACTTTTAAATTTCTATTTTTTAGGGGGAGAATGGAATACATAGTGGAAAAGTATTTAGAATGTGATAAATCAGTGATAAGAGGGACACGTTATTTTAGAAACTTGCAAAAATATTTGAGGATGATCAAAAAACGTGCTCTGACCATTTGGACGGTGCTCTTTGTGAATGCTGTGATTTATATTCTATATCCATTTATTATAATTGATAAAAATTCCTCACAAGATTTGCTAATTATTTATGGTTAGTTTGATTTCATTATCTATGTTTCTTCATTTCAATTTTCATTGAGAGTATTTGTTATTAAGTGTATAAACACTTTTCTTTCCCCAAGTTAAAGATTTTTATAATGAACGATTTTGTTTTAATTTTGATCATTTGTTGTAATAATACTAAATAAATGTATTTTTTCCAGGTCTGGAACCATTATACGAGTCTCCCAATTACGAAATAGCAATGATTTTAAAAGCAGGCGCAGTATTCTTTGCCGGGTATATGGTAGCAAGTATTAAAGCATTGAATCTTATATTATACGGATACACTGAAGCACATTTACTAGCTATGGCGAAGGAATTAAGGGGCCTTTGGAATGATCGCAATCAGTTCTTCCCTCGAAAAGGAAAGAATAAGAAAGATATATTTAAAATCCAAGAACGAATCATCAATAAATATATCACACAACAGCTAAGAGATATAGCTCAACTGCATATAAAAAATAAGGATCTCATCAACTTATTAGAAGCTAATGTAAGAAGCGCTAGAGTAGTAGATATAACTTCAATAACATTTGCAGTTATTGCGGAGCTTTTGGGTGGTCTTAATAATACTTTTATACAAGCTAATTTTACTATGGTAGCACTGTTTATAGATTGTGTTGTTGGTCAGAAAATTATTGATGCCAATGAAGTATTTATAAAGGCAATATATGGGAGTAAGTGGGAAAATTTTGACACTTCAAACAAGAGGACTGTGCTGTTGATACTGATGAATGCGCAGAGAATCATGAGAATATCGGCAGGGGGTTTCATGGATTTGAGTTTTGTTTCCTTCGCAACTGTCATTAGGTTTACCTATTCAACTTATACAACTCTGAAATCGGCTATAAAGTAATATTTTTACAATAAACCATCAATAAACCTATATAATATTTAAAAAGGTATTATCATTTTGATCCTAATTAATTTAAAAGAAAAATTATTTCAGTATAAAACCTTTATAAAGGTGAAGAACTTCTCTCTGACAGTAATGCTCATTTTTCCTATCCCGTTTATCCGTAAAACAAACGTTTATGGTATAATAAAACTAGCTGACCCGGCAAGTATTGTCACGCCATATAAATTATTTCTAGTATCACTTTAAAAATAGTTAATAACTTATTCTCAGGCCTAACGAATGTACTGTATGCATAATTTCATTAAAATCGGATGAGCCGTTTTGAAGGAGTTCGCTCAAACACTGTGATACGAGAATTTTATACTGCGTGACTGGTGAGACATGTTCAATACTCGAGGACGTGATATTTGGCTATAATATTAGTTGGAAAAAAATAATATAAAAAATAATATCAATTGATCACTGAGTAAATGTAGCTTAAAGTTAAATAATTATTTTACCCAACGCATGGACACAGCGAGCGGGAGGGGTAGTTGTGTGGTGTTTCTTTGGTAGCGCACGCCTCTGCACCGGCCGTATAGTATGCCTACTTGCCTAGCCGCGTAATTTACTTAGTATCCATGATTCATTTATTTTTGGGAAATTCGGAAAAAAATTAAGAACCTAATTTTATTACATAATTATTATTTTTATTTTATTTTATTTTACTATTTATTTCAGGCATCTAAATTATAATGAGAATCGAGTACAGAGTACTCTCCATAAGTATCGGTAATGTCTCACCAGTCATGTTGTATATTAGATTATAAACCATTGTTAAAAATATGGTACTCTTTCTCGTTTTATGGTCACCAACATAAAGGCAAGTAAGTACGTCCTATCTGCTATTCCTAATGTATAATTAGACTTTTGTTTATATATTATACGTTTATCCCTTGTAATATTCGTCTATTAAGTTCGTAAGCCTGTCATTTTATATTATAACCGGAAGAGCAACTAAATAATATACCTCTACACATTAATTGTGCCCATAGAGGCTGAGAAAATATGGTATTAGAAATTGCCACTAGGACATTTGAATATCATGATAAAATGACGCTCATAAAGCTGAAATATGATGACGCTGAAAATGTTAATTAAGACAGAATTAAAAGACATAATCATAAAACTTATTTCTAATGATCATCGATAGACAAAAATAGTTTAAAATAACGTGGACTAGAAAAAAGATAGATAGAAATTAATATGATGGATAAAATATGATGCTTAAATTATTCAATTATTAAATTAATATTAATTATACCATGTCAATTAATATAATTACCGATGGCAATTAATTTTTCACCTTCGCACCCCGCCTTCAGTGCCTTGGGATATCATCCATATAAATTATTAATTTCGCAATTACTTTTTTATTTCATTGAACCACTAGCAATTACTATTTTTACTACTTGAAGCACATGACTTTGCTCGCAAAACTTACCTATGCACGTAATAAATTATTTTTCAAATTATTATAAGGGAGTAGACTAAAAGTAGTAAGAAAAAATAAAATAATGTGGTGCAGGATTTAATAAGACATTACCAAGTTAAACATTGTAATGAGTAATGACCAAATTAAGAGACTGAAGATCTTAGAGTAGTGTAAGCCGAGTATGTAGATTTGATTACTGACATCAAGGTTATATAGTTCAACGGAGTGATTCCCCCAGCTGTAACAGTTGATGTCTTTTGAGACATCTTCAGTAGCAGTAGCACCGTCTTCATATTCTTGGCATCAAAGTTTTCCCAATTACACTCGTACACTGCATTTTCGAATCTACTTATCGCATCCGACAGTCTCTGACCTATGTAGCAATCTATGTATATCTGAAGAAAAGTGTAGGGTAGATCTAAAAATGTGTTCTCCAATTTCCCAAGTAGTTCTGAAATTATCGCTCCGACTATTAACGTGAAATCCGCAAACGATATGAATCTGTAGAAGTCATCGAAATCGTTTAAATTGTTTATGTTGATTACATGAAATCGAACTATATTCTTTACTTTGAGTTCCACTTCTCTGTTTATTATTTTATTATCTTTATCATGATCAACATCTATGGATGTTTTAGCATCATCCCAAATATTGGCACATTCTTCGCTCAGTGCTAGGAGCTGTGATTCAATGTAACCAACCATGATTACGACGAGAGCTTTGACTGTAGCGATCTCGTATACACATACAGCCAAACATAGTATCATAAGGAATAATGACATCTCGTAGTTTGGCGTCTCGAATGTTGGTTCCAAACCTACAAATAAAATATAATGGACGTATGTTTACAAGAGGAAATTGTTTCCTAGGCAGTTGACGGACCTACGTCGTTTGGTCGGTTTATGTCAATTCAATGTTAGCTGTGATCGGCTTGTGAACGATTTGGTCATGCGTTTCGGGGTTTGACAAAACGCGACCAAATTACGTAGGTCCGCCATCTGCCTAGGAATAAACTTTTCTGATAGTACATACCATACATTACATAAATATCTTGAGGGAGATGACGCCCTGGTCTGACTTGGCTTCTCAATATGAACAAAGCAGTGATACCCATCAGAGCGAAGAAGATACCCAAAGCGCGTTTCTTTACAATCCTCGTGTGCTTCATCAGATTCTGATGGAACCTACTTCCAGGTACCACTTGAGCATCGCAGTCCAAATAACGGCTTACTAGCTCGCATAATATTTTTCTAAAAGCAATCATTACAATAAAAAAAGTCAAAAGAGTATGTGGTAAAATAGAAAAACAGGATGTTATAAGTTTGATGTGTCTACTGTCTGTATGTCTGTACATTATGTCTATGCGTGGCATCGTAGCTTCCAGACAGTTGGGTCTTGACTTTGATATTTTTTTTTCGTTTCAATCCCACATAAACAAGAGAAGACCCTCGAACACTCTAAGGACGTGTTCAGATGTGCGCGTTTTCTTCGCGTACGCGGTGTTTGTGGAAATATTAGAAAATAAGCTTTATGTAATGAGCATAGAACAGCAAAGTGCAAACTGCTATTGCATTTGGGACAACAGGAAACACGCGATGCGTGCTGAATCCGCGCGCCCAGAAAACGCGCTGTTCAGCCTTGAACATGTGAACTAGATCGCGTCGACGCGCGATCATCATATTCCTACTCCACATAATTTAACCTACTCTAAATAAAATGATGAATAGCATAAACTTGTACATATGTGTGTTGTGTTAGGAAATTTGTAAATATTTGTGAGTGTAAAGGTAAACAGTAAAAATGTATGCTAGGGTACTGCAGCTCTCCCCATAGTAACGTAAAACCTTATCCTGGGTTTTACACGCGCAGACAACGCGCACGTCTGAACGCTCGCTAATAATACTCGTACTATTAGGTAGGTATAATTTATTATCTTGGGACCAGCAACGAAATAAATCAGAAGAAAATTAAGAGGAGTTGGAGTAATACGCCCTACCTATTGATGTTCATGATAATGAACTTGGTGATGCAGGTCACAGGTGCAGCTGTTGCAGCCCTCGGAGAAGATGACAGAGGCGGAGACCAGGTCGCCTGTCTGTCTGCAACGGACTAACACGAACCAGCTGGTCGACAGGATGTACGTGTAAAGATACGCTACGACTGTGATGTAGGGATTTAGTAATAACTAATGTGCCTATTGACGTTCATGACGATGAACTTGGTGATGCAGGTCACAGGTGCAGCTGTTGCAGCCCTCGGAGAAGATAACGGAGGCGGAGACCAGGTCGCCTGTCTGTCTGCAGCGGACGAACACGAACCAGCTGGTCGACAGGATGTACGTGTAAAGATACGCCACGTCTGTGATGTAGAGATATAGATATACCTATTGACGTTCATGACAATGAACTTGGTGATGCAGGTGCAGCTGTTGCAGCCCTCGGAGAAGATAACGGAGGCGGAGACCAGGTCGCCTGTCTGTCTGCAACGGACGAACACGAACCAGCTGGTCGACAGGATGTACGTGTAGAGATACGCGACGACTGTAATGTAGGTTAGGCAATACGCCCAGATTGGAGATCCTGAAATGAGTGCAATAACCGCTGCAGGTGGTGTAAATATAAATAGATGGATTATTTTTCGCCAGTATGGTGTTTTGATAATACTTAATTATTTATTTTCAAAATATTTTTTTTACAAATTATAATAATTTTTAATTAATTAATCGTATTTCACGTTAATTTCATAATGAAAAACAAGCAAAACCATTTTTGTGATGAAGTTATATCACTTGTGTTGATAACGTAGTACTCTAATCATATTTAACATTAAGAAGTTAACAAGGCACCGCGTTCTAAGGGAAATCTATAGAAGCCTAGGTGCCAAGTTAATTACTGTGTACTGTGTAGTGTGTGCACACTTACGTTTCGCGTCTTGATAAATGTTTAATGTAACACATCTCAACATGACCGAAACGTTTGAGAACAGAGTCGGCAGATCGCATTTATCCAGACCATATTCTCGAAGAAACGACATTGCTAATAAAATATTAAACTACGATATTAGAAACCGGGAGAAATTTTTGGCATAATCTGCTTCTTTTCGAAGTTCCAATGTCATGTAAAGTATGATTTTAACCGATTTTAGTAATCTGGGAATTGATATCCTAGGGTACAACCTAAGCGGAGATTCTGCTAGGTACCCGGGACGATAGTTAAGTTGTTAACGTAGTCCTTCCTGAATATCTTTTCAGGAAGCATAATGCTTCTCTTTTATACTTGTTACAACGAATCAATGTGTCGGATGTACAGGGTGAATAGAAACTTAACTATATACTAATAATTATTATGCTTGAAGAATAAAGGAGGATTCGCATGTATCTTAGGTACTGTCAGAGGCAATTCATCACCAGGTTGCGTGCTCACGTTATTTGATCGGATTATATCAAGGTTAGTCAAGATTTGTCGGCTTGGTTCGTCGTTACTACAGCAAATTAAAAAAAACTCCATTAGGCTTGTTTCATCACTTCCTGATAAGTGCCGAATAGGCTATCCACCAATTAACTTCACAGGATCAAGTATGGAGCTGAATCTGTCAAAAAAGTTGTGAATAGCCTATTTGGTACTTTATCGGGAGGAAGTAGTGAAACAGGCCCTTTTTTTTTGTTGGGGAGGGGAAATACTTTACGTATCCCCCACCCCTTCGGGGGAAGGGGCGGGGGTATGTGGGACTCCCTCAAGAGGTTTACCCACTAAAACCCCTCCAGCCCTCCGTCGTGCGCTTAGTGCGAGAGGGACGGGCACCGCGGAGCGACTTTAACTCCGTCCACATCCCGTGCGAGTGAAACAGGCCCTAGTAAGTCTTTTGAATATACATTAATTTCTATGATAGTAATAAGTAATAACTATAGTGTTAAACTAACTTCTTGTCCATTCTAAGGTAAACAACTTAAGAAAGATATTTAAAATTCAAATAATAATAATACGTTTTTTAAATCACTTACGGATTTCATCGCGGGGCACTTGCTTTCCAGCGGCCGTGGTCACGGGTGGACTGACGTGATAGTCCCGACTAAATAAAGAATATTCAACTACCCGAAGCATCATCAATAATTATTTAGTAATATTATGTTAGAATTATTATTGTCATTTGTATAATTTTAATGAAAGTATACTTAATCATAACATAATTTTAAAACAGCTTGTATAGTCTTCGCACAAATTAGATTTAAGTAATAATTATTGCAATTTGGTGAATAATAGAAATCTAGTTATGTTATTGGTTTTAATAAATAATTTTATAATTTCGCCTTTAATAACTCAATCAGTCGCTAATCAAGTAAGCTTATTTGATTATTTCATTAAAGCAATTTAAAAAGCGCGTATTTATTATTTAAGGCGCTATATTGAAAATAACGTCCTTTTTGTAGTAATACTATAGGACCCTCAGAAATGTTACAAATCTGGTAATGAGATATACATAATATATTCATAGCCTTATCTAGGTTTGAGAAGAACCAGAAACACGATTAATGTATTTTGCCTCGATACATTTCTCGATCGAAATGACCTCTTAAAAATACGAAATTTGAAGATTATTTTTAAACGAGAATAGATGTATTGTAGAAAATTAGTCTAATTAATAGACACCTTTGCAACCCAAAATCGTATAGAAGCATTTTGCTTAAATGCTCCTAGTTATTTTTTAAATAAACAAAATTACGTTTTTTCGCATGTTTTCCGAGCGAGCCGATAGCTTCTGGCCGCAGCGTATTCACGACTTTATAGTCATACAAATTAAGTATAAAATTGCCCTTGCGGTAAAATTACTTTCAACATAGCGCCTTAAGCACTTTATACTTACAACTTATATATGAGGGACTTACAATATCTCTGTTAATAATCTTATTTTTTTTCATTTTTCTGGTTCGAAAAGTATTTTAATCTGTGCAGTTGTCGTAGCATCTGCTATAGCAGTCGTGGTTTTTGCTACAGCAGTCGTAGCTTCCACTACAGCAGTCGTAGCCGCCGCTACAGCAGTCGTAGCTTTCACTACGGTCTACAGCAGTCGTAGCTTTCACTACGGTCTACAGCAGTCGTAGCTTCTGCTACAGCAATCGTAGCTTCTGCTATAGTTGCCGTAGCTTCTGCTACAGCAGTCGTAGCTTCTGCTACAGCAATCGTAGCTTCTGCTACAGTTTCCGTAGCTTCTGCTTTAGTTGCCGTAGCTTCTGCTACAGCAGTCATAGCATCTATTCAGTTGCCGCAACATTTAAAAGAGCTGTCATAGCATTTGCTTAGATATCTGTTATCCCACTATAAATAATATCAATTTGTTAAATACAGGCTGTCCTTTCTCAATCTAAGGACCCGATTGCACCTACCGATTAGAGTGGTAAGGTAGTGGTGAGACAGTGCAAACTGGCTTACCACTGTCTCTCCACTTAGGTGTAAAAAGACCCTTAAAAATACAAAATCTCTATAGATTTTTCCGCATTTTAAGTAAGTTAACCAATACAATTGCTAAAGTAGACTCAGCAATTTTAAAATAGCCATTTTAAATTCAATAAATAGGACGAGACTAAAGTAATTTTGTTCCAAGTGGTCAGGAAGGAAACGTAATTTCAATAAAATAGCCTATAACCGGCGTCCACAAAGGCCAGGAAATAGAGAATTCTATCGTTCGAAAGAATTGCTTACTTCCAACTTTTATTACATATTTTTGCTGTTAGCTAGCCGGAGTATTACTGGAATATAGGCATCGCATACTTTGTTACTAGTATAGTTTTTCTTTGTTACTAGTATTAGATAAAATTAATTTTCAATCCAGAAAGGTGTATGTGGGTCTGTCTATCATAAGGATGAACTGATTTTGATGTAAGTATTAAAAGAACAGTCTACAAATCTAAGCGCGAAGACGTATTGAATTATAATAATGTGGGTTATGTATAATGGTTATCTAATACTACATGACGCCCGCAACTCCGTTGCGCCAAAATTCATTTATCGCGCGGGAACCGTACATTATTCCGGGATAAAAGTATTCTATGTCTTTTCCTGGGACTCCAAGTAGGTATCTCCATGCCACAGTAAAATCGGTTCAGTGGTTTAGGTGTGAAGAGGTTATCAGACAGACAGACACACTTTCGAATTTATAATAATTATGGATAGTAGTATAAGTACTTGAACTACGCGTAAATGGAAAAAATATGCAAAATGCTATTGTAGTGAGTGTCCTCAAGTCGTCTTGATGAGAGACCTCGATAGGTCTCTCATCAAAGACGACGAAAAAGACGACTTGAGGACAGCCCTCAATGAACACATTCTACGCACGAGCGTAGAATGGTTTTACGCAATGGTTCTCTAAAAGCTCTGATATTTTATTATTTATTATTATAGTATAATAATATTTTATTATTATTATATAGAGTGGGGAAGCAAACAAAAAACATCATATAACATATTTTTAATTTTTTTTATTAATATTATTTACAAATCTAATTTCGATTTACCTAAAAATAAATTCAGTATAGGATAAGAAACATCACACCCTTTAAGAGCAACAGAATGTTCTGATTTTGATAACATTTTAATGAAAATGATAATAATAAATTCATATAATATATTATAGTAATGCTCTTTCATTATTCTAGCGTTACGCGTTGTGAAAACAAAGTTTAAAAAAAAATCTTATGTTTGTTTTTGCTTATCAATTATCATTTTAAGATAATTATATCGTTTATTCCTCACACTGTGTAAGCGAAACAGCATGATAAAATAAACACGCGAGAGGAAGGTTAATAAGAATTCTCATTTTTTCAATAATATGTTGAAAATAATTTTTTCATTTTTTAATTTTGATTTTTTTACGCTAGAGTCCATAAAAGAGCTTTCAAGTCTGTGCCGATTTCGATAAAAATCTATGAAAATGATATGAGATCATTTAAAGATAAATTGTGATACATGTAGCTTATTATAATTTTAGGCCAAACATAGGCCTATTTTACATTTATACATAGATTAGAGATATATTATATAAATATAAAAAAATCACTACCAATGTAATTGACTAAACTTTAAAAATTTAACGCAAAATAAAATAAGAAATTGTATATTTAACAATAAGCCCCTCTCTAATAAAAAAAATAAACAGCGAATATACAAAGTATGTTTGTCTTTATTTAGCATATCCGAAACATATAGGACAACAAATCTCGAGCTATACGCTGCAAAATATATTTATTTGAAAGTAGATAAACAAATAAATAATAATACATAATACTAAAAATTATAAACAGAAATACGAACTATAAAGGATATGATTTGGAAACATGGAATGTTTTTTTTTATTTACACTAAATACATTTATACAATCACTAATATACACTACAATAAGTTGTTCAAAGGCACATTTGTATAGAACCATCTATATTATCAACTGTATTAAATTCTATTCTATTATACTCTACAAAGGTATACTATGAATCTTAGTACTTACATTTCTATCTTTTCAAGTTGGATAATAATGGTACGTAAGGGCCTGTTCACACTGAAACGAAACGAAACGTGAGGCAGCGATAAAATATTGTTAAGACACCAAGCGACGTCATATTTGATGCATCGTCGGGTTACTTCTCGTTACGTCACTTAAAAATTATGCCTGAGTAAGCAAATGTTAAGTTAAAAAAAAATCTAATTCCAAAATAGATTCCACTAAGATTCATAGTAAATCTACTTATTTACATTTTTTGGTTAAAATCACATAAGTGTGGTAAAAACTGTCACAATATCCTAAGTCGTGGTCTATTTTGTATTGCTTTTGTCCCGGTCAATATATTGATTAATGTTACTGTCCTATAATTTCAGAGCGATTTTAGGAATTGGCAGGTAGACATTGTTTACATTGATCATAGTGCCATTTATTGCAAATGCCAACTTGCATGCGTGGCTCTAAAAACGCTCCCAGTCCGACTCGAAGGACCAATGGCGTCATCGACGTCATTTTAAAATATGGAACCTATTGAACTACATCCATACAAATTTTGATTCATACAAAAGGTTAGGGTCTTACTTAACTGGACTTGAAATACTCGTGTCCTAAGGCTGTGTTTCTAACGGAGCTGAGCTAAGAGGAATATTGTAAGAGGCAATAGAAACGCAGCGATGAGCGAAGTCAGGCAAATGAAGCGATTCTATTGGTTCTCACACATTTCTGCTTTACTTAGCTCTGGGTAACGCAGCATTGTCATACCTAAAATGGCGTCCGATTTTCAAGCGTCGAATGTCGGCAACGCAACAGCTGCAGCATCACGCGCGCGGGCACATGTCTCACGCGCGAGTCATACGTTCTACGTTCTACATGCCGTATTGCTCGATGCTTGAGAATCGTACCCTGGACTTTCGCACTCTATTGTCATTAGCTAATGTCCGAGCGGGACAGCACTATCGTCGCGCTCACTCCGGCGCGACGCGGTGCGTCAGGCGCGGGCTGCGGCGCGGCGAGGCGAACCGCTATGGCTTCAGTCTCTTGAAGCCGGCGCCATCTTGGCCAAGCTTCAGCTCCTCGTATAATGTCGGGTCGACTTCCCGTTGCGGCATGGTGGTGCCGGGCTGGATCTCCTGTCTCCAGGCTGCGCTGTTGGACACGCCGTTGCCGTTAGTAGCGCCGTTCGGGAGCGTGCCCTGGAATGGACAGAATATAGTTAAACTTTGTCAAAACTACTCAAAAGCATTTCTATAATTATAGTACCTAAACAAAAAACAAAAGTAGTGTGCGTCGTTATTCATTAATCATTATGTTTGATTTTAAATTGAAAATGTTTTAAAAACAATATTATAAACATATAATATTATTATTCTGCAGTTAGAGAACAGTACAACATACACGTAACAAAGTAAATTTTAAACTAAACAGAACGTACACGAATGGATAAAAGGTAAAACCAGTTGGAAGTTTGAACAAGGGTTTAACATTACAACAGTTTGAACGGGAAAGTTGTACAAGATAATTAACAGTAACATTATAGTTAAGGTTAAACCAACCGAGAGCAGAACTGAACATAGCAGTTATCTTTTATTATATTCCAAAATATGTAAAATTTTATATGTATGTTAATAGCGATATCATGTCGAAAATGAGGCAATATAGTTAATATCCTTATGAGGGAACGCGGGTATGGCAAAATTTGAACGAAGAAACTATTGCCATCACGCTTCACCCTGCGCTGGCACGTGTATTGTGATAGAGACAGATACAGTAAATCGAGGTAACGTATTCCTCTGATTCCTCCTTCAAAATAGAGCCTATCTAATTAATTTCTTTTTAAATATCTTCAGAAAGGATGCGTCTATGCCTCTACGTTTTTATTTTATCTTAAAGATCTTTCAAATTTGTTTTATGGTCGGTTGATTGGCGGGGTACGAAACATTCATTTTTTGCGATTTTTGAAGGGTCATATTTTTTTAATTATTAATAAATTAAAAAAATATCGAACGTAGAGGCATAGCTTTCACAGATCCCAATATTGTATCAAAAAATCATTTGTCTAGACGCATTATCCAGGGAGTAAATTGGGGAATACGTTTGTATGGAGAAAAAGTGTTAGCGTATGCTCTTATTGTTAGAAATTACTACCTAAGTATATTATTTTTATATTTTCACTAGACTTCTTTATGGAAAAAATAGTATATTGTGGATTTTTTCACATCTAAATCGGTTTAGCGGCTTAAACGTGAAGAATTAACAAATTAAAACAATTAAAGACAAACAAAATATACTGTTTCACGTTTATAAAGTAACTACGAATCTTTCATAATTCTTTGTACCTACATACTTTTGAAATTATTAACTCTTATTTTGCAAATCGCACAAAAACTTCAATGTCAACTAATTTTATATCTTTAAATTAGATCTTTATATTCGATAAGATAGATTAGATCTTTAGTAATTCCGCCATCTGCCTATGAATCAACTTCTCTGATAGTACATCGATCCAAAATCCCTTATGTCAATTAGAAAAAACGATTGACTTACGTTTCCTGGAGTCTCCGGATTGGGTTCTCGTAAGTAGCTGGGGTTCTCAAACGCCACTCCACCCTGAGCCTTCAGTTTCAGCAACTGGAAGTCAGATTATCAGCTTTATGTCAGGGGGATAAGGATTGTTCGAACGATTAGTTGTTAATCCGCTTTGCGCGGGCTTTAAGAACTGACCTAGATTCACTGTTTCGTAATTGTTTTGTTATTGGTAAACTTTTTTTATATATTGGTGTATTGAGGTTGGAAATAATGTTTAATTGTATGTTGTTAGTAATAATACGGTCTGCGAACGTAGGTGCATGCGTGTATGGATAGAGAATATAACTCTAGGGTGTAGATAATAATCACTGTTAAGAAGCAAAAACGGTAATTAATAAAACAAACAACCTGAATGCATTCCGATAGATGCCCTGCCCCCGTAGACAAGTGGCAAAACGCTAATGCTAACGCTAACGCTATCGCTACAAAATTTATGGGATCGCTAGCGAAGCGATGACTTATGTCAAATCGCATACATTTTGTAGCGCTAGCGTTAGCGTTAGGGTTGATTCAGACCGCAACGCGACGCGCAGATGCATTTCTAAATTAGTATGGATTTGACAGATTCGCAAGACGTCTCACGCTCACATCTATCAAATCCATACAAATTTAGGTCGCGTCGCGTCGCGCCTCGCCTCGTCACGTTGCGGTCTGAATTGACGCTTAGCGTTAGCGCTTTGCCACTTGTCTACAGGCCCAGTAGCATCCAACGATACCTCTCCAGGTAAATCGAATAATTTTGCACGCTTAGCATGACCACCATAGAAAGTTTTATTCTTTCGGTAAGGTAGACAAAGTGATGGATTGACAAAGGAAATCTGTCAGTTTGTCCACAAATACTGACACCGTTTCAATTCTTTCGCATTTCTACTGTGGCCATGCTTAGCCTTTTGGAAAACGAATTCGAACAGAGAACTAAAGGGTTTGCGTCCGAGTTTCTTGTATTACTTACTGAGATTGAGCGGCGCGATACATACAATTGGCAGGCATTGGGGTGCTTAACTCTACAATCTTACACTCCACTCAACAACGCATCCTAATTTTTACAATAGCTCACCTTTCTATGCCTATAATACAGTCCAGCGGCCAGCAGTATGGCTGACACCAGTATGCAGGCCAGCGCGACTCCCACTGCGGACGCGGCGCCGGACGTCTGTGGCGCAGCGGCGGCGCCGGGCTCCTCACCCGCCGTTGTGAACATTATGGGCGCGCTGAGTGTTGAGGTACCTGTTGAGACCAATGTGATTAGGATAGAGAGGACTAAAATCCTAGTTCAGAAACCAATTACGGGTATTTCTTAATACTATAGTATAATTAATACTTATTTCTCAGTAAAACTTGTACCTATACCTTTGTATAGGTACAAGTTTTCCTGAGAAATAAGATATTACATAGCCAAATCAGGCGTCGATTGTTGAAAAAATGATGACAAATTGGCAATAAATTGGTTATCTTGCGATTTGTCGGTCGTGGCTGGCAAGAATTTAATTAATCCACTTTGTAAATTGTTCCAAAATAAATGACTATAATAATGAAAATTAATAAAATGCTGAAGTGTTGCTAAAATATGTCACACACCTTTGTCCGTTTATCTACAAAAAAAATATCATTTAGGTATTATGAAAAAAATCATATTTAGATGCCATGCCTACGTGTTTTAATTTGCTTGTAAGTTATGACAGATCCTACCTAATATTTACTTGATATAACCCGACCAAAAAACAACGGTCCATCTACCTATACAACTTCCTGACGGTTCAAAGATGGTTCACTCACCAACATCATTAGCAGCCTTCACAACACACTCGTATCGCACGTCATCCTGCAGGCCGGTCAGCACCACGCTGGTCTCGCTGGTGTCCAGCTTCTCCGGGACCTTAGCGCCGTACGCCCGCCAGAACACCCGGTACAGGTAGACTGTTTGAGGGTTCTTGCGAGGCGGTTCCCAGCTGAAGACAGGATTTGTAACGTCAAGCAATGGGAAGGAAGAGCTGTTCAGGATGGAAACTAGCAATTTTGGTTTGAGTTTAAGAGTTCCTGACTTTCATCAGTATCTTAAGAGTTTTTTGTTTTAGCCACTAAAATAAACCACATTTGAGCAGCACTCAAAAGTGAGGGTACGAGTAGCTTGGGAATTGGCACTTACTACGAGTAATTACAATGTAAGGTGAGAGTGCCGTATGTGCTTTTAAGTTCTGTGGTGGTCCAGGCATCTTGGCGCCGGAAGCTGGCTGGGGCACGATTGATATATGAAGCTTAAGACAATATCCTCACCTGAGCAGCACAGAGTTGGGTGTGGGCGCCGCATGGGCCTTAAGGTTCTGTAGTGGTCCAGGCATCTTGGCGCCCGCGTCTCGGAAGCAGGCTGGGGCACGATTCATATTTGAACCTAAAGGCTATTCTCACCTGAGCAGCACAGAGTTGGGTGTGGGCCCCGCATGGGCCTTCAGGTTCTATTTTTATTTATTTATTTATTTATATCGGGCTACATAGGCCCATACAATATATACCTTAATGACTAACATACATATAAATTTATACACTTAATAACTACACTTTATCACGAGTTAACGGCGACGTGACGCGCGCTTCATTCCGGAGTCTATGGTGGTCCAGGCAACTTGACGCCTGCGTCATGGAAGCAGGCTGGGGCACGGTTCATATTTGAACCTAAAGACTATTCTCACCTGAGCAGCACAGAGTTGGGTGTGGGTGCCGCATGGGCTTTAAGATTCTGTGGTGGTCCAGACAGCTTGGCGTCCGCGTCACGGAAGCAGGCAAGGGCACAATTCATTTTTCAAACTAAAGATACCAATATTCTCACCTCAACAGCACAGAGTTGGGTGTGGGCGCAGCATGGGCCTTCAGGTTCTGTGGTGGTCCAGGCAACTTGGCGCCCGCGTCTCGGAAACAGGCGAGGGCGCGTCGGGCGTGGGTCAGGGCGCAGCTGCGGGAGACAGTTCCACCGCGACACAGCTCGAGACAGTTGCGAGGGACTCCCCAGGAGGCGCAGCATGCACGGTGATCTAGGATAATGTGAATGAAAAATCAAATCAAATGATTCTAGGATGACATAATGGTCAATTCAGATCTCAACGCGACGCGTAAATGAATAATATATACTGAATTTACAGATTTCAATTACATGAGACGTCTTGCTTTAGAAATGCATAGCGACGCATCGCGTTGCAGTCTGAATTAACCCTTATAGTCGGTCGAGATTTAAGAGTAAATATTAAGAAAAACATGACGTGGAATTTGGTCACCGGTTAGAAAGAGTTTCGACTATTTACCAAAGATGCTTTTGCGCAGTCTTCTTGCATCCGACAACCAAACTTTTAACAGAGGCATAGGTAGAAATGAAAAGAAGACTTGCTCTCATTTATAAACGTTTAAGAAGCGGGATATTTTAACTATATAAGGTGGCTCTTACATTACTTTATAAAGCAGTTGTTTAGATTCTATCCTAAAAAACATTTACTTTATAGGCTTCGCCGTGGTTAGGTAGGATTATTAGAAGTCATTACCTGATCCATCAGCAGCGCATTTCATGAGTTTGTCAAAGTCGTTCATGCACTCGGGCCGGTCCATGATGTTGTCCATGTCGAGGTGGAAGCTGCACGCGTCTATGCACGAAGAAGATACGTTCATCTGTAGAAAAAAAAGAATTTTCAAAATTTCAAATTTCGACAACCAAGGGTAAAAACTAGGGCCTGAGCATAAAGTCAAATATACCTAAATAACTTTATGGGCCTGAGAGACTTCGCTGTCTTTCCCTCCGCCTGTATCTTGTGTTTATGGAAGCTACAGAGTAAACTTCTATCGATTATAGATTTCAGTTGCTGCTATAGTAGCAACAATGACCTAAAGAGTAACAAACACTAAAAACATAATAACTAATAACTAAAAGTAATAATTAATAACTAAAAGAGGGTAAACAAGCATGTTTACCATGTTTATCAAACAGCTGTTTATTCTCTCTTCGTGAGCGAGTCCGACTTGCATTTGATTCTTATCCATTAATTTTTATCTTACACAAGAGTACCTACTGAAAAGACGGAAAAATTCTTTTGAATCGTAGATAATAGAACAAAGAGGCAATTCCAAAGAAATAAAATGACGTATCCATTTTGCAGACAATATTGAAATTCTCTGAATTTAACATACTTACTTCTACCATACTTCTGTATATCAATAAATTTATAATTTGTAATTACAATAAAATGAATCGTTTAATACTTTGCAAAACTCAAATAAATGAAACTATTTATAAGTCTAAACTAATCGTTGAAAATCCCAAAATAAACGCAATTCCAATAGCAATATTAATTATGAATTTCCGACGCAAAGAGCAACTTTGAGCGAAGTTGGTCTGTATTAGTGTTGAATGTTTGCGCGGCTTAGGTGCTAAATAGGTAACTTCCAAACTCCTCAAGTGTCGCAAACTTCGCAGCGCTTTCAGCTTAATTTCTAGTATTTCATTTGTTGAGTATTACGGATATAATGTACAAGTTGCATCCAGACGGAGAGTTGGAAAGTTTAATCGATATGCTTTCATATTTTACAATTTGGAATTTTTCCGAGGTATGCATTTTTAAATGTGCCCGAATTATTATTTATTCAGTAGATGAATACAGAAAGATTTCATGTTTTATTTTGTGTGGAACTCGGATATTTTTTGTGGCTTAAAGTGATGGAAGAGTTTAAAAAAACAAAGTGTCACCCTGAAATTTTTTGCCGCCAATTTTTCC
This sequence comes from Plebejus argus, assembly GCA_905404155.3. Classification (NCBI taxonomy): domain Eukaryota; kingdom Metazoa; phylum Arthropoda; class Insecta; order Lepidoptera; family Lycaenidae; genus Plebejus; species Plebejus argus. Next base: position 2,902,652 of record FR989945.1, read on the forward strand.
CGCGCGCCATTTTGCGGCTTGATGGAACAAAAAGTGAGCATCAGCCGCCGGATCAAGCAATCTATACGTCTGACGGTCAATTTACGGCAGAATGGAAGTTTGATTTTCAATATTTTCTTAGATATTGCCTTTTTGCTCGACCGTTTACCGAAAATGTGTTTCATAGAAAATGTTCTGATGGAAATTTTGTAGCTTACACAATAAAGTTCAATGACTATAGTCTGTACGTTTAAAATTACGAGCGACTTGTATTTGAGAAATTAGCCAGGGTGTTCCACAAGGTTCAATAATCAATATTGAAGACGTTAGTGGAATAACATAATAACTATTATATAGCAGTAAAAATTGCTGGTTTTTTGCATAAATGGAGGCTTTAGGGTCGGAGAAATGATTTGAAATAAAAAAATGTGTATTTTATGTGTAGCCAGGTGATGAGTAGATAAGTTACGAGGTTTGTTCAAATTATAAGGAAAAAAATTAGTAATATTAATGTCCGTATGTTACAAAATATTATTAATTATCGTGCTTTTTAACTCACGTCTTCTATTAAGACTTACGTCATCATAGCTTACAAAAAATACATGATTTACACAAACGTAAGACCATTAGTGTTATGTTACAGCGCGGCGTCATCAGTACAAATGACAAAAATAACGAAGCAAAAGTAGATTTATGGACAATTAAAGAAGCTCTTACCTGAGTACAACACTCCGTGACGTTGTGGTGAGGTGTGGTTGACCTCAAGCGGACAGACACCGGCCTGAGGGTCTTGCCGAACGCGTTCTCCGCGTGACAGAAGTAGTCTCCCTCGTCTGCTTCTGTTATCTTCTTTATGATCAGGCGCATCGTGTATTTCGTTTGTTCCTGGGAATAGATGCGATTGTTTATACTTAGGCACGCTTTTTTAAATATTTTAAATGTTCTCGTTAGGTGCAAGCATTACAATTTAAATGTTTGTAAAAATATAATACTTAAGTTATTACTAGTAGCACAGCTTTATGACAAATGTTACTAACCGAATTAGGCCATAGTAATAGCTCTCAATAAAGAATTCATTTATTTGATCTAGTTAAAGGTAGTTGTTGGCTTATCTCATGCCTCTCTCTTATTTTTGGAATACACGAAAGAGAAGCCATGATTTTGTGACACACTATTTGCAAATACTGGCGCAACTGGGCTTCAGTTTCCATTTCATGTAAAGGTACCATCATTAGTATTAACGATCAAAGTAATCTTAAAATTTAACAGCCAATTTACATAATAATAGTTCTTTGTCTTTATTCAAGCGTTTAACATTAGAAAATAACTGTTACTTAACTTAAAATATTAACGAAGACGGAATAACAAATGTGTAATGGGCGAGTGGATATCCACTAATCAGTGGATTCCAGGTGGTTACGCACTTAATTTCCATACAGCCGTTATTACACCTCATATCCTTAGGTTGTGCAACAGCTCTTTTACTTTCTATTCGACTGTTTTTAACCAATCTGGGATAGTCATTGATAATATTAATGGTGGGTTCTTCTTGAATCTCTTCGTATTTTAAATATCTTTTAAACAACTTGCTAGGTACCGTCGTTAATGTTTTATCTTTACTATGGATGATAAAAAAAGAATGTCAATCGATTGATTTCCGTCAAGTGAAACTCTTGCCCCGATTATGATTTGATCATGCTTTTATTAGTTTATCACGTCGTTGTAGAGTACGGTCTCAAAGAGATTTTCTTCAAAATCAAAAACCATTATTCATATCTATCCCATCTACCAATGGATCCGGATTTCGGATCCAAACCATTCTACTACAATAAGTTGTCAGAAAAATACTCACATCTGCATCAGCGACCAGTTGTATCGAGTAATTGGGTCCATCGATAACTGGAGTTCTTCCGTTGGGGTCTCTCCAGAAGGCTATAGTGGGTTTGGGTAGCGCCTCCACTCTGCACTCCAGTATCACTGAGTCACCAGCCGCAGCCATGGTAATCCCTGACGCTTGGATTGTTGGCACATCTAATAATATTGTAAATGTTTCAAATAAGAATGTTGTAAATATATGAGATAATGCTGTTTTTTGCTTTGAGATAGAAAATATGCTGATTGCAATTAGTATCATTGCTCGATAGCCAATTAAAAAGTTTGCAAACTAAATAATGACACTGACACTTTGTTGTAGTTTTTTTAAGTTTGTGCTGCTAATACAACTAGTTCGCCTTTGAGAACTTTTTGAATACAGTCACTTTTGAATACTTTTCACCTTTCCCAACTTTAAACAATAATATAGTTTTTTTTTGTAACAAATTCTATATCCAAAACTTCTTTAATATAAATACAGTGTGAAATTTTAATGGTTGTTTTCCCGCAGTAAAATGATTCTTTCTTAGTAGTACAACAGATTTGTAAAGTTTTTTTAGTTCAAATCAAAAAAAAAAATTCCGGTCGGGTCCATAGTAACTCGCGCCTGTCGGCGTAAAGTTTCCATAGTACGTCATAAAAAATATTTTGTATTTTCAAAAAATAACATACATGGTTCGATAGTACTACTATAGGTAAATCGTTCTGCTGCGGGAAAACAACCACTAAAATTTCACGTTGTATAAAGCTTCTAAAAATTTCATGTAGTTAAACCAGTTTTCATCCAAAACTGGTTTAACTAGGTACATCAAATTTTGAGATCGTACATGTTTCTTACGCCAGTTTTTCTAGCCCGGGTTAGTAACCGAACCGGTGGTAGGCACACTAGGCAGGTCTACAACTTTCCAGAAAGAGTTACTTTGTAACTTATTCGGAAATAATACTTTTTAAGCTATTGCATAGTTTTTCGGCGAGCGAATCAAGAAATACCGTAACGAAAATAAAATCTAACACATCGTCTAACGTCGTTTCAGTTCGTCAGACTTCGGCACGGTGGGTGTGCGACTAGATGTATGCGTGTAATGTGTATACTATGTTATGCAACAATGTCAATACTTGGATATGGCATACGCCATCAAAACTCTAGCAATGCTTTTGCATGCAAAATGTGTATCGAGAAAAATATATTGTCGTCATTTTTTGTATTATGCCGCGGCCGCATATGCGTGGTGCTTCGCGCTAAAACCGATACTGATGGACGATCTGTATGTATCGTCCAATAGTATCGTCTCGTAGCACGAAGCTTCGGGCGATAAACGCAGATGCGGCCGGGCCGTAACAGTAAGGCTGGTTTTATAGTTAAGCGTTTGGCAGCGCCGTTGGAGCGCGCGCGTTCGAAGACGAAGAAAATGAACGGACGAACGGCGCTGCTCAAGCGCGCGACTCTGAAACGCAACTACTACCCCCATACATCTTCGAACGCGCGGCGCTCCAGCGGCGCTGCCTAAACGCTTAACAATAAAACCAGCCTTATAGCATAATATGCTACTTTCTCTTTCACTCATTTTACGCTTTTAATGCATATTTTACGTAATCAATGCATTAAACACGTCCGACTGTTACCGCGTCCTAAGCAAAGAAAAGTTTTACTCTAGCGAGGTCCTAAGGCACACTGCTCTCAGATGAGTGACCTCACTCATTTCGAGGGTGACACATTTTCGTGGTGACGATTGTATGGAATGCCTCTTCTATGATGCTATGCAATATATTTACCGTGGCAGTTCCCGAGTGCCACATTGACTTTCATTTTATTGATAGCAGATTCTTCATTCTTACGTGAAATATTGATCTTCCTCGACGCCTGCATGGGGGTTCCGTAGCCGTTGTCACCGTAGCACGTGATCTGGTCCATGTCCCGCGTCACGTTGTGGATCACGGTCACCATGTGGCGAGTCACCTCTTGACGGACCAGCCGACCTGGTAAATGGTGGGATATAGTACCAGTCTTTGTCAGAATGAAGAGAGCGTGCATGGAGGTAAAGGAGATTCGTAACAAGATTTTAAATACTTTCTATATGTTAACTGTTTTTACATTGACGTTATGTTCCTAGAGAATAATAGAACAGTGTGTACTTTGATCTTAGGTCTGAACTATGAAGATTCACATAATTTCATACAATTATCTTAATTTTTCTCCATTCGTTCTTTTACCTTACTAGATATAATTTAAATTTGTTTTTATAACCTTTTCTAACATTATCTCAAATATTCAACTCACCAGAGATATACAGCGAGATAGTAGGTGTAGGTGTGCCCATGGCTATGCACAGGATGGTCATACTGGATCCCTCTACGACTAAGTTCACAGGGTTGATAGTTGGAGGCTGCGAAACGAACACCTAAGTGAGTATAGTAGTTACTATTATTATTATTTCTTCTGAACTTGTAGTAGTTGTTAGTCGGTACTAACACGTCTGCTCGTTTTGTAGCTTATGTTAGTATCATTGAAATTTTACAATTCAAATGTAATAAAAAGAAATAAAAAGGAAAAGCAAGACTATAAAAATACAAGAAGTAATGAAATTCAAAAATGAATAAATCCAAATGCATGGTTTTTCAATAACAATACATGAATTGCATATCTGCCGTTGCATGAGAACCCGATAATGTATGACACATTTTCTTTCTTTGTGAAACTTTCATATTTATTGTTTACAAACTATCATTCTATTCATAATCATAATCATTATGCATCTTCTTTTTCCTTTCGTTTTATACTATTCTTATCCATCTCACCTCAACAAATGCAGGGTAAGCGGGATCAGTCCAAGCCAGCAGAGTCTCCGAAGGTAGGGAGTCTCCAGCAACAGTATGTGCCTTCACCCACACCACATACTGCGTGTTGGGTGTCAGCTTCTCTAGCGTATGTCCAGGGACCGTCGTTGATATCTTAGTGATGTTCTGTTGCCCGGACTGACTGGGCATCTTGAAGAATAGCCTGGTGGAGAGATTTGGAACTATTTTGATATTTGTTTACAAATTTAAATTAAATGGTGTAAAAATTGGGAATAAATGTTTGTTCAACGATTACGCTGCCGTCTATTTTTAGGTGTGTTTCTAAATTGGTCTCTATTATTAATTATTATATATGATATTCTCGATATTCTCGAGGCAACGGCAATTGGCTAGTTGTAAAATTCTCAATAATTTACAATAATTTTATTCGCTTCTACAGCACTAAATTTAAACTTTTATTCATCTTTAGGTATACAACGTGTAACAAATCTATGTGATAATACATGCGATGTATTCACCGTGAAAGTAGCAGCGCTGAAAGAGAAAAATTTATTTTGTTATTTGTAGGAGCGCCCCCGCGTCATGATTTTTTCCATACAAATGTAAAGTTGTGTTAAAAAGTTACTCTTTAAAGTACAGCTAACTCTTTATGGAAAAATGGAAAAAGACAAATGGTTTACCTTGGAGGAGGCTTTTACCCTAAAGGGGGTCCATAGAAAAATAATAAATAATAATATGATTAAATATTAACAAATATAATTATTATGAATTAGGAACAACAAACGCATGCAAAAACTAATTTATAAATTATAAAGTTCTGATTATGTCCTTATAAATAATAATATTATGTATCAAATGAAATTACTATTATAAAAATCAAATGTTATTTTTTAAATCAAATTTATATAATGTATTTTCTATGGAATCAATAAAGCTTTATTTATTTATTTATTTATTTATTTATTTAACTCTTTATATATACTTAAGAAGCTATATTGATAATAACGTCCTTTTTGAAGTAATACTAATAGGACCCTCAGAAATGTTACAAATCTGGTAATGAGATATACATATCTTCATAGCCTTATCTAGGTTTGAGAAGAACCAGAAACACGATTAATGTATTTTGCCTCGATACATTTCTCGATCGAAATGACCTCTTAAAAATACGAAATTTGAAGATTATTTTTAAACGAGAATAGATGTATTGTAGGAAATTAGTCTAATTAATAGACACCTTTGCAATCCAAAATCGTATAGAGACATTTTGCTTAAATGCTCCTAGTTATTGTTTAAATAAATAAAATTACGTTTTTCGCATGTTTTCCGAGCGAGCCGATAGCTTCTGGCCGCAGCGTATTCACGACTTTATAGTCATACAAATTAAGTATAAAATTGCCCTTGCGGTAAAATTACTATCAATATAGCGCCTTAATCCATACACAGCCTAAAGTAGTATCACTTAGTTTTGTTACACCCTGTATAAAATAGTTCCCGTATTACTTTGTAGCTTTTCAGAACGTACGTACGCTTATTTTCCGCTCAGAACCTTTAATGTAATGAAATAGATGAAGTCGGAGCAAAAGTCGCATCTCATCCATTTATTTGGCTGGAGTATTGTGAAGCAATCTTGGATCTAGTTTAGGTAGAGATGTTTTGATATTCTTTTAATCCATTAGCTCTTATTTTGCTGAGATATTTTGTAGTAAACATTGTTGTAATAGAAAAAGGTTTTCGATTTACTCTTATTGCTTTTGCGTTTAACCTAAGATCCAATTTCATTGGTAGAACTCAAGTTTTCTGAAAAATACAAATCAGGCTCTAGGCTGTCAGATCAAAGTCTGCTCCGATCCTCATCTTAGCTAGAGACCCTAGCCAAGCCAACATGAAAGATGGAATACCAGACACCTGCTTGTTCCGTGTCTGTGACACATACTGTCACATGATACTCACGTGTAAGTGATCTTTTCGTCGGGCAGCGAGAACTGCGGCGGCTGCCAGCTTAGCGTCAGCCAGGTGGCGGAGTGCGACGACACGGACAGCGTGTGCGGCGGTGACGGTATACCGGACACCTCCTTGTTTTCCGTGTCTGTGACAAAGTAACAACTAGGTATGATGCTTGCTTAATGCTTTTGATTCAACGCGGCGGAGTGACACTCAATCCGCTATTTGATTAGGATTCGGAATCTCCCCGCGTGGTTGATGACCAATGCTTACTACCGGGTTTTGGGAATAATGAAAGCCTTGGGAAGTTTTTATTCTATTGTATGTTTCTTTGTAGCGCTCCGCAACAACCTGCCTAGGTTTCTACCTAGGCGGATTGCAGCAAGTAGGAAATCTTGCGTGAATGAGGCTCCTCTACCCTCTGATTGTGATTTTTTTAGCGCGCTGTAAAACAAAAGTTGCTGAGGTAGGTAGCAATTTATGCGATATTAAAAAGTCAATTTGCAACAAACCTATAGACGATCTTCTGTCTACTCCACAACGAGACTAATAATAACCTCCACACCGGTTTCAGTGACGGTGGCCGGTTTCAGTGAAACCATGCAATCTACGCAGGAGTAATTGTATAGTGCCCAAGTGTGTGCGCAGTACACAATAAGACTCTCTATTCCTATACTCTCATAACCCCAGTGGAACGGAAGACCGACACGTCTGGTGAGATCTCAGGCGCAGGATCGACTCATCAGCCTGCATTGTCCTAACCAAACTTGGAAATAACATGTTTCCAACGCGAGAATCGAACCCACGACCTCCGAGTCAAGTCAAGCCAGGCTCTAAACCACTGGATGACGGAGGCGTTATCCATCGGGACTATACACATCATAAAGCTAAATGCTTACCACCATCAGTAACATTAAGCAGCAGCATACTGGACGGCACGGAGGAGCCATGTTCGTTCTGCGCCACCACGAACATGTGGTAAGTGCTGTTCACGTCCAGACCTTCCAGGCGAGCCATCGTCTCCATCACTATTTTCTTCTGGAAGGTGAGATTGATTATAATATGACAGGTAAGTTTTGTATGGTCTGGGACAAATAACATGTTGAATAAAATATGATGCTGAAGAGATTTTTATGTGAGTTCTGAGGAACTATTGCTCCGAATTAAAAAAAGGTGTTACATAATCAATTTATCGAGAAAGGCTTGTAGCTATAAAAAATCACTTTGAAACCACTAAAAGCGAAAAATCAGTGAAAAATTTGGAAAAAGGGAGAACTTCACCATCCTGTGTTATATTATTATTTATTATGTATCAAGTTGACGCATACAAAGTCGCGGGCAACAGGTAGTATTAAATATCGAGAAAAACTGAGACGTTCTAGTTTAGCGGGAATCTCTGTAAAAGACCTACTTTTTAAATCGCTGATCTTGAAAACTTTTATAAGACAAAGAACGCTATAAATAACGCTTACTACTCTTTGTCACACAAGGGCTCTTTTAATATCTCTATAGTTTAAAAATTCACTACACATAGCTGTGAATAAAATAAAAGTCTTCGTTCTTGTAAAGATTAATGAAGTACTTGAGTGAAGAAATTGTCTGTATATAAACTGGGGTGTATAAAATATACTTAATGTGATTTCTATTAGTACAGGTTAATCCTTACAAAGTACGGAGGGTACTAAACCTTATGATATTATAAAAGCCGACTTCAAAATTGTACGTAATTAAGAATTTAAAATTCCCTATCTCAAAAACTACACAAGTTCTGATTTTGATAAAACTTGCAGTATTTTGTAAGTTGAACAATACCTAGTGCAACAAAATAAGAATCACCTAAATCGGACTTTTAGTTCCGGAGATATTATGCGACCACAAACAAAAAACATACATACAAACACTTTTAAAACGCACATTTGTTCAGACGCTGATATAGACTAACTTATACGAAAACACGAAAACTGGGCACGGGGCTCCGGGAGAGGATGGGAACCTCCCCGGCTAGCCAGTCCCGGCGCCGAGGGAAACGCTTCAGTTTGCCTAAGCGTTCCCTTACTTTGGTGGAAGTCCGGTCCCTTTTGAGGTAGACCGGCCAGTCGTGGAGGGAGTCCCGTGTTTGTTAGATCCGGGATATCCCTCCTTTATACGGCTGAAGGCGAACCGCAGGTGGTTTTAGTGAGTAGGAGTCTCACATACCCCCGGGGTGCTGAGCACATACCCGACCCGGGGGACCCATGATGGGTTTCCCCTGCGCATAAAAAAAAGAAAAAAAAAAACTGGGCAGTTCTGGAAATATTACATACATACGGGTCGAATTGATAACCTCCTTTTTGATGTCGGTGAAAAATAATTAGCCACGTACACAAATTAATTAATATTAAAACATCATTACTTACGTTGTCCAACTGCAGATTATTGTAGGCGTAAGGCAGGGTGTTGTTGTCAATCTTCTGCCAGTGCACCACGTATGAGGTGGAGTTAGCACCGTCCTGAGGTGCTGACCAGTCCAGGAATACCTTGTCGTGGGATACCACAGCGTGGAGTTCCCGGGGTGGACCAGGGAGGAGACCAGTGCCTGAAGAAATACGGTCACTTTAGGATGCGTTTCCTGCAGAGATTTACTTCAAGGAAAGTGTTTTAATAACCAATAGATCGTTTCATTTACCCGATTTCGCTAAGATAGTTTGTTAACCTTAAAAAAATACATTTTTCGTAAAACATCTCTGGTGGGAACGTAACCTTCTTTTTCATCTTTATACGAAAGCCTAATTGCGAAGGGAAAAAAATAATATCGTATAATAATATCATATACTAGCATCCATGCAGAAAGCTAGCAGCATATTTTCTTCCGGAGTCTTTTGGGTTATAGTCTTTAGCCATGTTGCCAAACTACTTATTACGTAAACGAAGTTTAAAAACAGTAAAGCATCGTTAAGTTGTTCTGAGTTGGTTTGATCCGATTCTTCATGGAGTACCATATATCTTTCATAATGTTATTATTATCAAGCATCGTGGAATGACTTACCCTCCTCGAAGCATTGGACGATGTTGCCAATATACGGCACACAGGTGTGCAGCGCGGCGGATGGTGCGCCGGAGCAGACGCCGCGACACGCGGGGATCACGCCACGACGCGCACAGCACTGCTCGTGGTTACGACCTGGATGAAATGGGTTGGGTTTGTTAATATGTAATAGAATAGGAAGAGTTCCAATCGGAGATAATATGCTGTAATATTCTCTTGAAAGAACTTGTGGCAAACTCATATAGACGTTTTGGCCAAAGAGGATTGCAGCCCCCAAACTTTGTCTTGGGGTGAATTGAAGCAAAATAAGCTTTCAGCCTTTAGCTAGAAAAGTTCTGCTTCACTTGATTACTATTGGATTACTATACGTATAATGTACATTCGACAGTAACCGTAAGGTACGTCATAAGGCTAATTGAAGTATCGTTAGAAATCATTAACATAAGTTATGAGGATAAGATTTTAAATGGTAATGCATCTGTCTCAACTCAAGAATTTCGAGAACTTCTTTTATTAGTTATAGACTTTATAATAATATATAAGTAGTATAGTTTGTTTGACTAATAGAACCTACCTCCAGCCCCACACCGCAGCAGCTTATGGAAATCCTGCGTGCAGAGCGGTGCCAGGGTCCGCAGATCCGACATCTTGGCGTCATACGAGCACAGCGGCATGCACACCCCCGACAGCTGCACGCGCTCGCAGCAAGCCGTCGTGTTGTACGCGTTTGCCGCTTCCTCTATTTCTTCGACGACCTGGCGAGAAGGAATTGCCTTTAGCTAAATTGTAAAAATGATGCTATGAATTTTCCATGTACAAAACGGCCCAATACAAAATTCTCACGTATATGCCACTATTGTCTATATTATATTGTATACTATAATTCGCGATGGGAAGTGCACTTTGTTTGTGTTGTGTTAGTTTGCAGATCATTTCCTAAGCTTTTATCACAAGCATCTTTAAAATCGGCTTAACATTCTGTCTTGAATATAAGTCTATATACATTTCTTACCTGGCTTTCTGTCCTGAATATAAGTCTGGGTGATGCCTCACCGACGCCATGCTCATTAGCAGCCTCAACGTAGATCTCGTAGTCAGTGTTAGACTCTAGGTCTTCGAGGATGTAGGGCGATTGAACCTAGAAAGATTTACGGACAATTAGTAAAGGAGGGGGACAATTAGTAGAGGGTGTCCGTTGCTTGTCGGGACACCGGTCGTGATGGAGGGCCGGTCTAAGCCTCCGCCATCTGAATGTGTCGTCTAATAAGACGTCATACGTATCGGTTCAATAATAAAAATAACATTGGGAAATATTTCGCTGGAGTCATCAGCTGATTTCATTTTTTTTGCATTTACAAATAGAGATTGCATATTAAAAATAGAAAAATTAAAGAAAGGCCGAGCAAAAACTACACAAGCCATAATATAACCTTAACTAAAGAAGAAAAACAGACATCACCAGAATTACATTGTCCTCTAAAACATACCTTTTCCATTGTCCTATAATCGTCCTCAGCCTGCAGTGACTTGAAGTGCAGGTTGTAATACTGGACAGTATCAGCCAAAGCCGCGGGGGGAGCCCAGTGTACTATAGCGTAGTCAGTATCGATGTTGGTGAGGTGAAGTCTGGACGGGGGTCCAGGTAGCACACCGTAGCCTTGCAGAAGACAGTTGGTGTAGGACGACATGAAACGTAAGCACCTGCAGGTGAAAAAAAATAGATTACAATTGAAATCAAATAAACAAAATATACTACCTATATTACAAAGAGTAGATTTTTAATGAATACATAAAATAATATATTAATAACTTTACAGTGGTCAGAAAGCACCACAAAATTTTGAAAAGGTAGAAGTTATAATAGTATTTTAAAAAGATAAAACCGACTCCAAAATTGTACGCAATTGAGAATTAAAATTGCCTTAACTCAAAAACTACCGAACCGATTTTGATGAAACTTACAGTGTTCCCTAAGAGTGTTCCCAACAATAAAGATTTAAATCGTATAATTACTTAAATCGGACTTGTAGTTCCGAAGATATGCGAATACAAACATAAAACAGGCATACTTTTGAAAATTGGCACATTTGTTCAGACACTGAAATAGATTAACTTAGACAAAACTGGACAGTTCTGGAAATGTTACATACATACGCGTCCAATTGATAACCTCATTTTTGGAAGTCGGTTTAAAAAAATAAAAGCAAAGATACTTTTATTTCTTGCTGTAAAATGAGTAATGACGATCAAACCATAACTTTGTTTTTAAAAATTGATACAACACGTACAGAAATGTCCGTGATTGTCAATACAAATCGTATTAAAGATATCAACTTACTTGAAGTGATTGAAGTCCAGCGTGGTGATGTTTCCGCTGCACAACGGGAGGCATGGGTCTGGTAGACCCCGGGAGCGGCAGCACGGGGTATGGTCCATGCCGTTGGCCAGGCACCCGAAGGTCACCCCGGCCCAGGGCGCGCAAATCATCAGATCTGTGACCTGCAGCTGGGGTTACAGTAGCGCTTGATGATGGTGCGTTAGTCACAGATGTGTGAGTGGACATATAGCGTGGTGTGGTTTAACACATAAGCACATATACACGGTGTGGCGGTCATTGAACTGTCAAAACTTTTTTAAACGATGACGTGACAGATTTTGTCTACCGATGATACCCTATTTTGCACACTCGGTTAGAACTTAATATGCTTTGAACTCATAAAAGTCATAAAAGTTTGCAGACAAAATACAGAATTTTATGAGTTCAGTTGCTGAGAGTTATTGCGATGAATTCATAACACAGTCTTTTCATTAGTTCAAAACATTACGGTGCGAGCATTTTGCATTTCGCTCCTACACTTAGAGGTCAATGATCGATGGAGCCTTGTTTTGTCATTTTGACTATAGTTGACATTGCGTTGGAAAAACATAAGCATATTACTTATTTAAATGATTGATCTTTATGTTGTTACAGTAATAATGATCCAGTAGTGTAATTATATTGCCCTCTAATCAATTTAAATCAACGCTTAAACTGCACTCTCCGTTATGGCGTTCAGTAAAATATCATCATTTGCAATCATCAAATCATCAAAATTCTTAAAAACTTTTCATGATTTGTCCTGGAGAAATAATAACAATATTAATTTCAATAAAAAAGGTTTTAATCGAAGGTATTCTTTTAACAAAGGACTTAACGAAAGTATCATTTAAACTGAAATACGTTTTAAAGTTAAATGACTGTTAAAGCTCTGAGTTTCACTCGATTGTTTTGTTTCAAAGAAAATTAAATCACCCATTAGTTTTCATTCACTTTGTTAATCATTTTAACGACTTCGACCGACCAGTCCTTTGAAAGGTCAAATTTAATTGTGAACTGAATATTTGTTTCGTTAAGAATTTTAGAAAAGCATATTTTGATGTTTATTAATTTTCGTTTGGAATCGTACAAATACTTGGAATATCGGGCTTTACAGAGAAAATCGCCATTTTAACTAATTTCAATTATTTCAAGCGATTTATATTATTTTATGAACCGGTGTTTCTCGCAACTTTGTGCACGAAGTAGTTATAGGTCTACCAGAATCTGATGGCAAAAAGTGAGAAAATAAATTGACTAGCAATACCGGGGTAATAGGAATAAAACACTTTAATCCTTTTTTATTCCTTTAGCGGTTTATTTTGTGTGTGAAACATGCAAATATAAAAAAAATATCCAATGATCTGGTGTCAAAAATTGCCATCAGATTGTGGTAGATCCACATAGATCTATAGTTAATTTATCGTAGGTACGGGATTGAAAAAGTTGTAATGCAAATATTTTGACATTTATACTTTTTCAATTGACTTAAAAAGTTCAAACGGCTAAATTGTGGCCATAATAATATGCAATCAAGTACATAATATACACTAAAGTTATATAATAAGGGGCAGTGCATTTTGCTGCGATGAAAACTATCACAATATTATTATGTTTCCATTTATATGTTATATTAGTAGATAGTGGGTTTGTACTTATAAATTCTCCCTTACAAAAGTCTCAGACAATATTATAATTTGCAGTTGCCTTTGAGAAATAAAAATAAAGTTCACTTTGTTTCCTTGCATTTGTAATGTAGCGCACAAAGGCAGCGACAGTTTCTTTCGCATTCATTTAACTTAATATTACTCAAAGTACTATCGGTACTATTGCAATAGAATACAGCAATGTCCTTCAACCTTTTTAATGATGCGCCCTTTCGAAGTAGGTATCAACCCGAAAAAAAACTGAAATCTTTGGCAAAGAACCTACGCTTAAGTTAGCCTTTTGTTAAAAAATAAAAACTTGAGAGGTCTATCAACGTCCTCTGCCCCTACTATGCAGATACTAATAAAAAATTAGTATCGTTACAACTTTTTCCGTCTAGCAGCCGCAAGGCGCAATGCGCGATAAGTAACTTCGTTCCAATAATTTCGATTGTGGAATCATTTTTTGACTCAGTTACTCTTAACTAGCTACACTCAAAACGAGTACTACTTTTAAGTTTTAACTGCGCTCATTATTTACAGCTACCTTTAACGTTTTTATTTAATTGTTTGATCGTCTATTGGGGTCGGAATTTATTAGCTTGAGTAAGGCTTCAGAGCGAGCGTGAATATTTTGTGCTGATGAAAGTGGAATGTGCAACACGAGTGTCATATGAAAAAACATACAGTATTTACTTGAAACATAATATTTTTAAGTGATTTTAACTTTTACATTTATGCCAAGTAGCATTAACTTGATTGTCAACTCAAATGCTTCTTAAACAAAGAGCCGTTTTCACCAATCGCACTCTAACTTTAAAGTGTCTCCTAGCAGCCATTAGGCTGCATATTTCAGGGCTCACGTTGTTTGTCCTAAGATCTTGAGGCCAAAGAATTTAGGTGAGACTTAAGTATTGCTGAAATGGACCTTAAAATACAGTAAGAGGACACTGTTTTAGGTTTAGTGTGCGATTGGTAAAAGCAAGCATCATTACTATCGCTGTCCTTATTTTAAGAGTGAAGACAAACTGGCTGGTAATTTAAGACGCCTTATAAATGTTCGACCATTTTTGTGATTTGGAATATAATATGGGCAAGTTTTTTTTAATAAATAAGGGGGCAAACGAGCAAACGGGTCACCTGATTGTAAGCAACTACCGTCGCCCATGGACACTCGCAACATCAGAAGAGCTGCATGTGCGTTGCCGGCCTTTTACTATCAGATAAATTGATTCCTAGGCAGATGGAGGACCTAATTAATTTGGTCGCGTTAAGTCAAGCTCGATCGTTCCGACCATCGACCGATCACAGCTTAAACATTGAATTGACATAAGCCGACCATATGATGTAGGTCTATCAACTGCCTAGGACTCAATTTCCTCGATGGTACTAAACCTTACCCCAATTTCGAAGGTCTTGGTGGGATCGCAGAGCTTGTCAACGCAACCGAAGTGGTTGACACCAGCTGACACGCAGCAGCCCCTCACGTCCGGCAGCTTCGGCGCCGCAGCCACCTTCGTGTTCCTCATCTTCCCAGGAGTTAGCGTTAAGGTTCTGGCAATGACAGATAAAGTTGTTGAAAAATCTGATTCATGAAAATTCCCTTCCTCCCAAACTTTAATACATGAGTTATTTGAGTATACGTTCGTAGTGTGAAATTTTGGGAAAATGGGAAGAGGCACAATCTGTAGCACAATATTATTTCGAATTAAAAGTCACAATTGCTTTGCACGTCATAATAATCCCCTTTGGACCACGTCGGTTCCTTGTAAGGTAATGAGAAAATGATGATGGTGCTAAATTCGGGTATACCTACACATTTCCGTCTGCAACTGAAGTCACATACGTGGAGTTCAAGGATTTCATAAGTTTCCTAATAACAACATTCTCTCGTGATGCTCAGGGAGAAACGCAATGTCATCCAAGAATATTAATTACATCAAGAACCCTCACCGGTCGATATTCAGCAAACATTGTGATTGATCGATTGTTAATTGATCTCGATTAAAAGTTTCTAATCCATTAATCAAGAACTAAATCGTAAACCAGATGCCCTAAGGAAGGTCACAGATATAAGCATGGGCGACTATCATGTCGCGCTAGGAACCCATGTAGGAGTGGAGAGGACTAAAGAGGTACCATGCTTTTTAGTGTGAGTTTACCATAATTATGCTTAGCATGGCTGTCGGTAAAAATACACCAAACAAATCATACAGAAAAGAGGAGTTGTTTGGTGTGACAACGATACTCCCACCCTCTTGCCAATAGAACTACTCTGCTTTGAACTATTGTAGTAGAAAGTATTTCTTCAATCATGATAAACTTGCTGATGTAAAAGAAATCAGATCTTACCTGATAGCATAGCTTGGAAGACTGGACCCGTGAATATTGTATGATGTCACTGCCACTTCGTACATGGTGAATGGTAGGAGATCGTTTATTATCAGCGAGGATCTGTTCGCTGGGACCTTAATCACCATTGGCTGGCTGATCTTTGATGTATTGTTCTTCAACGAACTCTCAGATGTATCCATCATGTGGGCATCAAAGGACCTGAGAGCGGTGATATTGACTACGTATTCGGTGACCGAATCTTGGTTCTGCGTAGGTGGGTTCCAGGTCACGTTTAGTTGCTTCTCATTTAGTGCCTCCACTTCGACGTCTTCGGGTGGACTTGGAAGCAGTTCTGAAAATATGTGAATATCTTAAAAGTTGAAACTTTACATTTAAGTACCTATCCTGTGTTTTTTATACGCTTTTTATTAGCTTCACCTGTATATTTGTTTGTAACTGAGTTTGTAACCGACTTCTTTGGGCGCGATTTTGACCCACTTTAAACGGCCAGATTTCGTTCAAACTTTGTAGATTTATCGAGGACCGATGACAATACACTGATTTGATATAATTATTCTATTTTTCAATTTGTATGTTTGTATGTTTGTTTGTAAGTGTAACCGACGATTTATATAAAAAGCGTGTTTTAGTTTTTTTTTAACTATTACTTATTTTTTCTTTTTTTTTTATTCATTTACATAATAAAAAAAATATTTAAAAACACATAACAAACAGAACAATGATTTTACAAAATTGCTAGCTTGAGTTAGCCTTGATTACCTACCTGAAAGTTACCTCTTGAAGCGACCAAAAGGTGTCTTTTAGATAACCAATTTTTTCTTTTTTTAGGGAACTTATTCTGATTTTAAGTCCGCTTTGATCAATTTAACAAAAATGTCTTCAATTCTATTGGAATTTTACTAATCTATTTGTGAACTGTTTGTTTGATATATAAAGGATGTTTCCGCCAGTAAAATGCTCTAACAAAACCGTATCTCTTAACAAAGTCCCAAGGGATCTCACCGATGCCTTCGACGATACACGCCAAAGTTTTCTCCATGTAGGTCGCGCAGGAGTAATGCGTCTTTATGTTGTCGGTGACAGGGGTGAATTCCCCGCGGCAGACGTCCTGACAGATGTCCGGGACGTGTTCCTGCACACAGCACGGCACGTGGTTGCGGCCGTCCGCCATACACCTGGGGACAAAGTTTTGGTTAGCTACAGATAATATAGCCTTACTGTTTTATTTAAATCCTTACTTCCTTACTAATATTATAAGTGCGAAAGTGTGTCTGTCTGTTGAGGAAATAGACAGACAGACAGACACACTGAGGATACTTTACCTCCGGGAAAAAGGTACGGTAACCGTATGATACAAAAACGATTTGTGCCCAAACCGCTCAAACCGATTTTGATGAAATTTGGCATGGGAATATTTGGATTCCCGGGAAAGGACATGGGATAGTGATTATCCCGGGAAAATGTAGCGTGATAAACTAATTTTGACGCAACGGAGTTGCGGGCGTCATCTAGTGTAAATTGTAATATAAATGCTTCTCAAGAACCTTGTTTGATGCACGGTCCATAAAAACGTAATCAGACTGTATGTGTTAGTGGTGCCCTTTGCTCTTTGCATAATATTCCCTATTTGAGTTATGCACATCGTGGTTTTTACATGTGAAATGCAATGAGAAGATAGAAAGTAACCTTTAGCACAATAGACATAACTACTAGCGACAACCTTGTGAAATAATTTATGTTTAATTATTCATATGGATTGATTAATAGTTTCCACTAGTAATAGTTTTGCGACTAAACTAATGATTTCACAGAAGCGCGTCCTGTGTACGTAATTTATTTCTTTCTTAATTAACGAAGGCAACATGGCTGAAGTCATTACGAAAAGGAGAATTCATTAAATCCTAGTACCCATTTTCTTCTTTAGATACTAATCCATAGCCAATAGCCATATTAATATTATGAATGCGTCTGTGTTTCTAATATCTTCATGTACCAACCACTAATCAGATTTTTAAGTCCCGAAAAAGGACATGTTAAGATAGTTCATTCATTCCAGAAAAAAATACGGCTCCACTCCAAAAACTACTTTCGATGTTTCGGTCTTTATAATATTATGACCTCATAATAATTAGTAAGTAACCTTACTTACTTGACTATAGCTGGAAAATCTGGTTGGCAAGCTTCGGGATCCTGCCCCGTTCCTTCCAGAATGGTCTGTATGCTGCAGAAGCCCAGGCAGCCCTTGGACACGTTGGAGCTGACGCAGCAGTTGGTGTAGTTGTGTGATATGGCAGTCGCTGAGAGGGTTGGCGTGTTGGCGGAGTAGGAGTCCGTCGAGTTCTGATTCTCTGGCGGTGTGAGTCCTCTTGATATTACTGGAAAAGAGAGCGGTTTTACTATCGATTCTGCTTGCATATCTTCGAGCTGATATTGTTACAATACCGCCACTGAAAATTTATCATGGACTAAAATTAAACCTATTATTGCAGTTAGGCTTCTTACAGACGAACGGAACTTGTTGACAGCACACGTCGACGGCAGTCAAAGTCAAAAAGTGCCGTTCGTCAGTAAGAAGCCTAACTGCACAAGCGCTCTAACTGGACGGTAAAAAATATCACAATTATACAGTTCTATCCATTGCCAGAATCCAGTGACTCTAGCGTCCGCTACCATACTCTGGGTAAATCAGCGCATCTGAAAGAGGGAATATTCCGACCTACTCCGAAAAAAACCTCAAGAATAGGCGCAGGGTGCGTCGTACTTCGGCAAAATATAATGCCATGCTTTAATACTATGACTATTCAACATGTTGGAAACATGTTATTTCCAAGTTTGGTTAGGACAATGCAGGCTGATCACCTGATTGTCTGACAAGTAAGATGATCCATGCGTCGGATGGGCATGTAAAAAGTCGGTCCTGCGCCTGATCTCTCGCCGGTCGTGTCGGTCTGCCGTCCCACTGGGTTATGAGAGTAAAGGAATAGAGAGTGCTCTTGTGTACTGCGCACACACTTGGGCACTATAAAATTACTCCTGCGTAGCTGGCTGGTTTCAATGAAACCGGCCACCGTCGCCGAAACCGGTGTGGGAGCTATTATAATACCAACCATTTAACCTATGGAAGCTCCTGACCGGGGGTTCTGTGTTGAGCTCGCACATGTACAGGCCGGCGTCCGACGCCTTCACCGACTTGATGACCAGCGCCCACACGTCGCCGCCCTTCGTGATACCTGGACCCTGGAGGGGCTCTTCAGCTACAAATGTTAAAAAGGATTATTAACTACTAGACGTTCCGCGCGTTTGCCCGCGTAAATTAGGAATTTCACGGAAACCGTACAATTACCCGCAAAAAATAGCCTGTCCCTTTACGTGGTCCTCTCTATATTTGTGCCAAATAACATAAAAATTGCTCCAGTAGTTCGTGAGACAAGCCCTTTAAAATATAAATAAATGAATAAAACAAAATAATTTTCCCCATTTTTTTCACATTTTCAACGTTAATTAAATATGATGTAGCTGTTAGCTGGTAATGAGTTTGACAAAACGCGATCAATTTAGGTAGGTCCCCCATCTGCCTATGAATCAACTTCTCTGATAGTACTTTTCGAGTAACTTAGAACGCAATAAAGAAAAATAATATTTGCGTTCGTTTAAAATAACAAAAACCTGAATAATGTACTTAATTATTATTATTATAGGTTTTCAGAACAGTGTTATTGTTTTAATTTTACATGTATTCTAGATTTTTAAATTTAGGTCTAAATTAAACTCTTGGATAATGAGGTTAAATCCAGACTACTTACTATCATCATGCAGCACCCTGACTCTCTCGTCTCTGGTCACCCTGACGCCTCCAGCCGTCAGCAGCTGGAGATCTTTGGCCCTCTTCCATAGCACCGGTTTGCCCCTCGCCCCCAGAACTACACATGTAAGGAGGGCGTCCTCCCCACTCCTGACCGCAACACCCCCCGAGGGCGCCCGCATGTAGGCCTGCTTCGGTTCCTCATCTTCTTGCGCGCTCGTGGACACTTCTGCTGTTTCGTCGTTTGGTTCTGGAACAAATGTATTGATTAATACTTTGCGTTTACTTATGGCTGCCATACACGCTACGGTCTACCGGAGAGGTCACCTGTGCAGGTGTCAGTCGAAAGAATTGATTTTCGATTTTGCTCCGGTCGCCTGCGCAGGTCCAAAATGCCCAGGTCTATTCCCACACACATTCCGGTCTACCTGCGCAGGCATACCTGCACAGGTGGACCTCTCCGGTAGACCGTAGCTTACATTAGGGTCAGGTGTAGTCGTCAGCGTCGTCAGCGTCCCGATTTCTTACGTTTTGATATTATGTCAAACGTGAAAGTTATGAACACCGGACGGTAAAATTCCGTGTAGTGCACAAACGCCCTTAGACTCATACTGAAAGAGTAAGACGTAACCAGCGCGTTGTAATGTAAAACCTATGATGTTCTACTTATACAGATGTGTTACGTTCATACTATTTTCCGGATTGTGTAAAACTATTAGCAGCGTTTATGCACGTTCCCATCATCAGTGTGCCAACAGCCTTATGAAGGAGGAGGAGGCACAGGCTATATCACTTTAAAACTCTGTTACGTTATTCGTGATAAAATGTTTTAGATACATTTTAAACGTAAAATAAATCCATTCTTGTAACTGTATTATTACATAAATTATTAGAGTGCTTTTAAGGCTTTCTGAATACTTTAGTACAATGAGTCAAGACGCCCCGGCCCGTACATTATATTTTAAAGACGTCTACTTTAAGATCCACGTAATCCAGGGAAAGTTTTGTGCAGTCAGTTAATTTAGTCAAGTTGCATTCGATAGTTTCGATAATGCCTCTTTAAATCTCATTATAAAATATATGGGACAAGCTGACGCCCGCGACTCCGTTGCGCCAAAATTCTTTTACCGCGTGATAAGTGATAACTGTACATTTTTTCGTGGTAAAAGCTATCACAACCAATCTCATAGGAATAAGGTAATAGACAGACAGACACTTTTACATTCATAATTATCTATCTATATTTTATATTATATAAAAATGGATTTTCAAATGTGACGTTAGTCGCGCTAAAACTCGAAAATGGCTGAACGGATTGGGCTGATTTTAGTCTTAAAATAATCGTAGAAGTCCAGAGAAGGTTTTAAGGTGACACGAAGTTCACCGGGACAGCTAGTTTATAGTATTAGTAAGTATGTTTTATTTATTAATAGTATGGATATGACATATTTGCAAGAATATGCCAGTTAGCGATGCGTTATGTTAAATTCCATGTATTTTCGATATCTAACTTCACTGTCGAAATTATCGAATGCAAGTTGCCTAAGTAACCTGAGGTCTTGTGCAAATATTAGCCGAAAATCTATTTGAGTTGTCTGGTAAGTTTCAGCGTAAAACTTAAACTTAAGTTCTTTACCTAATTTAATTAGATCTTGTTTGATTCTTACCATGCAGAAAACTTTATGAAATGTAGGTATTTATATGCCAAGTTATATATTTTATCGCCTTGTACAAATTTTGTTACAAATGAATAAGAAATAATAAAAACAGCAGCTATGAACATGTCCATAAAGCAAAATTTCGGAATTGGAAAAGTTTATATCCGTAGGGAATGAAACAATACAAATGTTAAAAGCTATATATCTATAGCGTTGTATATCCTGTGTAGAGTTAGTCCCTTGGATTAACACATAGGCTACTTTTTGTTGTGGGGAATCATCATAATTTATTGTCTCTAAAAACCGCGGGTAACACTGCAGAGCACAACTAGTAAATTAATACAGTCTTATATTATTATGGACTAACGTGCAGAGGCATTAAGTTTCTTTAATAATATTAAAATATCGTGGCTGGACACTGGTTATTGGTTGATTAAGTTTAAACGTATTTGACCAACACGAAATGAACATTTCAAGATTATTTACAACACTAGCTGTCCCGGCAAACGTTGTTTTGCCATTTAAAGTATATTTTCTACATCATCAGTTGATACATGTTTTACCCCCTCTTTTGTCCCCTAAGAGAGTGTGGGGGGGGGGAAGGTCATACACCAGATGTTAAGTTGAAAAACACAGTTAATACCTAATATGAAGTAAGTCCACTAAAGAAAAAATTGTATACAAAATCTGACTCCTCTTTGGTCCCCAGAGAGGGTTGAGAGGGGAGGGGGGGGAGGATTTTTATACACCAGATGTTGAGTTGGAAGAAGACAAATAATATAATATATCTGTGAAAACCGTATGCAAATCTGTGAAAACCGTATGCAAATCTGTGAAAACCGTATGCAAATCTGTGAAAACCGTATGCAAATCGGATCAGTAGTCTTCGTGTTAAAGAAAAAAGCTTGATACAAAATCTGACCCCCTCTTTTGTCCCCTTAGAGGGGTGGGGGGAAAAATTTTTATACACTATATGTTAAGTTGGAAGAAGATAAATATATCTGCGAAAACCACATTCAAATCGGATAAGTATTTTTCGTGCGATGCTGGAACAAACATACAGACAGACAGAAAGAGTGACAGACAGACAGACAAAAATTAACCACATTTTTGGCTTCTATAGCGATGTAGTGACAAAGGTGTAATTTCGGGTGTCATTTCATATCTTCTAAGTACAGAATTTTCATTTCTACAACAGAATATTGTCTTCCCCGCACGCGCTTTGGTGACGCCCACTATCGTAATATTTTAATTTCGCCATAATTTCAAAACCAAACGTCCAATTTTAATCATTCAAAGACCAAATATTATCTACATAAACTGTACTTAGTGATAAAATAATTTATTTTGATAAGGATTAATAGCGTGAGTAAAATATATCCGTTTTAATGTAGTCCAAAAAAAATTCAGGATTTAAAAAAAAAAAAATGGTTATTGTGCCTCACTCGACATAGATAGGTATAGTGTGTCGCGGACTTTTTTGTAGATATTTATAAGATCTACAATTACTTAGAACATTTTATGGTTCTATCTTTTATAGTTTAGGCAGCGTACGCAAAATAAGTAACTTTTCTAGCTGATTTTTTACACCTTGCGTCCGAAAAACTCAAATATCTTACGGAACCCTACTTTTTTCCAAAATAAAATGTAGCCTATGTTCAGCAGAAATAATGTAAGATTCCAATAGCAAAAGAATTTTTCAAATCGGTCCAGTAGTTTCGGAGCCTATTCGACTCAAACAAACAAACAAATCTTTCCTCTTTATAATAGTAGTGTAGATTATGAACCTAGAATTTTATTGTCTCTTACTTTTATTAAATTTTGGGTTTTTTCATCAAAAAGAATAAAAACCCTTTAATATTCTTGATTATTTTAATTTTTTTAATGTACATCTATTGTTTGACCAAATAAAGTTTCTTTCTTTCTTCTTTCTTTATAAATTTTTCAAAGATTAAACCAAGCACAGATATACAATCGGCGGAATTTTGCCAACAATTGTTACTTATTGAGGCATGAAAGGTCGGGGAAGTGGTGCGGCGTGATTTTGTGAATATAAATATTATGAATGTGTGAGGTCGGCTGTTGGGCGGGCGGGGAAGGGCGGAGGCGGACGGGGGCGGGCGGGACTCATGAATACGATGAAGCGCCACAATCGAGCCAATTGGTGACCTGTCCTTTCCGATTGTAAGATTTTCTATTCTTTTTTAAGCCTAGCTAAATGAAGAGGTTATATTTGACCGCGGATTTTTTGTTGAACTATTGCAAGCACGCGCTGTGAGGCATAAGTTCTTCGACATTATGTCACGTGACATGAAAATGCGTCCAGAGATCTCGTACAAGATGCAGTGTTTGTTCTAATTTTGGCCAAACATTCTCCTAGGACCTACTACATCAGGTAATCCTACATCGCTTCTTGCTGATGTTGAATAACTGAGTTATGAGAGAAGGTTAAATTTGCGTTAACGTCTCTACGGTTAAACGATCAATCTGGCATCAGCTCAGTCCATCAGCTTGTGACTGTTCCCGGACTGGCTTGTACTTGACGGATGTACTATCAGAGAAGTTGATTCCTAGGCAGACGGGGGACCTACGTAGTTTGGTCGCGTTACGTCAAACCCAGCCGACAGATCATTAACATTGAATTGACATGATCCGACCAAATGACCTTGGTCTGTCAACTGCCTAGGAATCAATTTCCTCGATGGTACATTAGTACATAATAAAAATAATATCAGTGCGTCCAAACGGTTACACGATCAAACGCAGTCTGTCATCAGTTCAGTCCGTGTGCAACCGCACTTTGATACTAAACATTCGTATTATTAAACACTAGCTGTCCCGGCAAACGTTGTTTTGCCATTTAAAGTATATATTATCATCAGTTGATACATGTTTTACCCCCTCTTTTTTCCCTTAAGAGGGTGTGGGGGGGAAGGTCATACACCAGATGTTAAGTTGAAAAACACAGTTAATACCTAATAATATGAAGTAAGTCCACTAAAGAAAAAAGTTGTATACAAAATCTGACCCCTCTTTGGTCCCCAGAGAGGGTTGAGAGGGGAGGGGGGGGGGAGGATTTTTATACACCAGATGTTGAGTTGGAAGAAGACAAATATAATATATCTGTGAAAACCGTATGCAAATCTGTGAAAACCGTATGCAAATCGGATCAGTAGTTTTCGTGTTAAAGAAAAAAGTTTGATACTAAATCTGACCCCCTCTTTTGTCCCCTTAGAGGGGTGGGAGGAAAAAATTTTATACACCAGATGTTAAGTTGGAAGAAGATAAATATATCTGCGAAAACCACATTCAAATCGGATCAGTATTTTTCGTGTGATGTTGGAACAAACATACAGACAGACAGAAAGAGTGACAGACAGACAGACAGACAAAAAACTAACCACATTTTTGGCTTCTATAGCGATGTAGTGACAAAGTACAACATGTACAAAATGTACAAAATGTACAAAATTTTCATTTCTACAACAGAATATTGTCTTCCTCCCGCACGCGCTTTGGTGACGCCCACTATCGTAATATTTTAATTTCGCCATAATTTCAAAACCAAACGTCCAATTTTAATCATTCAAAGACCAAATATTATCTACATAAACTGTACTTAGTGATAAAATAATTTATTTTGATAAGGATTAACAGCGTGAGTAAAATATATCCGTTTAAATGTAGTCCAAAAAAAATTCAGGATTTTTAAATAAAAAAGTTCTATCTTTTATAGTTTAGGCAGCGTACGCAAAATAAGTAACTTTTCTAGCTGATTTTTTACACCTCGCGTCCGAAAAACTCAAATATCTTACGGAACCCTACTTTTTTCCAAAATAAAATGTAGCCTATGTTCAGCAGAAATAATGTAAGATTCCAATAGCAAAAGAATTTTTCAAATCGGTCCAGTAGTTTCGGAGCCTATTCGACTCAAACAAACAAACAAACAAATCTTTTCTCTTTATAATAGTAGTATAGATTATTACATCAGGAATTGTAAATTTTTGGTATGTAATATTATTTTTTTAGCTGAACACATGAAAAACAAAACAGTTTTTGCTGAAAAAAATATTTTATTTCGCTTCCAATTGTACGCCACATTTAAATTCAAGTTGGCACACACGACAGCCTGGATAAAGGAATCAACGAAAATTGACTGCCCGCCCCGCTTATTGAATCAATGCAATATAAAAATACCCAATTCCCTTCCGAATGGAGTGAACCAATTTGAAGACAAGTAGATAAATAACAATTTAAAATGTTCGTTTTTGGCATAAGTAAATGGCAGCTTTAGGAACAAAAAAATGGTTTGGAATCAAGATATTATATTAGCCAGATGACGAAGTAGGTAAGTTATAAGGTTTAAGCGTCGGCCAAACTTACGCGACCAAAGCGACTGCGAAGCGGGAGCGTCTGCAACGCGGGACGCTCGCGTTGGCAGAGCGGGAATAATCTACGGTTTCGCACCGTAGTCGCGCAGACTGTGCACACCCAGTTTTGCATTGTAGTCTGTAGACGCTCGCTCCCATCCCGCGTCCTGCGTTACTGACGCGTAGGTTTGGCCGAAGCCTTAGTGTCTAGACACACTAGGCCGAACTTCTGCGGCGGAAATTCCGCATGATTACGTCAGCAATGTCAAACGTATACAATATAACGCGACGGAATTTTGGCACGGTGTGTCATCGGTAATTTAAAAATTATTGCAGGCGGAATCATGCGGAAATTTCGCCGCGGAACTTCGGCATAGTGTGTTTAGACACTTAGTCAAATTAAAAAATGAGTAATCGTCCTCATGTTATAAAATGTAAGTTATCCTCTTCATCCCCCCGCGTCTTCAATTTATTCCTATCCTTGTAGGAGTTTTAATATTCTATTTTATGGCAACGGTCTTAGGCTATACTGGGGTTTGTTAATAAAATATAGCGGTACTTTTTTGTCCTTGTTTATTCAGTGAATTAGACAGGGAATGCGGCATAAATAAAGGTAATGGACACTTCACACGCTATGTAGCACATTAGACAAGACTTAAGGCTCTTCGCAAGGATAAAATAAAAATCAATGTGTATGTCCTTGTTTCGGATAAAATGTACCTTTGATATTGTGAAAACGCTTTGCATATAATATTATGTAAAGGCCACGCATAACTTTAAGATTGCTCGGCAAAAGTAAAGAAGAAGGCTTTGGATCGTCGAGGAGTCACGCTATTGGTTGATGATCAGTGATCATACGGCAGCCGTTTCACGTATCTGCCGTATCTCGCGAGAGCAATGCGATAGCAATTATTGCGCGATAATTGCTCCAAAATCTTAATTTCGTATCACGCATCAGCCAAACAATACGATTGCAATCGATCGCTTACATGATACCATTGTTTTTTATACCCAGCAATCGCTCGCGCGATTATTGCTAGTGGATTGTTCATAGTGCACTCTGTTTATATAGCACATCTACACGCTATAAATAATAATAATATAATAATATCTATGGATGATTCACACCACGTCAGTCTGGCCCCGTGCTAAGTACCTAAAGGACTTGTGTTACAGGTACCAGACAACGGAAACATATTTAATACTTTTATACTATACATATATATTTAAGATTTTTATTATATCATACACATATTTAATACACATCCAGACCGCCGACGGAACAAAAATTTTCAATGTTCCCGACATTGAAAATTTTTGTTCCGTCGGCGGGATTCGAACCCGCGACCCCCGGCTTGAGCTACCGACGCGCTCACCACTGAGCCACAGAGGTCGTCAATAAATAAAGTATTGTTACTTTGTTTTGTTATATTCTGTATACTGTAGTTACTTCAACACGTATAAGTATAAATCTATGCTTAATATTATAATTCTGAAGAGTTTGTTTGTTTGAACGCGCTAATATCAGGAACTGCTGGTTCGATTTGAAAAATTATTTCAGTCTTAGATAGCCCATTTATCGGAGAAGGCTATAGCTTATATATTATTAAGCTAAGACTAATTGGAGCGAAGAGACAGAGGAAAATGTGGAAAAAGCGAGGAAAATTATATGAATATGCTTATTATCTTAAGAACTACTGGAGCAACTTTTACATTATTTGGCACTCATGAAGAATAGACCACGTTAATGACATAGGCTGTTTTTGCGGAAAAATATACGGTTTCTGTGAAATTCCTAAATTATGCGGGCGAAGCCGCGCGGCACATCTAGTATAGAATATGTCCAAGCTCGAAAAGGATTCTCGAATTCTTTCGTCGCGGCCCGATGCTATCGCATTCTTTGTAGACAGCTGACAGCTTTGATGTATCCGACACTATATTGATACAAATTACTACAAAGGACTGATATATCGTTCAAAAGATTCGCAAAGGAAATCCGTCCCGGTGAACCGTACATTTCGCGATAAAAGAATGTATTTAACGGACAGAAGTCCAAGTTTATTTACGCTAAAGTTGCGTTTTAGTAAAACATGCAAAGAATTGAATTTAAAATATTACTTAGATGTTGTCAGCAATATTTTTTCACATGATCAATCTGTAAACGTTTGCCGCACGGGAACCGTACGTTTTTCGGGATAATTTACACACTTTCGCATTTAACTAGACTTAGTATCCGTACAGACTACAGCATACTAAGAGCATGTTTCACCACTTCCTGATAAGTGTCGGATAGGCTATCCACCACATAATTTGACAGATGAAGTATCATGGAGAAACTGTCAAAAACGTTGTGGATAGCCTGTCTGGCACTTTATCAGGAAGTGGTGAAACATGCCATAAAAGTATGTTACGAGTATGCTACGAGAGTCAGTCACGCTTTAAGTTATAGACACATACTTATTAGATGGATATTGGATACATGGATTAATGTAATATTTTCTATCCCAGTCCACATAACTTTCGTCACGTCAAAATATTTACCAAGAAATCTCCACATAATCTTTAGAAAGCCAATATCGTTATCACACTAGGGGAGTTATTTTCAAGTCGCGAACGATACAGGCCCAAGTGTGTTGATATTTTTTCGTTGCTTCAATCATACCCTGGGGGATTCTAGTGATTTCCATCCTCTTTATCCAATCATATACGTGGAGACTTTATGGTGTTTTCCAGAAGCTTTCGATTTGTGATTGGTATAATATAGTATAACCATGCTTGTCAACATGATTCAAAATTCAAATTCAAATTCAAATTCAAATTCTTTATTAATCATTCAATAATATACAATAGTATAAAAGCAAGGTAGCGTACATCACGTCGTCTAATCCCATACTAAGTAAAACTTGTATTATGGCAATCAGAAAACGGATGCACGCCGAACAATTTTATCCTAATATATATTATTCTCACATTTTTCCTCACTTTTTTTGGTAAACAAGTGGGCCCCGTGCGAGTTTCTTACGCCGGTTCTTCTCGCCGGGCTAGTTCCCGAACCGGTGGTAGGCACCAGTAGTATCAACGTTCTGAAAGCATTTTTTTAAAATCTATTCAGAAATAAAACAAAAAAATTCACACACACAAACACACTACACTTTATCACGTTAAAGTCTCTTTCGGCGACGTGATGCGCGCTTCGTTCGGGAGCCTCCCCCGAAACCTCCGGTAAACTACACCGGCGGGCCAGAACTCCTCCACCTCGAAGATGGATAAAACTTGAGTCGGCACTTTCACCACAAAGGAACTAAAATTCACTTTGTGGCGAGAGTGCAGACGCTCCACCCTCAAGGTGTAGGTGGTCTTCTCGCGGATGTAGTTTACGACGTCTTCGACCGTCATGGTCCAGTGCAGGCGCGACACATAGAGCGGTGTCGCGGGCACCTCGCTGCGCAGGCGCAGCTCGGGCACATAAGGTGCGGTGCCGCGGTGGTTGCGGACGGTGGGCTTCCTCTTCTTCCTCCTCTCCACCAGAACGAAGCCCTCCTCATCGCACCTCCTGCTCTCGTCCCTGCCGAGTCGAAGATGTTCAGCCTTGCGGCTCTCCTTTGCACCCCTCGCCTTTACCCGCGGGGGCGGTGCGGGGCAAGCAGCGACGCTTGCATAATTTTTCCGTTGAGTCGATGGCCTCAATTTCGTGTCGACGTCACGCGGTGACGGCGAGCTGACGGCGGCGGCTGTTGCTGACCCACTCGATTTCGCTGACGTGCAAAACGGCGAGCCGCGCTGAGCTCCGCGACGCATATTTATCGAGTCGATCGGATGCTCGGGTGACCTACATAGTGAATTATTACATTTTAATTGTAATAATTCACTACGCAACTCACTGATGGTAGATTCCGAGGCATCCAATCTACCTCGCATCTCGTCCAGCTCTGCCCTCATGATGTTGAACTTCTGGAGCAGGCTGGAGACGTTGACGTGGTCCGTCGATACCGCCGGTAGTTTGTCGAGCTGCTTGGCCACAAACACCGGCACTTCCGCTGGACTAGTCTGCTTGATCAGGGAGATGATGTCCTGCAAGCTTCGTTCGCTTCCGTCTCTCCTCCGGGATATCATCTGCGCCGTTTTGCCGAGCGCTTCGTACAGCATCAGCCTGCCCTTGCAGATCTCCTCGTTGGTGTAGGTGGACCTGCACAGCTGCACGATGCTATCTTCGTCCATGGTGTTGACGACGTGTTGTACGAACGCCAGCAGCTCGTTGGATACGAGCGCCATGGTGTCGGTGCAGCGGCTGTCACGCCGCGCGACTCGCGATATATTAATTAATTTTATTAATATTTGCTGCGTGTGTTGTTGAGCGGTGCTTGACCGTTCGCTACCGCGATCAAAAAAACTTTGTGAAGTGTTTTGTGATTGTGAAGCTTATATGCAAATCGACGGCGATGATGGGCAAACAAAGACGAATATGATGCTCTACAAGTTTGTATTCGCTCGCTTGGATCGTAGCCGTTGTTATCGAAGTTATAATTTAAATATTGAACGGAAATACCACGGTACTATAATTTTTTGGCATTCAAAAATCTATGTTAACATAAAGGATTTTGTATCCAAAATAACACATGATATTTAACAAATATATCCCAGAACCTGAAGAAATTCAAATTGCTGACGGCCGAATTTCGATATGAAGAGTTCGTACTAGATGATGAATAAGGATGATATTCCAGAAACTAAATTGTAAGTATCGTAGTAAGTACGTTTACACAACATTTCTAAAGTTCCAAATCCACTAAAACTTTGTTTTTAGTAACTCCTTTTAGTATTTTAACTTAGATACGTTCTTAAGATGAGGTTATAAATTCTTGGAGCCTAAAAGCCTAAAATACCAAGGCTGACAAATATTCCATTAAAAGGGCGTTTCGCTTGAGTTATGTAATTAAGTAATTCACAAATTATTCTGGAATGGGCGATTCCCCTTCGGTGAGACCACTAAGACAAACATTATTTCGGGTTGTCTAAATAAATTTAAATTTATACATGATGGTGAGATGGTTTAATGGAACTTTTGGCTTCTGCTTTGCCTGTAAAATGTGTCCCAGTCAGGGTTCCGTATGAAAAGAGTTAAAACGGGTCTCGTAAGTCTCAGATCTTCAGGACATTCGTCCGCCTGTCTGTCTGTTGCAATTTAATGTAACCAATATTCATAGATTATAGCTTGACCGCTGTAAAGTCGACCCTCGTAGCATACTCGTAGCATACATTCAGTATGCTACGAGGGTCGACTTTACAGCGGTCAAGCTTTAATTCATCAAGCCTCAAGCGGTCGCATGCAACCGCGATAACAAAAGATAAGCTATTATGTCTCGTTTTCCACAATCGACGGGTTAATCATAGATATGAATATTTTAGAGATATAGATATTATAGAGATGCAATACTTCCATAGCTATAATTTATAGCGACGTGTTTACAGGCTTTTTTATTTAAAAAGAAATCCACACGTAACACTTGTAAATGAAATACTTTAATCCTGGGAATGAACATAGGTTACGTCTTGTAACACCGGAAAATGTTCGGTTCTCCGTTGCATTGGCGCAACTATATTCATCTGGATTCTAGTCGTATCTGTATTAATCGAGCAAAAAAAACGATATTGTAACGAGGCGGAAACACAATCGATACAACCGAAAAGTTTGTCGACTGTTCGACAACCAATTAAATAATAATTACCGAGTGCGTTGAAGCCGTTGGATTTTTTTACGTTTAAGGAAATCAATGACAAATCAAGGTCAATTATCTCAATTAACATAAATAGTAAAGTTAGTTCAATTCCATCGAAATCGGTTCAGCGGTTTAAGCGTGAAGAGCTATTCAGACAGACAGACAACACACTTTCGCATTTATAATATTAGTAAGTATGGATATTTTTAACATTATACATAATAGACTGTGATCGCGCTATATAGTAGACCTAGGGCGAGTCTTTTGCCCAGCAGCAGCTCTTTAAAAAACGTTATCCTCTCTTTTGACTATTGAATAGTCGGTAATAGATATACCAATCGTGCTGATGATAGTAATACCCGAGTTTAGAATGAGAGTCACGTGAAGGAAATATTTATTACGCCCCAAAGGTTTCTTATTTCGGCTTCCGCTTAAAGGCTTACCTGTCCGCACTGAAACCACAATATATGGCACCTCGTATTCCAAACCTATTAAATAATCATTTAAATTAAAAAAGATTATATTAAATTTCCATTAACAACATACAAATTACAATAAGTAACTGATCTAGATGTTATGTTGCATACATTTTCTGGGATAAAAAGTATCCTATATCCTTTCCCGGGACTCAAAGTATCTCCATACCGAATTTGAGCAAAATTAGTTCAGCGGTTTAGGCGTAACAGACAGACAGACACACTTTCGCTTTTATAATATTAGTATGGATAAGATCCACTCAAACCCTACTTTAGTGAATTTTTATACATATTATTATAATATTTAATACATATTATTATAATATTATGTATTATATTATGTACTACAATATTTTGTCTGCCAAGCGCTTACGCCAGCGAATCAAACATGGACTAAACATTTTACAACTATAATATTATATTAATCTTCATTCACATTATGTTTATTAGTAGGTAATACCATTTTAATAACGCATTTGATGAGCTTTAAGCATTTCCCTCCACACCTCAACCCTTGAGAAGTTTTATTAGAGCATTTAATGAAACACCCTGTATAATTTACATGCGGTGTGACGTCCCAGGATTATATTAATGGATTACTAAGGGTTTAGCTTATTAACGACCCTTTAATGCTCTGTGTAGGGTTATAACCCTGTAATGAAAGTTGCAAATTGCAATGTTTAATTGCTAAAATGGTGCGGTTAGAGCGGTTAGTGTAATATGTTTCACCTTTCAGGAAAAGTATTGAATTACGGCGTATAGCCAAAAACATTGACGTGCTGGGAATTTATATTTTACTTTTACTTTCTTTATTTTACTATTTTATTTGGTATGGTATTTTTAGATAGGTAGTAGCTTACCTATCTCAAAATACCATACCAATTTTTTTCTAACTCGGGTCAGCAGTATCAGTAACGTAATATTGATGTGCTTTCGTATTTTATAATATTAAATATTATACAATTATTGCATGATTAGAACAGAAGATAATGAGTAAATATGACATATTGTGCAAATATATTATACGCTCAATCAGAGCAGTACCTTGCATAATTGAAACACAAATTCTAATCAGACGGTAGAGAGCAAATGTTGTATCAGCCAGAGATTCGATAAGGGAATAGGCATTCACAGTATTTAGTACAATTTCTGTTATATTATTATATAGATAGTGTGTCTGTCTGTCTGTTACCTCTTCACGTCCAAAAAAAAAGTTTTCGCGCGATAAACTAATTTTGGCGCGAAGGAGTTGCGAGTGTTAGTACTAAATAACACAAGTCTTACTTGAAAGGAGAGAAGAAAACAGTTCTTAAAGTCTGTACGTTGGTACGGACCATGTTGAGTTCAACAAAGTAAGAGAATAAAGATTATTTTTTTATCATTATACTAGTTTTAATATAAAACATACTGACCAATATAGCTCCTTTGTGGTGAGGGTCCCGACGCATCATCTGCCGACCTTCGAGAAGGAGGAGTTCTGGCCGATTGGAGTCGTCTACAGGAGGTTCCGAGGACGACTTCCGAACACGTCGCGCCCCACGTCGCAGACAATACGTGTTTAGTGTTTAGAATTAGTGTTAGTTTTTAATATAATTGTATGTATGTTAGTCTATAAGGTATTTATAATATGGGCCTAGATGCCTGATTTAAACAAATAAATAAAATAAAATAAATTTCCTGAATCCTTTCAGGTAAAAGTGTATAATTAATGTCACATTATAATGGCATGTTTAATGAAATTTTAATTAAAACAACAATTACGAAAAGTTCAAACAGCGTTTAAATGTTGCCATAATATTTATTAAGGTCCGAACGTTTATTAAATATTTGGAATAACTTCGAAATCATATTGGAACACTTAAAGTTTTTCAAAGCTGTTGAAATGGTCATGATAACAAAAGAACAGAAAACTTGTATTTGCAATAAGGTTTTCATAGATAATACTAGAGTTGAGATGATTCCCGCAACTCAAGTTTCGCCAAAATACGTTTATCGTGCGGGAACCGTACATTTTTTGGGGGCAAAAATCCTACGTCTTTTTCCGGGATTATTCAAAGTATCTCCATACCAAATTTCAGCAAAATCGGTTCAGCGATTTGGTTTAAAGAGGTAACATGACAGACAGACACACTTTCTCATTTATATTAGTTAGGATTTCAATCTTTTCAAGTGTCTATTTTTTTGTCTAAGCGTCTAATAAGTAAATCTGTCCCACTGTAATTGATTTTAGGAAGCATATAAATTGGTTCTCTATAATCTAGTGAAGAGCGTCCAACGCTAGTGGCGAGCGATAAGAAATGAACTCTCCGAGTTCATACATACAGCCTCTTAGGGGCAATACAAACCGCAACACGACGAGGCGAGACGAGGCGCGGCGCGGCATAAATTTGTATGGATTTGACAGATATCAATTGCGTGAGACGTCTTGCGAATCTGTCAAATCCATATAAATTTAGAAATGCATCTACGCGTCGCGTTGCAGTCTGAATCAACTGAACG
Organism: Plebejus argus; assembly: GCA_905404155.3. Classification (NCBI taxonomy): domain Eukaryota; kingdom Metazoa; phylum Arthropoda; class Insecta; order Lepidoptera; family Lycaenidae; genus Plebejus; species Plebejus argus. The sequence continues at coordinate 2,937,147 of FR989945.1, forward strand.
GGCTAGAATAATGTTAAATCAAGAAATTAAAAAAAAAACAATGGTAGTGAGCAAGCTCATATTGAACTATGGCTTAGACTCTTGAGCATGTCAGATTTGAAACAAAAAAAACTGGATTCAAATTGACCCTTTGTATACTACGATGCCACGGACAAACAGGCACACACACAACCAGACAGATAGATACGTTAAACTTATAACCCCCCTCCCCTCTTTTTTCGTCGGATCTTTTTTCCAAATCGGTTAAAAACTTTCGAAATTGGGCTACAGAATGACTATAATAATTATTGTCTGTGTTAATAGATTAACGCTTCTCAAGAAACCTTAGAAACCATATTATGATCCTTGACTTGTCAAACTGTCCGTCTGTGTGTCCCGGGGTATATCCATTAGATATATTTGCGGACACTCCCCGAACCGGCGCTATCGGGGATGACGTATTGTCCACTATTCCGTGTGGGACAGCACACTCATGCTTATATTCTATTAGTTGGATTTCATCGTCACTGTTTACTTCGAAACCGCACTAAAATCGTAAATGTGTAACGGCCATTCTACGGTTTGGCATTATTTGCCTAATTACTGTAAGTAACTATTTTTTTTCTTTGATTTTACTTGGACACATTGAAATATTAAATCAATGAAAGATACGAACACAATAATAAATGAGGCATGTTACAGTTAATTAAAGTTTTTTAGACAATAACACTTAAAATTTTTATGGGTACGGTAATTAGACAACAAATGTAATGGTTTGGAAACGTACGTAGGTCAAATTTAATGTAATATGAACATAATAATAATATACATAATAAAAATCAAATTTAAACAATATAATTTAAAAATAAAGATTACGGTAATCAGAAAAGTTTGTAACCACAGCTACAGTAATTAGATGCTCACGTGCTTTATCGGCAGCACACTAACATTAACGACGTGGGACGGCTGATGGGCCGTGGCACACACCAAGGAGAAACGACCCATGCACTTGTAATGTGCCAAATCCTGTTATTTTTGGGTGGGCATCCAAAAACAGCATGAATTGCGGTAATTAGAACTTTTGATCGGACAAGCGATTATGTCATGATAACTATTTATACGCTGGGCCTATTGAGTCGATATTTTGCAATGCGATAACCAATGTTTAAAAGTGTTTAAAACGATGAATAGATTTAAGTAAATATGTACGTTACAAAAATTACAAACAAGTTTCGAGATCAAGTTGGCGTGGGGACACTTTACGGTAATTAAAAAAACACGGTTTTTGAACACGACTTCGCCATATTATATTTGACGATAACCTTAACCTTAACTTTAACTACGCTTCTGGTGCAATTCACCCTTAGGTTTGTAAAAAGGAACAAAATACATTTAGTTAAAGTAGTAGACATTAAATTAAATTGCTTTCTGTAATTTTCTGAAATGCTCGTCAAACCATGACGTGGCAATATAACGCGTGGCTTTTTGGTGGAAAATCAAATAGCGATTAAATATAAATGGATTTATATTAAAACAGGGCCGGAGAAAAACATTTTCTTTAGATATAATCAAGAATTTTGATTTTGAGTTAGTAATTTCACTTTCAAAGCTAAGCAAGTCAGTTAGTAGGATATTACTGCAATGTTTTAATGCTAGTGGCAGCACCAGTATAGACAGCACAAAAAGTTTTGTTCGACGTTTGACAACGTTTCTGTCAATATTCCGAGGTGTGTGCAACATGTCGGATTTTGGTCGGATTATTAACTGTATGTGCTAGTAGCGCACTCTGCTACTTATCGTAATATTCCCCATTTAGATAAATGGACGCAAGACATTAGTTAAACTATGAAAAGGTACCCTTTGGTGATTGTGTAATGGTGCGGCAACATAATACGAGTTATCGGCCGACAGATACGAATGACTGAATTAATCGTACAGCAAGAAATAGGAACATAAATACAAGAATAGGCCTAGAAGTAGGGACAATCATAGATAATAATAGACTACTGCAAGAAATAGTAACGTGGCAAGATTCGCAAGTACTAGAATAGTCCTTAGGTCCTAGAGTAAGTATACATTTAATTTCATATACCTAATATACAATTGCACATGGCATGTCTACGCAAAAGACGTGGTTAAGTAAATAGCTACACTTCTAGGCTCTTTGGCGCCATTTTATTAACGCCTCCGTGGTTCAGTGGTTTGGAGCGAGTGTCTTGACTCGGAGGTCCTGTGTTCGGTTCCCGTGTTGGAAACCTGTTATTTCCAAGTTTGGTTAGGACAATGCAGGCTGATCACCTGATTTTCCGACAAGTAAGATGATCCATGCGTTGGATGGGTATGTAAAACGTCGGCCCTGCGCCTGATCTCTCGCCAGTCGTGACGGTCGTCCGTCCCACTGGGTTATGAGAGTAAAAGGAATAGAGAGTTCTCTTGGTACACAAGAGTAAAATTACTCCTGCGTAACTGGCCTGCTTCAATGAAGCCGACCACCGTCACCGAAACCGGTGTTGGAGTTATTATTACAGCGTTAATTGTTAAAAAATCATGGTGCCATAAACGTTTGTACAGTTTTGTAGTCATCGTTATAGTTAGTGCTATAAATAATTAGCCAAGTAACTGTAGGTCTACCAGGATCTGATAGCAAATTTTGACGGCAGATTTTCAAAAAATATCCTTGATTATTGGATATTTTTTTATATATTTTGCGTGTTTAACACACAGAATCAGCTGCTATAAGGAAAATAAAGGATCAAGATGTTTTATTCTAATTACTCCGGTATTGCTAGAGTCAATTTCTTTTCTCACTTTTTGCCATCAGATTCTGGTAGACCTATATCTATCAGCTATCTACGCCTGTGGTGCAAATCACTCTAAGGGTTAATTCAGACCGCAACGCGAGGCGTAGATGCATTTCTAAATTAGTATCGATTTGCAAGACGCCTCAAACAATTGAAATCTGTCAATTCATTACAAAAGAAATGTACCTATCTACGCATCGCGTTGAGGTCTGATTTAAGCCTTAATTGTGTCAATAACATTTTGCTTAAATACAGCCTTACAATACACCTATTATAATATTATACTATGCTCGACGTTTCAAGTTCATGTAAATTACGTAACTCGTAGAGACATAATTATCAATTTAATGAAAGTGCGAGGCGTCCCGACCCACATCAGGACATAATATACGGTTCAGGAGTTAAGGATTTATAGTTCAGCCCCACTATACAATAATCCAGATTATTAGTTTGAATTTTGGGACGGATACTAGTTGTGTTGAAGTTGAAGTGATGAGCTTATAATAAGTTAAAACTTATAGCAAGAGCCTAGTATTGTTAGTCGATTCTTTTTGGAACTTCTTAAGTTGTACGTGTTAATGACAGTATGCAATCTAAGTAACTTTAACGAAACAAGGCCAGATTTGCTGAAGCATAAATCTTGAATCTAGATTTGGTGATGAAAAATTCAAATGTTAACTAGCGTAAAGCCGAAAAAAGTATATGTATCGTCGCAGCAGACTAAGCAGAACTAACGAGTAGGCCGACTCAAAAGAGATCTTGATACGTTTGACGTAGTACTGTATGTCATATCGGCCGGCGCGCGCAGTACTAAATGCTGATTAAAAGTGACACTCCCGAGTCGGGAGTGTCGGGAGTCCCGACTAACTCGCGTTTATTCATCCGTTGGTTTGAAGTCGAGGCACTCCCTTAAGTTCTGTCTTGCTTGCTTGTCAACTTACTGTCCAATTATCATTGAAACAAAAAATTGATTTTTTATTGGACGGCACACTTTGACCGTTCGAAATTATTTTAAACATCCACTAAAGATGGCAATAAATTTCCAATAATATAACATACCATCGGACTGTGCGTGGACTATAGAAGAGATTACAACGAGAAGAACACAACACCGCAGCGCCCTCATCTGGAAAGAAAGAAGAAATTGAAGTTGACGCAACAAAAAACACAATATTATAAAGATTAAAGATTCATAAAAAAACACAGGGAAATTATTATATCTCGAAAAAAAGGTTTATAACTCAATAATTAAAAGAAGCTCAAAAAAAATTAAGCAATCTTCATACGAAGTACGTAACTTTTTTGTCTACGAATCGAGCATTTATTCCTTTACCTCATTCCTTAATTATACCGAAAATATTTTAAATTCCACATTCGTTACCCAAGGATTATAAAAATGTATTTCAACTCGCGTGGAAATGTTCAAGTTATTCGGGTAGAGGCAAAAAGTTTTAAAGGAAATTCCACTTTGACGGGCCGTAATTTTGTAGTTTAATTTGGCGCATACGTGGTTTATTAGTTGTTGAGACTTTTCTTACTGATATTAAAACGTATGTACGTTAGAAAGTAACTGCCGCACTCAAAAATATTTAATGATGATTAAAAAATTCAATTTATTAAAGAATTTGACAGATCCATAATATTAGGGCTTATGTCAAAATCTTTACTTGATTTATACTAGTTTTGAATTTTCGTCTCTGAGTGCGACTGTTACTATATAATAATAATAATAATATCTATGGACGCTTCACACCACGTCAGTCTGGCCCCGTGGTAAGTACCTGAAGGACTTGTGTTACGGGTACCAGACAACGGAAATATATTTAATACTTTTATACTATACATATATTTAAGATTTTTATTATATGATAAATATATTTAATACACATCCATGACCCAGGAACTTTGAAAACTTTTTGTTCCGTCGGCGGGATTCGAACCCGCGACCCCCGGCTTAAGCTACCAACGTGCTATCCACTGAGCCACAGAGGTTGTCGACACTATACCGTCGTCATTACAAATGAAAAGGTATGTTGAAAACCTATGACTGTGATAGTAAAATATCTTGCTATTATTATAAGCCCGGCCGCACATTGTACGACATTTCTGATCAGAAATAGTTGAACGTCCGCGCTGTCTCTTACATGTTGTACTGAGCCGAGTGAGCTCGAACTCGCCGGAAGGATATTCCGAATAATGTGCGGGGTACCGATCCGGCGGAATTCAAATGTTTCTGATCAGAATTCGGACAAGCGGCCGGGCTAAGACCTCCCGCAGACAGATGCGTTATTATCGGTCGATAATAACACCTGCGTTAAGAGTTTTGTTTGTATATTTGTCAATCTTTTAGACAAAAATCTAGTAAATAACGATGGTAATAAAGCCTTCAATAAAGGCTATTTTTCAACGGTGGTATGAATAAAAAAATCTTAGTGAAGGTTTTAACAGTTTTCAAACTAAAATGTTCGCTAAAGCTAAAAACCGTCATAAAACACTCCATATGAATAAACGCTTGCTAAGCCTTCGCTAGCTTGAATACTGTTAGATGACGTTTTATAGTATTCTTTTTTTGGTAATGTTGGTAGTGTGCCAATTTATTGTGTTCAATCATCAATATTGTGTCAAATTCAATGAAATTCAATGAGTATTTTGTAGTAAAAAAAACTTGAGAGGTGTCAAAGGACACCCGAAAGGAATAGAGTTATTTCATGAGTTAAAAAAATCTACTCAAAAAAAATATTAAAAAAACACCATCTATTGACAAACAGGAATACTATCAACGCGCAGCGCCCTCTGCCCCTAACATGCAGGTACTAATAAAAATATTTTTAAGTCGTCAAATGGATTTATTATTATCTTATTATATGTATACTTTTTGTCGACGAGGGCGGCTAGAAATTCCTTCAAAAATTGCAATAATGTCAGAAATCGCGATAATACTCGATATTTCGTCCATTTCAATCTCTTAAAATGGTCTTAAAGTAGGTCCGAGGCTTCACTAAAGTTAGCGAACTCCTATTTGACGTTTCGAGCCTAAACAACTGTTAGCAAACGTTTATTCATAACGATTATGCTTAAAATAGGTTTATATCAGGCTTATTATACATGCGCTAATTTTTGACAGCTGTCACCTTAAAAAGGTGTTAGAGCACTGTTAGAGAACGTTTATTCATATTAAATTTCACAACAGGCTCATAAAGCTGTTGTAAACCTTCGCTAAGTTTTTATTCATACGACCGCAAATGTTTTTCTGTAGTTTGAAATTTTTTTTCTTTTCTTTACTCTGAATGCCAGTACTAACCAGGCTAATTGTCACGTTGACAGATTGCTACAGATAATGAAACTTTATTAGGAAACGCTGCGAGGGACTTGCAATGTGAAACGTCGTTTAGTATTAGCTGCAAATGAAATTCACAATTTGTATTGTAAAATAAGTGAAAAAGATACCAGTTATTAACACCTCCAACTCTTTTTTTTTAATGTTTTTGTACGATATTTTTAACCTATTGCATAGCTTTTATCACTGGCTTTGGGAACGGTAACCGAATAAAGAAATTTCGTAACGGTTTCAGTTCGGCAGACTTCAGCAGACTTCGGCACGGTGTTTGTGTGCGTGCGACTAGACGTATGCGAGTTAGAATTGCATAAAAATGCTATGCAATAGCTTTACCGCGGCAGTCATCGAGTGACACGCGTATTTTTTTTAATTTACACCAACTACCGGTTGGTAAGATTGAATAATTACTTTAAAAATCGACACGAACTTCTTTAAAAGGCAGTTTTTAGTATAGGCTTACCAGGATCTCATGGCAAAATTGGATAGGAGATTTTCAAAAAATATCCTAGATCATTGGATATTTTTTTTACATTTGCATGTATCACACACAGAATCTGCCGCTATAAGGAAAAAAAAGTATCAAACGTTTTGCTCCAATGTCCCCAGTATTGGTAGCGTCAATTTCTTTTCTCCATTTTTTGCCATCAGATTCTGGTAGACCTTTATTAAATTTATCTTATTAGCTTGAAGATTTGACAGATACTAGAGTTTATATAAAAAAACATAGGAAGTTTTAGCCCTTATATCATACAAATTATTATAACGCATGCCGCGTACCACATTAAATTAAAAAAATCAAATAATACAAATCTCTTTCGAATACCACTTCCCGCCAAATCCATAAGCGCGGGAATTCCGCCATTTTTCTTTATTCCTCCATATTTCAACGATATTTCCACATTCACTGAATTATTTATACTAACGTGATAGACATAAATATATTTCGTTATCTCTTAGAGGAAATAGATTCTAGCGTTTACGGGTATAAATAAAACATCGTTTTTCTAGACCATTAATAAAATAAAAAGACTTAAGCTTTCACTTTTACTAAAGAATCTTGAGGAGGTCGTTGAAAAACGCTTATAAAATCATGTTTTGTTTGTATTTTCAAAGAATAGTTCGCACTAAATTCTACACTATTAAAAGATAATGTTAGCAGTTAGACCATCAGCTTCACTAAAGCATTTTACCGAAGTTGCTAAAATAGGTTTAAGCATTAAAGTTTTTTTTTTTATACTCATACAAAACATATTTGTGATATTGCTTCTCTACACTATTAATAACACTAATTTAAACTAACAGTTTTACTAAAGTATTTGGCCAAAAGCTGTTAAAAAAGCAAAGCAAGTTTACATCTCTGAAAGTTCATACAATGTCTGTAGCAGGTCTACGTGTTGTCTACGAGGGCGCTACGCCGTAGCACCACGCTTTGTAACGTAGATCGTAGATTTCTTTCATTTTTACGATCACAGAATTTGCCGTCGGCATTTTTTGATGAAGGTACACCTCTATGCTGTAAAATGTCATACGTTACAGAATAAAAGGAACGATGAAGATTTTCGAATTACAATATTTTTGTAATTTTGGTAAAAAAATACTTTATTATCGAAATTATTTTGTCTATCGCTTTTTACTTTAAATACAAAAAAAAGTTTTATGTATTAAAATCAACGTATATTATACGTTTATATAAAGATTTTGTTCATAATATATTTTAAGGTGCATATTTTAGTAGGTCAAAAATTGCAAAACCCTAAAATGTTGTTATATCGTATACAGGATGTGGTAATTTCATTCCCGTCTGTTTGGGAATGGGTTCACGCTGTATAATGAATAATTAATAAAACCCTTTCAAGGGCCATATTTGTTCAAATATTATGTTCGGTGCGGATTTGGACCTGTACATTATGTAAAGCCCCGAGAAGTTTTTAAACTGAAGGTGACAGCTTACTAGTCTATTTCAGAATACTTAACTATTTAAACAATCAACAAATAGATAGATAAGTTTAAGTTAACTGTAAATATTATATTTCTTCAGAATAAAAATTCGAGACTAATATTGGTTCCTATATTATTATCAAAAGTTACCCGGACCTTTTTAATATTAATCAATTGATACCACCTTCTTATAACAATGAAAAATAAGTTGCTGAATGTTGCTACATACTATTATCAGTAGAAAATACAAAACTATATCAAAACTGATCAGATTTAGATGACGCCAGCAACTCCGTTGCGCCAATATTCGTTTATCGAGCGGGGACCACACTTTTTGGGACAACAAGTATCGTATGTCCTTTTCCGGGACTTAAAGTATTTCCATACCAAATTTCAGCAAACTCAGTTCAGCGGTTTAGGCGTTAAGAGGTAACATAAAGATAGACAAACACAGTCACACTTTAACATGTATAATATTAGTATGGATTATTAATTCTATTGGATACGCTTTTAAGAATATTATTATAGACGGCCAAAATCATTATTCACCTTTTTCTGCATCGGTAAAGAATAATATAACTTACACCATCATTCCATAACAATAATGTCACGAATACCTAACAAATGGACTTGATACTGAGTTATCGGGACCAAATAAGACCGCCCCTGTCGTTACCCCATTTCCCCCATCTCACCCCCATTCCACCCCCCATCTTACCCCACCGAATAATTACTTGTCCGAACCTCACTTCTTGATTAAAACTAATAGATGTATCGATTGTGAACAATTTATAGTTTTGTTGACCTTCAAGGAAAATAAAATGAGGACACAACATGAGCCTGATGAGAGGGACTCCACCGTACTTTGATTTGAACTATTGGTATTTCTTTTACGTGATTTTTATGCTACAATTTTTTAAGAGATCATACATAAAACAGCATATTTCGTGTTTTCGTTAAAAATAATCTTAAATAACTGTATTTTAAAAAGATAAAACCGACTTCAAAATTGTACGTAATTGAGAATTAAAACTCTCTATCTCCAAAACTACTGAACCGATTTTGATGAAACTTGCACTATTCCCTAAGTTGAACAATGCCTAGTACAATAAAAAAAGAATCACTTAAATCGGACTTGTAGTTTAAGAGATATGCGCGAACAAACATAAAAACATACATACATACATAATGGATGTACATACATACATACATACGTACATACATACACTTTTGAAATTTGGCACATTTGTTCAGAAGCTGTTATAGATTAACATATTAATATACAAAAACTGGGCAGTTCTGGAAATATTACATACATACGCGTCGAATTATTGATAACCTCCTTTTTTTGAGGTCGGTTAGTAAAATAAGGTGCCTTGCTTTCACATAACATAATATGTAAGTAAAAATGTTGGGGTAACAGGGCTAGCATACTTACATGAACGGAGCCGTGCCCAAAAGATAGATTTAGAAAAAAATACTCTAGTAGTATTATAAGTTGTAAAATACTGTTTAATATTCACCTTGTGTGGGATATCTCCCTCAAAGTATTTTCGTCAGCTTTTCACTTGCATACGAGACCTGAAACAAAAAAAATGCTTATAAATACACCATGTAAATAGTTCGAAAGACAAAAAATACATTTCTCTCTATAGCACAGTTGGGTAAAATGCCCGTATTTACCTAAGGTCTTCATTAAACCGAAAAAATCGTAGCTTATCAAATAATACTCTATTCAGACTTCAATACCGAGTCCCTTTGGATCAAAGAAATATTCAAGCTAGTGAAATATTTGAACAGCGAAGCTACATTGCGTTGTTGGGTTGCGGTGCGTTGTAATAACGCAGCAACGACCTTTTCACATACATATTTTATAATATGCCACGTAGAAAGAACGTCTTCATCATCTTGAATAGGGAACGTACAAGAATGAATATAGGTGGCAGCACATTTTATTATATATTGAAACGTTTTTAATTTGTGAAACGAGGCAACATTTACATTAAAAGAAATTGTAGAAATTATTGCAGGATATAATATTATTGGTTGCAGGCAGCAGGTCATAATATTGTCAAGTAAATCAGAAAGGGACAGCGGCAACGTGGCGGCAACTGTCGCTGTCAAAACCTGAGTTTTTACCTCCTTTTCCTTATTTTCTTGGCATTGCACTTGCCATAAAATAAAAAATATTTTTTTGTTGTAAAATACGCAATTTTTGTTATTTTTGTTTAATTAAGGATAGATATTTTGTTTTCGGCTTGGCGATATCAGTTACACACTACATAGCATCTTAGGTGCAAAAGTTGTTATTTTACGTGTGTTGTGTTTTTACGCGTTGCCACAACGCAGCTACGTTAGATGGCATGCGTTATTCCATTCCGACGACACAACGTAACGCAACACAGCAGTGTGGCTTCGCTTGTGTGTAACGTGTTGCCGCAACGTAGCTACGTTCCATGCGTTATTCCGTTCCGACAACGCAACGCACTGAAACTGTGTGACCTCACCCTAAGTAAGCTTTTCCTCTGGGGCTAAAGGTCAGCGACGCGGATAGAATAAACTATTCAGATTTGAGGCCCATAACTCTTAATATTTTGGTATTAATTTTACACTGGACTGAATTTCTAATTCTGTAATATTTATTTATTGCTTAAAAATATAAAGGAATATCAAAGTAAGATTTGAAATGTTTTTACAAATATTTTTTGTAAACCATTAGAACGCAATATGATTTGCATCTAAACCGTGCATTTTGTCACAAAGATTCTTTTGATATAATCACTTGTATTTTTGGAGTTAGCTAGTTCTGTGAGAAAACCATTTTTAACCGACTTCAAAAAAAGGAGGTTATCAATTCGACGCGTATGTATGTAATATTTCCAGAACTGCCCAGTCTTTGTATATGTTAATCTATAACAGCTTCTGAACAAATGTGCGTTTTAAAAGTGTTTGTATGTATGTATGTATGTATGTTTTTATGTTTGTTCACGCATATCTCCGGAACTACAAGTCCGATTTGAGTGATTTTATTGTACTAGGTATTATTCAACTAAGGGAATAGTGCAAGTTTAATCAAAATCGGTTCAGTAGTTTTGGAGATAGGAAGTTTTCATTCTCAATTACGTACAATTTTGAAGTCGGTTTTATCTTTTTAAAATACAGTTATCTAGTTTCATTTGTAGACTGTATTGAAACTACATTGAAACGAATGTAGGATTATTTAGCAGAATCTACTGGATGCGGAAGATCTTTATTTGTTTCCTTGAAGGGATTTAATGAAGCGAGAACATCTCAGAGCCAAACGCAGGGTATTGTTTATCGGAAATCGTCGGTAAAGTTACTATTCACTAATAGCTCGTACTGTAATGGCGTTTGGTTGGATGCTATATGAAATACACACGACATTTTAGTTGATAATAATGCTGTTGCCTTTGCAAAATATGTTGTTCTGTTTAGCTATTTTTGTATATCTTGTAACCACAAAAGGTTTCCCCTATGAAAAAGACATCAGATGCCCTTGCGCTTCGCTTGGCTCGTCTGGGCGGGGACACTACCGTGACCCAGATTAGCCGGTAATTAGTTACCGCGAAACATGCCAACTTTGCCAGCTTTTTTCGAATAATTTAAATTCTTGTAAAAAAAATGTATAGAAGTGTAAGTATTTTTTTGCCCTGTGCACTACAAGGCTACATGCGCAGATGTAGGAATGTCAAAAACATTACTACTGTTCATTTAATTCAATTTATGATTGATTTTCATGCCGGGTAAAGTTACCTGGACTTGTAGCCAACATTACCCACCTTGATTTTTCACGCAAATATGAACTTTGCGCAGGTGGCAACAAAGTCCAGTAAAAGAATTCGCCACCACGCACAATTATTCACAAATCTGCACCACAATTTGCCCGCAAAAATTCGTACCGTTTTTCAGAAGTTCCAACAAGTTACTGAATAAAGTTAGCACTACGGGGTATTGTCAATGTTATCAGTCATATAACCTATTTTCTGCCAAATTAAACAAATGTTGCCATAATATTATAATACCTCTGTACATCAAAGATTTGCTTGAAATGGATCTTTAGGGCAAAGTTGTCGTATGTGGCAAAGTTGGCATGTTTTACCGGTATTTAAATAAAAATAAAAATTAAGAAACATTGTCTGATATTGGCTATCGAAGTATCTGCCATCTGCCATAGAGAAGAATAAACAATAAACCTGACCATCTGCCAGGAAATTTCTAAGACAGTTAATGGAAAAATGATATGGCTTATTTTTTAAATTTAATAAATAAACCGAGTTTCTTCGTTAAAATAATAAGAGGAAAATAAATATTCATTTTGCCCTTAATTTGGAACTGTATTAACTAACGAATATGGAAGCAAAATATGCTTAAGTATATAGTAGTTATATCATCAATTTCCATAATTGTACAAACGTAAATATTCTCAACTGCCCATCAACTCATTCCAAAATACTCAATACACAAAAAGTACCCTAAATATAGGATTTTTTTGAAAATATTTACGTAACTTTTCGCTTAATATGCGGCCGTGTAGAGTATTCAGGCTTCAATGGCGTCAAAGCCAGCGCTGGCTGAAAACACTTGAATCGTTAACATTTGAATAATTCAATTAAAAAAACTCGTACACACTTTTTAAGCTATTGCATAGCTTTTATCGCTGGCTTTGAGCGTGGCGACCGGATCAAGAAATTCCATAACGAAAATAAACCTAACTACCTCCCACTCCGACCGGCACAGCGGTGCGGCAACTGCCGGTCAGTGCGGCGTTGCCGTACATCGTCTAATAATAATATCGTTTCAGTTCGGCAGACTTCGGCACGGTGTTTGTGTGCGTACGACTAGACGTATGCGAATTATAATTGCATAAGTTGATAAAAAATGCTGTGCAATAGCTTTACCGCGGCAGTCCCCGTGTGCCACATGTATTGTTTTGAAGTCACGGACCACGTATAATATCTTAACTGTTTGTCTCTTTCACTCTTGTACAAATGTTCATTAAGGGGGCGACTAACCCAAAATTTTCGATTTTATAATTCATTTTTATACTTGAAAATAAACCCCGAATACTCTCGATCATCAGCCTGCTCAGTGCTGAAAAATTTGCGTTAGAGTGGGTTGCACCAACTTACTTTAACTATAACATTAACTTTAACCATAACAAAAAGTCAAATGAACTGTCAAATCCCTTGTAAAAGTCCATTATTTTGACGATAACTGTAACTTTAACTACGCCTCTGGTATAACTCATCCTTAATATTGTAGTTTTTTTTTAAATCGGGGGTTCTTTTTCAATTTCTTAATTTAACGTTAGTAGCAGCTTACTGAAGGACAATTTTTTTCAACTTGAGCCACAATCGGAGTTGTCAAACTTTAAATGCTACATAGGCCTTGATTACACCTACCGGAAGTAGCGAGCAGTGCTCTCGGCCAATCAAATTGTCTGTACTGTCTCGATCTCGCCACTCTGCTCGGTAGTTGTAACAAGGCCCATAGACTAACTTCTTGTACACATCAAATTTCCCCGCCAGTGGAAATTGCTTAAGAGTCAAGTAATCTCAGAGTCAATTAAAAAGAAATTCAAACTAACACACAAATCTTAATCTTTATAGATACTATCTTAATAATAATTATTATTATGTTTAAATTGCTTAAAAGAGTCTAGTAATCTCAGAGTCAATTAAAAAGAAATTCAAACTAACACACAAATCTTTATCTTTATAGATACTATGTAATAATTATACCTCTACAGCGCTATTAATAACGTTTTCAAAATTAATCGGAAAAGTTTCAGCAAGCAAGCAAGTGATGTACGAAAACTTTACAACTTCTGGCGTAAGACTACATATACAAAAGCAATCGAAAAACCCCGAAATGGATAAAATTCTTTAACGTAGCTGACAAATGCACCTGGCTGGGCGCCAGATACAAAGTTTAGATATAAAAATTGCAATTTATTGCTTCGTAAATCCACTGGCCAACATAATTCGGGGTTTTTATGACGAATTAATCCCTTAGCTAAAAGTTTTAAGTGTAAAAGAAGTTGTATTTTAGTTTCTAATTTTAGTAAAATATATATGTTAATCTATAACAGCTTCTGAACAAATGTGTCAAATTTCAAAAGTGTATGTATGTATGTATGTTTTTATGTTTGTTCGCGCATATCTCTGAAACTACAAGTCCGACTTAAGTGATTCTTTTTATTGTACTATAGGTATTGTTCAACTTAGGGAATAGTGCAAGTTTCATTAAAGTCGGTTCAGTAGTTTTGGAGATCGGGAGTTTTAATTTTGGTTTTGAAGTCGGTTTTGAAGTTCAATTTTGAAGTCGGTTTTATCTTTTTAAAATACAGTTATTTTATACGTCATAAATGGTAAACCTTAATTTAAATTTCATTAAATCGACTGAAATATAACAATAAATCAAAAACCTTTTAATTTCATAAAAATAAACCTTATTGCTGCCGCGGAACCCTTCATGGGCGAGTCCAACTCGCACTTGGCCGCTTTTTTATTATAACATCCAGGGAGGATATGGCCATGTTTCTGATTGGAAATATCAGTTATGTCGAGAGTCACGGGGGAAAACGCAACAAAGGAGGCACAATGAAAGGCTTTTAAAACACGCCCGTGCGAACGGTAATTGAAAAATTGACGAAAACACGCCAACGGCCTCTGGAGCATAAAAAAATCCAGTTTCCAACACAAAGATATTAACTTTGCACCTATTTTCATAGAATTTCCGTAGAACGAAAGACCCAGTAAACTTTTGCATGTCATGCTATCAGAGAATTCACCCACCCACTCAATTTGGTTAGGATTTATCAAGACTAGTCAATAAAACTAAACAATGACTTGACACTAGCCTAACCAAATTTTCTAATTATTGTTTTAAACGTTCTTTCGCATTCCTTGACAAACGTCCTCGGAGATCGGTAAAAACGGGACCCTATTACTAAGACTTCAATGTCTGTCTGTCCGTCTGTCTGTCTCCAGGCTGTATCTCAAGAACGGTTATAGCTAGAGAGTTGAAATTTTCACAGATTATGTATTTATGTTGCCGCTATAACAACAAATACTAAAATATAATAAATAAAATATTTGAGGGGGGCTCCCATACAAAAACACATTTTTGCCTATTTTTGCTCTTAAATGGTAAGGAACCTTTTGTGCGCGAGTCTGACTCGCACTTCGCCGATTTTTTTAAAGATTCCACACTATAAGGCATAAAGGTCAATGCTTTAATACCTACCGAGTACTGACATACCTGTAATTCTCTTCCGTCACCTATTTTGTGGAAAATCTCTCTGTTTTAATTTAGCAAGAAACTCATGTCCTAATCTTTTTCAAGACACAGAATATTTAAAGGCAAAAACGTCCCTTGGGGTGTGACTGAGTGACAAGACAAATGATCCTCAAAAGTTGGACGCCTGAAAAAATCGCTCACCCCTGTCTTAGCTGTCATGTCGGTCATCCGTCCCATGCGTCCCACTATAGCTTCGAGATACGAGATTTTGGTTTAAAATGTGAAAGTAGTTAGATATGCTATGTGTTAAAAATTAAAATCAAGGCTAAATTCGAAGACTAAATGCAGGATAGTACAAAATTGTTTTTTAACAATCGATTAAGTATTTAGAAATATTACAATTTAACATTAAAATTAAAATTTCAAATTTTCTTCCATCAGTGTAGATAATATTATGTAAGCTCAAATTTATTGTTGGGTATTTTTATACATTTTATAAAAAAAATTATTCATATTTTTCCAACTTTGAAAACAAGCAGAATTCTATTTTTTTTAATAAAAGAGTCCTCTGCATTCAATAGATAAAATTCGAATAGCCATTGAATTTAAAATTCGAATCGGCACAACAGAATGCAATGGCGGATGGGAAAGGAACAAGATGGCTGCCATTCGAAAAAATATTTGAAAAAAGCGGGAAAATTACTTTCAGTGCACAGAGAATAGATATTGAAGGCTAGAGTTAATTATAAAGTCTAAAAATAATCTTTTGTAAAGATGTAGAGACTTGAAACATTGAGATAGGCGTTACAGAGATACATTTTTTGGATGGTAGTATAATTTGGTCAATTGTAAACAACACTTTAATCCAGGGTACAGTTTGTTTGTCAAAGATCCATCAACTGCAGTTGACCTTCAATAAAATAATTTGTTCATTGACCAAACGTAAAATAAATATTTATTATTACCTAAGGTCCTAATTTGTTCAATAAATTAATATTAGCATTTAAAGACGTGGCATTCACTTTTAAACACAGAACCATCGCATCTAGATGTGACTCTATGTGACTGTATCGATAGTTTTAAATATTCTCTTCCTCTTTGGATGTGACCTGATCCTTAAGATCCTTGTTAGGTCTTTATAGATTTAAACCAAGATTAGCCATGATTGTGAAGCTTTATATACTACGCCGATTTTTTAAATTTGGCATGGAGATACTTTGAGTCCGGAAAAGAACATAGGATACTTTTTATCCCCGAAAAATGTACGGTGCCTGCGCGATAAACGAGTTTTGGCGCAACGGAACTGCGGACATCATCGAGCGTAATAAAGGGAGACGTAAATTTTGTGGTACTTACACTTTACGGAAAAACTATCACGTCTATTGATTTGTGCTTTAACATAGTAATTTTATTTATAATAAGTAGATGTCTTATCATAAGTCAGTCAAGTTTTTTTTTATATTATGAAAATGTGTTATCATCAGTCAGCCAAGGTGTGACGACGCGAGCCCTCACAAAGCTCGGCTTTTAGCTAGTCTAGTTAGAGGTAATGCGAACAGCATTTAAGGTAATTTGACCAAATGTTAACATATAAACAGCAATTGGTGCAATATCGGTGTCGTTACACGCCCGGTCACTGGATGGTGACAGTTTGGTCCTAATGGTCACATGTTACATTAACTTCCAACTGTTTAGATCTCACGATATGTCGTACGCAGATGAAACGAGATTGTTTCGATAATCCACAATTATAAAAAATATATTTTACAGTTTTTAGAAATTCAGATATGTATTATCCTTTTACATAATCATAATATCATCTGAACTAAGTATAATAATAATATAAAATTTCATTCGCAGTCATGACTTCCTTTGCCAATTTGCAATGGCTCTTTGCTGAAGTCATGTCTTCTCTTGTGAAGAAATAACTGTAAGTGCATCGTTAATTTGTTCAAATCACATAAAAGGCATCACATAACAAACTTTAAATAGTCACTTTCGCAATATGCAATGCAGTGTCCACGAGCTAGGTGCTTTTTATTGAGTGATGCGTTTTCATGTTTTCCTATACTTTCATAAAAATATGGCACATCATTTTTAATATGTTCCATAGATATTTGTAACATTATTATTTATAATGTCCTTGCGACAAATCGTATCGTACGCACTAAAAGTAAACAAACGAAGCATGTCACATGTGTCATGCATAATTATTTTTAATTACCGACAAGGCCGAGTGCGATGAGCAGAGGTCGAGATTAGCCACGGCTCAGGTCGTGCATATGCAAGAGGCCAAGAAGTAGGTTTATAAGGTGTATCTATGTGTATTATGTATATTTACATACACATAATATATTATACTGTATACACCTTATAAACCTACTATACTAGGTGACACACATATTGCATATACACTCTTGCATTTATAATCAGGGCGAACGAAGCGAGCCGTATTATATCCCACAACCTGAGCACTTTTGTGGTACACTTTACGGGAAAACTATCACACATATTGAGTTATCCTTTAAAGTAGTAATTTTTATTTATATGTAGATGTGTTATCTTCAGTCAGTCAAGGTGTGACGACGCGAGCCCTCACAATGCTCGGCTGCTAGGTAGTAATCAGGGCGAGCGAAGCGAGCGCTTAATTTGCACAAGCTGAGCACTTAATTTGTGGTACACTTTACGGAAAAACTATCACGCCTATTGATTTGTGCTATAACAAATTATAGTAATTTTCATTTATACGTAGAACTTAGATGTGTAATCATCGGTTAGTCAATTACTTACTACGCAGAAAAACGACGCGAGCCCTTACAAAGCTCGACTTATAGCTAGTATTAGTATGGATTCTATATCTCAAAAGTTGCAATACATATAACTTCTAAGGTATGCATTGCAACTTTTTATAATCAAACACTATTCATTGTCACATCATTCCCATAAGAAGCATAATGCGGAATATACGCAATAATCATCTGATCACTTTGTCTGGTGTTGTTATGGTCATCGCCATATAATATAAAACTTCAAGGTCGGAACGTGCTAATAGCATTGCTTTGTGACATGTGCTAGAAAATTGTGACATAAGGCGTAGAAAAAAATGGTTCGAGACGTGCTTCGCATTACCACAGAATACATATTAGTTGACATTTCCATAATAAATATTATACTTAGTGTGCGATTGTATTTTTGCCATGTAACATCGATAAAATTTAGTTTTTGCTTGTTACTTGCTTCAGATCAGACACCTATTATTCGAATTACCTCCACAATGAGTAGCAAAACGGCGAAGCCATACATTAATTACTGATTATGTAGAATTTGTTGAAGTTCGGGACGGTAGTTTGGCCGTGTAGATTTAGAAGCTTGGCTCTATATAAGATCTACAGTTTAACATAATATTTTGACAAGGCAAACCTTATATGGTTGTCTTGGCAAAATTTTACATGAAATATTTTTGGTGGGATTCTAAATTATCGAATACAAGTTGTCTACGTACCTTTGTTAACGTCAACTCTTTTCTCGGTTTATTTCACTAAAAATATCCTTACAGCCTTAAGACATTACGAACGTCCATAAATTGTTATTTACAGAGGAAAATGTCTAAAAACATTCGCATGTTAGGGTTTATTTACCTCTGATGTTGTACATTTTATTGCCAAAATTAACATAAACAGTTGTTGACAGATCAGAACTGACGGTGTAGTGCGAGTTTTATTCGATCATACGCATCGAACACGCTAACGCGAATTTGTATGGGATCTAATGAAAACTGCTATGGAAGTTAGGATTAAGTTAATAACTAAAGATTAAAATAAAAACTAGGACGGAGCGTTTTGAATGACATATATTCACACGAAAAAAAACAGGAAGGCAAGAGGCGTAGACAATGTCATAGATTACAGATCAACATCATAAAAATGCGTTCATTATACAAAGGAAATAATATTAGGATGCGTTCATATTTCATCATGCTCCCTTGAACGCAGACCCATGCCAATCAGGAACTGATGATGCTTCGGTTTTGCCAAGGCTTTGGTCAGGCAGTCAGCGAGCATCATGTTTGTAGGTATATATTCAACGTGGATGTCACCGGACTTGACCTTGTCTCGTATGAAGTGGTGACGTACATCAATATGCTTGCTCCTAGTATGATAAGCAGAATTACCTGTAAGTTTAATTGCACTTTGATTATCACATAATAAAGTTATACTAGTAGCCTTAGTGGAAGGCCACAATTCACAGTGTAATTGTCTCAGCCACAGAGCCTCCTGAGTCGCAGCTGAGATAGACATGTATTCTGCCTCGGTAGTTGACAGAGCAATAGTTTGCTGCCTCTTTGAGTTCCAAGATATGGCAGCATCTTGACACATAAAAACATATCCAGTACATGATCTTCTTTCTTCTGTACAGGATGCCCAATCAGAGTCACAGTATCCTACAATTTCCTGATTAACAGTACTTTTGTATAATATCTTTAGATTCTTAGTTCCTTGAAGATAGCGAAATACTCTCTTTACTGCTATCCAGTGTTCTGATGTAGGATTTTTACTGTAACGGCTAAGTGTATTTACAGCATAGCAAATGTCTGGGCGTGTTCCCTGAGATATATACAATAGGCAACCTATGGCTTCTTGATAGGGTACATCCACTGAAACATTATCTGAAAATTTTAGGTCACACTCCATCGGCGTTCCCACAGGTTTGCATGACTCCATTCCAAATCGCTCCAGTACATTTTCTATGTTTTTAGTTTGATCTATGTAAATTCCATTTTCATCATATTGAATTCGCAGACCAATATAGTAAGTAGCTTTTCCCAAGTCCTTCATATTAAAATTTCTTAATAAATTACTTTTAATATCATTTGCAAATTCTGCATTGTTATAAAACAGTAACAGGTCATCGACATATACAGTTAATAACAGTATATTTTCTTCAGTATGAACATAGTAAACACATGGATCCAACTGTGACTTTTTAAATCCAATTTTAAATAAGTACTTATCTAATTTTTGATTCCATGTTCTACTTGCCTGTTTCAAGCCATAAATACTTTTGTTCAGTTTACAAACTTGATCTCCCTTTTCATAATTAGGTGGTTGTGTCATGTACAACTCTACATTAAGTTCACCTTGCAAGAAGGCTGTAACGGCATCCAGCTGTTCAATCTGTAGGCGATGTTTAGCTGCCATTGCAAGAAGATATCTGATAGATGTTAGGCGTACTACAGGTGCATAAACATCATTATAGTCAATTCCATATACCTGTTCATATCCTTTTATTACCAATCTCGCCTTATATTTAGTAATACTTCCATTTGCATCTAACTTAGTTTTAAAAACCCACTTACATGGTATTGCTTTCTTTTCAGGCGGCAACTTACAGAGCGTCCAGGTATTGTTTTCTATTAACGAATTATATTCAGAATCCATTGCATTTTTCCATTCCAGTGCATCTTTACTCTCCAAAGCTTGCTTTACAGTCTGAGGGTCAGGCGTCAGAGCACTATTCTTCAATATATTTTGACACAGGTAAGTAGATGGTGTCTTATTCTTTCTCGGTCTCAGGTTGTGGCTGATGGAGGCGGTGGAGCTCAGGTTGACATCATGTTCAGGTACGTAATCTTCATCTTTATCATCTTCATAACATAAACTATCATTATCTACGACTGTACTAATACTTTCATATGAACTTCCATCATTTTCTATGGTTTCATCTACGCTATCAGTCTTTTGTTCTTCACTAGGTATACTCTGAAATGGCACAAGTGCAAAATCCTTCTTAATAACTTCCTCTAAAAATACTACATCTCTACTTCTAACTATTTTTCCTTGTTCTTTATCATATAATCTGTAGCCTTTAGATTCTGGACAATAACCTACAAATATTAATTCCTTTGACTTACAATCCCATTTTTGTCTCTTTTCTTTGGGTATGTGCATCATCGCCGGACAACCAAAGATTTTCATGTGTTGTAGGTTAGGCTTCACACCTGTCCACATTTCTTCCGGAGTTCTAAAATTTAATAATTTAGTTGGTGAGCGATTAATTACATAAGCTGCAGTAGCAACTGCTTCTGCCCAGAATTTCTTTGGCAAATTAGCATCAATAAGCATACATTTGGCTCGCTCAACCAAAGTACGATTCATTCGTTCACTCATACCATTCTGCTCGGGTGAATATGGAACAGTGAGCTGCCGTTTGATACCAGATTCTTTACAGAATTTATCAAATGCTTCATTAACATATTCTTTCCCGTTGTCACTTCTCAATGATTTAATCTTAGTCTGTAGCTGGTTCTCGACAAGTGTCTTAAATTCTTTAAAGTAACTGAGAACTTGAGATTTAGAATGCATAAAGTAAACAAATACCTTTCTCGAGTAGTCGTCTATGAATGTGACATAATATCTGGCACCGCCGAGAGACTTTTCCTCCATGGGGCCGCATACATCCGAGTGTATTACCTCCAGAAGGCCTGAAGCTCTTGTACCAACATTCTTGAATGGTTTTCTTGTTTGTTTACCTTGTAGACAAGTATTACATGTCATATTTTTCTCCTGTTTAATCTCTAAATCTATTCCTGTAACAGACTGATTAAGTTTCTGTAAATTTTTATAATTCATATGACCCATTCTTTGATGCCACAAGTGAGCGGAGGACAACAGAGCAAAAGTTTCATTATTTATTACATATAGGTTATTTTGCATATATCCTGTCATAACTAACTTTGAATTATGGTATATTCTGCAACAATTCTCATCAAACTTTACTTTACAGTTATTTTTAGTGATCTGATGTATTGACAGCAAATTTACAGCCAAATCTGGAATATACAACACATTTTTTACCTGTACAGTGCCAATTAATTTCTTAGTTTGTCCATCAAAGCTTTGTATATTTACTTTGCCGCAGCCTTTCACAGGCAATGTTTTGTTATCAGCAACACTGATATGGCTTATTGAAGCAGGTTCAAAATCATAAATCCAGTCCTTATTGTTAGTCATGTGCATTGCAGCCCCCGAGTCAAGGTACCAGCAGCCTTTTGTTAAGATAGGGGAGGCAGAAAAAGCAGCGACAAACCCAGAAGTCTCATTCGACTTGCCTTCTTTCTTATAATTTGTAGTACTTTGACTTGAGCTTTGTGAGCGACAATATTTCGCAACATGCCCATATTTATTACATTTAAAACACCTGGGGCCTTTGCCTGAAGACTTACCAGCTTTTGCATTGTTTTTATAACTTTTGTAATTTGTATAAAAAGCACCGGAGTCATTTTCATTTTTGACATCTTGTAGTATCTTTGTTTTCACCAAATCTGTACTTATGGTCACACCTGAGCTTTCCATTGCCATTATCATGGGCTTGTAATTTTCTGGTAGCCCTGCGAGGAGGAGCGTACCCAGCCACTCTTCATCAACATGAAACCCAATGTTCCTGAGCTTGTGTGCACAAGTTATTACTTTATTTACATAGTTCTCTACATTACCACAGCTTTCCAGATCTGTAGTAATCAGCTCTCGCAACAAACCAACCCTTCTTGTCAAGCCGGAGTCATCAAAAGCCTTACTCAAATTGCACCATACTTCTTGGGAAGTTTTTGCTTCTTGAATATGGATATAATTGATCGGATCTACCAATAATATAATTTTTGACTTGGCTTTGATGTCTTCACTTGGGGTAAACTTGGATCCTTCCTTAGGTTCAACGCATTTCCAGAGTTCTTCATGTTCTAGGTACGTCTTAACAGCAAAACTCCAAGTGGCGTAATTGTCACGCCCTTTTAATTTTTCTATTTGTACCATGCTTCCATTCGTTGCCATTATTGAGTTTATTTCGGTGCTGAAAGAAAATACCTGAAACCTCGCGAAATTACTAAAGCCGGATTGAGGTTATATAAGCCACAAATTACTTTACTTCGCGGAACTATTTTCCTAATTCTAACTATCCGGGCGTCAAAAGGCCCATAACCTAATGAAAACTGCTATGGAAGTTAGGATTAAGTTAATAACTAAAGATTAAAATAAAAACTAGGACGGAGCGTTTTGAATGACATATATTCACACGAAAAAAAACAGGAAGGCAAGAGGCGTAGACAATGTCATAGATTACAGATCAACATCATAAAAATGCGTTCATTATACAAAGGAAATAATATTAGGATGCGTTCATATTTCATCAGGATCAAAGCGGTATCCACGTTAGCCAGTAGATGGCGCTGCTTTGATCCCATACAAATTCGCGTTAACGTGTTCGATGCGTATGATCGAATAAAACTCGCACTACACCCTCTAGTCTGTCAAAATTTGTTAAGATCTCAGAACAGAGTTAAGATCAATGAACTATTGGTTTGTTTATAATAATAATTATTATTAAAGTTTGTAATAATTATGTACCTAAATCGGGAAGCTTGTCAATATTTTCGATTAGTAGGGGTATCTTAAAATACCCTGCCTAATGCCCAGTAATTTAACATGAAGACAGACAACAAGCGCATTTATAAATAACTAGATGACGCCCGCAAATCCGTTGCGCCAAAACTCGTATATTGCGCGGAAACCGTACATTTTTTTTGGGACAAAAAGTATCATATGTCCTTTCCCGGGACTCAAAGTATCTCTATGCCAAATTTCAGCAAAATCGGTTGAGCGGTTTGGGCGTGAAGAGGTAACAGACAGACAGACAGACTTTCGCATTTAAAATATTAATATGGATCTGGATATTGGTTGAATGGTTAAAACGTGCCATAAAAGCATATTTACGCGAATCAATTACTATTAAAGACAGGTGGTATAAGCATGATGATGATTGATGCGGCATTCAGAAAGCTGGCAGAAAGCTTCGTAAGTTCAGGGGCAAGAGGGCGACGAGGTCGACGAGGTAAGGACACGGGGTGCTCCAAAATATGTTGACTTATTCTCACCGCAACTTCGTCGGATTATTATATTGTGTAGGTACTTTATAGTACATATTTATGTCTATATAGACTATAGAATATAAATAGATATAAATTAATTACGTAAGTATATGGCTCACAAACAACACTCATTTAACAATGATTAAACTTTAATTTAATGAAAAGTTTGACATAATATTACAAGTACAGGGATTAGTATGTCAAAATTGATTAATCTTCATTTGATTACATTTTTTTTTATTATTTATTCAGTGAATTAACATTTTACAATATACATTGAAATTTGCCAAACTGCGCAGCAGTTTGTTGGCGACAAATTAATTTTAATTTTAATTAATATATATTTTGTATCTGAGAACGGCAGTGACTCTGCTGTCCGTCCTTGTGATAGACGGATTCGCACTCGATCTGTTAAAGATTAAAATTAATGGCAGTGATATATCTACTATCATTGTGTACATATTAAAATATACGTACTTTGGTCCACTTTTTACTAGTATAAAATAAAATACACGTAGTGGTTGACCACTGAATGGTCCTAAGATTTCCAATACCAAAACAAGTAAAAAACGCTTTCCAAACAAGGTCCCAACTCCCAAAAGCGTTTAATTCATCAAGCCCCAAGCGGTCGCATGCGACCGTGATAACAATAGATAAGTTGTTTTTCTCACGATCGACGGGTACATAAAGAATATTAGGATTTTTTTAAAGAAAACCACCCAATTAACATCATCCAAGACAAACAATAATAACTTTTTATCAAACATGTATTACAAATGCTCACGATGGAGCTTAGGAAGTTTTTAATAAGCTGTCACTTTGACAAATTATTTGCAAAGGACCGTATTTGTCAAAGCGGAGCCCGCAGCCCGAGTCTCATTAAAAATATTTTCAGATAAATGCAGTATGGAACTTGTTATAGATTAAGAGCCAGTGACTGCCAGACTTTCCTCATTTTATAAAATCTGAAATTATTCCTTTATTATATACGCCCCCTATGCTCTATAGGGGTCATATACATAAAAAAATGCCAGACCACCTCAAAGTCTAATCTAATAATAATTTAAGAAGTTCTAAAGGTCAAAAATGTCCGGCAGTGGAAGGCGTCCTACCTTATCCTGAAGAAGATAAGATAAAAATTTTGAGGTTTATACTTTATCGATAGTTAAACTTACTTAGAACTGGATACCTCCAAAAGTAACCGCGGCCGAAATTCCATTTGCTAGTCGGTCTTACCTCTATAGCGGTATGTAAACAGGAGAACTTTTAGCTTTTATAAAGCATGACTGATGAGACATGTTCAATACTCGAGGACGTGATATTAAGCTATTATAGTAGTTGAAAAAAAAAAATATCAATTGATCCTGAGTAAATGTAGCTTAAAGATGCTTAAAGTTAAATAATTATTTACCCAACGCACGGTCACCGTGCGCGGCAACGCGGGGCGCGGGGCGCGGGGCGCAGTTCGCCGCGCCGGCCGCATAGTAATTTACTAATAGTCCATGATTCATTTATAATGCAAATTTGTTCAAAAATGAAGTACCTAATTTAATACATAATTATAATGAGAATCGACTACCGAGTACTCTCCATAAGTATCGGTAATGTCTCACCAGTCATGCTGTAAAATGACGAAAGTCTGGCAGTCGCTGGCTCTTGGGTTATATGGAACTCGTAATACGAAGAAATGGAAATACAATGCCGCGCTGAAATAACGCAACGATGTTTATTTTGTGTAACTTTCATATCTAGGTTGTAATGTTAATGATGTTGAGTTCAGAAAATGGTCGTACATCAAGTACCCCGTGAAAACCCTACCTTTTGCAGCGATAAAGTCTTCAATATCCTGGGTGGCTACTTCCGGGTAACTTTTTTAATTAACACAATGCACAATGTAATAACTAATAAGATAGTATATTACTGTAGCATACAGTTAACCAAAAGTTATGATCAGCGTTTAACAAAGTTTCTGTCAATATTCTGGACGTGTGCTACATGTCGGATTTTGGTCGGGTTATTTAACTGTACCTATAATATGTGCTAGTCGCGCCCTCTTGCGTAATATTCCCTAGACGGGTCAGGGCCTATAGCCGAAACTTTTTCGTTTTCGCTTCGTTATAGAATCGCCGATCAAAATGTATGGAATTGACATAAGACGAGTCGAACGTCAACGTCATATTAACGAACGCTTATGTCAATTCCATACATTTTCATCGGCGTTTCTATAACGAAGCGAAAACGAAAACATTTTGGCTCACCCCCCAGGTTTCAATATATTATATCAAATTCATCGGTTTTCACTAAGATTATGAATGGAATATGCCTCGCGCTGGCTGACATAATTTATTTTTAAATAGGTACTGATGGTACTGGTAGGTTGATATTGTGTCAAGTGTGTGTGATCAAGTCCAGTCAATCAATATGGAAATGAAATATGGCCTATGTCCAAGGCCTTGTACCTTTGATTACATTACAATACAAATAGGAAGAATATATTGACTAAGATGTCGACATGATGACGCGATGATAATGATAAAAGTGACGATCATCTATACTTCCATAATTCTATACTAATAAATGCGAAAGTGTATCTGTCTGGCTGTCTGTCTGTCTGTTACCTCTTCACGCAATAACCGTTGAACTGATTTTGCTGTTTGGTAAAGGGATACTTTGTGTCCCGGGAAAAGACATAGGATACTTTTCGTCCCAGAAAAATACACGGTTCCCGTGCGATTAAAGAATTTTTAGCGCAACGGAGTTGCGGGCGTCATCTAGTAATTTATATACAATGACAAAATTCGTACAAAATACTAAGATTTTGATTATACTTGAAGGAATCTCCTACATCTTAATATTTACATTTTATTTTTACACTATAATTATATTATATTTGTCAATTTCATATTTACACGTATTTTATTTATACACGAACAGCTATTTACAGCCGCGCGGGCCGCGACGTATACAGCTGATAAGACGTAATAACTAATAACTAAATGAGCAGACCGCGGACCTGATGCTTGGTCGTAGTTATTAAGATTTTACTTGTTAATATTTTATTGTTTTAAATATAGTAATAGATATAAGATTGTAAATAGCTGTTCGTATGTAACAAAATACGTGTACACATGAAATTGACAAAATATAATTATATTAAATAATGTAAAAATAAAATGTAAATAATATTAAGATGTAGGAGATGATCTAAAGTATGTAGTTTAGTCAACATATTTGGGAGCACCCTTTGTCCTTACCTGGTCGACCTTGTTATCGTATCGATATCTAGTATTTTTTACAATATTTTGCTAGCCTTAAAAACCAAACCTATAATCACGTATAAAATACTTTTGAAACATAATTGCTGGTCTTACGGCTTTTCTAATTTCCTTTGCACGACCATTCAAATTAAGGTAAAAAGTGCATTTAGAGCGGTATAAAATACCTTTGAAGTGTCTGACAGTTAAAATTAAACCTTAGCTCGTCATGACAGGGTAGCTTTTCGTGTGTTAGACGGGAGGCTTTACAAATGAACTTTTATTTTCGAGGTCTTAACGATCCGTTTTTTGTAAGGTGACGTCGCCTGTGATCTCGGCGTCATGACGCGCCGTGAGTCGTGACGCGACGCTTGTGACATTTAGGGTTGATTCAGACCGCAACGCAACGCGTAGATGCATTTCTAAATTAGTATGGATTTGACAGATTCGCAAGACGTCTCACGCTGACGACATATTCTGTCAAATCCATACTTTAGGTCGCGTCGCGTCGCGCCTCGCCTCGTCGCGTTGCGATCTGAATTGACCCTATCACTCGCCAAAGTCTTGTGACAAGAGCACCTAGCTATTATTGCTATAATTTGTAATTTCACCTTCAAACATTTTTACAGTCGCCTTTGTGATGTGTGATGACTGATGACATTATAATATTCAGACCTTTTTTTTTTTTTTTGAGACGGGGAATGCTGTTGCGCATGCCGGAGGGTTTGGGGACAACTCCCCCGGGTATGTAGGACTCGCTGCGGCCGTAAAGATGGTGAATTGACCGCAGCCCTACCCACTAAAAACCCGTCTATACCCTTCCACTCATCGCACGCAGGATTGCGAGAACGCGTGAGCTTTCTTTCCGCGGCTCTACGTTCGCGTGCCTGCTTGTCACCAGCAGGCCCTCCTCGAGCCCATGCGGGCTCCGTGGCCAAACAGAGGCCCTTCCAGGGCTTGTGTAGGCCTGACACTATGGTGTCGCGATGCGCCAAGGGTAATAATAATAATAATAATAATAATCTTTATTGTACACCACAAATATTTAAACAGTCATAACATACACTTCAGTTAAAATATAAAAGTACAATTTTGGCGGCCTTATCGCTAAAAGCGATATCTTCCAGGCAACCATCAGAACGTTTCAGAGAGCATTACATCAAGAAGAGAACAATTAGGGTGGACAAATTAGTAAACATTAAGCTAATATTATTTACACAGATTGTTGACTAAGATTGTCGGTCAGATAGAATTCTTTGAGTTGTCTTTTGAAAATGTTAAGAGATGGCGCTTTTCTTACAGTATTGGGTAATGAATTCCATAGACGAACGGCAACGGACGCAAAAGAATTACCATAGTATTTGGTCTTTTGAGTGGGTACATCTAGTTTGTAAGAGGGTACCCAGCGCATCGCGACCCTCTCGGCTAATATTCAGACCTACGGGGATGTTTTGTTGCGTAATGACATTGTGTCATATCATAAGCCATGACCTAGGGGATATTTTGACACGTGATAACATTTTGTCAACATCTACGAGGCTGTTTTGACACGTGATGACATTGTGTCATGCAGCGTTGCCAGATTTTTTTTGTGCTAAGTCGGGACTTTGCAGGCGCGGTCGCAGCCTGAAATTTTGGGGGGGATCACACACTATACTAAAAATTTTGGGGGGGTCATGTCAATTTTTTTCCTTTTATTATTTGGCAAGATTTTAAGATTTTCAATTGGGGGGGGGGTCATGTCCCCTGTGACCCCCCCCCCCTCCCTTCGGACCGCGCCTGGGACTTTGGATCTTTTTGAGTGAAAAAGCGGGATTCTTCAGTCAAAAGCGGGACAAACTAAAAAAGGTATAAGATCAAAAGTTTTTTTGAATTTTTATCTTTTTATTTGCGTTAAAATAACGTTTACGTGACAATAAATAGCTAAAATAGCCAAAGAAAATCCACCCCTCTACCTCCCACACTCTTATCTTCGTTACGCACCTTTCTTTCTCAGCACGCTGGACGTACGTTCGGGCTTTCCCCGAAAAGCGGGACTGCAACTGTCCCGCGCGGGACATTTAATTTTCATGAAAAACTCTGGATGTCCCGCCAAAATCGGGACGTCTGGCAACGCTGGTGTCATGACTTAGGAGATATTTGGACACGTGATAATAGTGAATTCTGTCAACACGTACGGGGATGTTTTGACGCGTGATGACATTGTATCAAGACCTATGGGGATGATTTGACATGTGATATGATACTATTTCGGTGGCTTGAGTGGGTGGCTGGGTGCGAAGCAGCAGTTACACAAAATGAAAACGCTGACGTTATTTTGACCGTTGCGCCGCATCGCCCTCGTGACAAAGCGTCAAAGTAATGTATATGTTATAGGCAAACTCCGAAGCTCCGGCGCTCCTAGGTTGGACTGGTCAATCCTCAGGTCAGACTGAATGACTTAGTCAAAGCCCAAACAAATGTAAATTTTCGTCCTTTGACTAAACAATTTTCGTCAAACCTGGGAGGGACTAATTTGGTCAGGCAAACGTCAAAACACAATTTTATTAAATCGGGGTTTGACGAGTCAAACTCCGATATAGGTATGAAGTGTCTTATCTTTCGTATATTTGGAAGCATTTTATCATTTAAGCAGCTTTCAAGTCTTAACCGCTTAACTCTGCCTGTTCTGACACCTGATTGGTCAGCTTACGTGATTTTCACTTTTATATTTGAGATGCTTTGAGAGAATGCCGTGTGGCATTAGGCCCGCCTTTTGTGCGATGTGCAATAAAGTATAAAATAAATAAATAAATGCTTTGGAATATACGGAGGTTAGTTTGTAAGATTAGGTATAAAAAAATAACATTTTTAAAATTTTGATGAAAAATAACATTTTTACACAATTACACGCCCGCACGCTCAATGAACGAACATGAAATGACAAAACAATCGGTCGGAACACCGCGAGAGACATTATGAACCTGTTTAAACATGTTCAGATCAACGTTTGACCGAGTTTTGCAGTCGCTTCTAGGATTGACTAGGCCAAAACCGAAACAGAATAATTTACTTTCGACGTTTGACTGAAAAGTTAGGAGCTCCTAGATTTGACTAAAAATACTTCAGGCAAAGGGCGAAATTGAAATGTATTTCGGGGATCGCCTGACGGCTTTGGCCAAACCTAGGATAAACCAGTCCTTCCGCGAAGAGACTGTGTATCGGACTTTGACTATAACATATATATTTCCGCATCAGTAAATGTCAAAAATGTATCATATTAACCATGAACGTAGAAATAAAGGCAGACGGAGTCTTATTATACACAGCACTGTGTCTTCTGAGTACTGCGAGTACTTCGTAAGAATGTGTGCGTGTGAACCGCGCGTATACATGCAGTCAGCCTGGCAGACTCTGAAGACACAGTGCTGTGTATAATGAGACTCCGCCCACCTTTTTTTTCTACGTTCATGATATGACCACGTAGAGCCGAAAGCGCATGCGGCACGCGTCATTGAACTAGCAGTATGAGGTATGACGAAACACGGAAATACACGCTTAGCGCGCTGATCGACGTAACACGTGATAATATAATTATGTGCATCTCAAATTGGGAATATTACGCAAAGGTCGGAGGAGAGGGCGCTACTAGCACATACGGTAAATGAGCCGACCAAAGTCCCACATGTTGCACATATTGTCGTGTCAGAATATTGACAGAAACGTTGTCAAACGTCGAACAAAACTTTTTGTTTTTAACTGTATTTTCTGGTGCTGCCTCTGTCACAGACAATTTGTGATCAGACATTAAATTAAAAGTGATGCAAGTGTTATGTTTTGACATAAAGATAAAAATATTTTGAGTCTGGAAAATACTATTTTATTATTCGGTAGTAGTTCATAGAGATAGATTTACTTGCGCTTGAGATAATAGGGAATTATTTTTACAATGACTACATAATTCTTTCCTGCCCTTTAGTTAAAAAGATTTTCGACGGTGGAGTTAGAAATGAAAACGTATTGATACATAAAGCATACCTGTGTCAAATCCTATAGATTTTTAATTTGGATCATTGCAATCGAAATTATAAAACCTTGACCAAAGGACTAAAAATCATTCGACAGGTAGATAAAAGTAGTAGAAACGCTTTGTATCTCGAATAAGCAAAAAGAAACCGGCCAAGTGCGTGTCGGGCCACGCGCAATGTAGGGTTCCGTAGCACCGCTAGTTTTTGAAAATTTCTGTATGGTCAATGAATGTACTTTTATAACATGTTTTACAGTACTGACAACATCATCTACATACACGACAAACTTGGCGATTTATTTGGAAATATTTCAAAAACCTGTTGTTGCGTAGAAGAGAATATCACTAATAATAATTATTATGTTTATTAGTGTCATTCGCCTCCGGGCATTGACCTATCTAAGATATATTTCGATAACGGTAAAGTTCTGAGCAAAAGTTTGTGAATTATTATATTTTTTCCAGGATTTGCTTCTTTAAGTAACTGACAACCGTACATTTTTGCGGCCTAAAAAGTCTGTCCTATGTCCTTTCTCGGGACTCGAGACTACCTCCATACAAAAGTTTTGCAATATCGGTTTAGCAGTTTGGGCGTACAGAGGTAACAGGCAAGCAAATACTTTTTCGCATTAAAATTTATAATATTAAGCAATCATTATCATGGTTCCGTGAGAAGTTATTCGCGTGAGCCATAATGTATTTTAATAGAAACTACTCGTATAAACGCTAGTAAGTATTTATAGGTTATGTAATAATTATTATCGATACTTATAACAATAAGTCGAGTTACCTTGGTGCGAGGACAAAATGGCGTCATCTTAAATGCTTTGAGTTCAATATCAACCGCTTTATAATTAGCCGGGTAACACTTAAATCTGATATAATACGCAGAAATTAACACGGCACCTGCTTTTATGGAGTTTCCTTTGAACGAAATGTTTAGTTAAATTCTTCGTGTTATAAGTTACTGCAGAATTATAAAGGATGACGCTTGCAACTCAAAAACTAAGTGATAATACCGTAAAGTGTGTTTGCGTTCCTTGTATAGAGTTCACTGTGAAATTAGCAGCGCTGAAAGAGCAAATTTTCCTTAACATTTGTATGGACAAAAGCGTATGGGCAAAAGCATGATGGGGTGCTTGCCCATACAAATCGCAAAAAAAAATTTTTTCGCGTTAGACCTGCTACACATACTTATTTAAAAAGAAGCAGTTTGTATCTTGGATTACCACATAGGTGATAAAAACACTACAATATTATATCATACTATTTGACTAACATAAAAATATCTTGTCGTAGATCAGTGTCACACGTAAGTTTTATGTCGACGCGCTATTTGTCAGCAATACCGCTCAATGTCATATTTGTATGTAAGCAGTAAACTGTCAATTTGCTAACACGCAAGGTTGTGAGTTTGTTTGCGTATCACTCCTAAACTGGTTGAAGTTGTTTGGACGACACTCTTCTATAGTAAAGATAAGATAAAAGTGAATAATGAAAATGCAGGTGTAATCATAAGTTGAAGCTTACCGATTTATTATTGCCTATTGGTGACCAACAGCGACTCGAACATCTTATATATATAAAATTTTCGTGTCACAATGTTAGTAAGCGCACTCCTTCGAAACGGCTTTACTGATTTTTATTAAATTTTATAAGCATATTCAATATGTCTGAGAATCGGCTACTGGCTACTTTTTATATTAATTAGTGCATTTGTTGAATAAATAATAGTAAATTATTACAACTGGAGACTGACGGTGACCATATGTTTTGCGACGGGATAGCGATGGACGTTGCCATGGTGACATACTTATTTAGTCATTTCAATAACATAATAATTATTGTTTGCCGGGACAGCTAGTAATATAATATAAGTTAATTGGAAATATTCCGAAAACGAGCAGAGTGTTACCAGCACATCCAGTAAATAATCCGACCAAAATCCGACATGTTGCACACACGTCAGAGCAGAATATTGACATAAACGTTGACAAACGTCGAACAAAACTTTTGACTATCTATGCTGGTGCTGCAAGAAAACGTTGCAGTAATATATTCGTATTTCGAAAGCGACTCTACAATTAAAATCTTAAGTGACGGTTAACTTCGCGGTGAACTAATCAATAACAATAACTATAACAAAGGCTTTAACAGCAATTATTACTTGACGATGAAAAATCAGAAAAACATAATATTTATAAAAGGATACAAAAAATTCCCGCAAAAAAATAAATTCAATCACAGTCAAACAAAAGAAAAGACTTCGACACTGAAATCAACTTTTTCTCCAAAAAATACATTTCCAATGTTTAAACTCAATAAAAACCTGCAATTGGACGTATTTAAATAATTTCATTACTTATTTATCTTCAAAGATACAACTGTCAGAAAAGAAAAAAACTTGTACAGAACGATTTCCACAAATCCAAACAATAAAAGCGAAGTATAGGGAGAGAAAAACGAAACTGTTTATATTATGCAAATGTACTTTAACAATTTTAAATGTTCTTTATATACTTCGTTTTCATTAAACTTTCGCGGGTCCCTTAGGGTTACCAAAATGAAGAAATATATTTAATGAAATAAAAGCCTTTGCTTAGATGTTTCGTTTAAGTACTGGTGTCTAAGAGCGGCATACACTACGACCGATCCGAATTCGATCCGAACCGTTGAAAAATTATTATCTATAGTAGACCATACAGGTATTTCTATGATAGCTTGAGCTAGCACCTGCAAATCCGGACTCGATTACCTTACTTCTTTCCGTTTTCGGAATTCGGAAAAGACGTACTGCAAAACTGCTCTGACAGTAAAATATTTCTAAAAGGCACTTTTAAAAATATAAACTATTTCCCTTAACTTACACTAAAGTAATCATTAAAGTCAATCTAAAGTTTGGACAAAACTGTTAACATATTTTAACGATCAAAATTTGGCGCTCACACAAAATGTAACATGAATTCATTTTTATAAACTTAGTATAAACCTATATTGATTTCAAGGACACCTTTAATTGTTTAAAAATAAAGCGTTTTTAAATAGAAAATAAACGCATTTTTGAAACGCTATGAAACATGAAAAACAATACATAACATAATAACAATAAATTTTAAATGAATACAGTAAAAATACCGACTCGTTTGGTCACATTTAGTTATGCTATTGAAACATTATATACGGTTAATTTTGAATCGTAACTAACTATAGCATTGTTCTTGTGATATTTTGAAATAAAATGTATTTTCAGGTGAAGTAATATTTCATTGCAGGTGTTTCTACATATTGTTATGGTAAGAAAACAATGCACTGAATGAATATGATACATTATTGCGACGTTTTCACGCTAGAGTTACCAGCAATTAGACAGTAAACAAAAAGTTTTAGAGCCGAAACTATTAGAGCTATACTATTGAAACTTGGTAAGTAGATGTAGTCTGTGAACCGCATTAAGATTTTGATGCAAAAATGGAAAAATTATTAAAAATTTTAGGGGTCCCCATAGGTAAAGTTAAGGCAAGTTCCAAAGTGGTAAAATGTGTGTCCCCCCCCCTCTAATTTCTAAAGTGGGAGCATGATAATACGTCATAAATGGTAAACCTTAATCTAAATTTCATTAAATCGACTGAAATATAGAAATAAATCAAAAGCCTTTTAATTTCATAAAAATAAACCTTATTGCTGCTGCGGAACCCTTCATGGGCGAGTCCAACTCGCATTTGGCCGCTTTTTTTAACTAAATATGATGTTACATCACTTAGAACTTACTTTCATATCATCGTAGAAACCTCATTTGCCCATACGTCAATTTTGCTGTTTGTCTCAATATCTAACACTATAATGTTCAGGCAAAAAAAATCAAAAACATGGCAACCCCGGTGGATTTCATTGCAAATTCATCGCAGGCATTATCCCAGATTCCGAGAGAGATATTCTTTATTTAAACTTCGTGATAAAATACTCACGGTGTAGGTACTCCACGGCCGGGAATCTTGTTCTGAAAAAGAAATATCAGATTGAAATAATTGTTCAGAATTAAGATAACAGCCGCGGTAAAAATTAGCTGGTTTAAAAAATTAACTATGTAAGGGCTTATAACAAAACATAATAAAGTATTATGAAAGTAGTCTAGTTTTTTTTTCAGTGTTAATAAAGGAGCTTAAGTCTACATAGAGTTAAGACTTTGATTGCAGCACTCAGAGACGAATATTAATTAAGTTTAAATGTAATTAAATAAATATTATTTAATTACATTTACTTTGTGCACCTACTTCTAAGATATTATTTATTTTAAACTTTGTCTTTGTATCGACTGTGCACCATCTGTGCACAATAAAGTATATTTTCATTTCATTTCATTCATTTCATTTCATTCATTATGACATAATATATTATTCATAAAATTCAATTTTAATCATCACTAAGTCTGTGAGTGCGGCCGTGAGAGTAATTAGTGATGTATAGAGCATTAACGTATTTACAAGATATTTCCCGCAATTTCCCGAAATTGTTTTAACTGTCCATTCTTACCGAATAAAAACAACCTATCTATCCTTTTTTTTTAGGAGGGGAAATACTTTACGTATCCCCCACCCCCTCGGGGGAAGGGGCGGGGGTATGTAGGACTCCCTCGAGAGGTCTACCCACTAAACCCCCCCCCCCCAGCCCTCCGTAGTGCGCCTAGTGCGGGAGGGACGGGCAAACCTATCTATCCTAGGGCTTGACAGTGTTGTAAGTCGTATTGTACCATAGCAAAGGTTTATTTATAAACAAAAACAATTAATAAACACAGCCTTGGCCAGCTGAATCACGTACTTGTCATTACCATGTGTCTTACATAAATTAGCATAATCAGTGCATACGAAAATAGCTCTTATTGCGTAGGAGAAGGGATTTAATTACTATGCTATGTGGAAAATTCACCCCCGCGCACACTGTAGCCATATTGGCAAGAAAACAATGAGCATATCAATATGAGGAAGTATTTTTTACTCTTCGGGCTGAGGTTCCGTAAGAAAAAACACATGTGAGTAAGATTGATAGATTTTTAATTCTTTACTAGTCTTTGTCTATAACATGATGTACGATGAAATTAAAATATTATATGGAAATTGACAATGGTTCAAAGGCGAACCCGGCAGGCGTATTGCCACAATAAAAATGCGAAAGAATATAATAGACAAATTGACTGATTGAGAAAGGAACTGCTACTTTCTCAATCAGTCAATTTGAAAATGAAAATGAATGAATGAAAATATACTTTATTGTGCACAATCAATAGGGATAATGACAAGGTCAAAGATTAGCGAATTTTGTTAATAAAATAAAGAAATAACGGTAAAAAATAAGTGTTCCCAAAATTTCAGCTCGATAGCATTTGTACTTTTTAGGGTTCCGTAGTTTTATTATGAGCCTTCAAAGTTCTCTCCCGATGCGTACAAACTAAGAAAGAGTGACGTCAGTCTTTCGTAGCACTTTGTATGGAGCGTTTCGGGCAGGTCTATTTTATGAGATGCTTAAATTGTCATATCTTGGTGAATTTTTAAGCTATCAGAGTCCTTCTTTCAGTGATGTTTCTATTTTTTAAGGGTCTTTCAATTACCAATAAGAAAAAAAATAGTCATCAAGCCTATTACATAATATAACAAAGTTTAAAATATACGTATAAAAATATTCTTTCTACAGAAGAATTTGTCTATTCTTCAGTAGAAAGATACATAAGGTGGCCGTAATGAAGTAGTAAGTGACATGTCATAATATTATAACGATATTCATGTCAATTATTTTCAAAGTTAATCGCAGTTAGTTCGTCATATTGTTGTACAAAATTGTTCTACGGAGATAGGCGCATTATGGTCCGTAATCCGTTCCATTTCCCGCTGAAAAGCTCCGTTACTGGGGTTCCTTTGTGCGACCAAACTGTACGGAACATTCATTACGTCCAGTGTTTATACCACTAGTGTTTATAGTGGTAGTAAAGTAGTAAAGCTGGTAAGCGAGGTCATAGTGGTAAGTTACGGTGCGTCGAAGCAACGACGCGGACGCTTGACGTTTTATGATGAGAAACCGCACACATTGGAAAGAAAAAATTGAAGACTGCACCACATTCCATTCTGTTGGATTCCTATTTAAGCTCTATGATATAATTAGTTGTATTACTATAGTATACGTATACAATGTTTATTTCAAGCTATAATATATCTGCTGACTTAGCTGCGTTTCTGTCGGAGCTGCGTTGAAAGGAATTTTTCTATAGGACCGATGGGATCGCTGCGCTTAGGGTCTGATAACACCGTAGAGTGGCGAGACACTTATAATTCGGCATATTATTGGCCGAGAGCACTGTCTCATCCAATAGTCGGTAGATGTAATCAGACCCTTAAGAGGATACACCAAGGGTGAGAGAAATTGAAAATAGGTATTTGAAAATGTATTGCTGTCTCACCAATCTCAAGTCTCCCACCGCAGAGTGCGATAGAGATAACACGGCAAAAGTTCTAATAAAAGAACAGAAAATCATAGGTTCGTTGTCCTCTGATTTCTTCTCCAAAACGATTTAAGTACTTTTTTCATTAAGAATTAAAGGAAGGCTTGAGCTGTGTTCCTATGTTTTTTTATATATTCTAGCCAGTTTTCTTTTCTGGATGTTTGAACACAGAGGAAAATCTGGCCATTTTTTGGGTTTTTGGACGTTCTTATCTTTTTTTAATAATAAAATTATGAAAGAAAAAGAAACATAGGGACATGCTAATAGTGGCCATAGCTAATATTCAGGAAAAAAATCATAACTCTATCGGCATTATCCAGGGAGGAAACAGGGGAAAACGTTTGTATTGAATAACGGCTCTAGTGGTAGCTCTTAACGAAGGCATCTGTAATTGATTCTTAAAAACGCATTTTTTTCCGTTTCCATTCAAGTTTGGCTAAATTGTTCTGTGAATCGTGGCGGAAATTTTTCCCAAGACAAAAATCTATAAAAGTATGCCCGTTTCACGACTTCCACTATGCCTTTAGCAACAAATACAAGTCGCAATGGGCTGGTCACGGCCGCGCTAACCGCTGACCTAGATGACGGTTTGTTTACTAACAACAGAGGCTTTACATCTTAAAGAAACCTACAGTCTGCTAAATTCATTCCTAGATAATACAATGTAATGTTTGTAGTTTGTACGTTAGTCAAATCTCTAGGTAGTCAAGAACAAAACATTAAGCGCCTTATATTGTAACTTTTGAACGATTATCACAAAGATGAATGACTTGTGTAGGCTCTGAAATTTCTCGACAAGTTTTAATTTAAGACAATGAAAAATAAAAAAATATTTATTTTCTAAATAGGTTAACAAAATTAACTCTTTTAAAAAGTCTGCATGAGTCCTACCAATAATAGAGAAATGTATGAAGAAGTAATGAAAAAGTTTATAGACTTAACAAATGACGTCCACAATTACTCCGTTGCTTCAAAATTCGTTTGTCGCGCTAGAACTGTACATTTTTCCATGGTAAAAAGTATTCTATATCCTCTCCCGGGACTTATTTACTTAGTATCTCGATACACAGCAAAATCAGTTCAGTGGTTTTGGCGTGAAGAGCTAACAGAACAGACAGACACACTTTCGCACTTATAATATTAAGTACATGGGACATGGGTTATTATTGCGCCAAAATTTACTGAGAGATTTGCACATAGTCGCGTAAATGTTTAGGATATTTTTTTACAATTTTACATTACTTTTTCACGTAGATTTACGTGAAAAAGTATATTTTTATACTTATAAAAAGTATATTTTTTTTTTTTTTTTTTTTTTTCTCTTTTATTTAAGGTCGCTTTGAACAACGAGGTTATCAGCGACCACAAACACAACAATTACAATCATTTATATCAAATTATAAATATTACAATATTCGAGGAAACTTAGAACATTACAACACATATCAGGATCACTTAAAATTAAATATCTGTCACTGCAAAGGTTAAACATCTGTCTTTCAGAAACATAGTTTACACATTCGAATAAAACATGATTGACCGTGAACGGTGAGCTACATCTAAGACAAGTCTTGGGAGTGCTTTTCGTGATATAGTGGACATGAGACGCGTTGGTATGGCCTATCCTCAGACGCGTTAATACACATTGGTCTTTTCTGTTAAATTTTAGTTTATATTTGGTTTCACCTTTAAAAACATCTGGCCTAAAATAGTGTAATTTTGATGTTTCAGTATTCCAATTCTGATTCCACATTAGATTTATTACTTTGTTAAGGTCTCGTTTGGCGTCTAGGAGTATGATAGGTATTTCATTACTATTGTTATAGGGCATCAAGCTAGCTTCCCTAGCCACTTTGTCGGCTTTTTCGTTGCCGTCTATTCCCTGGTGAGAGGGTAACCATATAATTATTACATCAACTGATTGTTCTTTCAGTTGAAAAACAACAGAGTGTATCAATTGTATAAGAGGGTTTTCAGAAAAGCAGTTTTGAATAGCTAAAATGGAAGACTTCGAGTCAGTGAAAATTGCATAATTTGGGCTTACAGGGTTTGTTAAAATCATTTTTATGGCACAGTAAATTGCATAGGCTTCACAGAGAAATATAGAAAATTGTTTAGGTAAACTAATTGCTGTGGAATCAGAATCGAGAATAATGGAGCAGCCGGTTCCGTTATCAGTTACAGATCCGTCTGTGAACATTAATTTATGGTCACGATAATTTTCAACTAAATCTAAATAAAGTTTACGATAAACTACAGAATCCGTAGATTCTTTACTAAAATTGCTAATGGATAGATCCACTTTAATGTTGTTTTTTATCCATGGGGGAATAGGATGAATATGACGAGTAAATAATTTAGGAATGGAAATATTCAACATTTCCAAATATTTTTTAAGACGTAATCTTAGTGGAACCGGCAGTCTAACTTCTGTTTGAAATATATTATGTAGGTGTTCGACCGAAATAATATCATGGACAGGATTTAACGGAGTTGAAATAACATTATACGCATAGGAAAGACAAAGCTTAATTCTTCTAAGCCACAAAGGAAGTTCACCTGATTCTACAATTAAACTATGAGAGGGACTAGTTCTGAATGCTCCTAAACATAACCTTAAGGCGGTATTTTGAATGGAATTTAGACTGTTTAATGATTTTTTAGTGGAAGAATCATAAATTATTGATCCATAATCAAGCTTAGATCTTATTATAGCCCGATACACATTTAATAAACAATCTTTGTTAGAACCCCAAGTAATAGACGATAAAACTTTAATAACATTTAAATTTTTCAAACAGTCTGCTTTTAACTTTTTAATGTGGGCTTTCCACGTATGTTTACTGTCAAATAACATACCAAGTATTTTAATACAGTAAGTTCTAGTAAGTGGGTGGCCATCAAGATGAAGTGCCACATTATCGAAGTTATTGTTTTGTCTAGAAAATATAATGAACTCAGTTTTAGATTCAGAAAACTTAAAGCCATTTTCTTGAGACCATTTCTGTATTGAACTGAGGGCGTTTTGAACCATTTGTATTGATGTGTGAATATTTTTACCAACGCAATACAAGGTTAAATCATCAGCGAAAAGCAAACCCTTGACTGGAGACATTATGACAGTAAGGACATCATTAATCGTTAAAATAAATAGAATTACACTGATTACAGAACCTTGTGGGAGTCCATTATCGATTTCAACAGGAATAGAATATTTATTGTCAATTTTAACTTTAATTTTCCTATTGGACAGAAAATTATTTATGAACATAATAACATTATCAGTAAAATTAAGACGTTTTAAGGCATGGATCACCACCTTCTTTGAAACCATTTCGTAAGCCTTCTCAATATCCATTGAAACTGCTATTAGATGACCTTTTAGAGCTAAAGCATCACAAATAGCTGAATCTAGTAATACTAAATGGTCATTAGTTGAACGAAACTTACGGAAGCCACTTTGAAAAGGTGATATAAGTTTTTCATGTTCTAATTTCCACCGAATGCGATTTGCAATCATTTTTTCTAAGACTTTGCAAAGATTACAAGTCAAAGCAATGGGCCTGTAATTTTTTGGAAGGGTATGATCCTTGCCCGGTTTTGGAATAGGAATTATTATGGATGTACGCCATATCTCAGGAAATAAATTATTTAGCCAAATTTTATTATATAACATTAAAAGATATGACATACCACTTTTTGGAAGATTCTTAATAAGACAATTAGGAATTCCATCAGGGCCAGGAGAAGAATTTTTACAGTTCATTAATACAAAATGAAGCTCCTCAATGGTAAGTAAACTGTTTATTGTGTTTTCCTTTTCTAAATTCGCACTATTAGCTATATTACTGGAAAAATCTACGTGAATATTTGAAGAATATGAGATAAATTCATTACTATAATTAGAGTTTGATGAGTTTTTTGCAAAGTTTTTTGCTAAAACGTTACATTTATCAACATTATTTGTAATTTTATTTAAATCATCATCAAGTAAAAAGGGGGAAGGTGTGTTTATGGTACGATTTCTTAACCTGTTTATTTTATTCCAGATTTCTGAAGACGAAGTTTGATGAGTAATTGAAGAAGTGTAGTCATGCCAGGATTTTAACTCAGTTTCTTTTAAGAGTCTTCTAGCAAATGATCTTGTTTTCTTATAATAAATCAAATATTCAATCGACTTAAATTTTAAATATTGTCTATGAGCCCTTTTGTAATCTTTTATCGCGATCACACAATCATTTGTAAGCCAAGGTAATTTCTTCCGATTATTTTTATTACCACGCGACATAGGAATGGCTTGATTTGCGGATTCAATTATTAAATTATTAAATTTCGATAAACATAAGTCAATTGTAGTTTCATTAATTAATTGAATATCATACAATTCTCCAATTCCTTTATCTATAAGTGATTTATATAAATCCCAATTTGCTTTTTGAAAAACCCATTTGGGGACACTAGAACGATTTTCTTCCGAGCAAGATGAATGACTTAATATAATCGGATAGTGGTCACTATCATGGGGGTTATCTAGCACATTCCACTGGAACAATGGAGCAATCGCACACGATGATAAGGCTAAATCAATCGCGCTAGTTGTAGCATTGGTGACATTTAAATGAGTGGGACGATTTTCATTCAATAAAGTTATGTCATTGTATGTATCTAAAATGTTTAGGACAATCTTACCACGAGAGTCCGTTTTATAACTCCCCCATGATAAATTATGGCTATTAAAATCACCGATCAAAAGAAAAGGCTTCGGTAGTTGATTAATTAAATCAATCAAATCTTGCTCAATTAAAGCAACACTATTCGGTAAATAAATATTACACACAGTAATTTTGGTAGGAAAATTTATAATACAGGCAACGGCTTCTAAATTCGTATTAAGATTAACTTCTGATATAAAAATATTAGACCTAATATAAGACACTACACCACCACTTGCATGGGAAGTATTATTTCTATTTTTATATATAGCATTATATCCTGCAAATTGATGACAATAATTATTTTTAAAATTAGATTCTTGTAGGCAAATACAGCTAGGGTTCCATTCAGACAATAAAATTTTTAGCCTTTGTTTACGTCGATAAAAGCCGTTCACATTCCATTGAAGTATATCTAATCTAGACATTTTTATTTTTATATAATAATTTAAGTTTTCGTTGTAAACGAGTTATACGACTTTTAATACTTCTATTAGTGAAATGAGGATATAGGTCTGTCAACATTTTAACTATAGTGGATGGGTCCTTAGAATACTGATCGCAAATAATACTTATGTCTTGAACTCCGTGGGTGTTTTCTAGAAAACTCTTGAATTGCAATTGGTCCATCGGGTAGTTGAGAGGCGACGAAGTAATAATTGAATTTATCTTTTCCCAATCAGCTACCACCAGGTCACAAGTAGATGAGGATGTTTTCTTCTTTTTACGCAAATTCTTAGCCAAATCTTTTGATGACAGCGTGTCACTTAAGTAGGTAGTGTCCTCAGACATATTCTCTGACTCTGTATCGCTCATTGAAATTTGTTCTGAATCTAAAGTATCAGTAAATTGGGGTTTCGGGTGATCAGTAGTGTGGGACGACTCTGTTGTGGGTGGGTGAGGTCTTTTGAAGGAGTCCAACGTTTGAAAATCTGAACTAAGTATGTTTGCTGTGTCACTTATTTCAGTAGGTAAAATATTGTTTGCAGTGTTTATACTTTCAGGACATTTACTGGCTACATGCCCCTCTTTTTTACAAATAAAGCAGGTCATGGAGTCCGAAGAGGTATATATCCAGTATGTGCTGCCGTCGAAGTCTATTTGCATACGGTCAGGTAATTTTTTCAGGTCCTCTGGAGGTCTGTACGTTTGACGCCGAAAACTTAAAATATGACTAAAGCCGGGATTACTTATGCCAGCCTTAATAAAAGTTACTGGAGAAACTAATTTAATATCCAGTTCTGTCAATTTCTTCTCCAGTAAGGTGTGCGGAATAATTGGACAGACGTTGGAGAAGATTATACGTTTGTTCCTAGTTATTAGGGGCCGAATAGGTAATTTCTTATTATTTATTGTAATGCACTGATGTTTGTCTACTAACTCATCGGCAATGTCTTTGGAAGACACAAAAACGCAGATTCTGTTATTCGACATTCGACTCAGGAATCTTATTTGGGTGGAATCAATTATTTTTCCAAAAGCAAACGCGTATTCTTTAATCGGGGTATCGTCAACTGCATCTATGATAACGGCTTGTTCTTTAGTGGGGAATGCGACAGTTTGGGTAACAGACGAGTAGCTCGGTTGAGATTCCA
The DNA here is from genome assembly GCA_905404155.3 of Plebejus argus. NCBI lineage: Eukaryota > Metazoa > Arthropoda > Insecta > Lepidoptera > Lycaenidae > Plebejus > Plebejus argus. The sequence goes on from FR989945.1 coordinate 2,981,439, forward strand.
TCGTCCCTGTAGTCAGAGACGAAGGAAGGGTAAATTGTCAACAACACTCACACCGCCTCGCGCGAGCGCGGGCGCAGTTCGCTCGATAGGTACTCACTAAATAAACACGTCTACGATATACGCGCACGTGCAAACCCAGCGGCGCACCGATAACGACTCAAAAGTATATTTTATTTATAAGAATAAAAACCCTCAAATGGAAAAATATTTCACGTTTTTTCTTTGCATAATTTCCATAAATTAATAATATGCATTTTATTTTAATAATCTCAACATGTACATTAAGTACATGTTGAGATTATTAAAATAAAGCTATTGCGCCGTAACATAGCTGGTCGCTTCGTCATAAGTCATAACTCACGCTGTACAAGTGTACAAGCTATAAAACTACTGTACTATGTTGTGTGTATACTATGTTGCTTAGTCAAGCTCTTGCTAGTTGCTAAACCATACGACAAATTCATCTATACAAGATGTAACAAAACAAAGTGATAATAGTTTAGACTGTTAGGATGTGTGTGTGTCCCTTATACATATACAGCATGACTGGTGAGACATGTTCAATACTCGAGGACGTGATATTTGGCTATTAAATTAGTTGTAAAAAAAATATAAAAAAATATTATCTATTGATCACTGAGTAAATGTAGCATAAAGTTAAATAATTATTTACCCAACGCATGGACACCGCGTGCGGGAGGGGTAGCGCGCGGCGCGGGGCGCACGCCGCCGCGCCGGCTGCATAGTAATTTACTAATTAGTGTCCATGATTCATTTGTTTATAGGGAAATTTGGTCAAAAATTAAGTACCTAATTTTATTACATAATTATAATGAGAATCGAGTACTGAATACTCTCCTTAAGTATCGGTCATGTCTCACCAGTCTTGCTGTAGAAGAGCAACGCTAAAAGACTTAAAACTTTTTGTGATTTGTATGAGCAATCGTCCTAGCGTCGTGAGTTTGCCCTGGATACAAAAGTTAAAAGCGAGTTACTCAGCGATGCTACTTTCACAGTGGACTCATGTCTAATACACACTATAATTATATTATGTCTAATATCACACAAGTATTATCTCTTAGATTGGTTACAAATTGGAAGTAGAGAATTAGAGATAGTAGATTTAATAAGTAAAGCTAAATTTTTCTACTCAAATGTATGTAAAAATGTAATTTGGTCTTCGCGAAATTTAATTTAGGGATGGAAGGTCCTTTTTTTCGCTAGTACGTTTCCTAAGGCATTTCGTCAGGTTACAAAGAGCTGTAGGTATAGAGCTAAATCATATCCTTTTTGGAAACTCTCAAAGTTTTTTACACAACTCAACTTGCCCCTCTGCAGCATAATGGCGTCTCGGAAAACGGCACGCGAGTTTCCCGGGAAAATGGCACGACCCACAAGAATCGTTTTCGGTAACTTCTCACCAATCCGAATAATCCTTTCGCCAATAAGATTTTGCGGATCGGGGACACATAACACATTTCATATTATTACGTACTGATTCGTAAATATGGTTATTGAAAAACTTTATCGCGTTTAATAAATTGAAGATTTTATGCCACGGAAAAATAGATTCTGCTACGAAAAGCTGTAAGCCAAACAATGTAATAAAAATATATTAACGTCTCGGTGGTCTAGTAGATTATAGGTATTGTATTGTATTCTGTGTGTACTGTATAGGTACTTATGTGCCAAATTCTATCAAAATAATATTTTATTATAGTTTCCGTTTAAGAGAATAGGAAACATATTACATACCTTTCCTCTACTTTCTACTTTATAAAATTTCTTTGAAAAAATTATAAAATATTCTTACTACCGCACTCGTTATTAAATTCGTATGAGTGCAGCGAGTGCGGCGGATTGTTTCGTATTTTAACCTATCAACTTCCGAACGGCCCAAGTGGGCCGCGATACCATTAGAATAACAATAGAATTCCAAGAATCCGCGATCAACGGATTAATATGGTTATCTTTACTTGTAACCAACAAACGTAAAAGGTATTGTTATTAAATAACTTCAACACCAACCAGCTTTAATCTCGCAAACCATAATCAGCCACAAACAGTTCTGTCTCTATATTGACAGTAGTAATCTCGGCGGTGGCGGCGACGTCACGCGCCAACACAATTAATCATTACTATAACCGTGGACATAACTGGTACACTGAATAAACATTAGACAATATTAATAACTTATAATATTATAGTTTAATACAGCTTATCTTAACTTAAGAAAATCTTAAAGATCCTTAAAGAAAATCGGCCAAGTGCGAGTCGGACTCGCGCACGACTCACGCTCACGCTCTACTTCAACAAAATACGTTGCTTCTCAACGGCTAATCCAGCCAATAATAAAGGATTTCAAAGTTTGCCAGTTTGTAGCAAGCCATTGAAAATATGAGACAAAAGTTCCATCTACTTAGATACAGTTATACCTCAGTCTTAAATCTCTAGTTTATATATTTTGTTGGAAGAAACTTCGAAGCTTATTCAATAAAGCTATTAATAACTTTACAAACTTAATGCTGTTGTAACAGTATTTTCGCAGATATAAGGCCGGCAAGACACCTGCAACTCTTTTGATATTGCGAGTGTTCATAGGCAACGGTAGTTACTTTCCATCAGGTGACCTGTTTGCTCGTTTGCCAGTAAAAGTGGCCAGAGAGGATTACAAGTATTAGTATATTTTTAGAGTGTGCATGATATTACCTACATGTAACATGCATCAATTATAAAAATTCTTTCAATTAAAAAAAAAAATGTTTTCTGAATTCCATCGCGGATTTCAAGAGGGATCAAGGTTTTATAGCAGGAATACCAATCCACAAATAATATTAAACAGTAACTTTACGCAAGCGCGCTTGAAAAGGGGTAATATTAATTAAGCCCCTGAAAGTAGTAGTGCTGAAAAAGTTTTTTATCTATAATTTTTTTAGGGATTTTTATCCGAAGATTTGCCAATCCCATTGTACCATTTACACTGTACAATCGATATTGGCAAAAATACTGAAAAATAAAGTGGCTTCATCCGAAGACGGTTCGGAAAGTATGGACTGAAAGAGTTACTTTTGACTCCTATAATATAAAAATGTTTCTTTTAATTAATTTATTTATGGGCTGTGTCCAACTCTACCCCTTGTTTGTGTTGATATTGGTGTTAGAAATGCCCGTCAAAAATAAAAAAGTTCAGCGGGTACATACACATTACACACCCAGCACCCTAAACAAATTAGTGATGACTAGCTGTCCCGGCAAACGTTGTTTTGCCCTTTAAAGTATTTCTACTTCATCAGTTGATACAAAATCTTACCCCCTCTTTTGTCCCCTAAGAGGGGTGGGGTGGGGGGTAGAGAAATATCAACAGATGTTAAGTTGGAAAACACAGTTAATAATATGAAGTAAGTCCAAGAAAAAAGTTTGATACAAAATCTGACCCCCTCTTTGGTCCACTTAGAGGGGTGGGAGGGGGGATTTTTATACACTAGATGTTGAGTTAGAAGAAGACAAATATATCTGAGAAAACCGTATGCAAATCGGATCCGTAGTTTTCTTGTTAAAGAAAAAAGTTTGATACAAAATCTGACCCCTCTTTCGTCCCCTTAGAGGGGTGGGGGGAAAAATTTTTATACACCAGATGTTAAGTTGGAAGAAGACAAATATGTCTGCGAAAACCGCATTCAAATCGGATCAGTAGTTTTCGTGTGATAGTGGAACAAACATACAGACAGACAGACAAAAAACCAACCACATTTTTGGCTTCTATAGCGATGTAGTGACACCCCCCGCTTATTATTTTTTAAATATCTTTAATGTACAGAATTTTCATTTCTACACTTTTATTATAATAACAAATAACAATAAATGTATACTAGATACCTTAGGGCCTAAAGTATCATAACTTTGTTTTTTGTACACCTTGTATAACGCTCGGTCGATGACCGTGGTTCTCGATGTTCCGTGTCCCATCTATTGACGCCTATCCATACTAATATTATAAATGCGAAAGTGTGTCATTCTGTCTGTCACCTTTTCACGCCCATACCACCACCCACCTGGTACAATTTGGCCATTGTTCTTTGGTATGGAGATACTTTGAGTCCCGAGAAAGGACGTAGATTTTTTTATGAAATAAGGGGGCAAACGAGCAAACGGGTCACTTGATGGAAAGCAACTTCCGTTGCCCATGGACGCTCGCAACATCAGAAGAGCTGCAGGTGCGTTGCCGGCCTTTTAAGAAGGAATAGGGTAATAGGGGAAGGTAGGGATGGGAAGGGAAGGGAATAGGGTAGGAGATTGGGCTCCGGTAAACTTACTCGGCGAAACAGCGCAAGCGCTGTTTCACGCCGGTTTCTGTGAGGACGTGGTATTTCTCTGGTCGAGCCGGCCCATTCGTGCCAAAGCATGGTTCTCCCACGTCAAAAAGTATACTTTTTATCCCGGAAAAATGTACGATTCTTGCGCGATAAACGAGTATTACGAGCATCATCTAGTAACCTTATAAATCTTAAATAGTTGACCCATTGACTAATTTGATTCGAGTACTTCCTAAATCGGGGCCCTGGCATTGGCATTGGCGGTCCGCCAGATGTACCGGCTGGTTGGCAATGTGGCATATAACGCCATGTTACATTAGATATGCGTGCCTAATCGCGTTAGTGTAATCCTTCAGACATAGATCTTGAGAATATACCGACATACATATTTAAACCAATTTGCACAGTAATTTTGTTAATGAGACTATCTTCGTTGTCACGAAATTGGGTTTCGCCGCGTAGTTGTGAGGTTGTCGGTTGCCTAAAAATGTAATCTTTGGTACAAATAAAATTAAAAAAAGAAAAGATTTGGGCAAAGGGGATATAAACTACGTAACAGATATGGGCGGAAAGCCCAGGCCATGAAGAACTATGCCGTCACTCATTGCACCGAGTCCCCGAGAGGGTCGCGATGCGCAGTGTACTCTTCGCGCATCGCGACGACAGAGAGAGTCGCCTACGCAAGCCCCGGGAGGGCCTCTGTTCGGTGACAGGAGCATAGAAACTGCTTCAAAGAAGACGGGCCCGCTATTGATACGCGGGCGGACGATTGTCGAGCCACGGAGTAGAGCTCACGCGTTCTCGCGACTCGGCAACGGGATGGCGAAGAGTACCGACGGGTTTTAGTGGGTAGGGCTGCGGTCACTTACCATCCTTACGGTCGCAGCGGGCCCCACATACCCGTGGGGGAGTCCCCAATTCCCCCGGGATGCCTGAATGCATTTCCCGTCGAAAAAAAAAAAGGCCATGAAGAACTATGATGTAAAAAAACGCAGTAACTCTGGCGTCGTAATGTATAGAAGGCGGCTATCAATAGGTATCTATCAGGTAAAACTTACAAACGTATATGAAATAGTCTAGGAATGCTGACTCATAGGTCTATTATACTTGCACATGAAAGAAAGAAAAACATTTCATTTCGCTACAATGTGTGTATTTAGCTGTATTGATTGAAAATGTTCAATAATAAAATGCACAAGAATTTTGTAAAATACAACACACATTTTCACGATTATTGCCTCATTTTCACATACCATTTAAACTGAACTACTTGTCATAATTTAATAATGAGAATTACATGACACGAATAGTCTTCTAGTGTACCCCCCGGGGGGGAGGTTGGGGGTGTTCTGATCTCCACAAATGAAAGCCATACAACGGAGACAGTTCAAATTACAGCTGTAATTACTTTCACGTAAAGTGGAATCTACACTTGATATTAAAGCGGAGAATTAACGTACACTGAGTTTATTGATGCTAGGAATGACGTTACGGAATCTTGTCAGGCAAAGAGAATTGAAAAAAAAATACGGAACCCTAAAAACGGTTTTAAGGGTCTTTGACTGGAGTTTATTGTTTTAATAGTATTGTTATTGGTTAACATATTGACGTTATCAAATATGCCAGTGAATTGAAAATGTCAAAAAACCTCAGATATCATGGCGTTACTGTTTCGCACACGACGGCTAACTTTTCACTTTTCTTATTAAGGTGACGCCACGTTAAAGTAAAAAACCGTCTTGGATATGTTTTAGATTGCTTGTTGGATGGAACAGCAAGAAATGGAAAGGGTGTAAGCGACAAAATGGTTTTTGTCGCTAACTTAAAAACCATAAATATTATATTTCATATAAGCTATGGGCGAACCTTTCAAGCCCCAAGCGGTCGCATGCGTCCGCGATAACAAAAGAAGAACAATAGATTTCCAAGAATCTGTGATCGAGGATTTAAAGTGTATGCTTGAACCAATATATTATTATTATGTACAAATTAAAATTAAATCACTCTCCTCTGTTGGCAAAATTAGAATACCTTTTTTACAGAGGTCTTTTTGATTAATTATTCTGTGTTATAAAAGTTGACCAATTGTGTTATGCTATGGGTAATTATTCAAAGACAAAGACATGATGAATACTGACAGTGAACTTTAATTTCTTAGCTTTAGTCATTGCTGAGAAAAATCGATATCGCTACAGCCAAATTATCAAGGCGTCGCCTTAAGAGCCTAGCCTAAATTGAATCTGCTGTCTTTTATAAATAGCAAACAGTAAATAGCAAAGTCTCAGTTTCATGTTTCAACCGGTCAAACAGTGAAAAAGTAATTGACGTGCACAGTAGTTAATATGTCTTCAAATAATAATAACTAGGCTATAAATAACAATCTTTGGCCAATATCTTTCATATGTTTCTTGAAGCATGCTGATTCCGAGGTTAAACTTGACCAAAAACCCTTCCGAACTATTATCCAAAACACACACATTTAATCGAGCTTAACGACAGATGATGCGGTTGACTGATTTTATAAGTGACGCGTTCGGCATTAAGGATTTTTCTAATCTGACATTGATTGATTGACCTGAATTTTCCAGATTGTGGGCAATATTTATCATTTTTGACCGCAGACTTAGAATGACAAACGTTTTTGCAAAGAAGGAAGTCGGTTAAAAATCTGTATCATGTTTCAGGTAATGCTTTTGACAGGTCCCGGTCGGCGCAATATTTGATTTAAGTTCATGATAGTCAATTTGCAATGTGAAGCTGCAGACCAAAGCTGGGACAGACTACGACCTGTCAAAATATTATAGGTGAGTACACAATAAATCCTTGCGAAATATACCGGATAGCATGCACCCGGCCTTACACGAAATTTGCATGTTCTTGGTTATAATATTAATAAATGATAATATTTCATGTTAATGAAAATAAAATATACGAATTCTCATGGAACACTCTATCTCCTCCGGTAGCTATTTCTATTCAAATAAAACTTTTGAATTTAGAAACAAGGCAAATAGCAATTGTCGCTATTTCACTTGTGTTTCATACATTCAAAGTTTCAATCTAAAATAATAATCTCCGCGTAAACTCGTAAAATATCCTTATTCAATGCCCAGTTTTTAGGTTTTTGACTGAAGTTTAAAGAACTAGTGCTTTTGTTTGACTGACGTCAAAGTATTAATGAACAAATAACGCTGTTGTGTACATTTAACTTCTGTCAAAAAAAAACCAGTTAAATGCCCTTACAATAGTCTAATAAATAATAATATTATAAGGAATAGCTTATCCAAAACTTTCGTACCTACTTACTTCCAAAGTATCATTTGAAACTTCGATTGTTAGACTATTAAGCATTGAAATATTTGAATTTTTGTCCATTATATTTAGTAATAAGTACAGACAAACTAAATACACCTAAGTAATTTGACCAAGAACGGGAAACACTAAAATAATAAAACGGTTTTAATAATATAAGATCATGTTACAGGTTAAGTTTTTTCCATAATATTATTCATTGTAATGTAATACTTGTTTTTAAATATGCGACTGGAGCTGTAAAATGTTATTTAAATATTTTCTGTAAATTTTCCAATGTCCATGAGGGTTTTTCACAATTCCATTCGACTTGACTTCGGAAACTAACCAAACGAAATAATTAGAAAATTCAAAATTAAACACTGTACTTAGCATAAAGGCCTGTATGCACTTTGATTAGTGCGAGTGCAGGTGATTAGCGATTAGGAGAAATTAAGACTTGCACTAATCAGTCGCTGTCCACACTAACTTTCTCCTAATTACTAATTACCTGCAATAATCACCTGCACTTATCACTAATCAAAGTGAATACAGGTCATTTACATAAAGGCATCGTGAAGTGGCATGGCTTTGTCCACATTGTGCCTTTTTCTGTTCGTCAAGGGCATGCGTTATAGCCACTTATAGCGCAGTCAACAGCGAACGTGAGGCATGCCCGTGACGCGCGTTTAAATCATAGCGCTAGCTATGACACTTTTCTTTCAACGCGGGTGGATTTTGACGTATTTAATTATTGAATATGCCAAACGAAAGTTGAATAAAAAGAAGATACTTAACGAAAATTTCTTCAATTTTGAAGAAAAAAAATTAAAGGTTAGACGACTATTGTTAATATAAATACATAATGATCATTCACACGATAGCAATCCGCCATCTTGTTTCCGGTGATCGCCTGCCAAGGACTACGGGAAGTATGAGATGCAACTGAAAGGTCAAAGTTAAATTGATTTTTATATGACTAACATTAAACATTAATTATTAACCTTATACTTTAAATGAAACTAATGAAAACAAATACATGTGGAATGAAATAGGTACAAAATGAAATACAGGGGCATTCCGCTGTATTTCATTTTGTATTTCATTCTACATTCACGCATTCCTCATTGCTGATGGTCATTACCCTCAGCAATGAGGAATATTTTATAAATATATCGATTTTCAAGTAATTGTCCGATATTCAATGAGACAAAGTATTGCGTCACGCTCGGAACTGCTTGCCGCACGCCCGAGTGAAACACTTTCCTCGCGTATGGTATAAGCCATGAGATGAAGCGGGATAGGAAGCGAGAAGCTGACATGGAAGCGATACAAGATACATATTAACAGCTGTTATTTTATACTGATTTTTTTATTGCTTTTTATTATATGCTCTAGATCAGCTTTCTAAATGGCTTTGTCCACATTGTGCCTTTTTCTGTTCGTCAAGGGCATGCGTTATAGCGCAGTCAACAGCGAACGTGAGGCATGCCCGTGACGCGCGTTGAAATCGTAGCGCTCGCTATGACACTTTTCTTTCAACGCGGGTGGATTTTGACGCATTCAATTATCAAACGATAGTTGAATAAAAAGAAGATGACTAAAATTGAAGATGAAATTGCATAATGTGGACATAGCTATTAAGTACGATGCCACATGCGGACGACAGGCGCGTCAAATTTATAGAGCATCAATATCATCATCAATCATTAATATTGGGCAGACAACTGCTGGTTAAAGTAATGATGGCAAGTCATGGTAGCAGATTTCATATTGTATAAAGCAACATATTACCATGTTATTGTTCGTCCTAGACTTGTCTCTAAGCGTTGACCAATAATCATTGCTTAGTAAGTTTCCGATTTAATGAATCTAAACTAAGAAAATCATTAAAGAATTATCTAAAGTAATCAAAACATAATAATTCTAATTAACGACACCGCTAACGCTAATAAAATGCCAAATTAGTAGTCACGTGAAACAAATTAATTATCCCGTCACCGCTCATGTTTTGCACCACACGATTAGAACATTAACAAATGCAGGTAACGCACCGCCGGCGCACGCTATCTTACGTAAGGAAAAAGTGCTCGCTTTTTATTCATATCCGTCTGTTCTTTATTTATATTGATTTCATTATTAGTAGGTGCCAAATTATAAAATGGGGCTTGTGAAAAAAAAACTGCGAGATGTCCGGAGTCCGGACCAATACGACCTACAAACTATCAATAAGACAGCGTATACCCTCTTAAAAGACCGGCAACGCACCTGCAGCTCTTCTAATGTTAAATAATATCGTTGCTACAATTCTAAAATGGCGGTTTTAATATGCACTTCTGATTTCTTCAATATATGAAGCGCGGAATCAGTCAATAACTCAATACACAAGCCACCAACCATGAAAAATTAAATTCGCGCCTAAACACCTCGTCAGGGCACAACAAAGGAAGTAATGATACAACATGGCGGATTCATTAAAGTAAGAAAGTAGTTTTAGTGACTAGGCCAAGGTTTATTTTGAAAAACAGAGCTCTATATTTGTTATTATAAAATGTAATTGAGTAAAGAGAAGAGGTATTCGAATCAAGTTAAAGTACTTCTTTGCTCTAATAATATTTTTTGTCTGTTGCTTGTCTATGGATAGGAGAATCTAAGTACGTCGACAATCCGTATAATATTTTGAATGTGAAATTAGTAATCAATAAAATCGGCCAAGTGTGAGTGGGACTCGCGCACGAAGGGTTCCGTACCGTTATAGAAAAAAATAGGCCAGATTGTGATTTTGTATGGGAGTCCCCCTTAAATTTTTGTTTAATTTTAATTTTATTATTAACTAATAAAGTAGGTACACGTAAAATTTTGGATTCTGTGAAAATTTCAACTGCCTGCCTGTTGTAATTATTGATATCGAGCAAAAAAGTAAAAAAAAACACGTTTGTTGTATAGGCCCCCCTTAAAAATTAATTTTATTTTGTTTTCAGTATTTGTTGTTATAGCGGCAACAGATATAATATATAGGTACATAATCTGTGAAAATTTCAAAACTCTAGCTATAGCAGTTCTTGAGATACAGCCTGGAGACAGACAGACGGACAGACAACGAAGTCTTAGTAATAGCACAGTGTAAAATAGTTATTTACACTGTGGTAATAGGGTCCCGTTTTTACCCTTTAGGTACGGAACCCTAAAAATTGGATTGGACATAAGCAGTCGCAAGCACCATGTCACTTAACGACGACGCATATTATATTAACATCTATATTATAGATAGATAAAGTCATTATAAGTATTATAAGTACTTCATTGTTGAAATTATGCCGGTTACGAATTTAATAGGCTTTTTTTTAATTTTTTTTTTGGCTTCCTTTTCATTTGAAGTGCGTGAAGGTGCGAGCGAAAGCAAAATTGAATCCTTTTCTATGTTAACAAAACAATTCTAGCGGTATTATAAAATAAATCGTCTGAAAAGTGAAAACCAATAAATTTACATTTTCCATTTCGTTAACGACTCGAACATCAAAATAAACAAATTAATAAAGATAAGAATTGGTGTAAGTCAACCCAATTAAATATAATGACGGTATCTCAGAATTAATTGCGAGATCAAATGTATCGTAGAAACAATCACAATTTTCTATTTATTTCGCTATAAACAATGCGCCATTTTGGAAGATTGGCCATCTTGCTTTTAAATTGCTTTTAATTGAAACCAATTCGTAATGAACTTGGCAAAGGTTGTTTTAAATACTATCATTATTTTACTCGACTTATACCCGGTTCGTAAACGTGTTTTGACACAATTTCATATATAATTCGTAAATTTTCCAAGAATAAGTAGTTTCAGCAAGAGTTTCAGTAACATTGATAAAATATGTAAACTTTAGTGCTTCTGGTCACAATTTTGAGGTTTGGACTTTTTTTTAAAGTTGTAGTGTCAATATTTTGACGTTTTTACTTTTTATAATTGAGATTAAAGAAGTCCAATTGGCCTTATTATTGTGACCATGTCAGCCATGTCATGTCAGCCAAGAAATTCGTCAAAAAAGTCGTTTATTGAAAACGACTTTTTTTGACGAATTTCTTGGCTTTTCGCTTTCCTGAAAATGTCGTCGCTCATCATTGTTAATCGGAGTCGTTATAACAGAGAATAATACATTGTAAACAGCTGTGGTTACAACGTTCTGCATAATAATGATTGTACTTAGGTATTGTAGAATGTAGAATCACTTAAGTCTAGTCTTGAGACATAAGTAGCCGTTGTGTTGAGAAGGTCAGGCCAGCAATTACCTGAAAATAAACAATGAAACTGTTATGGAAGTCTTCATTACAGGCTACAACTACTTTGTACTACTCATATAAGCACAATATCACAATATACACACGGGCGTATTTCCGGAGTTTTTTTTTTCTTGCTAGGTTCTTGTATGAGTAGTTTGTATTCACTTTTCTTAATACTAACAATAGTGAATACAAAAAAAATCGACCAAGTGCGAGTCGGACTCGCGCACGAAGGGTTCCGTACCGTTATAGAGCAAAAATATCCCAAAAATGTGATACGTTGCCACGTTTTTTTTTAAAGAAGGCAGGTCTCTGTAGCCCTGATGTCACTGCGACCCATAAGGATCTATTGTGACTCCTTCGCACTAGAGTGTCATCCCCAACCCAATACTGCTCATAAATTGAACGATATGGTATACTATGTTGCCACGTAGTATAAAGGAACGGAGTAGACGGAGGGTTGCGTAGGCGCATGGACAATCGCGTTACGTTGGTCACGAAATTAATTGCATCCTCAATTTGCCCGACTGCAGTGTTGACACATATTGTGTTAATGTCTACACAAGAATGATCTACTTCGATCCAGGCCCAGCATAACAACAGTAGACATGGGAATGAATCGACATTCTGACAGATTTTATCAACGACAAAATGGCGGATTCCCAATGTCTAACTGTCACTTTATCTTATCTAACTGTCACTTTGTCTATTCTTCCGTAGAAAGAAACCGTTTCCATGGTGACCATGCTACGCAGCAGCACACTTATATAGTGGCTTTCCGGTCTATTCAATATCCAATATCCGACAAAAATTCAAATAAAATGCGTCTTAGCGAACTAGGCAAAAGGTTTCATTTTGCTCTAGCCCACTACAAAGCAGCGGTGCCATCGGTCGCCAAATTAAATCGGTATTCGGTAGAAAATTAAATCTATAGCCTAGTTCATAAAGTGTCATTTTCTTCTTTCTTCATTCTTATTCTATTTTATTTTAATTTTGGTCGGTCGCTTTTACTTGCGACAAAAGTCGGAAAGCCACCTTTAGAATGCCCCATAGAGTTTTCACGGAAGAACAGAGGCACACGTTTTTAGGAAATATGTAGTTTTTTAATATAAAAACTTCTTTAGCAGCGTTATGCACTTTTTTGGATTGGACACGTGATCCTGTGCCTGTAGACAAGTGGCGAAACGCTAACGCTAACGCTAATGTTACAAAATGTATGCGATTTGACATAAGTCATCGCTTCGCTAGCGAATACTAATGTCAAATCGCATACATTTTGTAACGTTAAAGTTAGCGTTAGCGTTAGCGTTTCGCCACTTGTCTACAGGCACTGATCGGAAATTCATAAGACTAGAGACTGATAGTAGACGTAGAAGAAGAACTCTACTGCGTATCGAAAAGGTGTTCCTGCTCCTTTTAGCCAAAATCTTTTTGTCAAAAGAACACCTACCTACTCTTCACTTGACCATCGACATAATATATTATAAAAATGGATTTCCAATTGTGTTAATAACGCTATAACTCGATAACGGCTGAACCGATTCTGCTAATTTTAATCTTAAAATAATTCTTGAACTCCAGGGAAGGTTTTTAAGTGACACGAAGTTCACCGGGACAGAGTAAAGCTAAATGTACTTTTTTCAAAAGCTTTTTACCTATTAAATTGTTATTTGTTATAATGAAAAGTTATATCGCTCAGAAAACATTAATTAAGAGAGTCGAAATCCACAAACCAGCAATTTATTGCAAACGATTCTGCCGTACCTTTGTAGTCGCTTCAAATTAATTTCAAACTGAAAATTTAAACAAACTTTTACAATCCGTGACAATCACAAATACACCGCGAAAAGAGAAGTTTGATGGTTACGAAATAATTTTATTTTCTTTTGATAGTCCACGCTTAGCATGGCATAAAAAAAGGTTTTTTCTACTGAAGTATAGACAAAGAGATTTTATACCTAAAAGACGTTAGTTTAATGTTAAAAATTACTAACATATGTCCTTCCCGGTATAATTATGTCCAATTTTTTTTTAAATCAGCAGTCGTTTCGAATTTCTGCGCTTAAAAATTACGGACGTCTGGTAAATATAATTTTCGGAAATAAAGATTCAAAACTCACATCATCCTCTTGAAGATAAACAAAAAGCCAAAAGGTAATAATAAAGTGGAACATCCAAAGGCCTTATTGAAAATTCTCATAAGCGATCCCCTCATAATCTCCAACTGTAAGGCTGAGGGCACATTGACGGTAATGAACGCCCGCCCCGCCCCCGAGGCCCTCATTATTGCGCATCACGATTCTGACTTGATAGCTATTTGTTTTAATATTATATATTAAAACAAATAGCTATTGCCTAAGCCCCTTTTATATCCCATACATTTTTGACATCTAACTTCGCCAATTTCGATAACGAAGATACAAGTCAAAAATGGATTTGAACACATCGCTAGCGCCATGAAACTTTGCGATGCGTTATGTCAAATCCCATACAATATTATTAATTTATTGACATCTGCGTGTGCATGTATTGACAATTTATTGACATCTTTAGTGTGCACTTCGCCTTACATTACTAAGCGCCGCGCTGGTCGGAATTCTTTCGTGTAATTAAAAAAAGACTTTTACGGAATTTAATTTTACAGTAACATGAAAGCCCCCGGCCCTGCAGGGAACTTGACAAATTATCCTCATCCGTCAACTTCTTTGATTAACATCTCAAAGTCTCACGAAAATCGGTCTGATTTCCTCGGGTACACTTCCGGATATTTGGGTTAAAGTTTACCCTGGGTTTAATATAGATGCCCTACGTGCATATTTTATTCTAGCCCCAAAAAGGGGCAATATGTTAAGTTTGATCCAAAACTTAACATATTTTATTGCCATATCTCACTGATTCCCAAAGTGGTCCAGGTCACCAGGTGGACCCCCAAGGGTCCACGGGAGCCCGACAGGGGTCTACGCTTGCGTGGAAAAAAATGGGGGTCCACGAGTCGTTAACGGGGGACGGAGGTCTATTAAAATAAATGACCCGACTATTGACTTCTCCTATGAATATAGGTCATATTATAATATTAGCATTTAGCAGATTAAATATTACAGAGCGAGGAGATTTACGGTTATATACTTCTAGCCAAATATTGAAATAATATGCTGTCAGTTCACCAAGTATATCCCTCCCATTAAGATTATTATTTCTATATATTAACGCCTCCGTGGTCTAGTGGTACAGAGCGCTGCTCTTGACTCGGAGGTCGTGGGTTCGATTCCCGCGTTGGAAACATGTTAGTTCCAAGTTTGGTTAGGACAATGCAGGCTGATCACCTGATTGCTTGACAAGTAAGATGATCCATGCGTCGGATGGGCATGTAAAAAGTCGGTCCTGCGCCTGATCTCTCGCCAGTCGTGTCGGTCTGCCGTCCCACTGGGTTATGAGAGTAGAGGAATAGAGAGTGCTCTTGTGTACTACGCACATACTTGGTCACTATAAAAATACTCCTGCGTAGCCGGCCTGGTTTCAATGAAACCGGCCACCGTCACCGAAACCGGTGTGGGAGATATTATTCTTTCTATTATTTTGCGACTTTTACCACTCCGAAGTGGAAGCTGATTGTACTGTAGATGGTAGTGGGGGGTAAGCTGCGGGAGGTCCACCGGATCCAGCAAAATGTTTAAAGTGGTCTATGACAAAAAAAGTTTGGGAACCTCTGCCATATCTAAAACAATTAATAAAGGACATTTGACAAAAAACCAGCGCTCAAGGACGAAATATCACATTGCGCTTTCTAAATTGTAATGTTTATTTTTTCTTTGATTCCGGAATTGCTTTTAAATCACAGAACACATTAAATGTGAACACATAAAATCAAGAATAACTTCTTTAATAAGTAACATAATAATTATACTTCGTTGCTGCATCCTATGAGATTTAATAAACCTGTAGTCCGAATTTTGTGGTACTGCATCATCACACGCCATTTAGATATTATTTATTTAATTTAAAACTGAAAAAAGACCATCAATTGGTTTTATAGTACTTCCGCCTTGCTTTCCTAGATGGCGGTGTTAGTTCGTCCGTCATTCGTTTTTCGTGTGCGGCATCGTCAACACGTTATCCTTTTTAAACTAATTTCTACAGTGTTAAAGTGTTATAATTAGTGTAAATCGCCGAATAATATTGGAAAAAGGAAGAATAAGGATGATTACGAACATATTCGCCGCAAAATACGGCGATTGGAAAGTAAATTACGCTGCAACAAAGGAAAAGGTACCAAACTACCCGCATTAATTTTTAAAAATATTATGAATTTTTTCTTTGTTCTCAGCTATGGCATGGTAACGATACGTTAATTATTATTTTTAACAAAAAATTAAAACCGACTTCCAGGGTAAAAACAATAATAATTTGTAATGAACAAAAAAGTGTTAAATAATTCTTACTCTTTAAAGTGCCTTATGCATAATTCTCCTAAACCTCAACTATTTCTATACACAATCTACATTACTTTGAAGACGGTACCAGATAAGAATGCTGAGTTCTATAACAAAATATTTTTAATATTTAAGACTGGTACCGACTTCAAAATAATGTAGATTGTGTACAGAAATAGTTGAGGTTTAGGAGAATTATGCATAAGGCACTTTAAAGAGTAAGAATTATTTAACACTTTTTTGTTCATTACAAATTATTATTGTTTTTACCCTGGAAGTCGGTTTTAATTTTTTGTTAAAAATAATAATTTCACTCTTTTAAGTGATTTATAAGCTGGTTTTCTGCACAGACTAATGTGTTATGCTTAGTGACTTTGGATCCAGGATACACTTTCATTATATTATGAGAACTCATTGTCTGATGTCACTACTTCAGAATTGCTTAAGCAACTCTAAGCATATACCACTGTGTACCTAATGTATGTATATGCTTATTGCTTGGCGTTAATCAAGCAATGATAAAATTAATGTTCATACGCCTGTCTTTAAAGGCTCTAAAGTTTTCAGTGACTTTCTTTCTATCATTACACTCATGAAAACAACTCAACATTGCTAGATGACCCCCGCAACTTCGTTGCGCCAAAATTCGTTTATCGCGCGGAAACTTTAACTTTTTCCGGGGTAAAAACTATCCTATGTCCTTTCTCGGGATTCAAAGTATCTCCATGCCAAATTTCAGCAAAATCAGTTCAGCGGTTCGAGCGTGAAGAGGTAACAAACAGACAGACTGATAGACAGACAGACAGACACACTTTCGCATTTATAATATTAGTATGGATGCTCAAATAATATAACTAAAATCGTCCTTATAAATTTTAAGAATAACTAACCTCATAGATCTTATAATCAAATTGCTAACTTGGTAACCTAAACACCAAGGTCGAGTCATTTACATTGAAATAACATTATAATTTTTAAATCGTTCGACAAATTCGGGCTTTGTTCTTAAAGACGATTAATAGTAACAATAATAGGGTCATAATTAGATAATTCATGGTGTGGTGACCGGTAGTAGTGATGATGATGACGATGAATTAAACTTGCATGGTAGCATAATATGCTTTCAGTTCTTAAACCAACTCCGAAACCCCCATACTTGCTTTTTGGTAGCACATGCTTAGGATACTTCTCATAAAATCGAAATCCATATAAATTTAGAGGAGTTCCCTCAATTACTCACGGATGTATGTTGGAATGGTGGTGATGATGATGATGATAAATTAAATTTGCATAGTAGTATATGCTTTCAGTTCTTAAGACAACGCCAAAACCCCCAAACATGTATCTATAAGGAGTAAGGAGTTCTGTTCACCAACTTCGAACCATGGTATATCCTGGTGCAAAATCTTACTTTTTAGTTTTGGTAACATATGCCTGGAATACTTCATATGAAACCAAAAAAACATAGGTTTCCATTTGAATTTTGAGGAGTTCCCTCGATTACTCATGGATCCCATCATCAGGTCACCACTTTTCTGAACATTGCTTTTTGGTAGCATATGCTTATGATACTTCTCATAAAATCGAAATCATTCAAATCAAATCAAATCAATCAAATCAAATCATTTATTTGCAGAATAAGTAGATAAAAAGGTGTTACAGATTATAAGTTATAATACAATAGGTACAACTTATTCTAACCTATCTGAGGCATGCAAATTATTATTATTGTCAAGGTTCATTACATTATAAACATTATATATTACTGATTACTGGTAAAAAATATTTCATTATCTATGTCAAATATTATAGTTTATATATAGTTATTATTAATATTACATTTTATAATAATTGTCAAAGTACATTATATAATAATATATTATTTCATTGCAATTATTACTATTATTTCATTGTGTAGTTGTCTAATTATAATGTTACTTCATAATCATATGTAATGTATAAATTTTATTCTATTTTTTCTACATATAGCTAATAACATTTCAAGTTATTTAATATTACAATCTAACAAAAATTCATTAACACTATAGTATGCTTTTTTAATTAGTATTTCTTTTACTCTCTTCTTAAATATATGTATAGTCTCTATTTCTACAATGTCTTTTGGAAATTTATTATATAATTTAATTGATGTTCCAAGGTAGCTTTTGCTCAGTAAAGCTAATTTTGCAGATGGATAGCAAATTCGATGTTTATTTCTGATACTTGTGAATCTTTCATAGTCATTTATGTTACGTTTTACAAACATTACTGTTTCGAGGATGTACAAGCAGGGGAGAGTAAGTATTTTTAGATTTATAAAGTGGGGCTTACAGCTATCTGTTCTCTTTATTTTGCATATTGCTCGTATACATTTTTTTTGGCTTTTAAATACCAAATCTTTGTCTGTTGAGTTTCCCCAGAACATGACACCATAACGCAGTATCGATTCAACTTGAGCGTGATATGCAGTGACTAAGGTAGGTATGCCTACAACTTTTTGCAACATATAAATTGCATACGATAATTTGTTTATCTTGCTACAGATATAGCTGCAATGATCTTTCCAATGTAATTGGCTATCTACTACTAGACCTAAAAATTTTGCAACATTCACCTGTTCAATTTTTGTATTCATGTAAGTTAAATTTAAATTTTTATTTTCTTGCTTATTCGTCCTAAAGTACATTAGATGGGTTTTCTCGAGATTTATTTTTAGATTATTTTTATTTAACCATTCTATTATTTTGTCCAATGATTTGATTATATTTGAATTCAGGCTGTCATTATTTACTCCAGGGAAAAGTGCTGTGCTGTCATCAGCAAATAGTACTAATTGTTGCTCAATTGCTTTAGGCAAGTCATTTATGTAGATAATGAACAAACCTGGTCCTAATACGCTACCTTGTGGTATACCTATCGTCACTATTTGTGTCTGTGATGTATAACATTTTTCTTTCTTAGTAGTGGGACATATTCTTTTTATTTTTGTGACTTGTTTCCTATTATGAAGGAATGATTTAATTAATTTAAGTGCATTTCCTCTTATTCCATAGCTATATAGTTTGTCAATTAAAATATCATGATTTACGTAGTCAAACGCCTTTGTTAGGTCCATATATAAGGCACATGTGTTGATTTTTAAATTTAAATTTTGTACGATAGGTTTTATAAACTGGTGTATTGCGTCGTTTATCGATTTGTTTCTTACAAATCCTATTTGTTCCTTACATATTATATTAAATTTATCAAAATAGTTATATAAGTTTTCGTTTATTAACTTTTCATAAATTTTAGAGAATACCGATACTAAAGCTATTGGTCTATAGTTTTTTATAGCTTCTGGGTCTCCTTTTTTATCATTATAATTTATTTTATCATTATAAATTATAATTTTATCATTATAAGCTTCCATATTTTGGAGGAGTTCCCTCGATTACTCACGGATGTATGGTGGAATGGTAGTGATGATGATGATGATTAATTAAATTTGCATAGTAGTATATGCTTTCAGTTCTTAAGACAACGCCGAAACCCCCAAACATGTATCTATAAGGAGTAAGGAGTTCTGTTCACCACCTTCGAACCATAGTAAATCCTGGTGCAAAATCTTACTTTTTGGTAACATATGCCTGGAATACTTCATATGAAACCAAAAAAAAACATATGTTTCCATTTGAATTTTGAGGAGTTCCCTCGATTACTCATGGATCCCATCATCAGATCACCACTTTTGTGAAAATGGGACCAAATTGGAGTGAAACCTATTATAACAAAAGAAAAATTTTGAAAATCGGTTCATAAACGGCGGAGTAATCGTTGAACATACATAAAAAAAAAAAAAAAAAAAAAAAAAAAAAAAATATCCACAGACGAACGTATAACCTCCTCGTTTTTGGAAGTCGGTTAAAAAAGGACTATCTTAACGGGTTAATACGTGATATTAACCAGATAGTCAACCTTTTGTACCTTAATGGGGTAATACGCGATATTATCCAGGTTACAAACTGAGTCGTGATGATACGTGATATCATCCTGAAAGCAACTTTATGCTTTTGCTTATTCACACCGGACAAGATCCGAGTCATCAGCGTCTTCCTCCCGGGAAGGCCGCTGCGATAACGAGCACTCATCCGACGACAAAAGGCGCGATGAAGACATCGACGCGCGGGAGGCTCAATCTTGCTGTGGAACTCCACAATCTTTAGCCGACGTCGAAGACGTGGATTATATGGAGTTGGCCGCGCCTGCACCGGCGTCGCCGCAGGCCGCACCGCCGACATCAGCGCCGCTGAGCCAACCAGAAGCCACCGTGCCAGTAGATCCTAACCAAGAATCTACTCCCAGGTTACCACTTGAAATACTAAATATTCTTGGCAAGGCCAATAAAACAGAGAAAGCCCTAGGCGAACGCATTCCCACCGAACTCTCTGAACGTTGGGGTAAAATCTTGGTCGATGGTTTGGCTAAGGAATACAAGGAGTCGCTTGTGGCGAACATTCTTATACCGACTAACCTTTCGCTGGCACAAGCGCCTAAACTCAATCAAGAGGTAGCCGCAGTTCTACAGCAGGCTGCAAAAACCGATAATTTTTTTTTTATAATACAATCCAAGGCGTAAATTGTAAAAAGCGACGTCTACCTTTTCGGTGAAAAGCGCTAGCAACAAGCACTGCCGGGCAACTCCCGAGCTCCTCCTCGTCAGCAGTACGCGAGGCCAGCTCCAGCAGCGCCGGCCCGCCCGCACGAGCCGCAGCCGTCGACACGTCGGCGAGGAGGGCCCAGCAGCCCCCGCGCCGCGGCCGCCCCTACGCGAGCGCCAGACCGAGCAACGACAGGAGACGCTGCTACTAGAGGTACCTCACGCTGGCCGCATCCAATTCTTTTTACGCAATTGGCTTCTAATAACCTCCGACAACACGGTGCAGTGCTGTCTTATGCTAAAGGATATTATAAAATACCCTTCTGCATTGAGTTATAAGTCCCTTCTGTAAGCCACCTTACCAACGTGTGGAACCAAGTAATCCACCTTTTACAAAGAGTCAGATGAGCAAAGCAATAAGTGAACTCAAACAATTAGGTGCTATTTCAGTATGTAATGAAAATTTGCCAGACCAATTTATTTCATACATTTTTCTTACACCGAAAAGTATCGGTGGGTTATGATTTATATTCAACTCAAAATTACTTAAATACATTTTTAATTTGCACGTAATCAACTTTTAAAATGGAAGATATTCGCACTGCTATAAAATTGGTCTTTCCAAATGCCTATATTCCTCATATTATCTCAATCTCAAATCTCAATCGATCTCAAGGAATTGCTTGTGCGGTGTGCCGATTCATACATTACATAAATTTATTATTTTATTTCTTTTTGAGATTTCGATTTCATGATAATCTTTGTGAATTTAACTGCCTTCCTGTACGGCTTAAGTTCTGTGCCATTTATATTTGTAAAGCTTCAAAAGCCTCTTTTTATGTGGTCAAGAAAGCAGGGCCATCTAGTGGTCGAAATTCGAATCGAAATCTAAAGATTATGCTACTATATTATACTTAATATTATATTAAGGTCAAAATTGAAACAATTAGGTTTTATTATCAACTTTAAGAAAACTAGTATGACGCCTTCACAACTTTGTAGATTTATTGGCTTTGACCAATGATATTATATTAGCTTTGACATAATATTAAATACTCAAGTCATGCAGTTACTCCAGAAATTTTCTAACTAGCCAACGAAATCCATAACAAAGCGCGATTTCGCGAAGTTCATTGGCACTTTAATTTCAGCATGACCAGCAATAGCATACAGCCGTGTAGTTGTATATTCTTTGATACAACTGGCCGCGTACTAAATACTTTGAACGAGATAAGTTTTTAGCTTCACAAAAATGTAATAATAATTTTGATTCCATCATGCCTGTAAAACCTTATTTGTACCACCAGTTGGTGGTGCAATATTATTTTTAATAGAATAAAGTAAGCTTTTTAATAGAATAAACACAAGTTTATACGAGCTGGAGATCTTCACAGACTCGTCACTCACTGGCTGGGGCGTCGCGTGCGACGGAGTAGTAACTAGATGCCATTGGTCTGCGGATGAAACTCGCCATCATATCAATTATCTCGAATTATTGGCTGCCTAGGGATTGAAATCATTTTTCATTTCATCGTTGTGATAATATTTTAAATGTCTTACTAAGAATAAATAATACTACTGCCATAATTATATTATCTTATATTAATATTATAATGTAAAGTATTCAATTTCATCATCTCAATGAAATCGCGAGAGATATATGGCAGTAGTGCGAGAAACAACGCATATATAATTTATTTGCTTCTTATAATTTGTCACACAACAAGACAGATCGAGGCCATGAGGGGTTCAAGCCGTTCAACATCGATTATATAAAAACACAGATGCTGACCAGGCGTCTAGGTACGTAACGTAACGATAGGAACTTACTAAAGATCTTATTGAGCTTCGGTCAACCTGACAACCTGATGGCTGATACCGTACTTACTCGCGTTGTGCTTTAGTAATAAGTGCTATATTATTATCTGCTAAGATATTATGTCTCTTGGAAACAAGGCCCAGGTGCCTTCATCATCCTTGCTTTTACAATTTCATGGCACGATTATTTTTTCTATGCCTTTCCGCCATTCGCGCTCATACTGTCTTAGGAAAATTATAGAAGAGGAAGCAACTGGTAAATTAGTCGTTCCGTACTGGCCGTCATGTCTCGGCCGTGTTTTCCACTGTTTTGATCGCTTCTCAAATCTGACGAGATTTATTTTAGGCCAGATAAAACCTTCTGGCGTGCGCAGTATTGTGCGGAAAGTCTACCTAAGACGCCGAATACCGGAGATGTCTATTGACAATATCATACTAAAACCGTTATCGGGAGGTACAATTAATCAGTATGATACAGGATTAAAACATTGGTTTAATTTTTGTCAAATTAATAATAATATTGATTTGTATTAAGGATTCGTAGCTGATATAATATTACGAATTCTTAAATTTTAACAGAAAAACTTAATGAAAAAGCAAGTTGCGGAATGTTAAATTGTTATAGGTCTAGACTCTAGTTTGTCTCTAATCATTAGTAAATCCCGTTGCAATAACGATCCTAAGATTTTTTAAAGGAGTTTTTAGGAGTAAGCCCAGCTTCCTAAAGTATTCATTTTTAAGGGAACCTTATAAACTTTTGGAGTACGTACGTACGTAAATTTTATCCGTAAGATTCTATACTTATTATCATTAGAAATTTTATATAAAAAAAAAAAAAAAAAAAATGTAACTCATTCTAATATTATAATAATTATATATAATAATTCAACTCGTTGTCGACGGGACAACGGGTGCAGACGTTATCACTCATAAGAAAAGAAGACGTTCATTCCGAAAATTCACGTATCGTAATCACTATTAATAATTATTCATCAAGCCCCAGCTAAAGCTTTATTTACCTAGATAAGACAAAAGAGCTGAGAAATGGCCCAGCTACTGATAAGCTCATTTTAACAACTTTTCATAATGCCAGTTCCCAATCTATAAGTCGCTGGATAAAGAGTGTCCTCAAGGACAGTGGCATAGAGATTGGCGTTTATTCAGCGCACAGCACGCGACACGCCTCCACGTCGGCGGCGCGCCGCGCGGGAGTCTCCGTCGACATCATCAAGTGATGCGCTGGCTGGGCCGGCTCATCACTTTGTTTTGCTAAGTTTTATAACTTACCTTTACCAGATTTAGCACAAGACAGAGCTTTCGCAGAAGCTATTTTTAATGTAAATTCAGATTCATAGCATATCCAAACTAATTAAGTAGTATTATTATTTAGAAGTACAATACTTTATTAACTAAAAATTGTTATGATGTCTATAATGTTATATCATTTTAAATTCCGTAATTAATTAACTTAATATAATTAATCTGGTATTTTATCATTCCGCAATTACGCGCTGAACATCTACAGGTTTATTAAATCTCATAGGATGCAGCAACGAAGTATAATTTATGGTTAATTGAACTTACCTTAAGTGAACTTCAACCAAAATTATACGAGTTGCTGCATCCGTAGAGATTTAAGATCCCACCCCACCCACTTCTCTTAGTTTGTTGCCCCTATTCTTTACTTGCGGAATGATAAAATGTTATGAATTATCCTCTCTAAAAAGAATGACGGACGAACTAACACCGCCATCTAGGAAAGCAAGGCGGAAGTACTATAAAACCAATTGATGGTCTTTTTTCAGTTTTAAATTAAATAAATAATATCTAAATGGCGTGTGATGATGCAGTACCACAAAATTCGGACTACAGGTTTATTAAATCTCTACGGATGCAGCAACTCGTATAATTTTGGTTGAAGTTCACTTAAGGTAAGTTCAATTAACCATAAATTATTGAAAAGTTTTAAGAAGACGCTACATTAAAATAAGATTGATCATTAAATTTAATTAGTTTGTCGAATATTTCCCTGTAATCGGATTATTAAGAGTAAAATTGTAGACCGAGCTTGAGGCAAATTGTGCTAATTCGGTTAAGTCAAATTAACGATTGCTTTAATTAGTACATTTTTTTCTCCTAGTCCTTGAAAAGGACATTTTATAATATTTTGAAAAGTGTTACTTCAAAACACTTTAAGTACCTCGGATTTAGGCTCGGAGAAGCTTCACTTATGCTAAGTACTCACATACGGTTTTGGTCGATAGTTTTACTCCAAATTGAGTAATAATTACTGTGTGGACCGCAAAACTGACAGCTCGAAGGCTCGCATCGAGCCGCTCGAAGGATTGATGGAACCGGATCGAGCCGGATTGATGGAATGAAATATATCGATTTAAGGCTAAGGCCGTCACAGACTTAGCTATAATATATATTAATATACCGTACTAAACACACTGAGACCAGAAATATATGTTATAGCTGAGTGTGTGGTCACGCGAAAATTGTATAGAAAATATATATTAATATGCCTAGCTATAAATATATTAATATATATTATAGCTAAGTCTGTGCCGGCCTTTAGAATAAAACTATCGAGCAATGCTGAATGTGTGGACGAAAGCCCGAGCCGCGGGTTTTGCTCGACGTTATTGGTCGATCGAGCAAACCCGTATGTGAGTACTTAGCATTAAAGTTTAAAGAAAGGTATAACCTGCTAAATCCATACTAATATAATTATAAATGCAAAAGTTTATCCGTTACCTCTTCACGCCCAAACCGATTTTGTTGGATTTATGGCTGGTTGTAATACATTTATTGATGTATGGCTGATATTGATGATAAGAATTCCTTTCGCCAGTCATGTGGCAGGATGGAATCATTACTGGTATTTGTCCCTTTATTGTCCTTTTCAACGACTGATTCCTGCTTCGACCAGATCATTGTGTTGCTGTCGCATTCGTTCTCGTGTCCTTGGTGCTAGCAAGAAAGAGATGGAGAAAGAAGAGTGCGTAGGTGTAGAAAGCGGCGTGGAATAGTTTGGTTACTTGGTACTTACAAGAATAGGATGAAATATTAATACAATGTATTTGAAAATAAATCTCACTAATTACCTATTACTGTTAAGTACCTAAGTACTAGAATCTAGATGACACTCGCAATTCCGTTTATCGCGCCGCAATTAGTTTATCGCGCGGGAACCGTACATTTTCCGGGATGAAAAGTATCCTGTGTCCTTTCCCGAGACTCAAGGTATCTTTATACTAAACTTGGTTCAAGCAAAATTGGTTCAGCGGTTTGGGAGTGAAGAGGTTAACAGACAGACAGACACGCTTTTACATTTATAATACCTATTAGTTTCCTAGTCCTTTCCCGTATCTCCTCACAAAATTTTATAAAAATCTGTTAAGACAAACACTTTCGCATTTAGAATATCTACCTATTCTATATTCTATACATATAATAAAACTGTAGAAATGAAAATTCTGTAGGTACATTAAAGATATTCAAAAAAAATTAAGTGGGGAGTGTCACTACATCGCTATAAAAGCCAAAAATGTGGTTAGTTTTCTGTCTGTCTGTCTGTCTGTATGTATGTTTGTTCCACCATCACACGAAAACTGCAGATCCGATTTGAATGCGGTTTTCGCAGATATGTTTGTCTTCTTCCAAGTTAACATCTGGTGTATAAAAATTTTTCCCCCCACCCCTCTAAGGGGATGAAAGAGGGGGTCAGATTTTGTATCAACTGATGAAGTAGAAATACTTTAAATGGCAAAACAACGTTTGCCGGGACATCTAGTTAGTATAATAGTTATCCAACAAGTCCAAGAAGTAGGTACTTTATATTTATCCACATACAGCTAAGTATGTAAAAAGGATGTCACGACGTAGCCATTGTAGAAAAGTGTCCCAAATTGTTTACTTCCGTTTTTCCCCGCGCTATTTGACCGGACGTGACGTCACCATCTTACCCAACTTCCGAAGAGCTATTATGTTTTTGTGTGCGAACTGCGAGTGTAATGTAATAATTTGTCACGTCGTGAGCCATTTGGTTTCCACACATGTGTCATTAGATTCGATTTTGCGACTTGCGACTAGCAGCTTATTGAGTACTAGATTATTGAGTACTAGATCATGCCTGCAACTCCGTTGCGTCAAATTTCTTTTATTGCGAGGAACCGTACATTTTTTCGAGATAAAAAGTATCTCCATAACAATTTTGAGCAAAATTGGTTCAGTGGTTTAGGCGTGAATAGGCAACAGGCACGTAGCCGCTAAACCGCGCGTTCTGTAAGCCATACACGCTACGGTCTAGCCACTGACCTCCTTAATCCATAATTATACAAGTACGCTGGACCGATGATACTCTTTGAAATGACAGCTATTTTTTGTGCCTATTTGAAGCGGAATCAGCGCCCTCATTATGGGGGCAGAGAACTAAATCTGACGTAAAAATGACGTTTGAAAGCCGCCATATTGGCGCTGATAGCAGTACTTGGAACTAATACTAGTGATGATAACTGTTGTTATTGGTTGTGGTTACGTCAAATTTAGTTCTCTACCCGAATAATGGGGGCGCTGATTCTGCTTCAAATAGGCACAAAAAGCAGGTGGGTATCATCGATCCAGCGTACTTGTATAATAGAGATCAGTGGGTCTACCGGAGAGGTCCACCTGTGCAGATATCCCTGCGCAGGTAGACTGTAATGTGTGTGGGAATAGACCTGTGCAGTTTTTTGGACCTGCGCAGGCGACCGGAGCAAAATCTAATCCCACACACATTCCGGTCTACCTGCGCAGGCTTACCTGCACAGGTGGACCTCTCCGGTAGACCGTAGCCCGGGGGCCCGAATATAATCAAGCCTTAACTTCATACATTATGTCCGTCAAACTCTTCATTAATAAATTAAAGTTAAGTAATCATTAAAAATCTCTAAGCAATAGAAGTAAATAAATAAAGTAGAGATGTATACTGAGGTGTAAACATTTTCGTGTTGGAAAAGTTACGACCACTTTCCTAATAAGAATCGCCCGCAAAACTTTCATTGCGCGAAACTTTCATACAAAAATAATCTTAAGTTTGTGATTAAATTAATTCTGCTGACTCGAGAAATATTATTTAAAAGTGAAGTTTAAGATGTGAGTGGATGAAGTGGATAACTTATAAAACATAAGATATGAGCAATTACTTATTTTTTCCCAAGTATAATTTAAACAAACCTCGTAACTTCATTACCTGGCTAATATAATATCTGACTATACATAAAATCCATATTTTCACATTCAAGTAATACATAATGAAAGCAGAATGCCCATAAATATAATATGGTATCCCGTACCATATTGCGTCAATACGAAACTTGGTTTTTTAAAGTCTATGATAATCATTTTAGCTCCTATAAAAATTTATTTGTAAGTAAACAAAACCGGGGTTTCAGAGTAATTTGATAAAATCTAAAATAACCTCAAAATCTTCAAAGTACGTCATACTTCCATACTAATCCATACTGATATTATAAATGCGAAAGTGTGTCTGTCTGTTACCTCTTCACGCTTAAACCGCTGAACCGATTTTGCAGACATTTGGTATGGAGATATTTTGAGTCCCGAGAAAGGACATATTAGGATACTTTTCATCCGGAAATTTGTGGGCGTCATCTAGTATTTGCTTTATCATCGAAACAACATTTCAGTTTTTTAATCTTACTGCATTACCAGTGGCTGGTAAAAAAATAAATTAAGTATTGAATATGTAGCGGCCATAAATACTTTTCAATATTCGCGCTCTATTTTAACTTGTTAATTCGGTTATCTGCATACAGCAATTCGCTATTTGTCAGACAATAAAGTCGGAAAATCGGAAAACCGGTAACGACGTTAAAACATCGGTTTTTATCAGGAAAACCGGAATTCATATTACCGTGCAAGAATTGCGTTTATTAATTAACTATTTTTGACTGCCCGAAACTTCAATTTTAAAGCATTTTAAGTTCATGGTATAGGAATAATGAACTAACCACAGATTAAGTATACATTACCTCAATGGAACTAACTGTATTTGAGCTGGCAACATTCGAAGCTAGACGTATGATTGGATATTATAAAATGTTTTCACGCTAGATGCAGCACCAGCGTAGACAGTAAACAAAAAGTTTTGTCCGACGTTTGACAACGTTTGTAACCTAGCATATATTTTGGTGGTAAACCGGGGCGTAATTAGGTACCGGTATATTAGGAGTGGAATTGGTGAATTCATTCGAGTTTTGACTTTTGACGTACGGGGATGATTGTTTAAGCCTTAAGGCTTGAACTTCAAGCAAATCAACTCAAAGATTTCATTATATTTGGCAACTTTTTTAGAATCTCTAGGGGCAGGGGGGCAGCTGCCCCTCCCTGCCCCCCCCCCCCCTGGCGACGCCCTTACTAAGGAGTATCTCGAAATCAAACAAACGGGCGAATATAAGCGAGTTGGGAACTTGGGCACGACTGTTACTTTCAACATGTTTCACAATGCTGAGTTAAGGCCGTCACAGACTTAGCTATAATATATATTAATATACCGTACTAAACACACTGAGACCAGAAATATATATTATAGCTGAGTGTGTGTGTGGTCACGCGAAAATTGTATAGAAAATATACAGTAATATGCCTAGCTATAAACATATTATTAATATATATTAAATAGCTAAGTCTGTGACGGCCTTAACGCATAACATGACTACTACGTCAAACGTATTTTCGAGATATCTTCTGAGTTGGCCTACTCGTCGGTTCTGTTTACTCTGGTAATAACTAATAGTGCAAACAGTAACTTATGGTCGATACCCATATTCACGTAAATAATAATCGGATGACACGTTAAAACCCCTGTCACGTGACCCTCCTGATCCCGCAGCCTGGCTGACATAATAATTATAACGTGACACAAAAGATGCGTACCTCTTTCAAGATCTCAAGGGTCATAGAAAATAGAAATAATATGCGAACTCTTTCGTCAGCTGCTGGCCACATATAAAATTATTTTTTTTAGCCAGTGTTTGATAAAAAGTTAATTTCAATATAAAATTCGTAATACTACTCGTTGCTCTTGCCTTGCCTGCAAAAGATAATAATCGCATGGAAACCGTGCCTTTTCCTACGAGCAGATTCTACAAAGTCAACTTTTTGCCTTTACAAAATTTTATCAAAATCGCCCCAGCAAACGGAAATTATTGGACGCAAATAAACCTTACTTCTTTTTAAAGGTCTATGAACTAATAACTTTTTAAAGTTATTATTAAAGAGCCCCTTGTGGGTTGAGATTCTGTAAATTCTAAGCATAGCACTCAAAATAACAATAATCTAATTATGACGATAACAAAATGCATTAAATCAACATTCGTGATTTGAATGAAATTTTAGTTAGATTTAATACAGTGAATGTAATAAGCTGGAGGAATAACAGTTTGCATCTTAAGCGGGTACCGAGTTTTAATCACTTTACTTCTGAATAGCGCTGGACTTGACAATTCCAACATTTCTGGCAAAGAATTTTTTTATTAAATTATATTAAGTACTTAATACTTATCTTATTTATTTTAGAAGCTTTCGTTAGGTACCTCTGAAAAATTTTAATGAGCAATTTCCCTACCCTCCCCTATTCCCTCTTAAAAGGCCGGCAACGCACCTGCAGCTCTTCTGATGCTGTGAGTGTCCACTGTCCATGCGCGACGGAAGTTGCTTTCCATCAGGTGACCCGTATGCTCGTTTGCCCCCTTATTTCATTAAAAAAAAATGAGGCGCCCCCGCCTAAAATATATACAAAAGTGTCAGAAATTAAAGAAACCTATAATATCATAAACTGGTAATATTCGGAAAATCGCCTTAGATTGATTAGTCGCGCAGAAACCGTACATTTTTACGGGATTTCTTTAAGTTCAAGTAGTGCTCTATCGCGACACTAGTTTTAAAACCTCTTCAGTCTCGCAAAACGATAAAACTCTATTTACTGCCGCTCTAAAATCGTTATTCGCCCATAAACTTTACAGCATTATAAAAACACAAAAGGATGAATTTTAAATAAAACTTTATGCCAAATATGAGCTTAGCACGGAGCCAAGTTTACTACGATTTTTACGACAAAATTACTTAAAGAACGAAAGGAGTTATGAAGTGACTCTGTCTCGCGCTCCCGAAGGTATTAGGTACAGTCAGAGAAGAGGAAACTATAGTCTGAATCCCAGATGGAAGGTCGATCGATCCATTCGGACTGATCGCAGGCCGATCTGAACAGTGAACGACGCCGATCGGCATCCCCGTATACAGAGTATAACAAAGTATTATGTAAGTACAAGAAAGTATTACTTTCGAGTTTCGTGTGTATGTGTATCCAGGGTAGAGTTCATTGAGAAAGTGGCAGCGCTGAAAAAAATATTTTTTTTTGGGTAATCCAAGATGGATTTGTCCATACAGAAACTGGAGCGCTTGCCTATAGTCTATACAACTCACCAAAAATTTTGCTCTTTCAGCACTACTACTTTTACAGTGTAAGGGGCACATACCTACATACCCTACAGTTTTTTACACGCTGTAAATTGTCAAACTGCTATGTTATTTAACTTATTAGTTATCATATCAAAATCCTTGATCTTATTAGTTATTATAGTCTTATTACCTACATTATACAATAAATTAATATCAAACTATAATATTATAATAATTATTACAGTTATTGGATCAAACTATTGCTAAATACCGACCTTTGAAACCTATAAAACCTTTCAAAAGTACAATAAAGGTTATATCACACTGAGTGTACTACAATAAGTTTATCGGAAGTTGGCACAGTTACAAAAGTCAATTGATTTGCGAAAATCATCGGATAATTCTTTTGTTTCCAAACACTTTATTACAAAAGTGTGACCTACTTTTGATCGCGAATGCTGAATGCATTATATTTAAATTTGTTGTAAAGTTTATGCTACCAATTATTGTAATTTTACTTTCTACTACGTGCTTGTTTTTTAGTTTTTTTTAACCCCCGACCAAAAAGAGGGGTGTTTAACCCCCGACCAAAAAGAGGGGTGTTATAAGTTTGACGTGTCTGTCTGTCTGTCTGTCTGTCTGTCTGTCTGTCTGTCTGTCTGTCTGTCTGTGGCATCGTAGCATCCAAACGGGTGGACCGATTTTGATCTAGTTTTTTTTGTTTGAAAGCTGACAT
The DNA here is from genome assembly GCA_905404155.3 of Plebejus argus. Classification (NCBI taxonomy): domain Eukaryota; kingdom Metazoa; phylum Arthropoda; class Insecta; order Lepidoptera; family Lycaenidae; genus Plebejus; species Plebejus argus. The sequence continues at coordinate 3,013,410 of FR989945.1, forward strand.
GACGGTGAGTGTTCTTAGCTATAGTTCATCATCATCAGCCTGCTCATTGCTGAAATATCACGGTATATCTGGTTCGTGATAGGACGATTAGCAACTTGCAGTCGTTTGATGGGTTTTATATTTTGCATCCTGGTTCGAGACACTTATGAATATACATACATTATTGGAAAGTTGACCTGGTGGTGCAGCATCACCTGGTAATCAATAGGATACCCAACTCCTCACCAACTTAGAGCAGAGGTTTCGTGTTTGGGCTCATTTTAATTGCGACAACCAGTAAGACGTAGATTAACAGTAAATATTTGCATGCTGCTGCTGCAGCATCACCTGGATTCTATAGGAGCCAAGCTCCGTATGAACCTAAAGTGGAGGTTTCATGTTTGGGCTCATATTGATGGCCTCATCCAAGAGGACATATTTTATAGATGGTATTCATTGGGATATGATCCAGTTGATAGGAATTATTCTGCACAAGTTGAAAAAGCATAAAATAAAATTAAATTAAGAAATTTAAAAAAACCCCCGCCAAAAAACTTTAAAAAGTAATGAAATAACATTTCCTGACTTTAAGTTTAAATCATTCCTAAGAGTAAAGTAATATTTTAGTCCATAATTGTTGTCAAGGTGTGTCGGGGGACCGCTAATGTAGATGTTTGATTTCACATAACAATATAAATTAAGGGTCTGTTCACAGCGACCCGAATCGAGAGAATCAGCGACTATTATGGCGATACAAAATGCAAAAGTCGTTGTTGTGGTAGTTTACTTAGCGGTCCCCCGACACACCTTGACAACAATTATGGACTAAAATATTACTTTACTCTTAGGAATGATTTAAACTTAAAGTCAGGAAATGTTATTTCATTACTTTTTAAAGTTTTTTGGCGGGGGTTTTTTTAAATTTCTTAATTTAATTTAATTTTACTGTTTAGAAGCAGAATAACGAGAATATCCCAACACTTCATTTTGCAGAACTCTGCGTTTGCTTTTTAATTTTATTTCTAGTGAGGATAAATATCGATTTATGATTGTACAGTCGGAGAAATCGATTTGTAGGTAGATGACGTACCAACGTTATTTGGCCAGGTTAGATCAAGTCAATATATTATACGATCTGTCAGTTGGGCTTGACATGAACCGACCATCAGCTTTCTGCTAATCAATAATTGATAGTACCATCGAGGGAACTGATTACTAGGCAATTGACAGACCAACGTCATTTGGTCGGATCATGTCAATTCAATGTTAATTGTGATCTGTCGGCTGGTTTGACGTAACGCGACCAAACTACGTAGATCCCCCATCTGCCTAGGAATCAACTTCTCTGATAGTAGAAGATGATGCACAGAATTTTCTTTTGTCTTCGACAAATAACAGCTATAACTTAAACATGTCAACTCTTTATTCAATTTCCGACAACGTTAAGAAAATCCGCAATTTATTTCTGGTTTAGGCTGTTGAACAAGCGCTAATAAAAACGCGATATTACGAAACCCGCCGACATAACCGCTCTTATTTTGATAGCAATAACGTTGAAATTACGTATACATCTGGCTTAGGAGATTACGTTTGCGGTTTGAGGGATGAGCAGATCATAGTAATGCGTGCGCAAATTACGGAACCCAAATTTAGGGCCAGTATAATAAAGCTGCCCGGAGTGTACGCACAACGCGACTAAAAGGCTGGAATCCCTTATGGAGTTAGGGTTTTATGAGTACCTAATTTAAAATATGTTTAGATTAATTTAACTTTTCCCTAAAATTTTTCTTAAGTTAAATTCTCTCTTGAGTATCTCTACCAAACAATATTTTTTGTTACATACCTAGAGTCTGGTATATTATATTATAATGTTATTAAAGACTTGATATAAAGAATGTAATAATATTATTCTTTTAGCATTTAGTTGTTCTATAGCAAGGATCATAAAATGTTGCTATTGCTGCTATCAGCAACAGCAACATTTTATGAATTTGAAACAATTTTATTTCTTTTATAATAACTATTATGTACAAATCAATATTTTATTATAGAATTGATTTAAGTATTATAGAAAAATACAGATTTATGTACGGAACCCTTTAAATAGTGGTTTCGCCATACGACCCCAAGTAAGTACAACCGGGAACTCTTATCTGACACAAAATGGCGGACATTTTCAAAACTCAATAGTCTTATTTCCATTCCTTTGATGAATGTTTGAATCTTTTGTTCTATTTTCGAACAAAAATTCCCTTTGAGTATACATAATAGAATGTATAATGAAGTTTTGTATGAAACATAAAATAGAATATTGAAATTAAGGACGCTATTACAAATATCAGCGATTTTCCGGTACCCTATGAAAGAATTAGGAGTCAAACTGCGAGTATATTTTGGTTTCAAATGAAAGATAATATATTCATCTCCACGACTTACCATAAAAATTCTATAGCCGCATACAAAATTTTCACATAAAATACGTTTTAACCATCACAATAATCGCAAAATATGAAAAAAATGGGGTCTGATTAGGTACCTTAATATCTAAATACACTGAACTGAGGAAAATAAATATACAAAAAAAGTTCAGTGTATTTAGATATTTTTAATATCTAAATACACTGAACTGAGGAAAATAAATATACAAAAAAATTGTTGCTTATTTAGTCCTCTATAAAGTCCGCTAAAAATTTTATATAAAAATAAACAACTTTTCCAGTTATAACTGGAAAAGTTGTTTATTTTTATATAAAATTTTTTATAAAAAATTTTAAAAATTTTATATAAAAATAAACAACTTTTCCAGTTATAACTGGAAAAGTTGTTTATTTTTATATAAAATTTTTAGCGGACTTTATAGAGGACTAAATAAGCAACAATTTTTTTGTATATTTATTTTCCTCAGTTCAGTGTATTTAGATATTAAAAATAAGAAAATTTCTCAAATTTTTTCATACATTTTCGCCATATCAAGAACGCGGCGAGCGTCGTAACCGCCACTGTGCAAGGCGCGCTAATATGAATCTTATTTTAATGTCATTAACGTCGATATTCGTACTGACAGACATCCGACCTGCTAATTAAAAAGTTGGAGCATTCTTAATGCAGGCTTCATTTAAGTAATCATTATATTTTTGGAGTTGTTTAAGAAAACTTGGAATAGTCTAACGGCCGCATTCAGATATTTTGAATGAATATTATTTAAGTATTATTATTTATCTTTAATAGTTAAATGTAGAGTTTGACAGTAAATTAATAAAGTTTTTGTAAAAAATCTTTCAAGTTAAAAAAAACCTCTGTGAGTAAATGGCGGTAAACGGGCGCCGGACTGCACTGGGTTATAGCATTTCAGTGCATTCCAATATACAGCGCATCCGCCATACAATTACATTATTCCAGTAGCAATCTAGCCCTGAATTAGATCACTGGATTGGGAATCATGTAAACCGGCCATTATAAATAAACGTTGTGGACTGTGGTAAGGTTAAACTACGCTACAAAACATTTATTCGTCGGTTCAACCAGCTCCCAGCTCATAACTTGGACCGAGCAGAGGCGGGAAAAACACACTAATTTGAATATTCCCATGTTCCCAGATGATTTATCTCCCACCTGCACAACTATCCCGGGGAATCCCGGAAAAATGTTGATAGATATTGTTTGAAGTTGCTATACGGGAACAATCTTGTAAAGATGTGGCTTATTTATTGCCAACTAAATGACCCGGTAAACTTCGTATCACTTCCATCCTAATATTAAGGTGACGCCATGTTAAAGTAAAAAATCGTGTTGGATGTGTTTTAGATTGCTTGTTTTCTATGCGAGGCTGGCCCGGCCTCTCATAGAAAACAAGCAATGGAACAGCAAAAAATTGAAAGGCCGGGCGTAGCGACAAAATGGTTTTTGACGCGTAATTTACAAACCATAAATACATTTCATAAAAGCTATGGACAGATTAAAGTGTATACTAGAACCAATTTATGTACAAATTTTGGAAGCTTATACCACTCTCCTCTGTTGGCAAAATAGGAATCCCTTTTCTTACAGAGGTCTTTTTGATTGATTATTCTGTGTTATAAAAGATGACCAATCGTGTTATGCTATGGGTAATTCAAAGACAAAGACATGATGAATACTGATAGTGAACTTTAATTTCTTAGCTTCAGTCATTGCTGAGAAAAATGGACATCGCTACAGCCAAATTATCAAGGCGTCACCTTAAACATAAGCATTACGCTTTTGTTTGAGAATGATTGATGTACATGACTTGATATTACCAGAGACCAGACATTGTCTGGTCTCTGATATTACCAACCTTGATCAACCATTTTATTAGCGCTTCCTTTTTAGTATCTTACAATAAATATTTTTACTAAAATTATCCCGAAAATGTGTTTAAAAATTCCCTTAACAAAATACAAAATGTATGAGGATAAATTACTGCAATGTTTTCACTCTGAAGGTAGCACCAGCGTCCAACTCCAGCATAGACAATATTAACAAAGTTTTCTCTGTCGTTATCGTCTGTTTTGAACAACACTATCATGGAGATACTCTGAAGCCCAGGAAAAGACAAAAGATAGTTTGAGCGAGGAAAACCTTACAGTTTCCGAGCTATAATCAAATTTCTACGCATTAAAGTTCGCGTTAATAATCAGCTATCAAGTTTCCTAATTTCAAATCGATCGTCAGGTAAACCTCGAATTAGTAGGATAGCGAGCAACATAGAAAATAGTTTACTAGATATGGCTACCGAATTTTCTCGATCTAGGGCTTTATGCGCAAGTTATAATAAACTTAATACTTAAACTAAAATAACTAAAATAACATTGTTGGTAAGGTGTACTAAAACAAAGTATTACCTTTTGTGGTGTGTATGTGTTCCTCATATTACTTATAGAGTTCTCTGTGAAAGAACAAATTGTATGTATAATAATATATATTATGAATTATGAATATATGCCTTCACCTTGCATTAAACTTTTGGACGCCCCTTTAAACTCGATACATCAAAGAAAAAGAACCAGCATAGATTTGTAAGATTTGGGAAGAAGGCAGTTATTAAGTTATTTACGTACGTTTTATAAAAAGGTTGATCTTTCATTCAACATCTGATAACATTTTATTTCTCTTACATTTTTACAAGAAAATTAATGTTTTTTATGTTTTCAATTATCCTTGCCTCGACTTAGTAAGTATTTAAAGAGATATTATAATAACCCTGAGGCGGTAAGTCATATTTATACAAGGTGTTGTTTGGATTATTATCTCGCAGGAAAAAAGACAGAAAAGTTTGTGTTCTCCTAATTTTGATCTTCAGCTCAGGCCTCAGCATAAGCTTTCATCTTCTGCAATTTCAAGATCATTGTTCGTCTGATTTTCTAAGTTTTGTCCAACCAGAACGCGTTTAACATTGATTATCATTTGAGAGCATTTGAGAATACCCATATTTTGTTTATTATTTAATCAACTGACTGTAACGTTTATAATCGTAAATTATATTTCAGCCGGATTGATGTTGAAAACAAATCGGCACATTCGTTCCTGACTCTTTCTATCTACTAGGTTTTAAGACCATTCATAAAAATCATAATAATGGCCTAGAGTGGTTAAAATTTGCAGCTATGTTTTCTATTACACATTTACTGATATTGTGTTCTATCAATTACATAATAATAATTACATTGTTGACATTTACTTCTATTGAAAATTTAGGAGACTCCTTACGAGAATGATAACCGGAGATAATATACTGAATATTATTTTATTTGGCGCTACTATAATCCACCTCCACCCGATGACTGGCCATACTTCCATTTACATGTACAATACACATACAATATACATTATACATAGAATACCCCTACAAAATCATCGAAAGCATTTTGACTAAGCACATAATATGTCTATTCGGGCTACATCACTTTTTCCACTTTCGAGTCTCATCCAGCTACCTAACTCTTCAGCCAATCAATACAACACAACCTCATGTTTGTTCAGGCCAGGATTCAGGCTTATTTGGTTTAGTAAGAGCCTGGCCTCGCCGATATTTTCCAATGCGTTTGCTAGTTTTGAATACTTGAATTTTGAATACTATTGATATTGACAATTTTAACTCTTGAAAGAGTTTAAAGGGTGAAAATATGGGATCTTATTGCATTACCTATGCTAATATGGAAGCATACATAGGTAGAAAATGTGGTATTTCGCGGAATATTGCTAAAAATAATAACAAACTAAGTTTTTTATAGGTAGAAAATGTTAAAGAGAAAGATTTGAAAATTACTTTTTAATGCTTAAGCCGTTGAACCGAATTTGATAAAATTTGGTATAAAGATACGTAGAGTCCCGTGAAAGGACATACGGTATCCTGAAAAACATACGGTTGCGCAGCAAATAACAATAAAGTAATTGACTCTATTATGATAAGAAAAAAATTATCGCAATAAATTAATTATTATTGTTATTTGCTGCGCAACAAAGTCGCAACATCTAGTAATTATAAATTTTTTACATCATTTTTACACGCTTAATATTAGCTTCTCTTTTTAATATTATTATACTTTTAGAAGATTTTTAATAATTTTAATTTTTGTTAATCCTTAATTTTAAGAAACTGCTCTATTTGTGTAACAAGGCGAGTGAACCAAAATCTTTTCATTTACGCTTCGTTATAGAATCGCCGATGAAAATGTATGGAATTGACATAAGCGATCGTTAATATGACGTTGACGTTCGACTCGTCTTATACATTTTGATCGGCGATTATATAACGCAGCGAAAATGAAAAGATTTTGGCTCACCCCCCACGTATAATATTATCATTTTATGTAAAAAAATTCGGTGACCTGCAGGACAGGCTCAGGCCTCAGCCTAGTGCAGGCGCCAATGTAACGCAATAAGTACCTGAAAAAATCTGTTACTTAACTGAAAATCCACACACAAAATGTACCTTACTTGTCGAATTGTGTAACAGATGTAAAGTTGTTGTTAAGGTGACGCCATGTTAAAGTGAAAAACCGTGTTGGATGTGTTTGAGATTGCTTGTTTTCTCTGCGAGGCTGGCCCGGCCTCTCATAGAAAACAAGCAATGGAACAGCAAAATATTGAAAGGGCGTAGCAACAAAATGGTTTTTGTCGCGTAATTTAAAAACCATAAATACATTTCATATAAGCTATGGACAAATTAAAGTGTATACTAGAACCAATTTATGTACAAATTTTGGAAGCTTATATCACTCTCCTCTGTTGGCAAAATAGGAATCCCTTTTTTACAGAGGTCTTTTTGGTTGATTATTCTGTGTTATGAAAGTTGACCAATCGTGTTATGCTATGGGCAATTCAAAGACAAAGACATGATGAATACTGACAATGAACTTTAATTTCTTAGCTTTAGTCATTGCTGAGAAAAATGGACATCGCTACAGCCAAATTATCAAGGCGTCACCTTAATAAAGTTATTCTTATTTTTATTGTAACTATGTAATATTATATGTAAGAAAATCTTAGAGTGAGTTGCACCAACCTACTTTAACTATAAGTAATTGTAACTTGAACCATAACAAAAAGTCAAATGAACTGTCAAATCCCTAGTAAAAGTCCATTATGGACGCCATATTTGACGATAACCTTAACTTTAACTTTAACTACGCCTCTGGTGCAATCCACCCTTAGAATCTTAATTTAAATTTTAAACCAACTTCCCGCGGTCTTCGATTAGGATGACATTTTGCATACGCTCCGATTTCTGATGACAAGACGTCAATCGTCATGACTATAGGTAAGAAACGTCATTACAAATCCAATATGGCGGCCTCCCCAAGATGGGGAAAGGTTATTTGATATACACCCCCATGATATGGCTATCAAATGAAAGGGTTTTGCTGTCAGGAATACGAAAAAAAGCGTCACGTGACTTAAATCCAACATGGCGGACATCCAAGATGGCGGATTGGCTTAGTACGTGCTAAAAGCGTGTTTTTTAGTTTTTTAAACTATGAATATTCATCAATAAGTAGGTAAATATTATTCAGTATAATATCAGATAGCGCATGACTACCTATAGTAACCATTTAGTATTAGATCACTAGGAAACCAGTACCCAAAATGGACTGGCAAGGTCACGAATCACGATGCTCCTTCATTAAAATCGTGCTGTTTTTTATACACTTTTTGCCAATCGTACGCATTCTCATATACTTTTTGTCGACTTTTTGCCTTGCGATTTCCTTGCATTGATTTTAACGAAACGAAAAAAAGATCATAAAAACCTTTGTTATGTAACACGGCCGTGACCCGCTAAAGTTTAAGGTTTATTGAGTTAGGCAATTACGGCACTTATGCGCACGTAATAGGATGTAGAGTCGCGTGAACGGGCCCGCAAGGTGATCCGTTGGGTGCACTGTAATTATAAGTCTTTGTCTGATATTTGTAGAACATCATATTATTTATGTCAATGGTGTTTAAATATTCACACATATTAGTTTTCAGAGCGGCGGTAAAAAAAACATTTTTCCCAAATGTTGCTGAGTTAGCTTTGATGATCTATATTCTATACTAATATTATAAATGCGAAAGTATCTCTGTCTGTCTGTCTCGCTTTCACGCCAAAACTACTGAACCGAATTCCACGCGGACGGAGTCGCAGGCAACAGCTAGTATACTGCGTGACTGGTGAGACATTTTCAATACTCGAGGACGTGATATTTGGCTATATTAGTTGGAAAAAATATAATATAAAAAAATAATATCAATTGATCACTGAGTAAATGTAGCTTAAAGCATAGAGTAATAAATAGTTGTTGTATGATTGGTCTATTTACCCAACGCATGGACACCGCGAGCGGGAGGGGTAGTTGTGTGGTGTTTCTTTGGTAGCGCATGCATCTGCACCGGCCGCATAGTATGCCTACTTGCCTAGCCGTGTAATTTACTTAGTATCCATGATTCATTTATTTTTGGGAAATTCGGAAAAAAATTAAGAACCTAATTTTATTACATAATTATAATGAGAATCGAGTACAGAGTACTCTCCATAAGTATCGGTAATGTCTCACCAGTCATGTTGTATATAAGACGTATACCTATATCATACTTGATAATATTTTGATTTGCATAAACGAATAATGATACAGGCAGTACAGCAATAGATGTATTTCCGTCGTATTATAATTTGAGGTCACTGGTTTGTTGGTAAACAAAAACGGTGGTCCAAGGTTTGAATTCAAAAAGATGTTTGGGATATCTTTATAAGTTCGTATAACGCGCGGGAACCGCACAATTTCCGGGATGAAAAGTATCCTATGTCCTTTCAGGGACTCAAAATATCTACATACCAAATTTCAGCAAAAGGTTTGTGCATAGGTAACATACAGACAGACACACTTTCGCGTCATAATATTAACGTACGGATGTTACACTAATTTCGTAAAATATCATTTTTGCCAAACAAACCCTGAATTGTATAACCTAAGTACTAAGTCGACTAATCTAGTAGGGTTAGGTCTATTGTAGTATTTAGAACAGCCCTATCCAGGTAATTCCAGGTCTCTCATTAACCTGAATCCACCTTCTTTGTGCCTTTGCCCTTTTTCTAAGTTCTTTGTTTCGACTTTTGCATTTTTTCGCCGTAATATATTTCTATGCGATGCTTCAGTTTGTATGTAGTCGGCCTAAGTCGTTAACCTGCCAAGTCCATTTTTGGGCAAAAAGCGTTTTTTGTGCTGGACATATTGTGTCATCTTTACATTATACATATATAAATAAAATTGGAGTGTCTGTTTGTAATATTGAGAGAACCGTTTGTTACTACATGCATATGAATGTATAATAATTATTATACGCTACATACACCAAAACAATATTTTATTTAAATAATTTTATAAATAAATGATAACAAAATGTATGATTAAGAAGAGCTGTTATAGTTACATATTTCCTATCATCCCAAATTCCCGAAAATCATTTTTCGATTCCGAAGATGCCTTTCCTTGTCACCTGTTGATAACTAATAGATGGAGTCTTTAACATATTTCTCTGATACTGAACTCCATCGCGGTCGATATGACACAACTCGTTACGTAACCTAAGGCTGGGGTACAATGAGCTTAAAGAATTCAAGTGGCAATGGCTACCATAGTGATTCTATCTATGGTATAGTGAATAGTCTAATCGAAATATGGTGTCCCCAGCGGTCATTGACCTTGTTAGTCTAAGAGCTATATTATATGTATAACTATAAGAAATGCTTGCACTCTATTCTCTAAAAAATTTGAAATAAAGACAGACTATTATAAATTCACCGGAAAACCTCTTAACCCTTAGAATGACAATCTCCAACTTTTTATAAGTTCGAAGTAATATACTTCATACTCACTCATCGAGCATGCAAAATACAATATCGCCCTTAGACTAGAAACATCTGTCACTTCACTGTCAATCGCGGTTTGTATAGAAAACGATAAAATATGACAAATTTTTTGACAGGGGGTAAATTACCGCTACGGAAAAGTTACGAATTACGATATTTCTAGAATAGAATAGGTAGTGACATCACTGACAGCCGGCAGGTAAATATTATAATATATTTACCTGTTGTTTTAAGATCGCAGTCCCTCCAAAATTTTCCTTTAAAACTTGTAATCATATAAATAAATGACGTCTAAAAGCTGAAATCCATACTAACAATATTATCAACGCGACAATCCGTAGCTGTCTTCACGCATCATGCGCCGAACCGATTTTCATGTATTTTAGTATGCGATAATTTAAGTTACGGGAAAGGACATAGAATATTTTTTATTCCCACAGAGTTTATTCCAAAATATTTAGTAACAATATAATATTATTATGTTTTAATAAATTAAGGAAAATCTCAGAAAAAAGGATAAAAGCTTAATTATGGGTTGTCACCAGATGTTAAGTTGGAAGAAGACAAATATATCTTTGAAAACCGCTTTCAAATCGGATCAGTAGTTTTCGTGTGATGGTGGAACAAACATACAAACAGACAGACAGATAGACAGACAAAAAACTAACCACAGTTTTGGCTTCTATAGCGATGTAGTGACACCCCCAGCTTATTATTTTTTTAATATCTTTAATGTACAGCATTCACATTTCTACAGATTTATTATATTATGTATAGATTAGCTGTGATATTAGTATGGATTAAACATTTAATAACCATGTTGACCATTAATAGTTTTGGTTTTATCCAATTTAGACAAAAATAAACAAGACAGAACTACGCATTTGATTGTGGTCACAATCGAATCAAATGCGTAGTTTAGGCTGCGTTTCCACCGGAGATGAGCTAAACTGCGTTGCAAGGAATGAGTTTTACAAGAACTAATAGAATCGTTGCGCTGAATGTTGTCAGGCAAATGAAGCGTTTCTATTGGTTCCTAAAAACACATTCCTCACAACGCAGCTTAGCTCAGCTCCTCCGGTGAAAACGCAGCCTACACACACGCACTGTGCTCATCAAATTATTCAAACCACACTTATTCGCGCATCGCACGTTATCAGTCGTGTCACGTGTGCAGCTGTGAAGTAGCAAGAAAAATTTTTACATCATTTTAATTAATGATATTTATTTAGAACTAACAGTAGGCACTTTTTACCCAGTACCTAAAACGGCCGCACCCCGAAACATTTAAACAGGGCAAGCGAAGCGAGCCCTAGTATAATATATTATCCCACATTAATTTTTTACATTTTGTGTCATAAAAAAACCTTTACATTTTGTGGTATACTTTACGGTAAAAGAATCACGCCTATTGATTTGTGCTTTAACTTGTTATAGTAATTTTTACTTATATTATAATAGAATGCAGATGTATTATCATCAGTCAGTCAATGTTGTTTATGTGTAGACGTGTAATCATCATTCATCAGTCAGTCAAGGTGTGACGACGCGAGCCCTCACATATCTCGGCTTTTAGCTATGAAGATTTTGATTTAAGGTGACGCCATGTTAAAGTGAAAAACCGTGTTGGATATGTTTGAGATTGCTTGTTTTCTATGCGAGGCTGGCCGGGCCTCTCATAGAAAACAAGCAATGGAACAGCAAAAATTGAAAGGGCGTAGCGACAAAATGGTTTTTGTCGCGTAATTTAAAAACCATAAATACATTTCATATAAGCTATGGACAAATTAAAGTGTATACTAGAACCAATTTATGTACAAATTTTGGAAGCATAAATCACTCTCCTCTGTTGGCAAAATAGGAATCCCTTTTTTTACAGAGGTCTTTTTGATTGATTATTCTGTGTTATAAAAGTTGACCAATCGTGTTATGCTATGGGTAATTCAAAGACAAAGACATGATGAATACTGACAATGAACTTTAATTTCTTAGCTTTAGTCATTGCTGAGAAAAATGGTCATCGCTACAGCCAAATTATCAAGGCGTCATCTTAAGTTCTGATGTTAGATGGCTAAGAACGTTTACCGTAGCGAACCATATAAGTGTACCACCAGCCTTATGCGTTAGCCGGCAGTTTTCAATGCCACAGCTAAGTACAAAAACAACTGAATAATTGTTTTTCACTTTTTTACCTGTGAAGGTCACCGCGACCATCGCAAAACATTCTGCGAGTGGAAATCTACTTGTACTCGGACTCTACCTAAATTGAGTGGCCCTTAATTCGACAGGGAGGCGCAAAATACTATTTTTTTATGAAATAAGGGGCAAACGAGCAAACGGGTCACCTGATGGAAAGCAACTTCTGTCGCCCATGGACACTCGCAGCATCAGAAGAGCTGCAGGTGCGTTGCCGGCCTTTTAAGAGAGAAAAGGGTAATAGGGGAGGGTAGGGATGGGAAGGGAAGGATTAGGGGAGGGTAGGGAAGGAAATAGGGTAGGGGATTGGGCCTCCGGTAAACTCACTCACTCGGCGAAACACAGCGCAAGCGCTGTTTTACGCCGGTTTTCTGTAAGAACGTGGTATTTTTCCGGTCGAGCCGGCCCATTCGTGCCGAAGCATGACTCTCCCACGTATGAGCATGGCTCTCCCACGTATTATATACTATTTGGAATGAAAACTTTTTGGGATAGGTTAAAAACCTTAGACTGGCGCGGGCGTTAGAAGTTAGGACACTTGACTAGATCGAAAGTTCGTGAGAGGGAGAGAAGTCCGCCGGCGCGGCGTACGGGAGGAATTCTGCTGCTGTTTCGTTTTTCCTTACACCGGCATTCTTGTAGTGTAAAGCTCGTTTTTCATGTATACTCTACAGTATTTCACGTTTTCCAATACTACTTATAATTGATTAGTTTGGCATTGAAAACTCACAATGACAAAAATACAATTAAACCAAAAATACACAAACAGCAAATTAATTGTTTACGTAACATGATGCATGAGGTATTCAAATTTTAAAACTCTTCGACCGTGAAGGTTAGTACGTTTTTCAGTTTGAAATATTTTATTTGAAAATAAAATATTGGTTTACATTTCAATAAAACTAAACGGCACATAATATAACCCAAGAGCCTGCAGCGGCATCAGGACTCGTTATTTTTTAAAACTGAAAGTTTACTTCTTTATAACCTCTATAGAGATAAGAACGACCAGCAACTATGGAATTTCGGTCGCGGTTACTATTTAGGATGTATCCAGTTCTAAAGGTCTACTTTACTTTCGGTAAAGTAAATAAAGCTCATTTTTTGTCATATTTTGTTCAGGACACCTGTTAGGAATCTCGTCTCCCACTGCCGGTCATTTTTGACACTTGGTTCCTATAATTGCCAGACTGCATTAGACTTTGACGTGGTCTGGAAGTGAGAAGCAAATGTCATAAAATATGTATGATAGTAGGTGACAAGATTCCTTCGAGAACTATCAGCTTTTATAAAGTGACGAAATTCGGGCAGTCGCTGGCTCTTGGGTTAACATGCATGAGTCGTTTTCACTAGGGTGTACTAAAATAATTAAGCGTTCTGCGGTCGAAATTTAACCCTCCTCTGTTAACTTAGGAAAGTAATTAGGTAGTTATATTATCCCACATTTACAGACTAGCAAGCTGGCATATCATCTTTTTTTTTCAGTGTAGAGCTATATATATCATACCTACATGCAAGCTGTATGAGCTTGAGAAGAAAATCAAAGCATTAATTCTAATAATTAGAATTACCGCTTTAAAATAATTCTTCTCAAATTAAAAACGACTAATGCACTTTCCTACCTAGTAAGAGAAGCCAATAACTATTATTATGGCTTCTTAGGTAGGAAAGTGCTTGGGTATCTTTACGTTTTAAGCCCGTTTTGAGTATGCACTGGAGCATATCAACGCAAAGGCTTCATTTGTTTTTGAGGTGTTTTTGACATTTACGATTTGAAAATGACATCTAAAACATTCTATGAAAATACTTCCGTCAAACGCCGTAGGTAACCATTCCAATTTCAAATCTTGGATATTTCAAAAAGCAACTTCAAAATTGATGAAACGATTCTCTTGAGCATCTACACAGTCTGTAATGAGAATTTCGGCGTTTCCAGCGTTGAGTTTTAATTATAATCTAGATTTATGTCACATTGAAGCCCAAAACGCTTATCCAGGTAATTAATTCCATCTGGAATTTCACCCCCGGGCAATACAGCGCAGCGGGTGATCCGTCATCGTTACGACCTAGTTTAGTTATTTTGTACCTCCGATATTGTGTGTTTAGCGGAAATCTATCGCGGATATACACTATACAGTAGCCTATATTTTAGTCGTGTGACATAAACGGTAGGCATGCGAGGTAAAATTAAAGGACATGGTCAGTGCTGGATGATGGCTGGTCGTTTTTTTTTTTGAGTCTAGGGCACTTTATTTCCGCCGCTCCATGCACGAAATCTGCCGCCCCTAGGTCGCGGCCTATACGGCCTATTTATAAATCCAGGATTACACATTTAACACAAGTTTAAGCGTGGTCAAAATATGAACTGTCCTACTTCAGGATTTTTAGGGCCATGACACCAAAATGTTTATTTATATTTATTCACACTTTATGTAATTTACAAAGGCGGGCTTAATGCCTTGTGGCATTCTCTACCAACCAACCTTATGTTCGTTTTGTCATGTCCTAAAATTAAATGATAGGACGGCTTCATAAAAACAGGCGTAACTTGTTGTTTTGCCAACTTATAACTAAGTGATGATAATCGCGTCCCATCAGGCACTCCGTCTGCTTATTTGCCGGTGCCGTTTCAAAAAGTAATAATATAAAGGCAATTAGTGCATGTATGACGCTTATATCGCGGGCTGTCGTTGAAAATCGGCGCTCAAAGAATATACATTATATATGTAGAGCAGCTCGAATTTCCACTCAGCTTCCAGGTCATGAGTCCTGACTGGATATCATTTTAGAAAATTATTAATAATTAATGTGTTATGATTCCTGGCTGGATATATTAAGAAAAGTATTTAATTATTTGTGCTTCCTGGTTGAAGCAAAAATGGGTTATAAAAAATGTTAATTGTTTTTTAATTTGTCTGTGAGTTGTGACCAGAATAGTTTGATAAAATTATCAACAAAACTATTATAAACGCATTACATGTTTGTTATTGCATTTATAAATTGCTAGCACCGTTATTGTGGTATTATGAAGTAGCTAGAAAATTTGTAGAAAATTACGGTCAATTGTATAATATTAATGTGACCTAATTTTATTTTATACTTACTTCTCCTATTATAATATTTCATGGAGATAAAAATATTGTAAGGAATATATTATTCGTAATAACGAGTAACGTACCTACTAACAAAAATTAAAACAGAAATAATGGATCAAATAGTATGCTAGTTTTCGTTGTAAAACAATTTTCTATAAGTCTAAAAAATTAAAAATCAGTCTTTATTCACATAAAAACATTTTTAACTTAGTTAAAAACTTCAACTATTAAATAGGTACTTACTAAAAACTAATTTCTAAAATTAAAAAATAACAAACCTTTGGTCGATTGCGTTTAAATCCTTGCACAATACGAATGCACAAATAAAAAAAAAACACAAACACACACGACACGATAGGTGAATTTGAAATTGGAACAGTCCGCGCCGCCGAACGGACGCGAGGCGACTGGTTTACCCGCGCAACGCTCGCGCCAACTAAAAACAATATGTTGTTTATATCGGTAATTGATACAAAATTATTGAACAACCTTACTATTGGCACAGAATATAATTATTTATTTTATTTATTTATTTATTTATTTATTTAAAGTTAATTAAAACGGGTTACCCCAATTACAATAATTAACTACAACTGAACACTATCTTAACTTAAAATAATTAATGGTAACATTGTCATTATAAAAAGTACAAAAACAGTTAAATTACACAAATTAAATAATAATAGATGAGACCCTTTCATACTTGTTTTCACAAAATTTTATACATACTCTCTTCACATCCATCCACTTATCAGCAAACACATCACACTCAGGATTGGCCGAGAGAAGGGCGTTGAGCAAATTTAGTGCTCGGTACAGCGGGGACTCAGCTCTTGCGACAGTCCGACATGTCGGCAGTGCGAATAATTTTGGCCGACGGCTAGAACGGTGCTTCAAATAGTTATCAGGCACATACAAGCAGCAAATTATGGCATGGAGTTCGGGGCAATCAATTATGTCGCGAAGAATTTTTAGGGCGACCAATATAAGGTCTACACCTCGTCGGACCTCTAGGGATTGATAACCTAAGGTACCTAAGAGATAACCCGTTGGGTACATGTAAGGGTAGTATCCATAAACTTTCCTAAATAAAAATCTGAGAAAAGCCTTTTGGATTTTTTCCAGCATCAGAATTGAAGTAGCTGTGTAAGGAGCCCAGACACACGCATCTGTTTCCAACTTGCTGCGTACAAGAGCGTTGTATAGCAGTTTTACTACGGCGGGATTTTTAAAGTCCTTAACGTTACGAAGTATGAAACCTAGACGTTTGAAGCTGTCTTGAGCTGTCGCATATATGTGGTCCTTAAACGTAAGACTTTTGTCGAAGTACACCCCCAAGTCTTTGATACTATGGACACGGGAAATAATGTGACCATCCATAGAATAATCGAAGATGATCGGGTGTAGCTTCCGCACATAACTCATTACGCTACACTTTTTCATGTTAAACAATAGGTTGTTGGAGATACTCCAGCGTTGTAAAGCATCCAAGTCCTTTTGCAGAAGAAGACAGTCATAAAGAGATTTTATGATCATAATTACCTTGAGGTCGTCGGCATACAATAAACACTTAGCAAACTTAAGAATGGTTGTAAGATCGTTAATAAATATAAGAAATAAGAGAGGGCCCAACACAGACCCTTGGCTTACACCAGAGCGTGTATGATAAGGGGCACTCTCAAAACATCCATACCTCACAAATTGCATCCGATTACGAAGATAATCTGCGAAAAAGCGAACAAGACCAGGAGAGAATCCAAGAGCGCTCAATTTTTTGAGGAGGACATCATTATCGACTCTATCAAAGGCTTTACAGAAATCAAAGTATAGAACGTCCACTTGATAGCCTGCGTCAAGAGCCTTAGAAATTATGTCGACGTGAGCTAGAAGATTCGTACTGACAGAGCGACCAGGACGAAAACCATGCTGGTTGTCAGAAAGAATTCCACGGATCTGTTTCATTAATATGTTATGAAGTGCAAGCTCAAAAACTTTGGCAATAGAAGGCAAGACAGCTATAGGTCTGTGGTTTTCCACTGACAGTCGATCACTCGTTTTGGGAATAGGTGTGACCCTCGATAATTTCCATTGTTTAGGATATATTCCGGCTCTGAGTGATGTGTTGAACAGGTGACATAACGGAACGGTAAAGATGTCTTTGCACGCTTTTAGAACATATGGGGGTACACTATCAGTGCCTATCGAGCTTTGTGCTTTGAGCTTATCAATAGCCTTTCCTACGTCTCCGGGTGTTAAGGACGGGAGAAGTATATTAGTTCTCACCTCATTTCCAGGCTCTAAATTGGGATCTAGTTTGGGTACATTAGGGAGAAAAACGCTAGAGAAGAATCGAGCGAAGGCTTCTGCACTTTTAGTTCCAGAATAGAAAGAACCGTCAAATGATACAGTTGGTTCAAACCCACCCTTAGTTTTTAAATTGGAAATGTGCTGCCAAAATTGCTTAGGATATTTAAACAACCTGCTTTCGATGACAGAGCAATGGGAGCTATACTCGGCCTGCACTTTCGTTTTCAGTTCCGAACGCAAGTTCTTAAATTGAGTGTAGGTGAGTTCAGAACGAGTACGTTTCCATTTATTATGCAGTCGTTTTTTTTGTCTTAGGCCACTAATAATATCTGCAGTGAACCAGACAGGGTACCGCCTGTTGCCCGAGGATTTTCTTTTTTTCATGGGAACAGAAGTGTCAAAAGCGTTATACAAGATGTTATAAAATGTATCGGTAGCAAAACAGGTGTCAGTATAATCTAGAACATTGTGCCAAGGGGCAGTTTTTAGAGTATGATATAATTGCACAAAATCAGCTCTGGTGAAATTGTAATCATGACGCTGGTTAACATTACTAGGTTCCATAGCCTCAGTGGGCTTACATGACACGATAGAGACAGTAACGTCAAGAGGAGGATGATATAGGTCAATCGGGACCAGTTCCATTCCCGGTACATAGTCACAACTAGCGTCAACGCCCTTCCGCGTCAAAACAACATCCAACTTACTCCCACGCATATTCATCACATTATTTACATCATACATATTACAATAACTTAAAAAATAACAATAATAATTTTTTATGGTAACAGATGCACTGTTCATATTAAGATCTCCCAAAATTATGAAATGTCCCTTCAAGTTAAAAATTATTTCTTCGACCTTGTAGAACCATGACATATACTCATCATCTGTTGCTGTTGGCTTGAGGTATACAACGCAGACGTAAACTAAGGAGCCCAGATAGGAGAAAGAGGCCCACAAATCCTCCCCATGATTAGTTTCGAGTTGACGACATCGGTTCATTATTATGCCTGGGCGAGATGCAAGCAAAACTCCGCCTCCAAGAGATAATCTGTCTCTACGTAGTATGCTCCAGCTGCCTGCAGATATTTCGCTGTCATCAATCGAAGCGTCTAAGAACGATTCCGTCACTGCTATGAAGTCATGTTCAGTCATCATCATATTAGATCGCCACGTAGAAAGTTTTGTTTTAATGCCTCTTACATTTTGGTACAGGATATGAACGTTTGTATTTCGGACTTTGGGAGTGGGTTAGTATATATTAGTAGCTATTGCTAACCTGGCTTTATTCTGATTATAAGCTGGAATGATGGTTCACGTTATTGGTCTGTGATTTTGTACAAAGCCGGCGAAATAAGACTTGTAGAGAATATAATATTATAGCGGCTTTCGGTGATCCGATGTCAAGGCTCGCTCTTTTTCTGTTGTTACTCTAATAAATCATTACTGATTCTGATAGGTAGTCGAAGCATTCTTGTATTATTATTGTACTAGCGACCCGCCCCGGCGTCGCATGGAAATAAAATATAATAATTATAGCCACCGAAAAAATGATTAAAATCGATAGCCTATGATCCTTCACGTGGTCTACTTCATATTATCTGTACCAAATATTTTAAAAATTGCTTTCAAATAATTTCCCTCGTTTTTTCCACATTCTCATATTAGTCTTAGCGTGATAAAATATATTTATCACGCCTTTCTCAATAAATAGGCTATCATACATATCATATATAACACTGGAAGAATTTTTCAAATTGGACCAGTAGTTCCTGAGATTAGCGCGTTCAAGTTAGCCCTTTTAAATAATTTTCCCCGTTTTTTCCACATTTTTTTATTTTTTTTTTATTTGCCCAATTCTTTATTTAAACGTGTTACAAGGCTAGGTGTAATTTGTAAACGAATATCGAGGCTGGATTTGTTAGCGACGTCCTTTAATTAGCACCTGCATCCGGAAACTCCGAACTTGTCAAATTGACAATTGGAACTCGTGACAAATTTATTAACAATTTGGTAGTTTTCGTAAAATTAGAGGCTTTGATGTGTGAGGGTAGTTGAATATGTTTTTTATTAACAGAGTTGCAGGCAGCTACTAGATTAAGTTAAGTTTGTACTATGTAAATAAATTATATTATGTATATTTTTTACACAGCGTAGATGACAGAACACAATGTTGGTTATTTCTAAAATCTGTGGTCGAGAGCTTTTAGTTCTTAACAGTAAAATTCTAGCAAAGCTGAATACAGCCTGAGTTATTACTTGAAGTAAATGCAAAGCAAAACAAAGTGCAGATTTAATAAAAACTACAATCGTTAGTTATGAGTATGACTTATGAAACATGCAGCGAGCCGAGGTCTGGCGGCCCACAATATTTCAAGTAAACATTGGCTTATAAGACTTTGTGCTTCGTACATTGTTTTACCTTATTCAATGTTGGGCCCGCAAAATCGTTACCGCAGAAAATATTATGGTGAGGAAGCCCGTAAAAAACTTTGCTTGTAAAATCCCTATTTCCTAAAAAGTTTACGATTGCTTTACAATACTTACACATTTTTTTGCCAATCGTTGAACTCGCTTGGGGTCACCGACCGTTTGACGATTTAAATTAAATCGAAAAAAAAAAACTCGATTTTACGATAAAAATACTTACTCTCGACTGAACCTGTCTCAAATCTTGTTTTCTTAAATAATAGGCCAAGTGCGAGTCGGACTCGCGCACGAAGGGTTCTGTACCGGTATAGAGTGAAAGTAGACAAAAAAATTGTGTTATTGTATGGGTATGCATTATCCCTTAAATATTTACTTTAATTTTATTTTATTATTAATTATTAAAGTAAAAAATATGTAAGTAAGGATTTAGTGAAAATTTCAAGTGCCTAACTGTTACCATCATTGATTACGAGCAAAAAAGGCCAAATAATCACGTTTCTTGTATGGGAGCATTATATATTTAAGGGGTTAAATATATAATTTATTTTGTTTTTAGTATTTGTTCTTATAGCGGCAACAGAATATACACACAATCTGCGAAAATTTCAGAAGTCTACCTACAGCGGTTCTTGAGTTACAGCCTGATGACATACAGACAGACAAACAGGCGGACAGACATCGAAGTCTTAGTAATAGGGTCCCGTTTTTACCCTTTGGGTACGGAACCCTAAAAACTAACGAAATAACAAACGTAAGCGGCTCTACAATTTAC
Organism: Plebejus argus; assembly: GCA_905404155.3. NCBI lineage: Eukaryota > Metazoa > Arthropoda > Insecta > Lepidoptera > Lycaenidae > Plebejus > Plebejus argus. Next base: position 3,034,561 of record FR989945.1, read on the forward strand.
TCAACAGGCCCTTAGTCAAATTGCGCTTGATAATTTTGATATCAGAGTATTTTAACAATTAAATGAGAGAGATTGAGTTTGACAAAACGCATTTCTGAGTGTTTTAAATAATGGTGCAATTACCTATAATGGGGCTTGAACTTGATACACGGTTTCTCCAAACCCATAATTTTTGAGGATATAATACTTCTACTTCGCTTGGTTGGAAGACTTTGGTGTTTCTCCTCATCCTGGTTTATAAGACAAGGGGGTCACAGATATATAATATTTTTTAATTTATCTTCTTCGGTGCAACACTTATGTCCAAGTAAAAGACTTAAATAATAATAATCTAGATTTAAGAGATCATGTCCCTTGACTGTCCCTGGAACAGGCGGGCAACATAATATAAATGACGATGATTAGAAGGTTGTAAATATCGATATAACGAGTCGAGTATCGTTACCAAAGTGAAATCGCGTCACGGTACATAAACAATCGAGTCGGCACATCTCACTGCTCGGTTCACCGATTATGTCTATGGTCGATTGCGAAGGGACTCAAGACTCACTATTTTTTGACGAGTAAAATAATTGAGAAAATAGTCAAAGATGTATTATATCTATGTTTTTATATCAATGTTGCTCTTTTTGGCAACGTACATAGCAAAATTATAAAATTATAGAGATTCTTTTAAACTAATGTCAGGAATTGGTTCGAAACCAATTTTGAAAAAAAAATTCTGCTGAATAGTCAATTTATCAAGGATTATAACACCTTACTGCGACCAATTACAAAACATTACTGCGACGTTTTCACGCCAGCGGCCAGAGGCAGCACCAGCATAGACAGTAAATAAAAAGTTTTGTTCGACGTTTGACAACGTCTTTGTCAATATTCCGACATGACGTGTGCACTGTGCAATAGAGATAAACTACGTTAACATGGCGCGCCCCTCCAAATTACTGTTTCAATGTGTGTAGTCATATCCTTATGAAAGAGTTTGTATGTAGTAAGTATTCAACCAATCATAATATTTCACATAATGTCACTTATTACCAAGTTTTTTGGTCAACTAATCATAACTAGCCGACCGCGCAAGACATTCCCTCTTCAAACGTTTTGACAACGCACTTCAAACATTTTGAATTTTGGAGGGGCGCGCCATGTTATCGTAGTTTATCTCTACTGTATACCTATTACGACAGATTTTAGAAGTAATATTACCTAGTATTCCTTAATCCTTATTCAAAGTAACAAAACAAGTAACAGCCAACGTTAGTCATGAGCTATCATAGATTCTAGAGCTATATCTCTACATCGTTTTTGGAGATCCGTTCCCAAATGTATAATAATTATAAAATATATCGTTTTGTTTTCTGAGCAACTGCGCTAAAAACTATAGTTATTATTTATATAACTTATAACCGAATACTTATAAGCTGAAATCTGTCTAAATAATCTAACAAGATGTCTAAATCATTAATTTTTTAAAGAATTTTATTTTTATAAAAGAAATTAAAACTGACTTCCAGGGTAAAAATAATAAAAATTTGTAATGAACAAAAAAGTGTTAAATAATTCTTACTCTTTAAAATGCCTTATGCATAATTCTCCTAAACCTCAACTATTTCTGTACACAATCTTCATTACTTTGAAGACGGTACCAGATATTTAAGACTGGTTCTGTTCACCAACTTCGAACCATGGTATATCCTGGTGCAAAATCTTACTTTTTAGTTTTGGTAACATATGCCTGGAATACATCATATTATGAAACCAAAAAAACATATGTTTCCATTTGAATTTTGAGGAGTTCCCTCGATTACTCATGGATCCCATCATCAGGTCACCACTTTTCTGAACATTTTTTGGTAGCATATGCTTAGGATACTTCTCATAAAATCTAAATCATTATAAGTTTCCATATAAATTTGGAGGAGTTCCCTCGATTACTCATGGATCCCATCATCAGATCACCACTTTTGTCAGAATGGGACCAAATTGGAGTGAAACCTAATAGAACAAAAGAAAAATTTTGAAAATCGGTTCATAAACGGCGGAGTAATCGTTGAACATACATAAAAAAAAACATCCACAGACGAACGTATAACCTCCTCGTTTTTGGAAGTCGGTTAAAAACTAGCAAAAACTTACCGAGGAAGACTGAAAACTTCTTCACTTCATCAAAATATCACGCCGACATTTTCTTAATCGTAGTTCTAATGAACTTTTAGTTATTCATCACTCTAAATTGCACGGATTTCTTTGCATTATCCAATAAAAAAGGATTATTGTGTTACTAAAATTGATAATTTTATGGCAGATATTATATTACTTATTTCTTAATAATATTACGTATTGTGTACATATATTATTTAGTAAGGTATGTTATCATATTATATTAAAATCAAATCAAAATAGTTTTTATTCGGAGTAATTTTTTTACAATAATTTTCCGAACGTCGTCGTCGTCGACGCCTTATAATTTGGCTGTAGCGATATCGATTTTTCTCAGCAATGACTAACGCTATGAAATTAAGAGGTTACACCAAGGGCGAGAGAACATGCGAGAGAAATTGAAAAAGGGTATTTGAAAATGTATTGCTGTCTCCCACCGCAGAGCGCGATAGAAACAACACGGCAAAAGTTCTAATAAAAGAACAGAAAATCATTGATTCGTTGTCCTCTGATACCTTCTCCGATTTAAGTACTTTTTTCATTAAAAATTAAAGAAAGGCTTGAGCTGTGTTCCTATGTTTTATTTTTTTTTGTATAGGTAATCTAGCCAAATCTGTTTCCTGGACGTTTGAACACAGCGGAAAATCTGGCCATTTTTTGGGTTTTTGAACGTTCATATCTTTTTTAATAACTAAATTATGAAAAGAAAGAAAACATAGGGACATTGTATTAGTGGCCATAGATATTCAGGAAAAAATTTATAACTCTACCAGCATTATCCAGGGAGGAAACAGAGGAGAACGTTTGTATGGAAAAACGTCGGTCGGTCAAATTTTATAACACAGAATAATCTATCAAAAAGACCTCTGTAAAAAAGGATTCTAATTTTGCCAACAGAGGAGAGTGATTTACGAGTGACATACACATTAATTTGTACATAGCTTAAATGAAATATATTTATGGTTTTTAAATTACGCGACAAAAACCGTTTTGTCGCTTAAGGCCGTCACAGACTTAGCTATAATATATTATATTAATATGTTTATAGCTAGGCATATTACTATATATTTTCTATACAATTTTCGCGTGACCACACACTCAGCTATAATATATATTTCTGGTCTCAGTGTGTTTAGTACGGTATATTAATATATATTATAGCTAAGTCTGTGACGGCCTCTTCGCCCTTTCCATTTCTTGCTGTTAATGGAACAGCAATATGAGCGGCCGGGCCGGCCTCTCATAGAAAACAAGCAATCTAAAACGTATCAACACGGTTTTTTACTTTGGCTCAGCGTCACCTTAAAAATTTAACATCATGGTAGGGTTGCCAACTATACTGTTTTAAAGAGTATTATACTGTTTTTCACTGAATTATACTTTTTACTTTTGAACAAAAATAAAGTATACAAAATACTGTTCACTGACATCAAAATGTGAACACTTAATTTTGACGTTAAAACTTAACGCTCAGACATTCTTTTTAATTTTTAGTAAGTTTTGCGAGAAGCTCTAATAATGTATACAGTATTTAAAAGAATAAATAAATAAAATACTGTTCATTTTTCTAAAATAGGTACGTACATCTAACCCATGTTTTAAATGCAAAATATGTCTATCTATCTGTCTGCCTGTCTGTTACGTATTCACGTCCAAACAACTGAGCTGTTTCTGCTGAAATCATGTACAGAGTTACTTTTAGTCCCGGGAAAGGACATAGGGTACTTTTTATCCCGGAAAATTCTAAGGTTTCCGCGCGTTGAACGAATTTTGGCGCGACGGTGTTGCACGCGCGGCGTCATCTAGATACTTAAAAGAAAGAACTACCGACACCGCGACTTCATACGTTCTCTGCATACCTTTCAACCTAAATATGTTCAGTGGTTAAGGCTTTAAGTGGTTACAAATAGACAAGCAAGATTTTAATCAGATTTCATATGTACAATATTCAATTATATAGTTTAAGTACAAAATATAAGACATTCATTATTAAATTTTTAATGCAATATCTACTCTTCTACATCGCTGGCACGTCAATCCACTTAGCACTCAAATATAGACTCTACGGCCTTGTCAATAAGGTGATAAGTGGCGAACACACCTTGACCTTCAGCAGAGGTCATTATCGACCATCACTTAGGTCGTCCTTATCGACCTGTTAACGTTGTCTATAGTTTTTAACCTACTTCCGAAAAAGGAAGTTCTATGTCTGGGTATACATGTTTTTATAGAATTACACGTTCTTCTTCCATGGTCAGAAATCAAAATCCAAATCGTAACCGAAACTGAACTCGAACTCAACTCTGCCTGCATAATGAGTCGACGAGTGGAAAGAGTTCTGACTTCCGCTATGCTGTGCAAAAATACCCGAGAGCCTCTTAAGATCTAAAGTATTCTATGTGGCCTGTATAGGACCGAGTGAGGCTGCTGCCTCAGCGAGCATGCTCGGGTTAGGCCCAAACCGAAATTTATGTTAGGTGTTGTACCACCTACGACAGCTGAAATGAGAAATCTTGCTACACTTAGAAAACTTCGATAGCGCGATGCAGAATTGTGGCGCAAGTTGCATAGTCCCCAGTCCGCTGGTCTGACTTGCAAAATACCAATATAAATTCTAAACAATACGATATGTTACATCGTTTCATAACATTGCCATACCTCAAATAGACAAAATTTTATCGGAACGCTGTCCGCATACGAATATGTCTAATGAATTAAATAACAAAGGAAAGCGGACATTTTTGACATCTCCCGCAGTCAGAGCACGAAATCAGGTGTTACGCGGCTCGTTTGCGGAGAAATCCCTAATCGTTATTATGAAATATATGCTTGGATGACCCAATTACCTTGCTAGGGAGATTTTGTATGAAACTGCGTCGAACTTATTTTTTAACGAATTTTATAATCATTAAGTATATAAACAATTATAGGTTGAAAGCGAGTTAAAACCAGTAAGACACATTTGAACATTATTCAAAAGAATTACTTTATTATTTAGTACCTAATGGAGGGAAGTTCAATCTTCGGAAACCGGGCACAAGAGATAAGAAGGGATTAATAAAAACGTCGCAGGTACTCGCTTTGAATTTCGTTTTGAATTGACAAAATTAGACGTTCATAGTAAAATTACTAAAATTAGTTTATGGTAACTGTGCCAAATCAAAGCCGGCAAAAGTTCAAAAATCATTTTATATCCGTTTTAAATATAACTTTAATCCAATTTTTTCATCGCTATAGAAGAGCCAAAAAACTAGTTCGGAAAAGGCTTTAACACGTTTCAATTTTAGATGGCAGAAAATTGATTTTTTAATTTGTTTCATTCGCGAACGAAAACTATTTCGGTCGTGGCATACATAAATATTAATAGCTTGTTTTTTTTATTTTTATACGGTTTTCCGAATAACTCTTTTTAAAGAAAAATAGCACAGAAATAAGTAATATTCGTCTCTAAGTGCGACAGTGAGCCATTTACTTTAATGAACTTTAATTTCCTAGCTTAAGTCATTGCTGAGAAAAATCGATATCGCTACAGCCAAATTATCAAGGCGTCGCCTTAATGATGGTGTTTGATATTCTATTTGCCACCAGGTGCCGCTATGTACATCTTTAAGGCTGTCACAGACTTAGCTATAATATATATTAATATACCGTACTAAACACACTGAGACCAGAAATATATATTATAGCTGAGTGTGTGGTCACGCGAAAATTGTATAGAAAATATATATTAATATGCCTAGCTATAAACATATTAATATATATTATAGCTAAGTCTGTGACGGCCTTGAGGGTCTATCGTGTCAAATAGACATATTTCGTGACATATGACAGCAGTTTCGTGATATATTCTTGAACTTAAGGCTACATAGCGGCACCTGGTATCAAATGGAAAATCAAGCACCCTCATTTCAAACTTCAAAACATATCAAACTAGTTACTAGATGACGCCTGCAACTCCGTTGCGCCAAAAGTCGTTATCGCGCGGGAACTGTACATTTTTCCGGGATAAAAAGTATCCTATGTCCTTTCCCGGGACTCAAAGTATCTCCATACCAAATTTCAGCAAAATCGGTTCTGCGGTTTGGACGTAAAGAGATGATAGACAGACACGCTTTCGTATTTATGATATTAGATGGATGATCCTGTGGGAACAAGCTTGGCAGCCTCAAAGGAAGATTCCCTGATCGAGCGTGTTGATACTGGGGTCTGGGACTCTCAGTGCGAAGCCCATCGGCATATTTTCTAATTATAATATCGCGCCGATCTCAGAAACTTCGATAGCGCGATTAAGGATTGTATAATATTAATATTATGTTTTCTGGGCCCTGATTCACAATGCGTGATTCGTCTCGGATTTGGAAACTTCATCGCGCGACATCTAATAAATCTAATTATTTTAAGATTATAACATGTAACTTTTTTGTTCCAATAATGAAAATAAAATAAACGTTCACCGCTCTAAGCATTGACCGATGACCGCACGGTAAAGTTTTCGAATCCGTGTTGAACGAAAACCGTGAATCGCTCTGCCGCGGCCGGTCCGCACTCCGCTTCAACGGTCGAAGTTCAATCTTAAAAGGTCTAGCCTTAGCTCCCGTTGAATGATGATTCCGGTGTTAGAAAAATATTGTTTCACAAACAAAAAGTTATTGCCATACTAGCTGCTGCCTGCGACGTCGTCTGCGTGAAGGCTCTACGGCACCAAAAGTAGATGATAGCGTGATAATATTATGTAGCCTACGGTCCTACCCCTACCCCTTAGTAATAATTATACTTACATGCAAAATTTAAAGTAAATCCATGCAATATACATATACTAATACATACTGACAGACACACAGACAAAAATTCTAAAAACTATATTTTTGGCTTCCATGTCGATTGTAGATTACGCCCCAAGTATTCTTTTTAATTAAAATTAAATGTACCTGTCATTGTACAGTTTTGACTTTCCTACGATTTTATTAAAATTAATTATTAATCTATGTAATATGTCATAGGTTAAGTACACGTTTAGTTTCTCATCAATCTGATCCATCAATAGAATATGGTAAAGATTGACGCGAAATGAACGTGTAACCCACGGATTGATGGACTGATCATTCTTTAATGTACTTTTTAGCCATCAATCTGGCGTCAATATCAGATTGACGGACTGAACTGATGCCAGATTGAGCGTGTAACCTACGTCTATAGATTATAAACCCCGCGTTCCATTTGATGTTAAAAACGATCAAAACGCTCAAAATAGGAGGCATTTTGAGCGTTTTGATCGTTTTTAATATCAAATGGAACGCGGCGCAAATGTCACGTTCTCTTGACGTGATATTTTACAAGATGGCTGCGTTTTGATCAAAAACATCCTGTGCTAGTCAAATACATTTAACATTACGGTCAGACACTCAAGTCGGAAAACCACAGCCATTACAACTAATGAAGGAATAATTATTCACCTGTGGATGGTACAGACAGGTACATAGCATAATATAGTAGTATACGATTGTCAACCTTATTATTTACGGTGTAGAGGTCATTAGGTATTGCATGTAGCGTCACTACAATTAACAACTCTATTGTGTTGATAATAAAAGTGATTTAATTGTGATTTTTGTGTGACGCAGTATGTTTTTTCTCGTGATAAGAGTATGTAAAGGCCGTCACAGACTTAGCTATAATATATATTAATATGTTTATAGCTAGGCATATTATTACTATATATTTTCTATACAATTTTCGCGTGACCACACACTCAGCTATAATATATATTTCTGGTCTCAGTGTGTTTAGTACGGTATATTAATATATATTATAGCTAAGTCTGTGACGGCCTTAAGGCGTTATTGGTTTCGCATAGTGATGCGAATACACCAAAACGATGGAAAACAGAAATTAATGGCAATCGTAAATCGGGGATTGTTAACAAAGTTACTCAAACTGCATTTGATAGTAGACACTTAGACACTAGACAGCAAAGCTGGTAATAATAAGCTGGTATTTTGATCGTCTTATGATCGTGTCTTGACATAATACCAGAGTAAACAGGACTAACTATTGTAATACTGTGACTAACGAGTAGGCCGACTTATAAAAGATCTGGAAATTTATACGTTTGTCGTAGTACTACATGTCATATCGGCCGGCCCGCCAGTACTAATGCGTCTACTTACTTTATACTTAGCATTGTGAAACATGTTGAAAGTGACAGTCACGACTCACGCCCAAGTCCCAACTGCCCTATATTCGCCCATTTGTTTGAAGTCGTATTACTCCTTACTCCTTAGTTCTGTCTACTCTGATAACAGTCAAGTGAACAATTTTCCAATTTCGCATTTTCCGAGCGACCATTTTGCATAACATTTAAATAAGGAACATTAGACTACAACCATTAGCCCGTAATGGCAGTGAAATAAGCCAATACCTAATTTAGCAAAGTCGGGTAAAGCTGAGGTGCAATTTGGCCTCTATTTAGTTTTCCTTCATCTAAGTTATGTAAGCTCTGTACTTGACTCCCAACTTAGTTGATGAACGTGTACACTTGCGCACAAAACTAATTGATAATCGATAAAAAAATCGCCCAAGCGCGACTCGGAATCGCAAACGAAGGGTTCCGTATGGTAAAAATAACAATTTTTGTGTGGCAGCCCCCTTAAATATTTTTATTATTTCGTGAAAATTTCAAGAGCTATTATTGATACCGACTACCGAGCAAAACTTGTCAAAAAATTACGTTTATTGTATGAAATCCTTAATTATTTAATTTGTTTTGTTTTTACTTTTTAGTATATCGGCAACAAAAATACGCAATTTGGGAAAATTTCAGCTATCTAGCTATCGCGGTTCTTGAGATACAGACTGGAGAGTGGAGACAGACAAACGATACAGACGGACAGACATCGAAGTCTTAGTAATAGGGTCCCGTTTTTACCCTTTGTGTACGGAGCCCTAAAAGATGGCGCCCGTAAAAACTAATGACGTTAATTGCGAAACTTCGAGCAAACGGAAAATCTTTGCGCCAATTAAAAGTCATAACTCATAACCATGTTAGAACAGGTTTTTGTTTATTAAAATTGTTTTTGTTGTTGTTTTTATTCGACTTATAATTTATTTCAACCTTTAAAATAGATAAAACAATACGAAATATAAAGTAAATAACGGAACTTTGGGGAAATACCATTTGATACTTATCGCAGGTTATTTAAGTTACAAAATATGGCGACTAATATTTTAAATTTTTACCTTAAAGCATCGCAAAAATTTTAATGCTTATGTTGTAAGTTGAAGCCGACAATAATTATTATTGTTATATGGTTTTGTTGCTTCAATTAATAATATTTTTAAGGTAAGCTCTATGGAAACAAGTTTCTGCGCGTTGTACCTAAATGTGATGAAAATATTTAAATTGGTCTGGTAACAGACCAAACCAAAAGACAGTTTTTGTTCATGTTGTAAGTGTTAGAAAAAAAACAAGAAAAGGGCAAGCAAAATTTTGCTGACGCCGCGCTGAATAAAAAAACATTACGCGTTTTCCTCGCGACAGTACAAGCGTGAGGGCTTGAAGGTCGCTCCGAGCAATGCAGCGCAATCACGACGATTTAATATACAACCTCCACCTCTCAAATCGACTTTATCACGTCTACACAGAGTTCAAAATACCATAACTAACACCAGCACCGATCCCAGGAGATTTTAAAACTGTATGAATAATTAAGCTGAGCATGATATTGCATTAAGTTTATTATTATTATTGTAAGCAGGTGGAATAGGAACTTCTTTATCCATTCTTTATCCTCATAAGCACCAGCAGGCGTAGGCCGTAGCATGGTCACCATAGAAACGGTTTCTTTCTACGGAAGAATCGACATACCTACTGACAGCTTTTATCGACAAAATGGCGGATTTCCATTCTCTAACTGTCACTTTATCTATTCTTCCGTAGAAAGAAACCGTTTCTATGGTGACCGTGCTACGCGTTGACAAAGCAATAACATAGAAAATTCTTCATTTTAAAGTCAGTTAAAAATGTGCCAAATATCAACTATATGACGCGCGCAACTCCGTTCGGGCGAAATTCGTCTGTAAATGAAGATGAAGAAAGTGAAGCGTACATTTTCCCGGGATTTAAATTTTAAAGTATCATAATAATATGTCCTTTCCCTGGACATGAAGTTTCTCCGTGCCTTTCAATGTTCTAAGGACAATGCAGGCTGGCCACCTGATTGTCTGACAACTTTGATTATAGGCATCCATTACACGCTCATGCAAGCGACAGTCAATTCCGTCAATCATGAATTATGTTTGACTGGTGGTGACTGATGGACTGACGAATGGTATTAGACGGTCACTCAATTCTCTTCAGTTTTATGTCAGTCAAAGCCAAAATTTTCAAAGGTTTTTCCAAAGTACGTTACTAATTTTTTTCCATATTAGTCAGATGTGACAACACTCACTCAAAATTCGTGACTGATGGTTGCATGAAGCAAAAATCAAAATATCCAGATATTCGTCAATCAACTTCATGCAACCGTCTGTCACGCTCTTGCACATCCATCAGTCACAGCCATGACTGTGGTAAAACTGACAGCAAAACCTACCGTGTAATGGATGCCATATAAGTCTGACAAGTAAGATGATCCATGCCGCATGCGTCGGATAGACATGAAAAAGTCGGTCCGACGCCTGATCTCTCGCCAGTCGTGTCGGTCTTCCGTCCCACTGGGTTATGAGAGCAAAGGAATCTAGGAGATCTAGTGTACTGCGCACACACTTGGACACTATAAATTTACTCCGTATTCCGTAAACGGTTTCAAAGAAACCATAGCCACCGTCACCGAAACCGGTACTATTATTTATAGGTCAAAGGTTGAATCATTGACCTACAGAAACACAAAAACGAGACAATCAGGGCGCGAACAAATCTGCAATTATTATTCAGAGTTCAGATGGAGTCACGTGATCGCGTGTAGCTCCGCTCCGACCTTGCTCATTAATCATCTGGCACATCATCATCACCATCATCCATACAAATATTATGTGCGTCTGTGCTCTGTCTGTCTGTCTGTCTGTTACCTCTTTACGCCTAACCCACTGAATCGATTTTGCTGAAAGGTATGTAGAATGTAGATACTTTGAGTCCCGGGAAAGGACATAGGATAGGTACTTTTTATCCCGGAAAAATGTACGGTTCCCGCGCGATAAACGAGTTTTGGCGCAACGGAGTTACGGAACCCTAAAAAAGTAAAAACCTTTTTTAATCTACGGTCTGCCAAATGAGAGCAAAATTATGTTTGTGTATTGCTAGCGAGGATCTGTAGGCGTTACGACTAACGTATGTTGCCGACATGTTCCGTTTTTTACTCAACTTGACCTCCATAATTAATTTTGTTTTTCGCGAAATTACGCTTTGTTTGGTTTCAAACTGAAAATTTGTGTACGTTCTATATTACCTTATTATCTGATCTCCTTTTAGAAATAAGCAGGATTTTGTATCGCCTGTAAAAATAAATTATTAACCACAAAATAAACGTGAAGAAAAGAAAACATCACTGACTGTTTTGTCTCTGGTAAAGTTCAAAATTTGAATAATTTTAATTAGAAAAAGTTTGATACAAAATCTGACCCCTCTTTTCTCCCCTTAGAGGGGTGGGGGGGGGATTTTTTTTATACACCAGATGTTAAGTTGGAAGAAGACAAATATATCTGCGAAAACCGCTTTCAAATCGGATCAGTAGTTTTCGTGTGATAACTGATAATGGAACAAACATACAGACAGACAGAGAGACAGACAAAAATTTAACCACATTTTTGGCTTCTATAGCGATCTAGTGACACCCCCCGCTTATTATTTTTTGAAAATCTTTAATGTACAGAATTCACATTTCTACAGTTTTATTATATGTATAGACCACCAGAGGGATGGTAGGGTATTTCGTGTCAAATGTCGTGTCAGACAGATATTATGTGACAGCTATATCGTGACATGTGGAAGCTATTTCGTGACATAATATGACAGCTGTTTGACACGACAATTGACACGATAGACCCAGGGCTTCATAACGTTATCGAATAGCAGAAAGAATATCGAAAAATATTGTTACGTACCGTTATTTTCATAACGGTAGCCAGTAAACGGTAATTTTTTTTAACGTTATCTAGTAACATAACGAAAAAATTTCGTTATAATATAACATTTACCGTTATTAATATCGATTTACCGTTATTAATATCATATTTCCTAATATCGTTATTTTTTCATAACGTTATATTTGCCCTTGAAGCAGTAACGTTATGAAAAAATAACGATATTTGAAGCCCTGGTTTGTACAGTTAATTGTAAAAGTAGAAGCGCTGGTGACTTTTTAAATTTTTGTTTGGCGCTTGCCTATACTAGTCACAAAAAAAATAAGTACCTAGCTATGCTTATAGTAATAAGCATAGCTAGGTACTTATTTAGTATTTACTGTAACCCTATACAGTAGTATAGGGTTACAGTAAATACTAAATAGTAATGTTACCGCTTGAAAAAGAATAGCAGTTTCACTGTAGTGAAATACGTCATAAAACATGGAATTCAAATTAAGTATTCGCATTCAAAAATAGAACTTCGGAGTTTACAGCTATATTTGGCAGAACAGTGTAGGGAACAGTTTTAAAATTCATTCCACCCGGCTGCCAACTTACCTCACTTATTCACGGAAACGGAAACGCCTTCTGTTTATACCGGCGGTTGCCATGGCGACTTAGTTTCCAGCACGCAAGAAACTTTGAATCTGATAATATTATGTGTGTTGTGCTTTTGTTTTATGGTGTGTTAAAGGTATGAAGAATGATTTATGTGAAGGTTCTATGTATTTTAGATAGCCTTCTTAAGTGCCTACTTGTTCATTGCGATATCATATCGGTGTGAACCTATTTACAAACCACAGAAATTAGGGACAGTGAGGGAGGAGGAGGGAACAGAGAATTGGCGCTATATAGCCGTGGGGTCTATCCAGGGCCTCAAATATCGTTATTTTTTCTTCTATTCTTCAAAGGCAAATAAACGCACCGGCAAAATTAGAGGAACATAACAAAATTTTCATTTTTTTGAAAATTATTCGCTGTTTTTTTTTATATATTTCCATATTAAATCAATAATTGATGATTTAAAAATAAAACTTATATAAATTTAGGGCATGAAATCGTGTAAAAAGAAAAAAAAATCAGCAAAAATCAAAAATTAAGAAAATTTTTGAAATAAGTTAAATTCTCCATTTTTACTTAAGAAATGCCATGTTAAAAGCGTTTAATGCCTTCTACGGATCTCAAGAGGGCCTGGATACGCCATTCCATGCTTGCATTTTGATTGTCAATCATTGTACGAGCGCGCCCATCCCTAGCGCGCTGCCCCAACACTACAGCGGGACGCGCGGGGAAGCGTTCCCGGTTTCCGTCGCCGCCATTAGCACGAGCACTTGCCAAGGAGACGTGCGCGGGCGCACACGGGTCACACTGCTGACCGCCGCCATATTATTACCTTGTTTAAAGTCATGTAAATTCATAATAATATAGTTTTTATTGTAATTCACATCTTTTATTATGTCCCGCTGACATAATTTGGCCCACCCGGGGGCGCCAAATTATGTCAGCGGGACATAATAAAAGATGTGAATTACAATAAAAACTATATTATTATGAATTTACATGACTTTAAACAAGGTAATAATATGGCGGCGGTCAGCAGTGTGACCCGTGTGCGCCCGCGCACGTCTCCTTGGCAAGTGCTCGTGCTAATGGCGGCGACGGAAACCGGGAACGCTTCCCCGCGCGTCCCGCTGTAGTGTTGGGGCAGCGCGCTAGGGATGGGCGCGCTCGTACATACTGGGGGCCCTTGAAAGCCCTGCTTTCAAGCCTTGTTGTCTTCAAGCAGCAGACAGAGCCGGTTGAGAGCGCGCCGGATGACTCCTCGCGCCGTGGTCAGGTCCGCTACTCGCGGCACCCCATCAGCTCCAGGATGCAGCTTCATCACCCGTCCCAGCCTCCAGGCCAGTGGTGGGATGTTGTCTTCCTTGATAATGACGAGATCTCCCTCCTTCAGGTCTCTACATCTGGTTTTCCATTTTGACCTGGACTGCAGCTCAGTGACGTACTCCGCCTGCCACCTCCTCCAGAAGACTTGACGTGTTTGTTCGATCAGCTGGTATCTGTCCAGACGTCTGGGGTTGATGTCCTCTAGCGATGGAGCCGGAAGCGATGTCAGTGACCTGCCGAGGAGAAAGTGTCCAGGTGTGAGCGCTGCATGGTCAGTAGGACAAGAAGAGAGGGGGGAAATGGGTCTAGAATTAAGGATAGCTTCCACTTGGGCAAACAAAGAAGTGAGTTCCTCAAATGTCATATGTGTGCTGCCCAAGGAACGTTTTAAGAGATGTTTGGCAGATTTTATGCCTGCCTCTGCATAGCCGTTGAAGTTAGGAGCGTAAGCCGGTGAGAATTTAAACTTTATATCCTGATCAGCTGCAAAACCTACAATAGAGTCAGAATGCTTGCTGAAGAACTCGCTGAGCTCTCTTGCAGCTGCTACAAAATTTCTGCCGTTGTCGCAAAAAATTTCTTTAGGCTTACCCCTACGAGATATGAAACGGCGCAGGGCTAGTATAAAAGAATCTTTAGATAATTCGCTAACACACTCAAGATGGATACATTTGTAACGGAAACATATGAAAAGACACAAATAGCATTTAGTTATTTTACACCCACGCCCTCTGCGGTCAGTGATTAAGTAGGGGCCCGCAAAGTCAATAGCAACAGTGGAGAATGGGAAGTCGGGAATAAGCCGCTGTGGCGGTAAGTCTCCCATTATGTTTTTCATTGCTTTAGCATTAAATCTGTTGCAAGTGACACAACCGCGTACCGTGCGTCGTGCCAGATCCCTACCCCCGATCGGCCAAAACTGCTCACGGATAGAGGACAGCATGAGCTGCGGTCCCGCATGTAAGAGGCGTTTGTGTTCGTGAGTAAATAAGAGTTTAGTGAGTGTGTGTTTTGAGTTTAAAAGTGTCGTATGGATCTTAGAAAAGTCAAAATCCGACTTGCGTATCCTCCCCCCCACTCTCAGGATGCCCTGAGAGTCCAAAAATGGTGATAAAGAAGAAAGAGATGATTTTGGACTGATGGTCTTATTTTTATTAAGTAATTCTAACTCTTTGGGGAAGGATTCTTGTTGTGAAAGCTTAACAAGTACTTTAAGTGAAGTGTCTAGTTCTTCAACGGAAAGTGGACCGTTGACTGTCTGTTTTCTACATTTAATGTTAATGAAGCGAAGAATGTAAGCAACAATACGACGTAATTTTTTGTAATTAGAGTACCTTTCAAAATCAATTACAGGGTTCAAAGAGGATTGTGTCTCTGTGTTAAGTACAGTGATAGAGTTATCAACAGATGCAAAATTACAATGAAGTTCCTTTGAGTAATGAAGAGATGGTGCTTTACCAGCTATGACCCATCCTAACCTTGTGCTACGCAGAAAAGGTAAATTTGGTCCCAAAGAAATTTGTTCGGAATTAAGAAGTTCCCAGAAGACGTCTGCTCCTAGGAGCATGTCAACCTGTGAAGGTTGATTGAATGAAGAATCCGCCAATATAAAAGAAGATGGCAGATTGAATGAAGAAATGTCAATATGAAGCTTAGGGAGCTTATTCGCAATACGAGGTAGCACCAAGAACTCTATTTCACGAGAGTAGGTACCCTGTTTTGATTGAATGACTGCAGAGCATCGCTCTGGAATGATGTTCAACGAAGCATTTCCAATGCCTAGAATATTTGTGGTGCACGATGGTTCAGAAGCCAATTGAAGACGATGTTTCAAACTCGCTGTAATAAAAGAAGACTGACTTCCACAATCCAACAGTGCCCTAACACTCTCAACCTTGTCAGTATGAGGATTAATGATGTCCAACACAGCAGTAGACAAAAGAGTTTCAGAACATGATGAAGACGAGGACATGACGACAGGAGCTTGGACCTCGGCCTCGCCCTGTCGACTAGTAACTTGACTACAAAAAGAAGCCTCAGGATTACCTGAGGGTGTAGTGTCTGAGTTATGTTTGTGTAATACCGTATTGTGGCGCCTCTTACACACGCGACAGCCGCCCAGACGGCATTGAGCTGCAGCATGCGCAGGCCGCAGGCAGTTGAGGCAGAGCTTCAGTTTTACCGCCTGAGCCCATTTCTCGTCTGTGGTCAGAGCCCTGAAGACGTTGCAGTCGAAGATCCTATGCTTGCCCTGGCACACAACGCATGGACGCGGCTGGTTACCACTGCCAGCTGAAATTACAAAAGATTTCATGTGAGAATCATTATAATATTGTTTATGAGGAGCTTTATTTTGTGCTAAATGCAATGAAGGTTTGTTTACTTGTTTGTCTCTTTTAGACCTATACAACATTTCTAACACATCAGCGCGTGACTTCAAAAAATCTCTAAAATCGTCTAAAGTGGGAAAATCCTTTTTCAATCCGTTCCTGTATTCCTCCCACTTAACACTAGTGCCTGAATCCAGTTTGGTAGAAGCTAAATGTATAATCACTGTATCCCATTGGTCTACTGGTTGGCCTAGTGTTTTAAGAGCTCGCAAATTCTTTGTAATGTTATCACTTAAAAATCTTAAAGACTTGTCAGATTCCCGTTGTATCTGTTCAATATTAAACAATGAATTTAAATGATTGTGAACGAGTTGGCGTTTATTATTATACCTGTCACAAAGAAGCCGCCATGCTGTTAAATAATTATCCGAAGAGATTTCTAAATTAGAAATAACCCTCGCCGCCTCACCTTCTAAATAGGAGCACAAGTAGTGAAATTTGTGGATGGGCCTCAAACTGTCACTGTTATGAATAAGTGATTCATACATGTCGCGGAACTCTAGCCATTTAAAATAAGAACCATCAAATTTGTTGATTTTAATCTGTGGCAATTTGAGCCCCATCAGTTCACCGTTGCTGCAGCATGTATGTTTGTTTGATGACCCTGAGCGGGATGACTTGCAATCATCCTTAGGTTTATGCAATTCAATTAACTCTTGTGCGAGGGCCAGACAATAGTGAAGACTCTCCTCCACGCTCTCCCTAATCTCAAGTTCTGCAGCGAGCTCTTCAGAATTTAATGACTCGATCTGATTTTGCAACTCATCAAAACTTTGAGAGATCACCAAGTATTTATCTAATTTAATTTGTAATTCTCTAATTTGAATTGAAGTAAGAGAAGTATCTTGCAAATCCGATAAATAATTTTGAAATCGAGTTATTTGTCCTTTTATTGAACTGCGTTTAACCTTAAGTGTATTTAAATCTGACACCTTGCTATCATAAGACATGATGAAATATTTGATGATCACAAAAATATAAAGAATAAAATAATTAAAAGCTCCAAATAAAATAAAACCGGCTTACTCCCCTTGTATATGTCTTGAACGCCTGTTGTCCCCCAGCGGACAGCGATGAGGAAGTAACCCGAGGCTACGCAGAGGCAAGAGTGCTCGAGCAGACTCGACAGCACTCACACGATGATGTTCTCACTGAAATTGTGATGCGAAGAAATGTAAGTAAGCGTGCAATAAAAAAGTGCACAGCGTGAAATGTTATTAAACTAGCAGTTAACACCTGACAAAATGAAAATGCAAGTGTAGTATTAGATTATCTTATGTAAGGAAGAATATCAAACTACCTACACTGTCTTAGTGAAAAAAATAAGGGTGTGGTTGTAAACTACACAATATCCACTCAAGTCCCCTATGTTTTCGTTTAAATGAAGAATAATGACCATATAAAGACGTATCTGGCTGTGTAAGCTGCAGACGTTAAAAGATGATGGTCATTATATAGGTATGTCGTATCTGACTGTACGAAAAAAATAAGGGTGTGGTTGTAAACTACACAATACCCACTCAAGTCCCCTATGTTTTCGTTTAAATGAAGAATAATGACCATGTAAAGACGTATCTGGCTGTAAGCTGCAGACGTTAAAAGATGATGGTCATTATATACGTCGTATCTGACTGTGCGAAAAAAATAAGGGTGTGGTTGTAAACTACACAATACCCACTCAAGTCCCCTATGTTTTCGTTTAAATGAAGAATAATGACCATATAAAGACGTATCTGGCTGTGTAAGCTGCAGACGTTAAAAGATGATGGTCATTATATAGGTATGTCGTATCTGACTGTACGAAAAAAATAAGGGTGTGGTTGTAAACTACACAATACCCACTCAAGTCCCCTATGTTTTCGTTTAAATGAAAACATAGGGGACTTGAGTGGGTATTGTGTAGTTTACAACCACACCCTTATTTTTTTCGTACGTTACGTACGTTTTGTACGAGCGCGCCCATCCCTAGCGCGCTGCCCCAACACTACAGCGGGACGCGCGGGGAAGCGTTCCCGGTTTCCGTCGCCGCCATTAGCACGAGCACTTGCCAAGGAGACGTGCGCGGGCGCACACGGGTCACACTGCTGACCGCCGCCATATTATAACCTTGTTTAAAGTCATGTAAATTCATAATAATATAGTTTTTATTGTAATTCACATCTTTTATTATGTCCCGCTGACAATCATTTCCTGTGGGATATTCTCCTACTCCTCCAGTAGCGCCAACTCGAGCTCCTGAACAGATTTTGGAGCTGGAGGTTTAACTCGTACCGTTCACCCATTGATGTGCCACACGTCCTCAATCGGATCCATATCCGTAGACCGTGCTGGCCTCTCCACCTAGGCTACGCCAGCATAATTTAGGTAATAATGCCCGATTTTTCTACTCTATGGACGCGCATAAAATTGAAGCTACTGCCTAAAATTGTGTAAAAGGCACAACATGCAGTTCTAGGACATCTGTGCTTTAGCCGTGTACTGTCAAAGTACCATCATTAACAATCATCAGCTCCGTGCGGGCTCCAAGTCATATGCCACTCCAAACCATTTCGAAGCCTGCATGATAGGCCACTGTTTCCGTTAAGTTTGATGGTCTATAGCATTCCTTACGATTTATCCACATTCTTTATCGCCTGTCAACAAAATTTACACAGAATTTGCTCCCATCACTACAGCACACGATTTCACTCACTTGTCAAATTTTGATGTTCACGCGCAAATCTTAGCCTGGCTCTTTGGTGTCCTGTCTCAAGTTTTGGTGCCCTTGCTGGCACCTTTGAGTTTAATTTAACTTCTTTGAGTCTTCTTCTTACTGTACAATCGCTCACACGTACATCTCGGATCTGTTCTGACAGGTTTCGTGTATGCAATGCAGTTTGAGGTCGATTTCTTAAGGCTTGTACCCTAACAAAACGGTCATCCTGAACCAATGTCACCCGATATTGATTGATGAGAACCTTTCTCTATCGTGGTTACAGCTCTAGCTGTCGTAGATGCTGGGAAATCACTAATTTTATATCTAAGCAATGTGTTCTTCCAAAAACCAAACAATCAAATGTGCTGGCATACCTTGAACCCCGCTAAAAACGCCATTCTTATCAGAAACACTTGCAATGTCAATCATCGAAAAACATTTATTATGGCATAATTGCAATAAAAATCTCTCAAATTGCCAGTTTTGTTCAATATTTTATTTCTTAAATGAGCTTAGAAACTATAAAAAAGGATTTCAGACAGCCCGACCCACTTGAGTTCAAGTTGTGCCCCTTTTTAACTATGTTCCGCTAATTTTGCCAGTATGTGTATAACGTTATGAAAAAATAACGATATTAGGAAATAATGATATTAATAACGGTAAAACGATATTAATAACGGTAAATGTTATATTATAACAATATTTTTTCGTTATGTTACTAGATAACGTTAAAAAAATTACCGTTATCCGCCTACCATTATGAAAATAACGGTACGTAACAATATTTTTCGATATTTTTTCTGCTATTCAATAACGTTATGAAGCCCTGGTACAAACTTTAACTCTTCTTTATACAAGGTGTAAAAAACTCAGTCATAATACTTTAGGGTGTGTGTGGGTGGTGTATAGAGTTCGCTGTGAAAGTATCATGACGTGGAACTTGGAAGTGCTTGCCCTGGATACAAATCACAAAAAAATTACGCTTTCAGCGCTGCTACTTTCACAGTGAACTCTTAGATATAAGGGACACATACACAGTACACACACTTATGTATCATTAATACTTATAATTTTGTTACACTTGTATACATGGGACTCATACACACCCTAAACTATTATATGTATAATTATATCACCTTGTTCTTTACAACCAGCACCTCTTTGACAATCACGTGAAAAAGATTTTTTTTTTTATTAAATAAGGGGGCAAACGAGCAAACGGGTCACCTGATGGTAAGCAACTACCGTCGCCCATGGACACTCGCAACATCCGAAGAGCTGCAGGTGCGTTGCCGGCCTTTTAAGAGGGAATACGCTCTTTTCTTGAAGGTTTGCAGGTCATATAGGTCCGGAAATACTGCTGGTGACAGTTCGTTCCAGAGTATTTTTATTTTTTACGATTTCCATTAATATATTCGATGATCAGACGCGTGCAATTTTTAATAACCTAATTTAACTTAATAACATGCTATTATTGTGTAACGTGTTTACATTATACAATAGTTAAGATTACATCTGCAGAGGCTTCCCAGTCACGATATAATATGTGCTTGTGCGTTATCATCATAAATATCACCATGCTCTTGGCAACAAAATTATCATAATAATTTAATTTTTACATAAAAAATAATTACTTTACTAATACCATCTTCATAACAATGCAAGATAACACCCGCAACACCGTTGCGCCTTTGTTTATTGCGATTTGCCCGGGAACCGTACATTTTTTGGGATAAAAAGTATCTTATTGTCTTTTCCCGGGACTCAAAGTATCTCTATACCAAATTTCAGCAAAATCCATTTAGCTGTTTGGACGCGAAGAGGTAACAATCAGGCGGGCATATTTTCGCATTTATAATAAATTATACTTAGTAATATTATGCATTTCACATAGAGTAAAAAAATCGGCCAAGTGCGAGTCGGACTCGCGCACGAAGGGTTTATTGATTACGAGCAAAAATGGCCAAAAAATTACGATTCTTGTATGGAAGCCATATTCATTTGATTTTGTTTTTAGTTATTGTTGTTATAGCGGCAACAGTTATACTTACACATTCTGTGAAAAATTCAGAAGTCTAACTATAGCGGTTCTTGAGATACAGCCTGGAGACAGACAGAAGATAGACAAGACAGACAACGAAGTCTCAGTAATAGGGTCCCGTTTTTACCCTTTGGGTACGGAACCCTAAATAAGTCTAAAGGCTTAAGGCGTGATGGTAAACTGTGAAGAGAATGGTAAAACTAAATCTTGCTTAAGATGTAGGTACTTACTTAAGTTGTACTTAAGTACTCTTGGTATTTTATATTTAATCATAAAAAGAGACATATGATAAAACATAGGCGGAAAACGAAATAAAAAAATAAAATTAGTAATAGTTAAAAAAACTAAAAACACGCTTTTTATATAAAGGGTTACAAACAAACATACAAACATACAAATTGAAAAATGGAATAATTATATCAATTTAGTGTATTGTCATCGGTCCTCGATAAATCTACAAAGTTTGAACGAAATCTGGCCGTTTAAAGTGGGTCAAAATCGCGCCCAAAGAAGTCGGTTACAAACATGTTACAAACAAATATACAGGTGAAGCTAATAAAAAGCGTATAATAATTACAACCTACATTACGTCGCCGGCAAAACGTGAAAGTGTTAGTTTTTAAGTATAATATAGAAAATGTATGTATGTTAGTTTTAAGGTATTTATTATAAAATTATATGTATGCTAGGTTTAAGGTATTTGTTATATGGGCCGCTGATGCCTGAAATAAATGTTTTGATTTGATTTGATTTGATTTGATTTGATTTGATTTGATTAAAGGAAGTAAAATTACACATTTTCATTAAAAAACCGAGACTTAATAAATCATTTCGGATGTTTTTGTTCCGTTATTTGTA
Organism: Plebejus argus; assembly: GCA_905404155.3. NCBI lineage: Eukaryota > Metazoa > Arthropoda > Insecta > Lepidoptera > Lycaenidae > Plebejus > Plebejus argus. The sequence continues at coordinate 3,056,711 of FR989945.1, forward strand.
ACTTCAGGGCTAGCGCATCTGAGTCGCACGTTTTATTTATTGTCCCGTTTTATCCCGGACTTTCGCGGGTAATCCCCGGGAAGAAATTCCCCGGATCTATTCAATATTCACCCCGCCATAAAGGCTCCCCCTAAGTATATTATCGGTTTTTATTCAACGTATTTTCGGTTCATTCATCATCATTACCGTTACATGCCGTTACGAAGCCTGTAGCTTTCCGCCATTTTACAATGATAATAAAGTTATAACAATACTTTTTCTACGTTTTTTTTGTCTTTAAATGAGCTGTAATGTAAAAAATCAACTACCAAATACTAACATACTTACTAGTTACTACTTTATGTGTAAAGTAGCAGCCCGTCCCGGCTTCGCACGGGTGCACATACTCCTATACCCACCCACTAACTAAAACCCGATGGTGCTTCCCGCTTAAGGGTTGATTCAGACCGCAACGCGACGTGTAGATGCATTTCTAAATTTGTATTGAATTGACAGATTGGCATGTCGCCTCGCGCAATTGAAATCTGTCAAATCCATACAAATTTATGCCGCGCCGCGCCTCGCCTCGCCTCGTCACGTTGCAGTCTGAATTGACCCTAAGACAGAGTTGCATGTGACATTGTCCAATATGTCAGACAAAGACACGCGAACCCTGTATGTATTTAGTAAGGTGCTTTTGCTTGAACAAAGTGACGCCCCCAACTCCGTTGCACCAAAATTCGTTTATCGGGCAGGAATTATTCCTTCATACCAAATTTCAGCCAAATCGGTTCATCGGTTTGCGCGTGAAGAGTTAACAGACAGACGGACAAACAGAGATACTTTCGCATTTATAATATTAGTAGGGATTGGTGTAGTGGGATAGAATAGGATTATAGCCAAATTATGGCTGAATCACATTTCTACGAAACCCCGATGAGCCAAATCTAATTCATTGGAAACGAAATACTTACGAAATCCAATATTTAGCAATATGTATTACCTACGACTTCGAACACAATATCTTTTAAGCAGAATAATTAATATCTCGAAATAAACTTTAGCTTAGATCGAGATATACTACTTAATTATATATCGGTGGCTGGTTTCATCAAGACCAGGAGCGATTTTATAGTGCCCCAGTGTGTAAAAGTGCACAAGACCTCTCTTTCTTTACTCTCGTAACCCAGTGGAATGGATGACACTGACAGACGCAACTGATGAGAAATCGGGCAAGGCTAACTTTCTACGTATGCTCATCCAATGCATGGATCGTCTTTCTTGTCGGACAATCAGGTGAGGTTAATACTCAAACAAAATTGTTCCAAAGCGGGAATCGTAATTACGAAAGAGACACGCTCTAACCAGTGTTTTTCATTTGGCTCGCATTACAAAAATCTCCAAACGCGTACTAACGCACTCCACAAACGCACAGTATAATAAAGACGTTACCACATTACAATATATTTGTAATAGATCATTATGACGCAATTAAATCGATGTCATTTGTCACGGTGACGCGGGGTGACGCGGGGTGACGCGACGTGACGCGGGTGAGTAATGGTTGTCAGTGTTTACGAGACGGCTTCGCGGCCGAAGAAAGTGTCATCGACAACAGGCCCATTACGGTGATAATCGCTTCAAATAGCCAAGACATTGCTAAGTCTTAAATGTGAAGGGTAAGACCAAAAATGTGAATTTCCTGAGAGAGAGAGAATGTTTCACCACTTTGATTCAGACCGCAACGCGAGGCGTAGATGCATTTCTAAGTTTATATGGATTCGACAGATTCGCAAGACATCTCATGCAATTGAAATCTGTCAAATCCATACAAATTTTTGCCGCGCTGTGCCTCGCCTCGCCTCGTCGCGTTGCGGTCTGAATTGACCCTTACTGATCCACAACAGCTTATCTGACAGAATATAGAGTAGGTATGCTCTTTTTGTCATATAAGTTGTGCCTTTCCAGTTTCCGGCGCTTAATATCAGTAAGTGGTGAAACAGTCCCTTAAGGCTTAAACATTATAACCAGGATATAAGTTGCGCCCAAATTAAGATCCCTTCGAAGAATTAATTAAAGCGTATTACAAGTTGCAACTACCAATAACGTGTCACTGCTTGATGACAATCTACCAATAAGGCGCCGTCTGATTATTCATCTACCAATAGCTGGCGCTTGCGCCCTCCCCGCTAACTCTTCAACCCACCAAAGACACCTAAAAATCTAACGCTGCGCCTACTCCATATTTGCGGATGGACAGTTGCTTTATATTTACACCCTGTCAATGACAATTATTTGGGAAATAGCTCCTGCTCTTGCATTGATATTATCTTTAAAACATCCTTTAAGGTCACATACTATACGCTCTAAGCAGGTCTGGATTTATGTAATAGGCACTACTTATGGGCGGCAGCGTCCTATGGCATCCTAGGGGGGGCGGCAGCGTCCTAGGGGGGGGCGGCAGCGTCCTAGGATGGCGGCAGAGTTCGTACATAGGGGCGGCAAAGTTAAAGTGGCTTATACTCACTCATGAGAAATATAAATCCGGCCCTGGCTCTAAGGAAATATATAGAAATGTGGGGAGCGCAGGTCTTGACTATAAAGGACATAATATTATTAACGGCTCCGTGGTCCCGTGGTCCAGAGCGTCGCTCTTGACTCGGAGGTCGCGGGCTCGATTCCCGAAACATATTATTTCCAAGTTTGGTTAGGATAATGCAGGCTGCTCACCTGATTGTCTGACAAGTAAGATGATCCATGCGTCGGATGGGCATGTAAAAAAATATCCACAGACGAACGTATAACCTCCTCGTTTTTGGAAGTCGGTTAAAAAGTGGGTCCTGTGCCAGATCGCTATGATATCTATGAGAGTAAAGGATTAGAGAGCACACGCCCAACACCTGGGCACTATAAAATTACTCCTGCGTACCTGGCCTGGTTTCAATGAAACCGGCCACCGTCACCGAAACCGGTATGGGGAGTATCTATCTATATATATAAAATTACAAGTCCTGACTGATTGACTGACTGACTGACTGATTCATCATCGCAGAGCAAAAACTGTTAAAGTTACAGCCACGAAATTTGGTGAGCAGGGTTGTTTTATTAAGTAGACACCCACTAAGGAAGGAATTTTGGAAATTTTAACCCGAAAGGGGTGAAATAGGGGTTGAAAGTTTGTATGAAAGTCCGTCATTTCTTAATTTAGAAACATGAAACTTTATTTTTGGGCTACTGAATAAAAATAAATAAATACGTATTTAAGCGTTTTTGCAAATTCTACCCTCAAGGGGGTGAAATTGGGGTTGACAGTTTGTATGAAACTTTGTCAATTTCAAACCGATCGGTCTGAGACTTTGCATGCATTTAAAGCTACTATGACGTAGGTATCTCCTAAAAAAGGATTTTAAAAATTCCACCCCTAAGGGGGTAAAAAAGGGAATGAAATTTTGCATGAAACTTTTGTCAAATTTAAACTGATCGGGCTGAGACTGTGTATGCATAAAGATACTATGATGTAGGCATCCCCTCAGAAAGGAATTTAATAAATTCCATCCCTAAGGGGATGAAATAGGGGATGAAAGTTATAGAAATTTTCTTACACTTTCGACTGATTGAACTGAAATAATTATTAAAGATTGTAACCTAAACTAAACTGTATACAATTTTCGAGTGTCATTTGATTAATATGTGCCTACTTGGATGCGGGTCCCGTTTTTACCCTTTGAGTAAGGGACCTTAAAAGGAGAAAATTATCCATCTCCGTTATTATATTAGGCTAACGCGGACGAAGTCGCGGGCAACAGCTAGTTATTATATAAAGGAATACCCTTTACAGTCAAGACCTGCCCTTAGTACCTTGATTCCTTGAAGGCCACGTGTAAAATGTGTTCCCTTTTTGAAGTGAAATCCGGATTGCTTCCGCTACGGGATAAAGAGGGTCTGAGCCGTATTTATCTTAGCCTCACCGTAACGTGTAATATTACAGGATAAGCTGTGTTATACTTTAAGTAAAGGTTGTGTATTAAAAAGAAAGATGTTTAGGTCTATACAAATGATCGTTTAAGGACGCTATTACAAATATCAGCGATTTTCCGGTACCCTATTAAAGAATTAGGAATCAAACTGCGAGGATATTTTGGTTTCAAATGAAAGATAATATATTCATCTCCACGACTGTACCATAAAAATTCTATAGCCGCATACAAAATTTTCACATAAAATACGTTTTAACCATCACAATAATCGCAAAATATAAAAAAAATGGGGTCTGATTAGGTACCTTAATATCTAAATACACTGAACTGAGGAAAATAAGTATACAAAAAAATTGTTGCTTATTTAGTCCTCTATAAAGTCCGCTAAAAATTTTATATAAAAATAAACAACTTTTCCAGTTATAAGAAAAATAAGAAAATTTCTCAAATTTTTTCATACATTTTCGCCACATCAAGAACGCGGCGAGCGTCGTAACCGCCACTGTACAAGGCGCGCTAATATGAATCTTATTTCAATGTCATTAACGTCGATATTCGTACTGACAGACATCCGACCTGCTAATTAAAAAGTTGGAGCATTCTTAATAAATATTATACAAGTCCATACTAATATCACAAACTATATGACGCCCACAACTGCGTTGCGTCAATATGTCCTTTGCCGGGACTCAGAGTAACACCATAACAAATTTCAGCAAAATCGGTTCAGCAGTTTGGGTGTAAAGAGGTAACAGACAGACACACTTTCGCGTTTATAATATTAGTATGGATGCGAAAGTGTGTCTGTTTGTTACCTCTTCATGCCCAAACCACTTAACCGATTTTGCTGAAATTTGATATGGACCAGAGATCTGCCGACTAGTCGTTAAAGCCGGTCACTTTTGTAGTCGGCGACTAGTCAGCGAAAGTCGGCAAAAAGCGCCGACTATCCGGCTTATTACTTTTTTTAATCATTGAAATTAAATTAATTAATTAATTAATTTAGAAAAACCTTGAATATTTATAATGACGTATTCATATCACACTTCATAAGTCTTACACATTTTAAAATTAAATGAAGTGTTTCTGAAATTTCTTGGTATTAAAGAATTTTTTTTTATATAGTCTTTATCAACAAATTAGTTATGTAGGTAATATTAGATCAAAATTGCATGTACATGAAATATTTCCTCAAAACCATTAATTGTATCAAAAAAAAAAACCGGCCAAGTGCGAGTCGGAATCGCGCACGAAGGGTTCCGTACCATTAGAGAGCAAAATTAGGCCATAAATTGTGTTTTTTGTACGTGAGCCCCCCTTATTTTTTTATTTTATTTTAATATTATTATGAAATATTAAAGTACACATAATATAACTAAGGATTTTGTGAAAAATTCAAGTACCTACCCGTTGCCATTTTTGATATAGAGCAAAAAAGGCCAAAAAAATCACATTTGTTGTATGGGAGCCCCCCTTAAATATTCATTTTATTTTATTTTTAGTATTTGTTGTTATAGCGGCAACAGATATACATAATCTGTGGAAATATCAAATCTCTAGCTATTACCGTTCTTGAGTTACAGCCTGGAGACAGCAAAAAGGCCAAAAAAATCACGTTTGTTGTATGGGAGCCCCTCTTAAATATGTATTTTATTTTATTTTTAGTATTTGTTGTTATAGCGGCAACAGATGTACATAATCTGTGAAAATATCAAATCTCTAGCTATTACCGTTCTTGAGTTACAGCCTGGAGACAGACAGACAGACAGACGGACAGACGGACAGACAACGAAGTCTTAGTAATAGGGTCCCGTTTTTACCCTTTGGGTACGGAACCCTAAAAATTAAAGTAACATACGCGAAGTAGACTTATCACGATCCGACACGTTTGTAGGCGGCGCGTGTGACTTAACCGTAAATCAGCAGTAAAAAAAGTGTTACGGAAACTTCCGAAACCATTATCGGCTTGGCCGACTAGTCGGCCGATTAGTCGGCTTCTTTGCAGCCGACTAATCGGCTAGTCGGCTAGTCGGCCAAAGTCATGATCGGTACATCTCTAGTATGGACATACTTTGAGTCGGGAAGGACTCAAAAAATATAAGGGAAAAATACGCGATAAACAAATTTTAATGCAATGGACTTGCGGGCGACATCGTGTACTGCATACATCATATTATTGGTCTATCATAGAATTAACATGGAAACGCATAACGTAACTTTACCTAAAATGTAGGCGGTAATTCAAGCCAATTTACCTATACTTACCTTAATATAACACGGTCTATTAAGGGGTAGGAGGAATTCTCTTAGGGGCAGGGGTATTTGTTACGAGTAATTTAGGGGCAAAGGAGCTGGAGGAGGGGTGTCTAAAAGCCACGAAAGCACGTACCGGTAATAAAATCGGAAGATTTTCGGATGTAGGTAATTTTTAATGCACAAGAATTTTAAAGGAAAATGCTTTTATGAGTTAAAAGTTTTTACTGTTTACTTACACATGTGTTTAGAAGGCTACAATATAGCCCAACCAATCATATAAATTCGGTCACTGAGCTATCGCTATTTGCGTCTTGAAGCCAGCTAAGAATATAATTCAGCAACAAATAACTACCCAAAATTAAAGGAATTATAGACTGACCAGCTTAAGCGCGACCCTCGTAGCATAGTTTTAGTACGCTACGAGGGTCGCGCTTAAGCTGGTCTTATACCATAGCCCTTGACCGGAAAACATTCATCCTGCTGACCGCCGAACTTCGATATGAAGATGGCATTAGACGATGAATGATGATAAACAGATAAGTACATATTTTAATAAAGCTACTTTATTAACTTTCAAAAGCTATTTCAAGTGGAAGACATAATATTTTCATAGTTCTTCAGAGCCGATCCGCTCTCATCAGACGAAGTAAACTCACAAAATAGTCGGATACGCTGTCAATATTGACAGAAGATGAGATACCAGGGCTGCCAATAATAGGTAAACATGCCAATCAAGGATAGCCATGCAAAATAATAATAATAACCCTACACCGGTTTCAGTGAGAGTGCCGGTTTCATTGTAACTAGTTCAGTACCTCAGGAGTAATAATAATTATTTTATAGCACTCTCTATTCCTTTACTCTCATAACCCAGTGGGACGGAAGACCGACCGGACCGGCTAGAGATCAGGCGAAAAACCGACATTTTATATGCCATGGAATGCCAAATGCACGTTTACCCAATAACCATCATTACCACTGTCTGATACGAGTGGCCCAAAGGAAGATCTTCCCACTGGGCGAGGTGGTAGCCCGGTACAGATCAAAAGCGATTTCGATATTATATTGATTTTGGCTATGTATGTGTGATGAATTTGCCCTCGTTGCAACTACACTAGTCACGACTTTTAACAAAAATGATATCAATAGATTACTAATGCGATGCCGTTGGTGACATTGGCATTGATTTTTTTTTTCGAAATTTTGTATTTTACAATAAGATAGCAGTGGCAACCCTAAGGCGAAAGGTTTCGAATATAATTTATTTGGTGTACATAAACTACAGGGGAACGCTTTCACGACGCTTCCTTTAAACACTTTTTCGAAGCTAAGAAGCTAGTTATTCTGAACATGAAGTGTATTTTGGTTGCTGAAAATAGAATCTTTAATTTGTTCTTTAAAATCGGCTTCTGATATTTTCAAATTCAGGTTCCTGAGTTAAGGATCCACTGGGTCTCCACTCATTATTCCCACACCCGTTTCCTGAATTTAGAATCCCGAATTTACCGTAACCCTATTACGGAAAATTGATTCCAGATCATCTTTTCCTTAAAATCGGTTTCTGATTATTATCGGTTCCTAAATATTGTAACCTAAATCGTTTCAGACAGGCTGTCTGTCTGTTTGTAACCTCTTCACGCTTAAACTGCTGCAACCGGTTTTGATAAAATTTGGTATGGAGATACAGAATACTTTGGGTCTCGGTAAAGGACAAAAATAATATATAAAAAATAAATATTTCTTTTTTTGCGGAAAAATGTACCTACAGTTTCAACGCGATAAAGTCATTTTGTTAAAGTTGTTGATATAAAATTTTCCACTTCTTATTTGGGAATAGGTACTTACAACCCTTGACGATATTTTGACGATGTATCGGATATCAGTTTATGAATTTTAACTGTCCGCCAGGCGCCATGTTTGAAAGCAGATCCGCCGACCCTTCCCTGATTAATTACTAATATTAAGGGCTTTCCCGGACCCTATGAATTTTCATAATATCTAGCCTCCAGCCTATATAGCGATAAGCTTAATGTAATCCTTGATTTTTGTTAGCATTGACTATTTCTACATGGACTAACTACTCTCGCATTTATAAATTTAGGGTGAATTGCACGAGAAGCGCAGTTAAAGTTAAGGTTAAGGTTATCGTCAAATATGGCGACTTTTGCTAGGGATTCGACAATTCATTTCGCATTTTGTTATGGTTAAAGTTAAAGTTATAGTTAAAGTGAGACGGTGCAACCCACTCTTAGTGAAGTAATGAGGTTGTCTGTCTGTTATTTCTTTATACATAAACTGATCTACCGATTTTGTTAAAATTTGGTATGGAGATGCTTTGAGTACCGTACTCTCTCCGGTACTGAAAGTATCTCCATACCAAATTCTACGGTGAAGAAAAAATCAGTTCAAAGTTCAAGAAAAAATCTACGGTTCCTGTGGGATACACGAATGTTGGTGCGACGGAGTTGCGGGCGCCATGTAGTTACTAGTTAGTATTGGTCGCCGCTAGTCAAACGAAATGTATAACATAACTTTACATTAAAGTATTTTTCATTACTTTTAATTGAGGAATGAAAATAAATGAACAGTCTTGTCACAAAATCAAAAAAGAAAAATTCCGAAAACCGCGGTTTAATAAGAAAATAATGAAAAGAAACAATGGATGTTTGTTGAAAACATCTGCCCTGCCTCTATTGTGACCAAACTTCTTAGATCTTGATTATTAAACGCTTTAAGAGGTCGTTACTTTGAAAAGCTTTTCGTCCTTGTAATTTATGTGTAAATGAGAAATTAAAGCTACTTTTACATAGAACTTTATGCAAAAAAGTAACGCCTGTTAGTGTTAATCATCTGTTAAATTAGACTTTGAATTGCAGTCTGGGACTTGGTAGTGGGAATAATAGCTCCCACACCGGTTTTCGGTGACGGTGGCCGGTTTCATTGAAACCAGGCCAACTACGCAGGAGTATTTTTATAGTGCCCAAGTGTGTGCGCAGTACACAAGAGCACTCTCTATTCCTTTACTCTCATAATAACCCAGGGGACGGCAGACCGACACGACCGGTGAGAGATCAGGCGCAGGACCGACTTTTTACATGCCCATCCGACGCATGGATCATCTTACTTGTCAGACAATCAGGTGATCAGCCTGCATTGTCCTAACCAAACTTGGAAATAACATGTTTCCAACGCGGGAATCGAACCCACGACCTCCGAGTCAAGAGCCGCGCTCTGTACCACTAGACCACGGAGGCGTTGGTAGTGGGAAGCAAGTGTCAGAAGTGTTCGGCAGAGGAAGACAAGATTTCTACATCTATCCCGCAGAAAATAAGATAAAAAATGGAGCTTTACTCAGTACTAAAGTAATCGCGACCGAAACTCCATAGCTGCTGGTCGTTCTTACCCTTATAGTGTCATAATATACAGAAAACATTCAGCTTTTACATAATGACGAAAATCTGGCCGTCGCTGCGTCTTGGGCCATAATAAATAATATGTAAATAAGGGGAGAAAATGAGTTCGCTAAGATTATACAGATTTGTGATCCGACACGCACCTGACCGGTCTTAAAAAATCTTAAATCTCCCCAGATCTTTTACGACCGCACCTAAAACATTAAAATTTAATTTAAACCTACCTCACCGTAGCTCATTATAAAATATTCAAAGAAACAATCAAGTTAAACGTGGGTTCCGTAAGGAAAATAAAATATTTTGGATAATGACTCGATTCATTAAATTTTTGAGAATCGGTTCACAAACGGCCGAGTAATCGTTGAACATACAAAATCGTTAATTATAAAAAAATATCCACTGCCTGAAATATCAACCTCCTCCTTTTTGGAAGTCGGTTAAAAATGAAACCTAGAGAAATTATTGTGATTGTGATTTTGTTTTGTAGCGGCCAAACTAAAACCTGAAAGCCTGAAACTGAACGATGGAAGTATTACTGGAAGTATTACTTAAAAAAAATGACCAGGAATAGTGTAACATTAAATACCTAGAACTAAGCTCTAAACTTATTTTTAATAATAACTTTTTAACGCAGAAACTTTAACGTCCTAAATTGGGATTTCAACGCAGGTATGCCTACTTTACTGCCTACATTTTCATTGTCTATGGATAGAAATAAATTGTTATTCAATCCATACTATAAAGTATATAGTCTGTCAAAAAAGTGAAGAAATTAAAAAGTGGCAACATCGTAGTGCCATCCCTTTTTAGGGTTCCGTAGTCAACAAGGAACCCTTATTTCCGCCATAATAAAAAGAAGAAGAAGAAGAAGAACCCTTATTTCTTAGATTGATTTGAAAAGGATGACACTACGATGTTGTTTCTTCACTTTTTTGACAGACTGTATATACTAATATTATAATTTCGAAAGTGTGTCTGTCTGTCTGTCTGTTGCCACTTCACGCCCAAACCACTGAACCGATTGTGCTGAAATTTTAATGGAGATACTGTGAGTCCTGGAAGAGGACATAGGATACTTTTATCTCGCGCGATAAACGAATTTTGGCGGGACGGAATTGCGGGCGTCATCTAGTTTCCAATATAATTATGGTGTTTTTACGTCACTTACGAACCCCTAAACGTTGTTCGGAGCATGCATTTGCACCGGGTGTCGTCGTTAGCGTCATACTAATGCTATTTATTCGCAGTTACATCTTAGAGAAGGACTTAAATATGCTGGAAAAGACAGTAGGTACATTGCTAAAAGACCCCGTCGCGGAGCGCTTTTAACTCTAACCCTCATAGCTTAAGTGTTAAGCTATGAGGGTTGTATGGCGCTATGTTGCCGTAGCATAAGACAGCTAGATCGCGACATGTGGTAGCTTCCACACGCACTTACATTGTGTTTTTGTTCAAATCATTTTTTGTTACCAAATTTTCTAAAGTCATCATTTTATTATTGGACTTTTTATTAGGGTCCCCTTCTTTGTTAGCGGGAAACTAAGGCATTTTTTATCAAAATATTTCGCGTAAAATAGCTAAATAATTACGCGGAAGACGAGTGGATGAAACGGATAATTAAAATTTTTGAAAATGTTTGTTTTTTGCATAAATGGAGGCCTCGGACTATACCTATGGATTTTATGTCTACTTTAGCGCATAACATTCATATTTTTTATAGCAATGATCCCCGTCCTAAAGCCTCCATTTATGCAAAAAACAAATTGTTAATTATACACTTCTTCCACCTACGTCCTAAATTATGAAGAGGGTATTTTTTACACTGCCACGTATTTTTAGGGTTGGTTGCACTACAAAACACATAATATATCTTTTAGACAGGAAACCTACGTTTATGGAAATTTATGGTGCGGAAAGTTTTTTCACCGTTTACCGTGAACCGATTTATCAAAACCTTTGACAGCACACTTAAAGTGTACAGGACTTTGCCATAATATGAACTTTATTCAGGGTGCGACAAAACTAAGTGATAACACTTTAGGGTGTGTGTGAGTTCTTCGTATAGACTTCACTGTGAAAGAAGCAGCGCTGAAGGAGCAATTTTTTTTTTGTGATTTGTATGGGCATCCCCAGAGCGTTATGGATTTCTCAAATCCCAAACAAAAGTTTAAAAAATTACTTTTTCACCGCTGCTACTTTCACAATGAACTCTTTGAAAGGGACACATACACACACAAAAGTATTATCGCTAAGTTTTGTTACGCCTAGTATAAAGCAATAATAATAATGTACCCCAATTCAGATATTTAGGTACGGGACATTTAAAAGAAAGAGAAGAAAGAAAGAAAGATACTTTATTTGGTAAAACAATAAAATATGTACAATAAAAATACTTAATCAAAAACTTCCAAGTACAATTAATTAGTTTTACTAAATGCGCCTACTCAGCATAATTTATTGCAAAACACAGTCCGCAACTCTGGTTTTCAGTAATTTTTTATTTAATGATGATTATTAAAATGATAAAACTCGAATTTAATAAAAAAATAATCATACCTCATGCAACTTTCCGCCATCGTTCCACGAGAAAAGTCATCCTCATCACCTTGATGAGTGGCAGTTTTCCACAGTGCGTTTTTCGCTTTACTTTCTGCCGCGCACAACTCTGAAACGATCTGTCACCAGCAGTGTTTCCGGACCTTCCGGCAAACCTTCAAGAAGAGAGCCTAATACCCTTTTAAAAGACCGGCAACGCACCTGCTCTGATGTTGTGAGTGCCAATAGGCGTCGGTAGGTCACCTGATGAAAGGCTTTTCATCAGGTGTTTGCTCGTTTGCCACCGAATTTTATTTAAAAAAAAAACTATTTCTGCTATAGATAAACCATATTTTAGTACACTCTGTATATCTACATTCTCTTCTAGTGCTTAATAGCTCTGCGTTGTTCCAACGATGTAGCCGTCAAAATAGTGCTATAAATTCATAAGGTCCCAGCACTTGGAATGTTCTTACATCTGGGAATGTTCTGGAAACTGTTACAGCTGAAAATTTAGATAATAACAGTTCCCTTCTAAAAGACAGAACGTTAAATTATGAAAAACAATCCCCGATTCAACATTTTGAAGTAGATCAAACTCAAATCTTTCAACACTGAGCGGGCTGATGATGATGAACCATAGCTATGAAGACGCTCGATAATGTTAGCTTTCAAACAAATAAAACTTGATCAAAATCGGTCTACCCGTTTGGTTGAGTACTGTAATTGTAAAGATGGGACTACGTGTGTCTGTCTTTGTGTCTGTTTTTTTTTATGAAAAAAGGGGGCAAACGAGCAAACGGGTCACCTGATGGAAAGCAACTTCCGTCGTCCATGGACACTCGCAGCATCAGAAAAGCTGCAGGTGCGTTACCGGCCTTTTACGAGGTAATAGGGTAGGAGAGGGTAGGGAAGGGAATAGGGGAGGGTAGGGAAGGAAATAAGGGAGGGTAGGGAAGGGAAAAGGGTAGGGGATTGGGCCTCCGGTAAACTCACTCACTCGGCGAAACACAGCGCAAGCGCTGTTTCACGCCGGTTTTCTGTGAGCCCGTGGTATTTCTCCAGTCGAGCCGGCCCATTCGTGCCGAAGCAAGGCTCTCCCACGGTGTTTGAAAGCCGACATGATTGAAAGTGTTCCTAGCCATATCTCACTTACAGCTGTAAAGTTTCGGGGTTGTAAAAAAATTACTTACTTAAGGTGACGCCTTGATAATTTGGCTGTAGTGATGTCCATTTCTCTCAGCAATGACTAAAGCTAAGAAATTAAAGTTTCTAAAAGAAATAAAAATTGTTCTAGGGAATATTACTATATAGAAAAGTTCTTGGCTAAAGGACCTGACCCTTACCGAGGCTGGCGAAAGGCTGTATGGAGGTGTCTGTAAATAATGAAACTCTGCACAGCAGGCGAGCGGGCGCCGGGAAATTGAAAACTGAACTATAACGGACCGTATTGTTTTAGTTTACTGTAAAAGATTTGGTTATCAATTATCATCATCAACATGGTGCCGTTGATATTTTATTTACTAATAATGTAAGTCTGTTACCTCTTAAGGCCCAAACCGCTGTACCGATTTTGCTGAAAATTGGCAAGGAGATACTTTGAGTCCCGAGAAAGGTAAACGAATTGTTTTGCGGAGGTTTATATGAAACTATTCATAATATTACCGCGGCGCACGCTGTGCACGGCCACGCGCACGCGTGGACACGGATTTATATCTTTGACTTGAGTCAATTCGTGCGTAGCGTGTCCGTGGGTTGCAGTGGACACAGTTACATTATATTTTCTTGCAAAGCGAAGCTTGACGCACGTGCGTAGTCTCTCCGTGCGCCGCGGTAGAATGGAGCCCTTAATGACATGTAAAACTACTGCTCTTATAAAGGCATGACAGGTACAAAATCATTTCATTGCCAGTCAATTCGGAATTCCTATTTCAAACTGAAACATTTATAAATAGAACGCGTAGGGCCCCCTAACGAGCCGTCACTCAAAATAAAAGGTATTCAAAGGCGCCTTTTGCATTGAAATTGCTATCAATTTTGTAACATGCTGTTTTGCCTTTATGTATTCATATTATACTGTCGAAATAGTCGAATAGTTTTCGTTTTTTCGAATCTCAAATATTAAAAGTACAGTCACGATTCGGTGGAGCAATTTTCGTCAAATGTATTAATGTAATTCTCTCATATTATTATGTACGTTTGTATTATTTGTATGACTGTGTGCTTTAAACGGAAAGGATTATACTGCAATCTGATTGGGTGGAAAACTCGACAGACATCATACCTACGTTTTACAGATGTTTTGTCCTTAATTAAATTACTTTTCTAAACTTATTAGAACAAAATTGTATGTGTATCAAAATACAAGATGTTAGTGTAAGTACATAGGCTGCTATTTATGTATCCGGAACTGGCCACTTACAAGAACAATATTTAAAAAGTAATTACAACATTTGAAAATATAACTCTTTGGTTGAAGAATACATTTTGTTTCATGTGACTGTCAATTATTTTTCCATTGTGTCGTCATTTTGAAAATTGCGTGTCTTCATTTGCCATGGATTTAACGCGTGAACATTTTCGTGCAATGATTTACTACGATTTTCGGCGTGGGCTAAATCAACAACAGTGCTTTATTCAACTCACCGCAACTTTTGGAGATGAAGCACCATCAAAAACCACTGTTTATCACTGGTACAGTGAGTTTAATCGTGGGCGGTCTATGCTCACGGATGAAAATAAAGAAGGTCGCCCAAAAACAGCTGTTGTCCCACAAAATATAGATGCTGTGCGGGAACTAATAATGCGTGATCGTCATGTTACATATCGCGAGATAGAGGCGTCCTTAGGCATAAGTATGACGAGCATACATAAGATATTATACGAACATTTGGCTGTAAAAAAAATATGTTCGCGTTGGATTCCGCACAACTTGACAATCGATCAAAAACGGGCTCGTGTCGATTGGTGCAAAAAAATGATAAAAAAATACAACCGTGGTACGTCAAAAGCCGTTTATAATATCTACACAGGTGATGAATCTTGGATCTATGCATATGACCCCGAAACTAAGCAACAGTCAACGGTGTGGGTGTTCCAAGATGAGCCGAAACCAACAAAAGTTACTCGTGCAAAAAGTACTTTGAAGCAAATGGTCGCCTGTTTTTTTGGAATTAATAGACATGTGGCTACAGTGCCATTAGAGAATCGTAAAACGGTTAATTCTGAATGGTATACGACCATTTGTTTACCAGAAGTCTTTGAAGAAATAAGAAAGGACAACCGACAACGCAGAATCATATTACATCACGACAATGCTAGCTGTCACACCTCAGCTGAAACAACTCAGTTTTTGGAGGGTCAAAAGATCGAATTGACTGGTCATCCGCCGTACAGCCCTGATTTGGCACCTAACGATTTCTTTTTATTTCCATACGCGAAGAACAAATTACGTGGTCAACGTTTTTCGAGCCGCGAAGAGGCTGTTGATGCGTTCAAAATGCACGTTTTGGAGATACCTCAATCAGAATGGAAAAAGTGCTATGAAAATTGGTTCCAGCGTATGCAAAAGTGTGTCGATCATCGCGGCGAATATTTTGAAAAGCAATAAAACCATATTAAATGATATATGTTTGTTTCTTTTTTTAATTCCGGATACATAAATAGCAGCCCTCGTACCGTTTTCCTTGAAACCATCAAATGAGCCCGTCAAAATTAACAACTTTTTCTATGAGAACAATGTTCATTTTACAAATAACTGGACCCTGTTAAGCATTTGTGTATCATTCCACAAAAAAAACCGGCCAAGTGCGAGTTGGACTTGCCCATGAAGGGTTCCGCAGCGGCAATAAGGTTTATTTTTATGAAATTAAAAGGTTTTTTTATTTATTTTTATATTTCAGTCGATTTAATGAAATTTAGATTAATGTTTACCATTTATGACGTATAAAAAAAACTACCTCTTAATGCGGTTCACAGATTACATCTACTTACCAAGTTTCAATAGTATAGCTCTAATTTATAAATAGATTTTTAAATCATTTAGAACAAGTCTGCATTCATAACTCAAGTCAGTAATACACAAATGCTTCAGCCACTAATTAGCTATTGTTATTTTGTCCATATTATGGCCTTGTTACACCTACCCAGTACAGTGTCCAAACGCCTTCGTGGTCCAGTGGTCTAGAGCGTCGCTTTTGACTCGGAGGTCGTGGGTTCGATTCCCGCGTTGGAAACATGTTGTTTCCAAGTTTGGTTAGGACAATGCAGGCTGATCGCTCACATTGTCTGACAAGTAAGATGATCCATGCGTCGGATGGGCATGTAAAAAGTCGGTCCTGCGCCTGATCTCTCGCTGGTCGTGTCGGTCTGCCGTCCCACTGGGTTATGAGAGTAAAGGAATAGAGTGCTCTTGTGTACTGCGCAGTGCGCACACACCTGGGCACTATAAAATTACTCCTGCGTACCTGGCCTGGTTTCAATGAAACCGGCCACCGTCACCGAAACCGGTGTGGGGAGTATTATTACAGTGTCTAATCAAATTGACCAATAGCACTTTCTTGCCACTCTACATGGTAGGTATAATAAACCTAGCCCTTAATAATAATTATTATAGTAGTGAAGACTTTTATAGTAAACATCTAGTTTAAATATAGAATTAACATCATGCTTATTTAAAACGTCCTTCCATAAACGATTAAAGTTAAGCGGACAAGTGCGAGGGAGGCGTGAAAAACCAATATCCGGTGTGGGGCGGATATGAGGACGCGCTAACAACTCTTTGAGGACCGCTGACCGATAGGGTTGTCACTAGCCGCCCGGGGGAGTCAATTAAGTTCACTGCCTTTTCCTTTTCTAGCTTCTTATATTGTGTTCTTCATTCCTTTACATTTTTACTTCTGGACTTCATTTGTGTATACTATAAGGCTGCGCTTCCACCAGAGATGTGTTGCGACTTGCGACTTGCGAGGAATGTGTTTTTAAGATCCAACAGAATCGCTGCGCTGAACGAGGTCTGAAGCGATTCTATTGGTTCTCGAAAACACACCTCGCTTTCCACCAGACATGTGTTATATCTGGTGGAAACGCAACCTAATGCTGCAAACGACTCCTGAAATAATACACGCTACTATAATAATGGATGACGGTGGATGATGTTCATACTACTAATATTATATAGGCGAAAGTTTGTGACTTTGTATGTTTGTCTATTATTAAATTAGTATGTCAATAAATTTTCAAAGACAATAATAGTTGAAATATCAAAAATGGATCATGCCAATGCTCGAATAGGTCAAGGTCGAATAGGTCAACACTCAACAGCTTATTCTGAAATACTTTTACGAGGCACAATCTACTGGTAGACACAAAAAAGTACAGACACTTTGACATCGTGACCATGGCAACGTTAGGCGGTCCCTAAACGATCAATTTTATTGCCCAATATGCACTGTGCAATATTATTGATGGTTTAGGATTAATTTCGAAGTTTGAGCTATTTTAATTGCACCATATCATTGCATCAATATTATTGTAGGTTTAGGGGTCGCCTTAGTTTTTTTTTTGACGCTTTTATTCTATTCTCATATTCATATAATACGAAGCCGATAAAATACAAAGATAGCTGTTATCAGCGCCATCTGTATCCCGCCGACAAGTTTATTAGGTCCAAAACAAGCGCAAATATAAATCGGCGAAGGGTAGATATTTCACTACAAGACGACGATCAAATTGGATATGTCCATCCCTATATTTATGGCCGCAATCTGAAAATAAGGGTGGAATGGACATTAGACTGCGGAGTGAAAAATGCTGGAAGAGGCTGAAATGTTTTTTTTAATTATGATGATGGGCATGTAAAAAGTTTATCCTGAGCATGATCTCTCGCCAGTCGTGTCGGTCTTCCGCCCCACTGTGTTATGAGTATGAAGGAATAGAGAGTGCTCTTGTGTACAGCGCACACACTTGGGCTCTATAAAATTACTCCTGCGTAACTGGCCTGGTTTCAATAAAACCGGTTATTGTCGCCGAAACCGGTGTGGGAGTTATTATCGCCAAAATTTGTTTATCGCACGATAACCGTACATTTTTTCGGGATAAAAAGTATCCCATGTCGGTACAGAATAACCTAGCCAAATAACCTTCCCTGATCTCTGATACAATGCTTATACAATCCCTGTCCGCTTAAGTTAAAAGTTGTTTTGCGAGAATTGCGAACGAAAATACAAACAAAAAGCAAAGAATACTTTTTAAAAAACTGAATAGGTGCTGGTAGAGGACTGAGAGAAGTGGAGAGAAGTTGCGGCAGTCTTGCCTTTAAATAGTAAGAGAGAGAGAGAGAAGAATAGCATTCATTGAACAAAGTAAAAAGTGACATATCCATTATCCAGTACTAGATCTAATTCCACGTAATGTTCGCAGGAATATCTGTTACTTGATTAAAATATTGTGTTACATCTGCACGGGAGTCTGTTACCAATGTTGTTTTATTTTACAATTTATATTCATACTAGACTGGCTATTGCACGCGACGTCGTCCGTTCATTCTTAGATTTTAGTAAAAACTAAATCGATTCGAACGAATACTGTGATTTTTTTAGCCTCTAACGAGAAGTCTGATGAGGGGTGGGTTATAAATTTGGTGCGTCTGTTTGCCTGTCTGTCCGTATAGCATTCTTAGCAATATCAGCTCGCTCACAAATGGAAATCTTTCTAATGATTTACGTGTAGCAAACATAGTTAATGTTTATTTGAATTTAGACTGAATAGCAACGCAAAAACATTAATCGAAAATGGGCTTTCAAACGTGATTTCTATTGAAAACGAATTTTCCATGTCCAAAATATGATTTTAAATGTTAATTCAGTGCTAAAGCGTTCAATTTCTAATTACTTATCAAAGTGGATCGGTTTTGACAGTTTAAGCCGAAAATTGACTTTGAATAAATTTGTTATACAATTAACTTTGAACTCCACAGGGGTTACTGTAGGCTGCTCACAAGTCACAACTTAAAGATCGCTTGATCTAGCTGAAGAGACCTAAAATTAAACACTATTCAGTTTTTGGTATCTTTGATGGAATGAGAAGTAAGCGGGGTTCGGGCATAGAGACACGCCATTGATAGATTGCGATCAGCAAAGACGCGCTATTGGTAAATTTTTAACGGTGGTATGAATAAAAAAATCTTAGTGAAGGTTTTAACAGTTTTCAAACTAAAATGTTCGCTAAAGTTAAAAACCGTCATAAAACACTCCATATGAATAAACGCTTGCTAAGCCTTCGCTAGCTTGAATACTGTTAGATGACGTTTTATAGTATTCTTTTTTTGGTAATGTTGGTAGTGTGCCAATTTATTGTGTTCAATCATCAATATTGTGTTAAATTCAATGAAATTCAATGAGTATTTTGTAGTAAAAAAAACTTGAGAGGTGTCAAAGGACACCCGAAAGGAATAGAGTTATTTCATGAGTTAAAAAAATCTACTCAAAAAAAATATTTAAAAAACACCATCTATTGTCAAACAGGAATACTATCAACGCGCAGCGCCCTCTGCCCCTAACATGCAGGTACTAATAAAAATATTTTTAAGTCGTCAAATGGATTTATTATTATCTTATTATATGTATACTTTTTGTCGACGAGGGCGGCTAGAAATTCCTTCAAAAATTGCAATAATGTCAGAAATCGCGATAATACTCGATATTTCGTCCATTTCAATCTCTTAAAATGGTCTTAAAGTAGGTCCGAGGCTTCACTAAAGTTAGCGAACTCCTATTTGACGTTTCGAGCCTAAACAACTGTTAGCAAACGTTTATTCATAACGATTATGCTTAAAATAGGTTTATATCAGGCTTATTAAACATGCGCTAATTTTTGACAGCTGTCACCTTAAAAAGGTGTTAGAGCACTGTTAGAGAACGTTTATTCATATTAAATTTTACAACAGGCTTATAAAGCTGTTGTAAACCTTCGCTAAGTTTTTATTCATACGACCGTAAATACATAATTAAGCACTTGTATTGGTCCTTTTAGCTTTCCCTACAATCTTAAACTTGTGCGTGGCTTTACCGAGTACTGAGTAGGTTGTTCAGGTCCCTCACATTAATACAAATGTAGAAATAACTTTTTTTGAACATAGATTTTTTTTTCTGGCGAGTAGTCGTAATATTACAAAGCGTTTTGTATAATAAATACCCTTTTAGATTCCCTATCGACAGCGGATAGGGTTCTAAGTAAATTGGGAAACAATATCAATTTCCTTATACATTTAACCCTATATTGGTGAAAGTATTCGTTATCTCCGGCCCTTTCGATTCAATATAATAAATGAGCAACGTATTCCATACCCTTTTGTTTTAATCAATAAGACCGTATGTACGAAGTACTTGTACAATGAAATTACTGGATATCCATAATATTATAATATTATTAATATCATAAATTCGAAAGTGTGTCTGTCTGTCTATTATATCTCTTAACGCTTAAACCACTGAAGTGATTTTGCTGAATTAATGTGATATCAACTTACTTTGAATCCCGGGAGATAAGGACACAGGATATTTTAGCTTCCGGAAAATGTATGAACCGCACATTTTGCAAAAAGCCCGCGTCATAAATGAATTTTGGCGCAACGAAGTTTCGGGCGTCATCTAGTTGATTATGAAAACACTACCAGCTGAGACAGATGGAAAATCAAAGATGATCAAGGTTAAAAAAATCAAGCAAAACTATGACGTAGTTCTAATGTTCTCTAAAAGAATTGTCGTTACATACTTTTTTAAAAGATCTCCTTTTTATTGTGAACACAATTGGATTTTATTGAGATCAGACGACCAACACACCATCAATATTCGTTTAAAACCAATTACGAGAAAAGTGTTAACACTTAACACGGATTCCCGACTTCCAAACTCGAAAATTTATGGCGGGAATTTGTTTAAGAATATTTTGTTCGCCTGTCAAAATGTCAGCGCCATTTTTTTTATTTATACGAGGAATTCGTTTTCCCGCATTTTACTTGACACTGGAAATAGTTTTTCGTCGAAGCTTCACAATAGCTGACATTGATCTGTCTACTCTCATCTGGTAGATCGGTGCTCCCTCACCGGGAGCATTCGCTTGTAATGTAACGTTACAGAGTCGAGCATTATATCAGTGGACAGTGAGACGACCTCTGTGGCTCAGTTGGTGGGTTGTTGGCAGCTCAAGCCGGGGGTCGCTGGTTCGAATCCCGCCGACGGGGACGAAACAAAAAGTTTTCAAGGTTGGTCATGGATGTGTATTAAATATGTGTAACATATTATAATAAAAATCTTCAATATAATATGTATAGTATAAAAGTATTAAGTATATTTCCGTTGTCTGGTACCCGTAACACAAGTCCTTCAGGTACTTACCACGGGGCCAAACTGATGTGGTGTGAAGCGTCCATAGATATTATAGTGAGGGAGGAGAACCGAGCATTACAATGCGCATCTTGTAATGATACAATGTGTAATATCTTGATACAACTTGTAACATCAATGCTACGTGACAGTAAAGTCAACTTGCTATGAAATGCTCAAGTCGAATCTATAATGTTACATTACATGTGAATGCTCGTCCGTCAGGAAGGTGTAGTATTGTAATATAATGCTCAAAGTCGAATTCTCCCGGTGAGGGAGCACCTTTACTTAAAAATTTAATAAACAAAGCGTAAAAGATATTTTTCGACGCTCATATTTTATGTATGTTTAAAAATTCACTCAGCATAAAATTGGCACACTATTTAAACATGATTAAAAAGATGGCTGAATTTTTAGCCTCGTAAAATTATACATAATGAATAAGCCTATTGATTTTAATCACGAACCACAATCTATGTCCGTACAGTTTTAATCAAAATGTTGTGCTGGCGGGTAGCTATTTTGTGTTGCTGTCTTTTTTACTATTTCTTTATGTTAATCTCTTGTGAAAAGGTAATTAATTCATTATCATCACCTATCATCACCTATTACTATTGTATTGTAAGTATACTTTATTTTTGCTACATGGTATTCATTGATTTTTACTACACCGTTGGAGCATAATGGTAGAGTCTAAAAATAATAAAGTAATATTTTGTTTAATACAATTAGTCACGACCACAGCATCACGACTCACGACTCGAAATATTAAAGTAGCCAAATGTATACAACAAATCACGATGCCTTCAAAGTTATTTTATACCGTCGAAGAAATAAAATTGATTACTTAATTCACAGATGGCAGATAGACTACGTCATTTAGGGCCTGTTTCACCACTTCCTGATAAAGTCCTGAATAGGCTATATCAATATATATAAATCACAACTTTTTTGACAGATTTCCCATACTCGATCTGTCAAGTTAATTGGTGGATAGCCTATTCGGCACTTATCAGGAAGTGCTGAAACAGGCCCTTAGTTAGTCTATTAGTTAATGTCTTCGTATTGCAACGTTATAGTACCTGTGGCTACCATTACAACGCGCGTGAAAAGGCAAGGCGATGCCACGTATTTTTAAATAAACTATAATAATATATACTTTCTACGTTAATGTTTTTCTTGTTTCCCAGACAACACAGTTGGTGGTCGAACATCCAACGGTGACATACACCAACCCTCGCTTCTTCCAGAACCTCACCATCACCAGCAAGCGATACAGCAGAAAGGACCCCAACAGATACATCAGCGTCTATGCTATAACTAATAAGGCTTTTGACAACCATCTGTCTGTAAGTTATAAAGTTACACGTTTTTTGCATGTGGATAACATGAACGTAGAAAAAAAGGCGGACGAAGTCTTACTATAATATTATACAAAACTGTGTCTTCAGAGTCGGCCACGCACACATTCTTACGCCTGTCAAATGGACTAGCGTAAGAATGTGTGCGTGCGGACCGTGTACAATGTACATGCAGTCAGCCTGGCCAACTCTGAAGACTTGTGTCCGACCTTCAGAGTCGGCCAGGCTACTGCAAAACTGTTTTTGTATATAGTTGTTTTTTCTATGTTCATGGGGGATACCGGATAATATATTAATATTTTATACATCGTCTCATGCACTACAAAATCTTATAAATGTTGTAGATAAACTTCAGCTTCTACGAGCTCCTCTCAAACGTGTATAAGCCCAGCTTTGTTGGTCTCCGCTTCACCAACTACTGCGAATGGATTGCCAAGGACACCTTCATAGCTTCCACCGTCTCCGCAGCTTACCTCCGCAGCACGCCCGTCGAAAAACAAATCGAGAAAATTGGCTGTCCTTTTCCTCCGGTAAGCAGGATACATGCTGTCTCTTTCATTCATCTTTAACTGCTAAGATAAGAATGGAATGCCAAGGACACCTATAAAGCCTATACTGCTTCAACCGATGCTGCTTCAATCCAGAGTACGCCTGTGGAGAAACAGATAGAGAAAATAGGCTGTCCTTTTCCTCCGGTAAGCAGGAAACTTGCCGTCACTTCTGACATTCAGCTTGGGGAAATGGATCACTAAAGACACGTTTACTTCCACCATCACTGCGGCCTATTTACGTTCACCCGTGTCACGATAAAAGATTGGATTCAAACTTTAGTAATCAGTTTTCGAGCTGTGAGAGCGGTGTCACAGCCGTAGCTGAGTTGACGCCTGGTTGGAAGAGAAAGGCGATAAGCTATGTCCACACTGTGCACTTTCATCTTCAATTTTCAGCATCTTTTGACATTCAACTTTGTCACATTCAACAACGCAACGCCAATAATATTGTCATTAAAGAACAGAGCGAAAGTTTTGGATACGGTCAGAGGGCATGCGTCGCGGACATACCTCACGTGCGCTGTTGACTGCGCTATGATGCATACCTTTAATGAACAAAAAAGGCACAGTGTGGACATAGCTATACGGTGCCAATCTGTTTCCGAGAGTTTATGTATGCTTTGGTAATATTCCTACATGTTTAAATAAAACTCACTAACTGCCGTACTCAGGTGGAATATTAATGACATAAGCCTCATACATTTTCTGTCAAACTCTTCATTAAATTGAAGGTTAACCATAATTAAATGTGTGTGACTCCTCTAGTACACCGACGCTGCGAACCGCGAAACAGTAGCGAACCGATTTACTGTCTCACCCGCCACACGACAATGGCTTATATTGCTTCTCGCTCTATTTCTGTTTCGCAGATTTTTCACGTTTCGCAGCGCCGGTGTCCGGTGCTGTCTGCGGCAGTAAACTTCTTAATCGTCCGATGATCTAAATGTTAGTGAAAAATGGTGGGAATAATAAACACTCGATGAGATTAATTTAGAATTAAATATTTTTCAAGAGCACACCTTTTGTACCACCGAGGAAATTGATTCCTAGGCAGTTGACAGACCAACGTCATTTGGTCAGATCATGTCAATTAAATATTAATTGTGATCTGTCGGCTGAGCTTGACTTGACGTAACGCGACCAAACTACTGCCTAGGAATCAACTTCTCTGATGGTACATATTATCAATACAAGAGAGCGAGCATAACTTTTGAAATCTAACAAATGACAATGACAGGTGACATTTATACTTCTTTATAATTAAGCACTAAGGAGTTTGCGTTCACTAGTTACATTTCCAACACTAAAAGCTCTTGACACTTCCAGGGTGAGTACGTGTTTGGTAACTTCACGATCCCGAACTCGCCGATCTTCAAGCGGTTCCCGTTCCTCAAGGGGCGCATCGTCGCCAACATCTCATACGACATCAAGGAGACCGTCGCCAGCTTCTACTTCGATATGGCCATTAAAACTCTGTAATGCAATTATGGGGGACATACACATTGCACAATTAAACGAATCCGTTGTAACTATAATTGTTTATTGTCCCCACATGTTTGTTGCACAAGTCCAATAACATTTGTTAGTAACTTTCACAAAGTTAACAAGTTTTCCACACAGAAAAAGTTTGTTAAGTACAAAAGCATGGCGTCCGACAAAATTTTTGCGGAAGTGTCTATTGACAATGTTGCCAGTATTGGCATTACAATTTCCTTTTATAATTAAATAATGTTGCCATGTAGCAAAATGATATTTAAATGTAAAATAAAAATTATTTGTGGTTCGTCACACAATGATAATATTAATAAAATAATTTAAGTACAAATTAAAAGTAAAGTTCTATTAAAGTGTCTGTCTTTGTAAAGATATACATTTACAAAATTTGTAATTTTTGGCTATATTTAATATAGTCAATATCTATAATTCTGTGTCTCTATATTCTGTTCATTTATCTTTCCCTTTGTCTGTCTGACCGACTGTTAAGAGAAATAATCGGCCAAGTGCGAGTCGGACTCGCGCACGAAGGGTTCCGTACCGGTATAGAGCGAAAGTAGACAAAAAATTGTGTTTTTTTATATGGGAGCCCCCCTTAAATATTTACTTTATTTTAATTTTATTATTAATTATTAAAGTACAATTAATACAATTAAGGATTTTGTGAAAATTTCAAGTGCGTAGCTGTTACCATTATTGATTACGAGCAAAAAAGGCCAAAAAAATCACGTTTCTTGTATAGGAGCCCCCCTTTTATACTTTATTTTACTAACCGACTTCAAAAAAAGGAGGTTATCAATTCGAAGCGTATGTATGTAATATTTCCAGAACTGCCCAGTTTTGGCATATGTTAATCTGTAACAGCTTCTGAACAAATGTGCCAAATTTCAAAAGTGTATATATGTATGTATGTATGTATGTATGTATGTATGTATGTATGTTTTTATGTTTGTTCACGCATATCTCCGGAACTACAAGTCCGATTTGAGTGATTCTTTTTTTATTGTACTAGGTATTGTTCAACTTAGGGAATAGTGCAAATTTCATCAAAATCGGTTCAGTAGTTTTGGAGATAGGAAGTTTTAATTCTCAATTACGTACAATTTTGAAGTCGGTTTTATCTTTTTAAAATACAGTTATTTTTAGTATTTGTTGTTATAGCGGCAACAGATATTATACACAATCTGTGACAATTTCAGAAGTCTAGCTATAGCGGTTCTTGAGATACAGCCTGGAGACATACAGACAGACGGACAGACATCGAAGTCTTAGTAATAGGGTCCCGTTTTTACCCTTTGGGTACGGAACCCTAAAAAATACAATTGAAAATGTATAAATGTCAGACGTAATTCGCGGGCACCATCTAGTTTGAATATACGAGGACAGCGTATTATTATAATTGCCTAATTTACCTCCGCTATCAAAATAAGTCAAATTTAAACAAACTGTTTTAGTAAACAAGATTATTACCGTAATTATAATTTATATATAAATTGGTATGTCATTATGTTGTGTTTGCCCGCGGTGTAGGCCGGGGATAAACAAAGGTATGTTTGCTTTGAATTTCAGGTGTTAATATGTTCGTATTTAGCAGTAATTAGTATTTAATCTGAGTTTTGATATTTTTGTAAAAAGCATAATCTATACATATAATAAAACTGTAGAAATGTGAATTCTGTACATTAAAGATATTCAAAAAATAATAAGCAGGGCCCCTGCTGCAGGGGGGTTAATACATCGCTATAGAAGCCAAAACTGTGGTTAGTTTTTTGTCTGTCTGTCTGTCTGTATGTTTGTTCCACTATCACACGAAAACTACTGATCCGATTTGCATACGGTTTTCGCAGATATATTTGCCTTCTTCCAACTCAACATCTGGTGTATAAACTTTCCCCGCACCCCTCTAAGGGGACCCAAAAGGGGGTCAGATTTTGTATTAAATATTTTCTTTAATGGACTTAAGTCATATTATTAACTGCTTTTCCAACTTAACATCAGTTTTCCCCCCACCCCTCTTAGGGGACAAAGGGGGGGGGGTAAGATTTTGTATCAATTACTGATGAAGTAGAAATACTTTAAATGGCAAAACAACGTTTGCCGGGTCAACTAGTACATAATATTATTTATAGGTCTACCAGAATCTGATGGCAAAAAGTGAGAAAATGAATATTGACTCTAGCAATACCGGAGTAATTGGAAGGATCAAAATGTTTATTTTGATCCTTTTTGCATCTTATAGCCGCGGCTGATTCTGTGTGTTAATTATATAAAAATTTATCCAACGATCAAGGATATTTTTTGAAAATCTGCTGTCATAAATTGCCATCATAGATTCTGGTAGACCTATACTCTATAGTAACCCAAATCCTAAAACAACTGCAGTAGCAAAGAAAATACGACTGAAAACGGTGAACGCGGCATTGTAAAATAGCTTTGTCCACATTGTGCCTTTTTTTTGTTCAACAAGGGCATGCGTTATAGCGCAGTCAACAGCGAAGGTGTAGCATGCCCGTGACGCGCGTCAAAATCTATCCGCGTTGAAAGAAAAGTGTTATAGCGCGCGCTACGATTTCAACGCGCGTTACGGGCATGCCTCACGTTCGCTGTTGACAGCGCTATAAGGCATGCCCTTGATGAACAGAAAAAGGCACAATGTGGACAAAGCTGTTGGTATTCAGTTAAGTTACTCCGTAACTAAACAATTTTTCTATATTTTTTCTGTAACGTGACCGTGCTGGAAATATTTTTTTTTCTTTAAATCTATGTAGCTTTTTAGAACAGTATAATGTATTTAAAGTCCACAGCCGATAAATCATTTCTGTTTCAATTCCAACGTTGAAAGAATGGACTAGCCTGCAGTATGCGTTCGGTAAAAAGCGATAGCAAATAATAGGAGATTCCTTTGTGCTCTGCCCGCTGGCGATCGACGATATTACTACATAATTACATAAACAGGATGCTCCTGTATGCTCTAGTTCTTTTTGAAGGAGAGTTATTGAGTACATGATGAAAAGTACATTTTTCCGGGATAAAAGTGTATCATAATAATATTATGTCCTTTCCCGGGACTTAACGTATCTCCATACAAAATTTCAGCTTTTGTTTAGCGGTTTGGGCGTGAAGAGGTAAAAGACAGACAAACAGATAGACACACTTTCGCATTTATATTATTAGTATGTAAGTATGGATCTAGTCCGTTTTAGTTTCTAGAGTCTAGATCATACATATAACAACACGCTAATTCTCTAGTAATTCTTTTTTAAGAAGAGTTTATTATCTAAGAAGAGTAATTTTGTAATTTGTGAACCTTTGTAAGTCAGTCTCGTTCTGAGTTCTATACAACCTTTTGTACTACTTTTTAGTTATCGTGTTGATATCAAGATAACTGTATTTTAAAAAGATAAAACCGACTTCAAAATTGTACGTAATATACAGTGAAATTTTAATGGTTGTTTTCCCGCAGTAAAATGATTCTATCTTAGTAGTACAATAGATTTGTAAAGTTTTTTTTGTTCAAATCAAAAAAAAAATCGGTCGGGTCCATAGTAACTCGCGCCTATCGGCATAAAGTTTCCATAGTACGTCATACAAAATATTTTTTATTTTCAAAAAATAACATGCATGGTTCGATAGTACTACTATAGGTAAATCGTTCTGCTGCGGGAAAACAACCACTAAAATTTCACGTGGTATATAAAAAACTCAAAGGTGAAAAAACTGACTGACACGGTGATCTATCAACGCACAGCCCAAACCACTGGACGGATCGGCCTGAAATTTGGCATGCAGGTAGATGTTATGACGTAGGCATCCGCTAAGAAAGGATTTTGATAAATTCCCACCCCAAGGGGTTAAAAAAGGGGATGAAAGTTTGTATATAATAATACTTCTTAACGCGAGCGAAGCTGCGGGCAAAAGCTCGTTGGGAATTAAAACTATACTTATCTCCAAAACTACTGAACCAATTTTGATTAATCTTGCGCTATTCCCTAAGCTGAAAAATACCTAGTGGCTAGTACAACAAAAAAAGAATTAAGTAGTAAGTACGGAAATCGGAATGGTAATTCCAGAGATATCCGAACACAAACATATAACATACATATTACATAATTACATACATACCTACTTACATACATAGTACGTATACACTTTTGAAAGGCACATTAATTGTTCAGACGCTGATATAGACTAACAATTATACTAAAAATTGGCAGTTCTGGAAATATTACATACATACGCGTCGAATCGATATCCTCCTTTTTTTGAAGTCGGTTAAAAAGAACGTCAAAAATGCTTGTAGCAAACAGTGCATCAAGTTTATTTCTTACATTACTGAAATTCTGTTCACTTTGACATTAATTGTGAACACGCTGTATACAACACCCTTGATGAGAGCGATGTAGCAGGTATCAAGGGGTTTCGAAATACAGAGCTATATTTCAGCGGTAAATTAAACCGACTACTTTCAAAAGTACACATCACTCTCTGACATTGCGATGTCATGATCTAACTGCAAATTACTGTTTGACGGTCTTACGTGTATAATTTATAGATCTGACTTTATTATGTTTTGAATTACTATTATGTTGTAATTAATAAAAATTGGCCAAGTTCGAGTCGGACTCGCGCACGAAGGGTTCCGTACCGTTATTGAGCAGAAATAGGCTAAAAGTTGTGTTTTTTGTATGGGAGCCCCCCTTAAAATTTAATTTTATTTAAATATTATTATTAATTAAAGTACACATATATTTATGGCATCTGTGAAAATTTCAAGTGCCTACCTGTTGCCATTATTGATATCGAGCAAAAAAGGTTGAAAAAATCACGTTTGTTGTACGGCAGCCCCCCTTAAATATTAATACTATTTTGTTTTTAGTACTTGTTGTTATAGCGGCAACAGATATACACAATCTGTGAAAATTTCAGAAGTCTAGCTATAGCGGTTCTTGAGATACAGCCTGGAGACATACAGACAGACGGACAGACGGACCCGTTTTTACCCTTTGGGTACGGAACCCTAAAAAGGATAATCAAAAACTTAAATACTTGACCAACTAAACGGTAATTTTAATTAAAAAAACTCGACTACATTTTGATAAATATGTACCTAGAGTCATTTTCACAGGTAACAAGAATCTTTAACGACACCTCTCAAACTAACATCCATCCAGTTTGTAGAGCGTGCCAAAAATCATACGTATTATATGGTATTATTAATATGTGTATGTTGCAGTTATCTAGTTGAATCTGCCATTTGATTGAATTACTTGCGAATTCATTGAATGAAACCATCTAATTTACAGTTACTTGACGGGTTAGCTTTAGCTGGACGTTAAATGTTACAATCAAATTGACGAGTACTTAAATTATATATTTCATTTAGGGCCTGTTTCACCACTTCCTGGTAAGTGCCGAATAGGCTATCCACCAATAACTTGACAAATCGAGTATGGAGTATCATACTCGATTTGTCAAGTTATTTGGTGGATAAAGTAATATACAATATAAAGTAATATAAACTGTCAAAAAAGTTGTGAATAGCCTATTCGGCACTTTATCAGGAAGTGGTGAAATAGGCCCTTAATCAAATAGTAGATTCAACAAGATGACTGCGACATGTAATCAACATGTAATACATACCTTGTCTTTAAAGGACCTCTTTTCAACATAGAATAACAAACTTTTAAGATTTGAAACTAACAAGTGCAATTTTAATAAGAACCTAGTTTCGTTATAATTTATTCCGTTGAATAAAACCCTTTTTCATCAGTCGGATAACAGTTGCAGCATACATAATTATTATGGAGAGAAGGATGCTGCATTTACGGTGACTGCACAGGAATAATGGTCGTCAAAGACATAGGTTGCTTTTGAGTCAGTCTGTTTTCTGCTAGTCGTTACAGAAAGAAAAGTTTACAATAGAATATTATGTACATAATAGCAGATAAATGTAATGTATGAAATGGCTTCATTGCCAAATAATAAGATTGTTAAGTTAGAGTCAGTCAAAACTACAACCTAGTCGAGGCGTTGCTAAGCATTTTTGAAAAGCGATTAAAACTAAACTTTATTTAATTTTTTGAAAGTATAAGTTTCGTAGGCGTGCTACGAGCCCGCGTAGACCCTCTACACAAGTCTACGGCAGCTACGAAAACGTAGCACGTACTACGTACTTTATATTTTTAAACTTTTTCAATGAAAACGATTTTAATACATGCTTTTATCCTGTCTAGTGAAAAGAGAGAGAGAAAGGGATACAGAAAGAAAGAGATAGGAAGTTTTAAATTATGTTACATTGATTGGCACACATTTTAAATTACAATTTTTTCTAATCGGATTAAGTATAGTTTTTACCTTCTTAGGTAAGTAATTTTTTATTGTTGCGAATACACCATACCACACGACTAACTAGAAGGAGAGTTGTAAGGTATTTTACAAGTTACAATATTAGGGCAAAAAAAAAATTCACACTGCTAGTTTTCCTAGTCGGATTATAAGCTTATTACAAAATTAGTAAGTTAAAAACCTTTCATAGTAAGTACCTAGCTATTGATTATTAATAATTATTATAAATATTGCAGTACTAAGGTCTAAGAGTGACTAAGCCTAAACTAACGCGCGTGTCAAAGTGTTTTACTCGAGTTTGGTCAGTTTTTATGCCTCCCGATCGGTTTGGATAAAAACCTGCAAAAGAAACATCAACGAAACTATACTACTCAAAAATCACATCTATCACGTACGCACAAGGCACACATTCGCCTAAAAGTGTTTAAACTAAATCGCTCCAAAGAAATGACTGCCATTACTCATAGTTTTGGAGGCAATAAATTTGATTTTCATGTTTCACCATCTGTTTCACTGTGTTCCGTGTTTACATTATGTAAGTGGATCCGCTTTCTATTATAAATGGCAGAAAACACTTTTTCAAACAGGTATTTTCGATAACAAAGGTGGCAACGTTTATGGCAGAAGCCATAAGTTTGAACTTATAGAAAAACTTGTTTATCCCGCTGGAAATGTACACTTTTCCGGAATCCCCTATATCCTTTACCGGGACTCAAAGCACTTCATATAAATTTCAGCAAAATCTGTTCAGCGGTTTAGGTGTGAAAAAGTAACAGACAGACAGACACACTTTCGCATGTCTGACAAAAAACAAGCACGCTTAGTATACAGGATGTAACAAAAATAAGTGATAATACTTTAGGGTGTGTGCGTGTTTCTTGTAGAGACTAGAGAGTTCACTGTGAAAGTAGCAGCGCTGAAAGACCAAATTTTTTTTCAC
The DNA here is from genome assembly GCA_905404155.3 of Plebejus argus. Classification (NCBI taxonomy): domain Eukaryota; kingdom Metazoa; phylum Arthropoda; class Insecta; order Lepidoptera; family Lycaenidae; genus Plebejus; species Plebejus argus. Next base: position 3,088,945 of record FR989945.1, read on the forward strand.
TTTTGTATGGGGAAACTCGTGAAGTCGTGACGCTCGGGCCACTGCTCATACAAAAGTAAAAAAAATTCGTCTTTCAGCGCTGCTACTTTCACAGTGAACTCTCTACAAGGAATACGTACACACCCTAAAGTATTACTTATTTTTGTTACACACTGTATAATCATTAGCTGTGTAAATATCTTATATTAGTGTGTGTAACATAATAATGTCTGTGTATGCGAATTATTCACAGACGTTGGTTAATGCAAAGACTTCTATTTAATCAGTTTAAATAGAAGTCTTTGGGTTAATGATGTAGTTATGAACATACATAGTGAAGAGTATTACGAGCTCAAATCTAGCCCGCTAAATAGGTATTGATTTTGACTTAACTAACTAGCTAGCTTGTACTAAGCGGTAAAACATTGAAAATGTACTTACCTGATGTAAAACTATACTATAGTTTGTACAGAGTGTAACAAAAGTAAGAGTGTAACTTTCACATTATACAGCATGACTGGTGAGACAATACCGATACTTAAGGAGAGTATTCAGTACTCGATTCTCATTATAATTATGTAATAAAATTAGGTACTTAATTTTTGACAAAATTCCCCTTTAAGGGCCGCTTATTCCAAATTCACGTTTCTAGAATGAGTTTTTTTTAAAGAAAGCGTCGTTCAAAAAAACTGAAAAATATATACATATTGTATAGATGCATCTTTTAACTAGTGCTTTCATTGGATAGAAACACAATACAGATAATTTTGCTCGATAAAAAAAATCGATTTTAAAAGCATTTTGAGTTTTATAGGACTTACAGAGACTCAATCAAAAAATAATTTGCACAGTTCGATAGCTATTCAAATTTAAGAGGGAAATCATTGGATAGATGTTTAGTTATAATATTTTTTATCTAAGTAAAAAGGTTTTTTCTCCTATTTCGCCCTATCATGGACGCGGCGAGCGTCGTAACCGCCACCGTACAAGGCGCGCTGATATGAATGTTATTTTAATGACATTTACGTCGATATTCGCACTGACAGAAATCGACCTGCTAATTTACGAATAAACTGCCCTTAAACATATTATGAATCATGGACACTAAACTTAGTGAATTACTATGCGGCCAGCGCGGCGTCATGCGCCCCGCGCCGCGCGCTACTCCTTCCGCGCGCGATGTCCATGCGTTGGGTAAATGATTATTTAACTTTAAGTTACATTTACTCAGTGATCAATTGCTATTTTTTTTTTTCAACTAATATAATAGCCAAATATCACGTCCTCGAGTATTGAACATATGTCTCACTAGTCATGCTGTACACTAGTAATGGGAATTAATGCTATTTTCTATTAATTTGATTAACATGCTTATTTTGATGTCAGCATGCTAAGTATTATATAATACACATCCTAAATTATCATCACTTAATGATGACTTCACTCCACTAAAATTAACTTTGATTGAGACTTGAGTGTAGCTGCTTTAGAGAGTCCTTTATCACTATGACTTTTAAAATTGTGAAAATCCAGTTGGAAGTTTCGCTAATCTTTGCAGCAAAACGTACGCTTCCCATGGGATTCACAGATCCACGTGCTGTCGTGTGCTGAGCTAGTATTTTTAAAGTTGTTTAAATGCGCTAGGAACATTAGCATAACAAAACAGGCGGACCAGGCTCTACGACAAATAAAATTTGTTTTCATGAATCCGGAATGAGGCGGTGTCAATACAAGTCTTTGTGCACAAATGCAAGCGTAAACTACACAACACAGGATATATTATTATGTCACTAGTTGACCCGGCAACGTTGTTTTGCTATTTATAGTATTTCTACTTCATCAGTTGATACAGAATCTTACCCCCTTGAGGGGTAGAGTTTATACACCAGATGTTGAGTTGGAAGAAGACAAATATATCTGCGAAAACCGTATCTGACCCCTTTTTTGTCCCCTTAGAGGGGTGGGGGGAAATTTTTTTATACACCAGATGTTAAGTTGGAAGAAGACAAATATATCTGCGAAAACAGCTTTCAAATCAGATCAGTAGTTTTCGTGTGATAGTGGAACAAACATACAGACAGACAGACAAAAAACTAACCACATTTTTGGCTTCTATAGCGATCTAGTGACACCCCCCGCTTATTATTTTTTTAATATCTTTAATGTACAGAATTCACATTTCTACAGTTTTATTATAACATGTATATGTCGCAGTCATCTGGTTCAATCTGTGATTCGAATTTCGATTGAATGACTAGCGTATTCATTGAATGACACCGTTCTATTGAATGACTGAAGGACAACTAGTCAAGACGCTGACTGTAACGTTTAACGTCTTGACTAAACGTCATCATAGTGAAGTCGTTAAATGGAATGCTATGATTTTTTTTAATATTTGTTGGTGGCATACTAATAGGTTAATCTAGAAACTGACTTCAATTATGAGGCGACGGCTACTTCTGGGTGGTTTACAAAAAAAATAACCACGATGGCTAATGCCATCTAACCTTACCAAATCCAATTGTATTGGACAGACGAAGTAATAAATACATTGCTATTAATTACCTAAGAATTATATACTGTTCTTATACATTTCCTATTCCATTAAAAATAAATACATTCAATTACCTGACTAATTTCATATCCGCTCTCTTCAAAGGGGTATGTTAAAAATCGCTAACTAGTTGAACGTTGAGTGACGATTGTTCAATCAACGTTCGGCCGAGTCATTCAATTGAATGGAGTCATTCAATGAATGCGCTGGTCATTCAATCGAACCGCAGATTGAACTAGATGACTGCGACATATAGATACGTAATGTCTGTTACCATAAAGGTACAAGTTGGAAGCCGGCTACATGAAGCGGCAGCAGACGACGTGTCGTCGCGACACTACTGGTTTCTATGTATTTCTATGAAAAGTGTCGCTCGCTTCGTGTCGCTAACTGCGGAGGGTATTTCATAGAAATACATAGAAACCAGTAGTGTCGCGACGACACGTCGTCTGCAGTTGTCGCGTGTCGCTCGGTTTTAACTTGTACCTTAAGGGTCAATTCAGACCGCAACGCGACGAGGCGAGGCGCGACGCGACGCGACCTAAATTTGTATGGATTTGACAGATGTCGTCAGCTTGAGACGTCTTGCGAATCTGTCAAATCCATACTAATTTAGAAATGCATCTACACGTCGTGTTGCGGTCTGAATTGACCCTATGGCTCGATTTACTGCGTCCGCACGAACGAACGGTTTTGCCGCGAGATAGCAAGCTATTATATTATGTAAATAGCGGTAGGTACATTCGCGGATACCGAGCCTAATATATTACAAAATGTAGCCGCAACTTCGTTACGCTGTTGTTCGTTTATCGTGCGGGGACCGTATATTTTTCCGGGATAAAATGTATCCTTATGTCCTTTCGTTGTACCTTATTTTAGCAAATAAATGATTTCTATTCTATTCTATTTCCCGTCTCTAAAATTATCTCCATACAATATTTCAGAAAAATCGGTTCAACGGCTTAAGCGTGAAATGCTAGCATATTTTCAACGCAGAAAGTAGTTAAATAATAATAGAACAATAGACTAGGTGAACATGCTGCAGGTAAAAAACATGACGCTTCAACTCAGCGCCAGTGTGAGTTGAGCCTTAGGAAAAGTTAATATAAATCACGAAGTTTCTTGATTTCCTTATCATTTCCTTAGCTCCATTCTCTATTTTCCCGTTAAAGTTGCAATCGTTAATAAAGGCGAGTCGGTGGATACGTAATGAAACAGATACTGCGATTGTTTACAGCTATGCAAAGTTTAATTGAATTCTGTTGAACAGATGTAGTATAGTTGTTTAAACGTTATAAAATGTGTTCTTTGAAGTATGTTGTTACATCTACAGCTTTAGTTATTATTAGATGACTCCCAAAAATTACATTTACCGAGCGGGAACCGTAAATTTTTTGGGACATAAAGTGTACCTATGTCCGACACTAGGCGACCGCGCCGGATAAAAGGGGGTCGAAGGCAAACAAAAAGGGGCGTATGTGCCGCCCCTTTTTTTCAACGCAGCCAGCACCCTGGGCGCCGTAGAAATTTCGCCCAAGGCGCTGGTGGAGCTAAAACCGGCACTGCCGATCAGTGACGGCTTACGACTACTTGATGCCCTAAGCAATCCATGCCTGTGTAAACCCTATCCGTATGTCAACTAGAATCGGTCTTTAAACTTTGAAGTTTTACCAACTAAAAACATTACTTTTATCCTAGAAACTTTTTTGGTGTGGTTTTATGGTGACGTGAGAGTGAGACGTGATACCCTAAGGACGGATGTTCTTTGTCCTTTTGTCCTTCTTCTGGTGCCCCCTCAGACGTGATGCTCTAGGCAATTGCTTAATTTGATTAAGGGTTAATCCGTCACTGCTGCCGATAATACGTAAGAAAAGCTCACACAATGCGTCGCGGAAAGTAATTAATGAAAACTGCTATGGAAGTTAGGATTAAGTTAATAACTAAAGATTAAAATAAAAACTAGGACGGAGCGTTTTGAATGACATATATTCACACGAAAAAAAACAGGAAGGCAAGAGGCGTAGACAATGTCATAGATTACAGATCAACATCATAAAAATGCGTTCATTATACAAAGGAAATAATATTAGGATGCGTTCATATTTCATCATGCTCCCTTGAACGCAGACCCATGCCAATCAGGAACTGATGATGCTTCGGTTTTGCCAAGGCTTTGGTCAGGCAGTCAGCGAGCATCATGTTTGTAGGTATATATTCAACGTGGATGTCACCGGACTTGACCTTGTCTCGTATGAAGTGGTGACGTACATCAATATGCTTGCTCCTAGTATGATAAGCAGAATTACCTGTAAGTTTAATTGCACTTTGATTATCACATAATAAAGTTATACTAGTAGCCTTAGTGGAAGGCCACAATTCACAGTGTAATTGTCTCAGCCACAGAGCCTCCTGAGTCGCAGCTGAGATAGACATGTATTCTGCCTCGGTAGTTGACAGAGCAATAGTTTGCTGCCTCTTTGAGTTCCAAGATATGGCAGCATCTTGACACATAAAAACATATCCAGTACATGATCTTCTTTCTTCTGTACAGGATGCCCAATCAGAGTCACAGTATCCTACAATTTCCTGATTAACAGTACTTTTGTATAATATCTTTAGATTCTTAGTTCCTTGAAGATAGCGAAATACTCTCTTTACTGCTATCCAGTGTTCTGATGTAGGATTTTTACTGTAACGGCTAAGTGTATTTACAGCATAGCAAATGTCTGGGCGTGTTCCCTGAGATATATACAATAGGCAACCTATGGCTTCTTGATAGGGTACATCCACTGAAACATTATCTGAAAATTTTAGGTCACACTCCATCGGCGTTCCCACAGGTTTGCATGACTCCATTCCAAATCGCTCCAGTACATTTTCTATGTTTTTAGTTTGATCTATGTAAATTCCATTTTCATCATATTGAATTCGCAGACCAATATAGTAAGTAGCTTTTCCCAAGTCCTTCATATTAAAATTTCTTAATAAATTACTTTTAATATCATTTGCAAATTCTGCATTGTTATAAAACAGTAACAGGTCATCGACATATACAGTTAATAACAGTATATTTTCTTCAGTATGAACATAGTAAACACATGGATCCAACTGTGACTTTTTAAATCCAATTTTAAATAAGTACTTATCTAATTTTTGATTCCATGTTCTACTTGCCTGTTTCAAGCCATAAATGCTTTTGTTCAGTTTACAAACTTGATCTCCCTTTTCATAATTAGGTGGTTGTGTCATGTACAACTCTACATTAAGTTCACCTTGCAAGAAGGCTGTAACGGCATCCAGCTGTTCAATCTGTAGGCGATATTTAGCTGCCATTGCAAGAAGATATCTGATAGATGTTAGGCGTACTACAGGTGCATAAACATCATTATAGTCAATTCCATATACCTGTTCATATCCTTTTATTACCAATCTCGCCTTATATTTAGTAATACTTCCATTTGCATCTAACTTAGTTTTAAAAACCCACTTACATGGTATTGCTTTCTTTTCAGGCGGCAACTTACAGAGCGTCCAGGTATTGTTTTCTATTAACGAATTATATTCAGAATCCATTGCATTTTTCCATTCCAGTGCATCTTTACTCTCCAAAGCTTGCTTTACAGTCTGAGGGTCAGGCGTCAGAGCACTATTCTTCAATATATTTTGACACAGGTAAGTAGATGGTGTCTTATTCTTTCTCGGTCTCAGGTTGTGGCTGATGGAGGCGGTGGAGCTCAGGTTGACATCATGTTCAGGTACGTAATCTTCATCTTTATCATCTTCATAACATAAACTATCATTATCTACGACTGTACTAATACTTTCATATGAACTTCCATCATTTTCTATGGTTTCATCTACGCTATCAGTCTTTTGTTCTTCACTAGGTATACTCTGAAATGGCACAAGTGCAAAATCCTTCTTAATAACTTCCTCTAAAAATACTACATCTCTACTTCTAACTATTTTTCCTTGTTCTTTATCATATAATCTGTAGCCTTTAGATTCTGGACAATAACCTACAAATATTAATTCCTTTGACTTACAATCCCATTTTTGTCTCTTTTCTTTGGGTATATGCATCATCGCCGGACAACCAAAGATTTTCATGTGTTGTAGGTTAGGCTTCACACCTGTCCACATTTCTTCCGGAGTTCTAAAATTTAATAATTTAGTTGGTGAGCGATTAATTACATAAGCTGCAGTAGCAACTGCTTCTGCCCAGAATTTCTTTGGCAAATTAGCATCAATAAGCATACATTTGGCTCGCTCAACCAGAGTACGATTCATTCGTTCACTCATACCATTCTGCTCGGGTGAATATGGAACAGTGAGCTGCCGTTTGATACCAGATTCTTTACAGAATTTATCAAATGCTTCATTAACATATTCTTTCCCGTTGTCACTTCTCAATGATTTAATCTTAGTCTGTAGCTGGTTCTCGACAAGTGTCTTAAATTCTTTAAAGTAACTGAGAACTTGAGATTTAGAATGCATAAAGTAAACAAATACCTTTCTCGAGTAGTCGTCTATGAATGTGACATAATATCTGGCACCGCCGAGAGACTTTTCCTCCATGGGGCCGCATACATCCGAGTGTATTACCTCCAGAAGGCCTGAAGCTCTTGTACCAACATTCTTGAATGGTTTTCTTGTTTGTTTACCTTGTAGACAAGTATTACATGTCATATTTTTCTCCTGTTTAATCTCTAAATCTATTCCTGTAACAGACTGATTAAGTTTCTGTAAATTTTTATAATTCATATGACCCATTCTTTGATGCCACAAGTGAGCGGAGGACAACAGAGCAAAAGTTTCATTATTTATTACATATAGGTTATTTTGCATATATCCTGTCATAACTAACTTTGAATTATGGTATATTCTGCAACAATTCTCATCAAACTTTACTTTACAGTTATTTTTAGTGATCTGATGTATTGACAGCAAATTTACAGCCAAATCTGGAATATACAACACATTTTTTACCTGTACAGTGCCAATTAATTTCTTAGTTTGTCCATCAAAGCTTTGTATATTTACTTTGCCGCAGCCTTTCACAGGCAATGTTTTGTTATCAGCAACACTGATATGGCTTATTGAAGCAGGTTCAAAATCATAAATCCAGTCCTTATTGTTAGTCATGTGCATTGCAGCCCCCGAGTCAAGGTACCAGCAGCCTTTTGTTAAGATAGGGGAGGCAGAAAAAGCAGCGACAAACCCAGAAGTCTCATTCGACTTGCCTTCTTTCTTATAATTTGTAGTACTTTGACTTGAGCTTTGTGAGCGACAATATTTCGCAACATGCCCATATTTATTACATTTAAAACACCTGGGGCCTTTGCCTGAAGACTTACCAGCTTTTGCATTGTTTTTATAACTTTTGTAATTTGTATAAAAAGCACCGGAGTCATTTTCATTTTTGACATCTTGTAGTATCTTTGTTTTCACCAAATCTGTACTTATGGTCACACCTGAGCTTTCCATTGCCATTATCATGGGCTTGTAATTTTCTGGTAGCCCTGCGAGGAGGAGCGTACCCAGCCACTCTTCATCAACATGAAACCCAATGTTCCTGAGCTTGTGTGCACAAGTTATTACTTTATTTACATAGTTCTCTACATTACCACAGCTTTCCAGATCTGTAGTAATCAGCTCTCGCAACAAACCAACCCTTCTTGTCAAGCCGGAGTCATCAAAAGCCTTACTCAAATTGCACCATACTTCTTGGGAAGTTTTTGCTTCTTGAATATGGATATAATTGATCGGATCTACCAATAATATAATTTTTGACTTGGCTTTGATGTCTTCACTTGGGGTAAACTTGGATCCTTCCTTAGGTTCAACGCATTTCCAGAGTTCTTCATGTTCTAGGTACGTCTTAACAGCAAAACTCCAAGTGGCGTAATTGTCACGCCCTTTTAATTTTTCTATTTGTACCATGCTTCCATTCGTTGCCATTATTGAGTTTATTTCGGTGCTGAAAGAAAATACCTGAAACCTCGCGAAATTACTAAAGCCGGATTGAGGTTATATAAGCCACAAATTACTTTACTTCGCGGAACTATTTTCCTAATTCTAACTATCCGGGCGTCAAAAGGCCCATAACCTAATGAAAACTGCTATGGAAGTTAGGATTAAGTTAATAACTAAAGATTAAAATAAAAACTAGGACGGAGCGTTTTGAATGACATATATTCACACGAAAAAAAACAGGAAGGCAAGAGGCGTAGACAATGTCATAGATTACAGATCAACATCATAAAAATGCGTTCATTATACAAAGGAAATAATATTAGGATGCGTTCATATTTCATCAGTAATCGGCGAAGACACTCTTTGAGATGAGACAAAAGACACAGAAGGTGCAGAAATATTACACTCTTTTTAACTGGGGCTATATTATCCGGAATTTCTCTGGGAACAAGGCTCGCTTCAAAAAACACAAGCCTATACCAATTTATTGTACTTGGTTGAATTTATACTTTATAACCTAAAAATCATAAAAAAGATAAGAAATATGTAATTAAAACATAATAATTATTTATTAATTTTAATAGTATTTAAAAAATAATTCTGCGACTCACGATTTACAATAGTCGATATTCGATAAATACCTTCTGAAAAAAAATCTCATACGTATGATAATATTTTATAGGAAATAGTGTTTTTTTTTAATTGACCTAGGTCATATACTTCTGCGTGTAATCGCTTGGCATTTTATATTTAAGGTGTACACTAAATAAACTTTATCCTGTTAAATTTTTAAACTTACAGAAACAAGTTTTGAAACAAAATTTTTTTAACAGTTTAAAAAATAAAGGAGCTGATGACGTGCAGGGCTGAGGCCTGCCAGGTCATGGCCATTGCTCTTAGCATGACATAAATCGTAAGTATACAAATTTCTAGCCTTACAGAGCGACCGTTACTCAAAAGGTTCACTAGCTCTTGGACTAGTTGATAGTGGAAAGTTGTATAGTATGAGTTGTGATGTGTCGAGACTTGAGCTCCGCTAGCGCCCGCCTCATGCAACTTCCTGTAGTAAATTACTTACTCGTACATGTCTCGCAAATTCATGTAGACAGTCTTTGTTTACTGATTTTAGGGTTCCGTATCCAAAGGTTTACCCTTATAGCCCATAGTAGACACTGTACGGTGCAAAGAGAATATAATTGCACTATCAAAGAGAATATAATCAGTAATCACTATGTTTTAGTACGGTGTTGCAGAATTTTTTTTTTGGCAATGTAACCTGGCACTTGAACTACGATAGTATGTTGTTGAATTTATACTTTTTAATAATAATTTCACAAATTAATAATAATATGATCTAATCATTAGATTTCACATTAGATTCTAATGTTGTAGATGTCTATACGAGATGTCGTAGCGCCTCTACGAATGTTGTTCAGAGAAGTTGATTCATAGGCAGATGGCGGACCTTCGCAATTTGGTCGTGTTATATCAAACCCCCCACCGACTCACGAGTAATATTGAATTTACATAATCCATCCAACCAAATGAGGTAGTAACACCATTCGCCCATGAATAAATTTCTTCTATGGTACATCGCAGCAACATTTTTCGGGAACAATACTATATTTGCTCAGAGACTGGGCTTCTGCATCACTCCCAAATTGAGAATAGTTTTTACGAAATCGTGAGGTGATCCGGCAAACATTGTTCTGATAAGCGCGATGTAGGTGTCTCCCAGACAGACGCGGGCAGCGGTGGCGGTGGCGGTCAGTTGTTTGTACGCCTCCGTGGTCTAGTGGTACAGAGCGCGGCTCTTGACTCGGAGGTCGTCGGTTCGATTCCCGCGTTGAAAACATGTTATTTCCAAGTTTGGTTAGGACAATGCAGGCTGATCACCTGATTGTCTGACAAGTAAGATGATCCATGCGTCGGATGGGCATGTAAAAAGTCGGTCCTGCGCCTGATCTCTCGCCGGTCGTGTCGGTCTGCCGTCCCACTGCGTTATGAGAGTAAAGGAATAGAGAGTGCTCTTGTGTTCTGCGCACACACTTGGGCACTATAAAATTACTCCTGCGTAGCTGGCCTGGTTTCAATGAAACCGGCCACCGTCACCGAAACCGGTGTGGGAGCTATTATTATTATTTGTACTGCCACCGCCACCGCGTGTGTCTGTGTCGTTCCTAGAACTCTCAAGTCATCCAACTGACTGCCACCGCCACCGACACCGCTGCCCGCGTCTGTCTGGGATAGTGGTGGTTAATATAACGTATAGCTAAAAAAACTAGCGCGCTATTTCTTTACAACGTGCGCTATAAATTTATGCATAAGACGCTATAACGTTATAACGTATAGCGTCAAAACTAGCGCGCTTGAAAAACAACGAGTCAAGAATCGTTATTCGTTATAACGTATAGCGTCAAAACTCAAAACTAGCGTTATAACGTATAGCGTCAAAAATAGCGCGCTTGAAAAATGTAGCTTATTCGATGTAGCGTGCTAGGCAAATATAGCCGTTAGGAACACCACTAGTCTGGGAGACGCCTTAAGCCTGAGCTCTGCTAACGTTATTTCAAGGATTTAAATTGACATTGGAAAAGGAATTGACAAAGATAAAAAATATTTGAACGATCGAAAGTTTTCAATAGGATTTATTTTTATATTTATAGGCTAGATGACGCCCGCGAATCCGTTGCGCCAAAATTCGTTTATCGCGCAGTAACCGTACATTTTTCCGCGACATATCTGCATAACACCAACACCAAGACGTATCTGCATAACAAACATCAAAATCGGTTCAGTGGTTTAGCATAAAAACGTAACAGACAAACACACTTTCGGATTTATAATACAGCATGACTGGTGAGACATTACCGATACTAATGGAGAGTACTCGGTAGTCGATTCTCATTATAATTATTATGCAATAAAATAATTAGGTACTTAATTTTTGACAAAATTTGCCTTTAAATAAATGAATCATGGACACTTATTAAATTACTATGCAGCCGGCGCGGCGACGTGCGCCCTGCGCCCCGCGCTACTCCTCCCGCGCGCGGTGACCGCGTGCGTTGGTTAAATATAATTATTTAACTCTAAGCTACATTCACTCAGTGATCAATTGATTTTTTTTTTCAGCTAATATAATAGCCAAATATCACGTCCTCGAGTATCGAACATGTCTCACCAGTCATGCTGTTTAAGTAAGTATATTATGGATGAAGCAAGTAGAATTATGAATGAAACATTTTGTAAAAGCACCGTTTCCAATACTGAGCAAGTTACAAGTTTCGTAAGCGCGTTGTGTACGCCGCTTCGACAAATCAATTACAAGTTCTCCGCATCTCGCTAACTTAAATAATGTCTACAGTTTATACGAAAGTCTCGTCTCTTAGACAAAGGGAATTTCTTTTGACTATTTTTATTTCATTACTTTAGTTTACTGTCAACCAGGGGTTCCCAAACTTATTTAGTACAAGTCACTGATGTCTACTAAACAAGTACGCTGGATTGCTGATACACGCCTGCTTTTTGTGCCTATTTGAAGCGGAATCAGCGCCCCCATTATTCGGGTAGAGAACTAAATTTGACGTAACCACAACCAATAACAACCTTGTCATCACTAGTATTAGATCCAAGCACTCTCACTACTGCTATCAGCGCCAATATGGCGGCTTTCAAACGTCATTTATACGTCAGATTTAGTTCTCTACCCGAATAATGGGGGCGCTGATTCAGCTTCAAATAGGCACAAGAAATATCTGTCATTTCAAAGGGAATCAGCTATCCAGCGACAGGACCAGCGTACTTGTTTAATAGACATCAGTGAGTACAAGTACGCTGGATAGCCTTTGAAATGACAGCTATTTTTGTGCCTATTTGAAGCGGAATCAGCGCCCCCATTATTCTGGTAGAGGAACTAAATCTGACGTAAAAATGACGTTTGAAAGCCGCCATATTGGCGCTGATAGCAGTAGTGAGAGTATTTGGAACTAATACTAGTGATGACAACTGTTGTTATTGGTTGTGGTTACGTCAAATTTAGTTCTCTACCCGAATAATGGGGGCGCTGATTCCGCTTCAATCAGGCACAAAAAGCAGGTCTGTATCAGCAATCCAGCGTACTTGTATAATAGAGGTCAGTGTTTATAATGTACAAAAAAGTAAGTATGTCATTGTATCTGTCAATGACACGTGTGACATATCGACAGACAGCTGTCAACTGTCAAGATCAAATTTAAAAAAAAAGTTCTTTTGAAAAGTGGTAACCTGTGGGGTACACGTTTAAATTGTAAAATTAAATTTAATTTAATTTACAAACGAAAATGAGTGAAACTCTTCAATTAAGGGGTCTCCTCAGAGGACACAATGGCTGGGTCACCCAAATCGCAACCAATCCAAAATACCCGGACATGATACTGTCATCTTCCAGAGGTAATTTCTTCATTATTTTAATCCAATGTAATCTGGCTAAAATCGTGTAAGACTAAACGCAAATTTCCATTTATTCAACCGTTACAATACAGGGAACGTGATTTCGCCTATATTTTGCTTATAGTTTGTATCTGATATGTTTTATGATGATTTTTTCTTTGCCACGCGAAACCTGAGCGGCAAGCGGATATGGGTCTGATATTATGTTTAAACCACCGCTAATCTAGGTCGCATTATTTACCATTATTGATGAAAACAATCATTTCCAGACAAAACCCTCATCGTATGGAAGCTCACTAGGGACGATTCCGGCTACGGTGTCCCACAGAAGCGTCTGTACGGTCACTCCCACTTCATCTCGGACGTGGTGCTGTCCAGCGACGGCAACTACGCCCTTTCCGGCTCGTGGGACAAGACCCTGCGACTCTGGGATCTTGCCGCGGGAAAAACCACTAGGCGTTTCGAAGACCATACTAAGGTGTGACGGAACTTTGTTCTTCAACTTGTGTTCTTGTTGTAGTGCCGATACGCGGCAGAAGATGTGCCTTAAGTTAGGCAGAAGATGTGCCGATGCGCGGCAGAAGATTGTTTGTTTGTGCCTATGCGAGGCAGAAGTCTAGACGGATGGACTACTTCCTTACACTTTGTAAGTCTGTAGAGCTAGACTGCCTGTTCACTTTATGAGTAATGCACTATTATTTTTCGAGGAGCATACTGTAAAACAATCACATAATAAACAAAAAATCATAATAGTTATACCTTTGCTAAGCATAGAAGTAGCAGTAGAATAAGGTGGTTGTATAACAGGCCCCAAATATCCATAACCATTGCCGAGTAGTTAGTTTAACTCTTTTGAATGTCAAAATATTATATTGGACTGTATTTATTCGACAATTAATATTTGTTATCTTATATAGGATGTACTGTCTGTGGCATTCTCCGTGGACAACCGTCAGATTGTGTCTGGCTCTCGGGACAAGACCATCAAGCTGTGGAACACGCTGGCGGAGTGCAAGTACACTATCCAGGATGACGGCCACTCTGAATGGGTGTCCTGTGTCCGCTTCTCACCCAACCAGGCCAATCCCATCATCGTCTCTGCTGGCTGGGACCGTGCTGTCAAGGTAATTGAGGTTCTTTAAAAAAATTTCATTCATTAAAGACTAGAAAGATAAGGCATATTTATGCTGATGTTGGAAGGTAAAGATAGGCATAAAATATATCTACGAAACAGCAAAGAAATTAATTTAGTAAGTCTTATATTTAATTTTATTTATTCCTTTTCAGGTCTGGCACTTGACCAACTGCAAGCTGAAGACCAACCACCTGGGTCACTCTGGCTACCTCAACACGGTGACAGTCTCTCCTGATGGCTCTCTGTGCGCGTCCGGCGGCAAGGACATGAAGGCCATGCTGTGGGACCTGAACGACGGCAAGCACCTCCACACCCTCGACCACAACGACATCATCACCGCCCTCTGCTTCTCGCCCAACAGATACTGGCTCTGTGCTGCATTTGGACCTTACATCAGAATTTGGGTAAGAAAACATTTAAAACCTGTTTAGTTGGAGTACACACTTCAAAGAATACACACAACCATTTGTCATGTCTAAAAACGGCATGTACAGATGATACAGTATGATACAGTCTGTCTCCAGGCTGTATCTCAAGACTCGCACTTGGCCGAAACTTTTACAAACTTGTTATTTTTATATATTTACAAAAACTATTTTTACAGGACTTGGAGAGCAAGGAAATGGTTGAGGAACTCAAAGCTGAAGTTATTGACAAGCACTCCGCCAACGCCAACCCTGAGCCACCAAACTGTCTCTCCCTGGCGTGGTCTACTGACGGACAGACACTGTTCGCTGGTTATTCTGACAACATCATCCGAGTCTGGCAGGTCTCAGTGTCAGCCCGATAAAAATCTTGACAACCAGAAATATATTAAGATCTTCATGATTACTTTATTGTAATACGTTTTGTATATATAAGTCTGTAAATAAATTATAGTATTGTAAGGCAATTCTATTGTTACTGCCCCCCACCTTTTATCTTGAATTTGAATTTCAAAAGCATAAAGTATAAATAGACTGATATAATCGTCTGTAGAGGTCAAAAGAGTTATTAAGATGAAATCATTATTTTGTAAGTACACTACTTAGCAAAATGAAAAGTAGGTAATAACTTTAATAATAATGATTACAGTATGTATCTAACATAAACTTAAACTGTACCTAATAAAATACATTTTCATAACTGTTACTTATGAAGCATTATTTTATTTTCCGTGCGCCAGAGGTTGCTTGTAAGATTCCTTGCAACCTCTTGACGCAGCATATAGCGATACACTCGCCTTTTTGCTCATGCTTCAGTTTCAGTTCATGTAACTGTTGTCTTATCTCTATATATACTAGAACATGAGACCAGAATATTACTGGGGTGTTTGGTGGTCTTAATAACAATAAGGAGTCCAATGGTGCAATAACTAGTAATATTCAATATATTATATAGAGGTGTCCGACTGTCTATTCGTATCGGTTAGCAGTTAGCTCATTATGTAATGCAAGTTCAATGTCATACGATACGACACTCATATTATGTGCTCTGTACTCGTGTACTGGAATAATGAAACTCGGCTCATATTAACTTCAATGCTGTAATAGTAGACATGACGTATCCCGTTCCCTATATTCAATCTATCTCTAGTTTGACATACAACCGATCGCAGCTGACATAGAATTGACATAAAATATATGCAGCTAATGTCTAATGTGAGCTATTCCTATCTCAAGTAAGAGATAGATCAAATATTGGGAACGGCCGGTACGCTGGATAGCTGATAGCCTGAAATGACAGCTATTTTTTGTGCCTATTTGAAGCGGAATCAGCGCCCCCATTATTCGGGTAGAGGAACTAAGTCTGACGTAAAAATGACATTTGGAAGCCGCCATATTGGCGCTGATAGCAGTAGTATTTGAGTATTTGGAACTAATACTAGTGATGACAACTGTTGTTATTGGTTGTGGTTACATCAAATTTAGTTCTCTACCCGAATAATGGGGGCGCTGATTCCGCTTCAAATAGGCACAAAAAGCAGGTCTACAGTATCAGCTATCCAGCGTACTTGTATAAATAGAAATCAGTGTTTATAAAGCATGATCCATCAAAAACGTAGACCGAGGCTTATGCATTTTCTCTCATGGATTAAAGGGAAAAATATTTTTCTATAAACTTTAATATGCCTAAACGGCTGAACCGATTTTGCTGAAATTTGGTATGGAGATACTTTTGAGTCTCAGCAAAGGACAAAGACTATTTTTTATCCTGGAAAAATATACGGTTTCCGCGTGATATCCTTGACCACTCTCGTCGGCGGGATTCGAAAGGCTTGAGCTACCAACTCGCCCACCAGCCACAGAGGTCGCCAAAAGATGAATATGCTGTAGGCAAAAAGTATGACTTCATGAGTCATGACTCATGACGCTTTGACTCTCCTCCAGTGTAAGTGAACCTAACAATTAACAGTACCGAGATATTATTATAATTATTTAGTAATTATATTTAACGATTTGATTATAATAAATTAATAATTGCAAATGAAAATAATTTACATCATAATATGGTATAATATAATCCAATCCTTATGCTTACCTTATAATTTTATTTAAATTATGCATAATTATTGTTAATGTTTTCTTGCATCTTGCATATTTACCTAGCAGAGTTATGTAAAAAATTCTTTAGTTAGTAAACATAAGAACAATCTTATATGAAAAATTCACTTGATATAATAGAGGAGAAAAAATATATTTCCTTTAACATTTAATATGTAATAATAATATTTATAATTAATTTGATTTAAGGAGTGCCTCAAGGTTGAGTTCAAATTTCCTGAACCACTAACAACACCATGAAAATAAAACAATTATAATTGCATCATTTTGTATAAAATATAGATATTATTAGATTATAGATTTTGGTAGCATTGTAAAATTAAAGTATTTCAATTCTAGATTAAATAATACACATTTCCATAAGTTATATTACTCTGCTATTGATTGCATTTATCATAATATTACAGATATTATAAAACAGTCTTATATAGCCCTACACCTTATAATGCCAGTAATTTATACCATAACAAGTATAAATTGAGTTCATAATTATTATGTTATACATAAGAAATATATAATTCATGAATAATAATTTAAGATTTACATCATATCCTTAGCCTTAACCTTTTTTTAACTTCAATAGAAATAATATTATTAAAGCACCATTTTGAAAATGTTTTACCTCACAAAAAAATCATAAAATTGTAAAACCAATAAAAATGTGTTCCTTGTGCTTTCCTTAATGTAAGAATACTTTTTTAAATCAATGTCTTTGTAATACAAAAGTGAATCCCCTGTCCCATCATAAACTTATACCTTCTAAAAAATTAAAGATGTCTCTTTGGTCTGCCCTGTTGATCTAGAAGATGGTCATCCTTTACGACCTGCGGCCCGTCTCCTATCTTTGTATAAATAACATTTTTTAATAAATCTGTCCCAAAAGGTTCCATGGGAAAATCTACTTTAGAAGGCATCTTTTGTGGCAACGGAAGCCCTGTGACAAAGTTGTTGCTGCTAGAAGGAAACATCTGTTTTACCAAACATAGTACTTCCAGTACATTCTCCTCCAATAAATACAGACAGGCATTTGGCCCTGCATCAAACGTGTACGCCACTTTCAGTGACCCTTTCATGTCATTGTATGTGTGAATCATCCTTGTGATTCTATGAGAAACATCTGTCATGTACACAGAAGGTGGATAAGAGTCCTGGACGACTGCATGCATCTGATTGCTGTCTTTCATAGTTATTTCTGCGAATGTTTGAAAGTCTCTCTCCCTGATAGCATCACATATTTCCACAGTCCGTCGGGGAACACTATGTTTGATTCTATGCTGCATCAACTCTGACGTCTCCGCGCTGATCTTCATACCTTCTTTCGAGCTCACATGCTTTTTGGTGTCGGCGACTACCAGAATCAGAACTCGCATATCAGGCCAGTGCTTGGAGTCGACCACTTGAACGGCGACGGAGTCGCTTCCGTCGCTCCTTATGCCGGCTTTCCATTGCACGAAGCCGCCGTAAACACTTCTGCAAGCGCTACCCGAGCCCAGGCGTGCGATGGAACTGACATCTCCCGTAACTTTATACAATTTAGCCAGAGCACATACCAAGCAGGCGTACCCGGCCGCCGAAGACGCTAAGCCAGCGGCCGTTGGAAAGTTGTTTTCGGAACAAATGCGTACGTTCCAAGTCAGGAATTCATCGCTCACGCTCTTCTGTGATGCGGCTAGGAACTTTATAGCCCCCAAACATTTTTTCAGGCGTGGATTATCGAACGTTGTCCTACTCCCGTTCAACCAGATTTCATTTTCCGTTATATCTGGCCGAGCGCATACTGAAGTCATGGCACACATAACACCAGTGTCTAAAGTGCCACTCACTGAGTCATTTAACGGCAGTATCAAATTTTCATCGCGTTTACCCCAGTATTTAATAACAGCTATGTTAACTGGCGCTTTAACTGTAATTATTTCACTCATGTTTTACAATTTTAAATTCGAATTAAATACCGCGACGTCGATGCCCACAGTTGTCAAAAGTAAGTTGACGAATAAAAATTTGCACAAAAATGACATTATTGCTGACTGGCGACTGGACTGCTGTCATCTGACAGTGACATAGAATCATAAAGTTTTTTTTTTGACACCAATTTATTTTAATATGTCATAAAACTTATGTGCTCAGGCCAAGTCAGGCGCGCCCTATAATGGAAAATTTTCAGAGCTAGGTCATCAGGGCCTGTGAGGTAATTAATACATAAACGGATCACGATTCACGGAACATAGACCCTTAATTTATCTGACATTAATTTCATATCACTACTTGATACATTTTGTAAGCTCAATTCTCAAAAATCAATTCCGAACTGCATTCAAGTTTAGAGCGACCGCAGACTTACAATTTCAAGTTGGCCAACTACAGTCTGTCAAGAAAGTCATGACAGTTTTTATCACAGGTTTTTCAGGTTTTTACACAGATTAAGTATACATAGATGGATTCTTAGCTCGCCAGCGCGTGGCCATTTTATGCTTGTGTGCAATTGCTGTAGTGTGCGTGTAGGGATGGCGTATATCGATAAAAATATAAAATTAGACTACAGCTATCGACCAAGTCGACCATAATTTTATGTTATAGATTTTTATTAAACGACGTCAAAAAAGGAGGTTATCAATTCGACCTGCATGTTCAATTTAGGATATATTATGCTCATTAAATTAGAAGTCGCTTTCAATTTGGTGAAAAGGTATTTTTTATCTATTTATTAAGTGTATGAAAATACTTAAATACAGGGTGCAATTAAACCTTCCTGCCAAATTTTGATATATTGATCCTTGTTCAAAATAAAAATACACGTATTTTTCTTTTAATATAGTCACTCAGTACTAAAATGTTGAGAAATAGCTTCCGAAAGTTATCCTAAAAAACACAATTAAAATGGACACTACGCGTCGCCGGCGGGTGAGTGCGCGCGCGCCTCCCCCCCACGTCACCCCCGCTCATTCCCACCGCCACGAGTAACCGTTCTGCATCGATTTTAAATGGGATAAAATATGTCATTAAAAAAATAACACCCAATTTTTTTTTGCTAAATGACCTCTCCTAATGATACCTAAGCCCTGGAAAAAAATTGGCAGGATGGTTTAATTGCACCCTGTATAAACAAAATATTTAAGTATATAATTACACAAATAGTTAAAAATATACATAATATGTATACTCCATAAGCCACGAAAGCTTGTCCGGAGTGTAATAGCTAATATCAATAAAATCAACAGTTTTTATAAAACACAACAGAAGAACAAAATATATTATACTTTATTAAACTTAATTACTATTTACTATTAAGCAACTATTTTGTAGAATAACAATTATTATTATCAAAGAAATATAAGAATGAATCTCAGTCCTACTTATTTTAAGTAATTCCAAAAACGCTTAGGTGCATTTCTTTACCTATTAAAATATAATTATGTAATAATATTTATACAGAAAAAGACTTAAAATAGATACTTCGACGCCCCCTGAATAATGATATTATAATAATAATAATTAATAACCTAAGTGGGACTCTAGAGTCTAGACGATCAATTTTATTGTGCAATATCACGGTGTGTGCAATCAAAATCATAGAGCACTAAACCAAATATTATTCTTCACTTTCAATCTTATTATCAAATTAATAATTGAAAATAATTATTATCTTCATTATAGGTCTCTCCGTCACCACCATAATATTGAACTCTTCTTTAAGAGCATTCCAATAACCTGAAAAAAATATGGTTTAGTGTCAATAAATTGTCAATAAATGTACTATACTACTACATACTATAAAATATACACATAATTCATAATATTGTATACGGGGCAATATGCTTTATGTAAGTTTTCCATGCTTAACCCATCCAGCCCCAAGCGGAACCCAGGTGCCGCATAACAATTAACAACTAAATATATATTGTGTCTGGAATTCGACGATTGAGGTATTAAATTTATTTTATTAAATGATTATGACTTTAGCCTTATTAAAATTTTACATTTTACTTATTAAAAAAGAGTACCTAATGCCAGGATAAAATTTCAAGAAGTATCTTTAAGTAGTGAGAGCTGTTGATCATGCAATTATTTTACTCTCCGTTAGAACTTTCTTTATTTCAATAAAATCATTGTTTCAAACTTACGTTTGAAATGATAATTCCAAATTCCAATATTGTGATGCCTTCATAAGGGAGTAAGGATTAAAAACTGGCATGAAACTTGCGTCTAAAATATATATCTGTTTGTCGTCTATTTTGAAGCATTTTCAACCTGAAAAAAAAAATCATTTAGTCCATGACATTATTTTTATCGATAAACTATAGTTCAAGTAAGGCGCATCCCTAAAATACACGTAAAAAACTATGCAATATTTATAGCCAAATTATTACTTGATGTGACATTTTTATCACTAATGCCTTATATAGCATGATTAATGGATTATTATACTTATCAATTTTCTTTTTTAGCTTACAAAAATACCGATTGATAAGCCCAAACAACGTTGTTGAAAACTTACGTATGTTATGTTAAATCCACGTGTTTGAGGCATTCCTTGGCCGTTTTTATGGTTTATTATATAGCGGAACCACAAAACGCAATATTAAATTGCATTAAACGTTCACTAAACACTTTTATTACCACTTTTTAAACATGAAATATGCAGACCTACTCCTTTGTTATGTTCTACTAAGTGGGACATAACATTACAGGCTTTTGACGTTTACACACCGATATGAGCTTTCTTTTTCACCCAAATTACTACATCGTTAGTTAGAAAGAGTAACATTATCAGCTGTCAAAATATATGGCGGACTCCTAAGTATTATTACCTCAATGGGTTTTTATCTCGAATTAATAAAGTTGTCATATTATTTTTTTCATTTAAAAATTATTGTAGTTGACTGTAGTTGGCCAAATGCAAATTGCATATCTTAGTGTATAAAACAATGATGAAACATAATAGGTATTTTTAAACACTTTTCAACAGCTGATTTTTGATTATTTTAGCATCAAAGCAAAGCTTGCTTCGATTTTTATGTACCGTATTCCGTATATAAAGATAATATTATACCTAGCGGAATAGAGCAACAAACTCGAGCTGTCAAACGTAACCGGAATTGGTTTTCATCTGTGTGAAAAATATGTGTACGTACTACGTAGTTATACACATAAGTGACACACGAGCATATTTGAACATGAATTCTATGAGATCAAATTGTCAACGGGGCTGATCCGGGCTGATGGACGTCAAAAAAGAGTGATGCTGTCATGTATCACACGTCTCTTTTTACCACGCAGTGTTACTGATAGTGACATCTCGCTTGCTCAGGCCTTTGTTTCTCAGTCCGCTAGTATAAAATTGGAATTTTGATTCCGTAATGGCTTTTGCATTCAAGTAGTCTATGGTTTCTTATGGGCAACGCTCCCTTTGCCTATCGCCTATCCCGACCGGGACGATTTAAAAAAAAAGTCTATGGTTTCAGTGTTGCCATATAAAAAAATTACTACAGACATTTTTGTGATGAATTATTTAGGTACGGTCATAGACTTATAATATACTGACGTAAAGACCACCTGACAACCCGAAAATGCGTGACGATTTTCGATCTGTCAATGTGTGCGTGTGCTAGTGATGTATCTTTTACTATCGATAGTATAGTCCGTTCCACAGTGTATTTTTTTTCCAAAAAATTGGCCATGCCTTTTTTTTGGAAATCTTGAACAGAAATGTTATGTAAGTAATTTATTAGTATTTACATGTGTTAATTTCTTATTATGAACAATAAAAAAACACTTTTAATTTTTTTTAAATAAAATTAAAAACTGCCATAACTTTTTAAATATTTACTTAATTGTCTTCTTGATTATTCTGATCGACAATAATAAAAAAACACACAATTTAACCTGATTTACATATTTCTTAAATAAGTGTTTAAAGATTTACTTACGATTTATGTTTTTTTTTCTTTAATTTATTATGAACGTATTTCTAATTATTTGGATTTTACAGAATTGCTACTTAAATGTACAAGAATTCGTGTAAAAAAATTTAGATCCAAATAATAAAGGGCACCGAAGTTAAAGGCTTCTAAAGTTTTCTTGGTAACTATGGTTTTAGGGTTGTCAATATTTCTGTACCAACATTTTTTACTCATTTGAACTTTGTTTTTTTTGAGCATATAAAAACCTACTTCAAATATTATTAAACTATGTGAACTATGCGGTGACAACCCTATCCAAAATTATATAAAATTGAATAACTCCGATGCCCCGCCTCATTTGGATCCCATTTTTTTTGGGTTATAAGTATCAATAAAAAGAATATTTCAGTCTTAGTTTCAAATCCAAATATGAAAAGACATGACGTTAAAAAAATTAAAACATAAATTTATAAAGTCAGTCATAAATACGTTATCTTGAACAAATAAAGCCTGGATGTTTTTCGCTATCGTAGGGCTTTTAAGACACTATTTAGACCAATTAATAAATTCTTAAAAGAATATCAAACTTTTGAGCTATAACTGTTTCTATGTTTTTTTTCTGGAAATCATAGAATTTTTTTCAAGTACTAATTTGCATTCTTCAATAGGAATTGGGCAGTCAGGTACTCTCGTCCTGCATTTATAATCACAAATCCTATCAAATTAAGTAATAAAAATGGCATGGCTAATTTTTTGGACAAAAAATACACTGTGCGTTCGAGTTAGTTTACCTGAGTTTCTATGAGAAATAAATAATATACAACTTTGGCAGATTTTCTATTTCAAATTAGGTACCATATATTTTATTTGGCAGAAAAAAAGGTGACGATTGAAAAGTATCTAAGACACACATTGTCGTTTGGGGTGATTTTTCAATCGTCGGATATGTTATGACATGAGGTTCTTATAAGGGTAAATAATATACACATTATAAAGTTACTTATTTATTACTCAGGTAAAAGCTATCTGAAAAATCAGCCCTTACATTATTAGAAATGCAAATATAATGTTGAAAGTAAACAACACACTTAGTATTTTATTTATTCTTAAATTAAATACATATCATAATACTCTTACACACCTATTACATTTTTAGATTGGTTTTATGTTATTGTTAAATACCGATAAGTATATCGATAAATTTGATTCAAGCACTAGCGTATATGTAAAAATTTTTTATGAAAAATTTTTCTTCAAAAATTGTGTAATTTAAGAACAATAGTACCTTTAGTTACGCAAAATATGAAAGTAAAAGGGAGGATTGATATTATTTTATTTGAAATACAGAACTAAAGACAGAATATAGCAAAAATAAACACATCGTAGCAATTAGGACATAAAGATTAATTACCTGTGAAATGTATATTTTTCAGGATTATTCCTATGATTTACTCTGCAATCACTCACAGAACAAGTTATCATTGCTATATATAATAGTAGTTGTTAAAAATAACAAACGATTTAAACAATAAATTTCAAATACTGAAAGGGCACAAAAACGCGTGTCGACTTGTGACGACCTGTCAAATAAAAGTGGTTACAGTTCACATTAAACTGCCTCTCTCTTTTCATCTTGTTATAATTCCATAAAGGATTTTCTTCTCTCTCGCACTCTTTGTTCGTCTATGCATTCTAGGTTTATGGGTACGGTACTGCTGTCTGCTGCCATATCTGTGGCCACAGTCTGTGGCTGCCATTTTCGTTTTGTGATACGGTGGATACGGTGCGGTTGTGGACGTCTGAATTTCTGAAAGTGAATGTATCAAAAAAATTGTAGCGATATCAGTACTTTTCGTACATTAGTGTCGATACAAATAAAACTCAGTTGATTTGCCGGTGAAAGTCATATATGACTTCTCTGTGCGACATTTTATTCCAGTAATTGTTGACTTCCTTGGGTGGAACAGGTAAGCTGAATTACTCATTGTACACCGACTCTATCAATAATATTTCGCATTTATCTCAATCGTTAAGTATATGACAATGTTTGACATGAACTAATTCAATGATAAGCGTTATGCTGTATTCGCTGCGGGTGTCCGTACAACGTATCTTACTAATGGGCGTAGTGGTTTAGATTTGAAAAATATAGTTAGTCACGACACGAATCTGTTTCTAGTAGCCGCTCAAACGAGATATCTCATTAACGGCGACGAAAATTATCTCCAATTATTACTAATTGTGACCGAAATGTCGTTTTGCAGATGTAAAACACTTGACATTTGAGGCCTAATAGTTAGAGCTCTTTTAGTGTAACTATTTTAAATAATGTAATGTAATGTAACTATTGTAAATATTTTAACTGCTTTTAAGACGTCATTAAAGTATAAATACGGCAAAAACCCTTGAAGGAGTTTAAATTTTATCTAAACTCCCAAAGTGTACAATATTCAAAATTCAAACTATTTTAAAACAAATTTTATTGTTACTCATACCCATCACACACAAAATATTATGTGCTTATTCTATAATGTGGTCACTTTCCATGAAGTATATATTTGACATGGTAGAAGTTCTATCACTCTCATTTAAGCAAGGACAAGCCTTATCTAGCTAATTACATGCCTCTATGATAATACAAATATTAGAAACAAGCGGCTATTATTGTAGACAGTACTTTACTGAGTATATTTTAAATTTCTCAAAACATCTTTTTTTATTTTTATATACTTAATTTGGAACTATGTATATATTATGTTAACTCCAAAAACTTATGTATCTAGAGATTTTCGACAATTGCCTCAGTTAGAGCTAAATTTTTAAAGCTGGAAACAAATTATCGGATGTTTTCATCTGACGTTTTCATTGGATGCGGCCTGTTTCTATCTGATTAATACAAAATACACTAAACTGCATATAGTCTGACATAAGTCGCAGACGCAACCTTGAGCATTTGGACGTCTGAACAGAATCTGGATGGCCGGATGTTTTTGCATCCGCAAACGTCCGAGGATGAACCATCCACATTGTTAAACCGCGTCCATCAGCCGGAACTTATAAAAATGTCCAATGTGTGAATTTGAACTTGCGCAGCATTTTCAGTGGGCAGTTTAATCTTTTTTTTTCGGAAACTTAAGAATGCTACATATTTTATCTTTGCAACAACCAATAATGTTAGATATTTACAGTTTATTACCCACTTATTAATGAACCCAGATAATATTGTTTGTATGGTATTAAGAACAGGAAAATTGTTGTAGGAAAACAACTGAAAATTAATCATTGCTAATGGTACACTATTTTTTTATCTATCTATACTAGTATTGTAAAGCTGAAGAGTTTGTTTGAACATGCTTACCCAGGAACTACTAGTTTGAATTGAAAAATTCTTGTGTTGCATAGACCATTTGTAAATCGAGGAAGGCTTTAGGCTATTTAACATCAATAGGAGCAAAGAATGATTGGAAAATGTGGAGAAAATGGGGAAAATTATAATTTGTGCTTATTTTACAATCTACATGACCGATTTTTATGTAATTTGGCACATATATGGAATCAAAACCCAAACCAAACAAATATTTAATTTTCGCGGGCGGAGCCGCACGGAACATCTAGTTTTGGATACAACACAAGCTTTTATTTTTTTTAATTGTGTTTTATAACAGTCTCCAGCATTGAACAAAAACATAACCGGAGGTAATTATTTTTAATTTGTACAAAATTAAGTTTTAGAATTAATTTTAATATTCTCAATTATCAATAATTTCTGTTTTTATTCTTTCATTATAAAGACCACAAAGTCACCTTGTAGGGATGCTCTGATGTTGTAGCAAAACAATACAGTAGTAATGTGGATTAAAACATTTAATAGCAAAATCAGAGTGTAGCTGTTATATCATAGGACAACCAATGTGAAATTTGTAACATTTTTTCTATCATATTCCAAGTCATGCAATGAAAACATGAAAATAATTGCCAATTCATACCGTCATAAATAGTGAAATAAAAATGAAACTTATAGAATTACTAATGACTTGTATTATTTTTAACTAATTGAAAAATATTTAATATGATCCATATTTATAGAAATTTACTTTGGCATCTTTTATTGAATGGTAAATCGTGAGTGGATTTTTTAAAATATATGTATAAGAAACATAGAAAGCAAAATGTTTAAATAAATCATGTAAGTTTAAAAAAAAATGTTATCTAATTAATTGAACTTAGACCAAAGGTTATGGTGATAAGAGATTGAGATCGACTTAGCTAAAAATTTGGGTGACCAAAACGATTTTTGGCCGTGTGTGTGTGTGTGAACACTAAATTCTTTTTGGTATTGTCTGACAAATTGCAACATTTTGCGTGATTACTTTTGACGCTTTACGTTCAGTGTTTTGAACTATTATGTATTTCTTATTATGTAGCCACTTGGTGACGCCCGCAACTTCGTTTATCGCCCGGGAACCGTACCTTTTTCTGGGACAAAAACTATCCTATCATGTCCTTTTCCGGCACTCAAAGTATCTCCATACTGAATTTCAACGAAATCGGTTCAGTGGCTTGGGCATGTTGAGGCAACAGACAGACAGACACACTTTCGCATTTGTAAGTGTGGACATGTAATATGTATGGATTTTATATATAATATACCGAACATTAGTCGGCAATAAGCAGCCACATAATAATATACGAACATATTGATACATAATAATAAATCGTTGTTTCTTGTTTGTTACGTTCGCGTTATTAGAACAAATACGACATGCCGGTTGAAATGATTATCTCGACGGATGTGACAAATTTATCCCACCCACATAAACTGTACTTATTGACGTATTTACCGATTACCCAATCTAAAAGGGTTAGATTTTCTACCTAAACTTGGGATATCCCTAATTCATTTATTAGCTGAAAATGGTTATTAAGACGTGTCTTCCATTCACTCTTTTTACTAATTTAAAAATGCCTGTAGGGGCTATTTAGGAATACGTATTACGTAGTTGTCAGTATGTTCGCGACAAGAACCGCATGAAAATCAGCTCAGTACTTTTGCCGTACTGAGCTGATTTTCATGCGGTTTTCGTCTATCGAGAGGTTTGTTTCTGGGGAAGGTGTAGATGTTTTTGTGGGCTTGTTTCAAGCATGATGTATTATGGCTAAAGAACAATATCCGTGGCATCATAGCACCGTTTGGATACTATGATGCCACGGATAGACATACAGACAGACACGTCAAACTTGTAGCACACTGTTTTAGTCGGGGACTAATAAGAATTCAAAGTATAGTAGCATACAACCTATTTGACTATATCAAGTGAATGTTAAAACTAAATGCAGGGACCTTGACTTCTAGCCTTTCTGTCCTCTTACTATAGTCTATACTGACTAAACACTGTGTGCATTTTATTAGTCTGTTAATGTATGTTCATATACTATGTGCATTTCAACAAAACATGAAGTGAAGCGTTACTTTTTTTTGGAAAAGCATTCAAAAGAATTTTCACCAACTTCTGGTTGTACCTTCCACAGCGTTTGATTTCAACCTATCCAAAAAACAACGGGAGAAAAAAACGCAAATTACATTTCATACATTAATTAATCTGATAAGACGTTTTGGCACCACCTTTGTAGTCTTGTAGACCATTTTGTCCCAAGCTATAAGACAAGAATGATGTAATATTAATATTGCTCAGCTACTTTATGTGCGAAGTACATAACTTATGTCATGGTTATTATAAGATGTGTTTGAGTAGATAAAGCTGAAACTGAGCAGTGTGGTTAAGCCACAAACTAAGGGTCTATACAGACGGACCGCATTTTAACTGCAATCCAACCGCAAATTGCAGTTCAAGTGCAGTTTGAATGCATTTGACACGACTGCAATAGAACTGCAAATTAAACGGGTTCACACCACTGCACGCCAACTGCAACTGAACTGCAATCCGACTGCGCGTTTGGTTTGCAGTTAAAGGTTAAAGCCATCAAACCTCGAAAAATATAACCCTCATTCTGGCGCAGTCGGGTAAAAGGAAATGCACGACTGTTAAAAATCTGGAAAAAGAAAAGAACACTTTGACCATGTAAAATATGACTACTGGACTTTAGTTAATGGAACAAAGGATAGCCGCTTGTCCGGTTTGTTTAACCACAGGTTGCAAGCTCATCAATTATTGTAATCAATTAACGAAGAGGTAAACCGGTGGTGTAGGAAGTTTGATTTTCCGTCTTGGTCACACACCGTCGCGGCTTCCTAGCAATTTGCAACCTCATTAGCGAGGCACGCAACTATATTTACGCCACACATCACACCGAAGAAAGATATTTTATGTTGTAAAATAAGGGTGGATTGCACCAGAGGCGTTATGGTTAAAGTAAGCCGGTGCAACCCACTATAACCATAACAACATGTGAAATTAACTGTCAAATCCCTAGCAAAAGTCGCCATATTTGACGATAACCTTAACCTTAACTTCGCTTCTGGTGCAATTCACCCTTAATGTAGGTATTATCAGAGAAGTTATAGGTCTACCAGAATCTGATGGCAAATTTTGACAGCAGATTTTCAAAAAATATTCTTGATCATTGGATTGCATAAATTTATATATTATTTGCATGTCTCACACACAGAATCAGCCGCTATGTGGGAAGTGTCGATTTTTGTACTCATCAGTCATCTTGCTACATAAACATTAGACTGTCGTTTAACTAGTAGATATCATACGTTCACCAACAGACCCGCAGTTTACATTGAAGTTGGTAATACTAATAAATATTCTGTGATTGAAGTTAACTGTCTGTTACCTTTTCACGCCCGAACCACATAACCGATTTTACTGAAATTTAGTATGGAGATAGCATGACAGGACTCATGCTCTCATGCAAAGACATAGGATAATTTTTAAACGGAAAAATGTACGGTTCCCGCGTTATAAACGAATTTTGGCGCAACAGAGCAGCTGCGGGCTTCATCTAGTATAGAGGTAGAAAAGATAGTCTTAAAGTAAAACAATCTCAAAACCCAGGCGTCTCCACAAAATTAAAGGATGTGTTGGAATAAACTCGGTGAAATCTCGCAGCTACTTTACCGGAATAAAAGCGAAATAAAGGTGGAAACGTCCGGAACGCACATAAAACGCAGGTAGTTTTTATGTTTCACTTGATCTAGTTCTCTAGTAGGCATACTGTGCTGCTTTTACTTGGCTTACGCCCTTTTAAACGTATTTTCCGCCATTATTAATTAGTTACGCTAGATTCTTACGATTTGGAAACGGTTTTTGTGTGCCTTAAGACCACTTTAGAGTTAGGCCAAAATGGATATAAACTGTCACCATGATTGCGAAGCTGTCTCGGGAACTATCGACGTAGATCAGCTGCAATCATCTTTACTAATTAATACATTTTGAATGGGAAAGTGTCTATTTGTCTGCCTATCTGTCTACAACCCCTTCACGCTAAAACGGCTACCGAATTCAATCTGAATCCTTTTGATTTAGATCAGAGGTTCCCAAACTTATAAGTACCACGCCTCCCTACTGCTTAAAATGAACATGCTTACGCCTCCCTTCGGCCCAGGGCCCAGCAAGTAGTAGCAAGTGGGCTTGCCAAGCTATTGTAAAATAAAATAATAAAGACCAAAAATACATTTTTAGATGTTTCATTATAAAAATATTATGCTTTTACATACTTATTAAGGGGGCGACTAACCCAAAATTTACGATTTTATAATTCTTTGTTATACTTGCAATTAAGCTCCGAATTGTTTCATTTTCTAAAATTAAATACTACATAATATTTCCAAGAATCCGATCTGAGCAAAAACACGATATCTTAAAATTTTTTCGATAGAAAAAAATCGCAATTCGCAAAGATGCATCTAATTTTAACGAATTTTTATTATATTATATTGCCATAACCGTGCAATAAAGTCAGTTAAAATTTTAACACAATATTGTAAAAATTCTAGCATTGAGAAACCGACCTAGCGGATTTTTAAGATGTTGTATATTTATCGAATTATTGAGGACAATGTTTGATTTTTTGGGTTAGTCGCCCTCTTAAGAAGAATCAATGTGACGGACGAGCTTGCATGTTTTTGAAAAGATTTCCAATTCGCGTATGTCGCGGGAATGCGCGGGCGTCTGGAGTAAAACCGCCGCCGGAGCCCGCGCCCCCCTCATCATGTCTTCGCGCCTCCTTAGTGGGGCGCGCCCCCTAGTTTGAAAATCAATGATTTAGATTAAAGGTACGAGATACATGAATCGTTTTGGTTGCGAAAAAATTCGGAGTATAATAATTTTGATACTAATTTCGGGAGTCATCAAATAGAGAACGATAATATTTCTAGACGTTCGTTAACGCTTGTATTGGTCCATCATTTGCCATCGTTTAAAACGTGAAAATAACAACATTCCATTTCGAAATTAGCATAAAATTGAACGCGATAGCAATTAGATTATCATTATCTGTTGTCTTATGCAAATCGTTGTATCGGTTCCGGCGTGACGGTAATTTGATCATCGGCAAACGACCTAGCGGTTTTATTTACAAGATTTACCGCAATTCCGTTGTGCCCAAATTGGCTTATAGCGCGGGAACCGTACGTTTTAAGAGACTATAATAAGTATCCTATGTTATGTAAAGCGTATCAAAGTTTATCACATGAAATTACATTTCAGTTGTGTAAAGACAAAACAGAAAAACTAGAGGTTGCTTTTGCGCTACAAAATCCCCCACAGTCGTTTACACCTAAGCGCCTTCCCTACGGAGAATCCGTAATTTACCGTATTTCAATCCTTATAAACTCATAATTTGAAAGCTGCAGAGTTATAACAAAAATACAACAATAATCTTCAGTATCTCAAAATTCCTTTCCACGTTTTAAATTTTCTATTTTCGTTTATTATGTAACTCATGATATCAGCTTCCAGAGTAAAGCCAATTTATTAAAATTTAAGCATACATTCAGCATCTCCTTAGTATTTACAAATTACTTTTATTTGAAACACACGCCAATAGATCGACAATATCATAAACTACATATTCCCCGTTTTAATTTTTTTTAGTTCAATTTTGAACTAGTAAGTAAAAAAAATACGGTTTTGGTGCGATCTCGGCAACGTGGCAAATGTATGGCCAAGGTCGTTTGCTCGGGGGACGGCCTTAAATCTAAGCTACGGTGTTGATTTTAGAAAGGTCTAGGTTAGCAATAGAAGGCTCTAGTGTCGTGGCAGGAAGATATAGATATATCTGTTCATCAAAGCCGTCTATTGTGGCAATCCTTTTAAAGTTTCGAAGTAATAGTTAAACAGAAACGAACATTTTATGGCATTAATGGCGACATTTGGCACATCAATTAATTTTAGCACTCCTAAAACAAGTGACATCACTGCGGCTAGGATATAGTGACATTAAAATGTGGTGTTCTCATTGACATAACCATAGTTCCGTAGTTTGGGTTCGGGTTTTTCCTTTTCATTTTTATTCTGGATAAAACTAGATCCTGAAACGTTGTTGTTCGAATTTTTACTGGAAAAACTTTCTTGTGTCCTTCCCTGGAATTCCAACTCCAAGTATCTTTCAAACTTCCTATATTAATAAACACGAGTATATACAGACAAACACACTCACATTTATAAATTATAATACTACATACTGTAGATTAATCAATAAAGAAATGTCTGTTATGAAATCAAATAAAAATGTTTATTCTTAACTGTTCTTGATTTAAGACTATGGGCATGTTTTACACCACTTCCTGATAAAGTGCCGGATAGGCTATCCACAATTTTTTTGACAGATTCTCCTGTCTCCATACTCTATCTGTCAAGTTAAGTCGTGGATAGCCTATCCAGCACTTATCGGGAAGTGGTGAAACCTTTACTGGAAGGCCTTTACTGAAACTCAAATGGTTTTAATATTGACAACAGAACCACTAACTGACAATGTGCGAATCGGGGTCAATGTTATATAGTGATATCCATAACATTCCAAAGATGCGTCTGACCACGAGCAAAACACGTAACTGTAGACTCGCGATTTCGTTTTCTTAGAAAATGGACCATGTCGTTATCACTCGAATAACGATTCTAATACTTAGAGTTAAGACTTAAAGTTAGTTGGAGTTACTCGTATCGTAATATCATATTAATTAATCGGTCAAATAAGGACAAATATAACGCTTATTAAAGACCCACGTTAGAACGTAATATTGAGATATGATGTAAGGTGGTTGCATCTATCATCAAAACCCCCCTACCCTCATCACCTTGATGAGTGGCAGACGGCAGTCTTCCACCGTGCGTTTTTCGCGTTACTTTCTGCCACGCACTGTAAAACTCTAGAACGAACTGTCATCAGCAGTATTTCCGGACCAATACGACCTACAAACCTTCAAGAAGAGAGCGTATTCCCCCTTAAAAACGCCACCAACGCACCTGCAGCTTCTCTAATGCTGCGTTTGTCCATAGGCGACGGTAGTTGCTTTCCATCAGATGACCCGTTTGCCCCCTATTTTATAATTAAAAAAAATCGATATTATTTCAATTATCACGTTGTTTTAGGTATGGTGCGGTAGCGCGGCGTGACGGCGGGTAGCAGCGATGCCGCTGCCGAAGCGCTGCGTGGAGCCGGTGCACGTGTCCCGGGGGACCGTGCCCGAGCGCCTCGCCGTGCCGTCCGAGCTCGAGGCGGTCACCAATGGCACGCTCGCCAATACCGTCAGGTATGTGCCAACGAAGATCTTCTCTATGTCCTTTTACACAGGAGATAACTAGACAAGGGTTGAAGTATGTCTTATGTCTGTCAAATGACTTATGACCAAAGGCAGCTGGTATAAGTTATGCATCATCACTAATGGTGCACTTTCTTAGCATCAGGTTATGCGCCCAAATCTCGTCTATCCCTCGGCATGCAGCAGATAACTTGACAAGATTGCTGTTTGTTTGTCAAGTGGCTTTTACGACCAGAGAGAGCTTGTCGTAAGTTGTACTATGTGCTACTGTTTAAGGCAGTTAGAACCAAACTAATAATGTAATGTCGTCGGTCACAGCTATAAGCACAGAATTAGGATAGGCTTAACTTTCACTGTCAGGTAAAAAAAAAAAACAGGTAAAAAATATAAAACACTAATTGTTACCATAATGTTGAAAAGACATCACCCTGCCTCGAAGGCTTAATAACATCACTGACGATAACGCACCATCATTACTCACGTTACGTCATTAGTCATTACTCAACTGTTAACCAAATATTTATTTTCCTATTTCAGACAACTATCGTCCCTGTCCAAGCATGCGGAGGACATGTTCGGTGAGCTGACGCGCGAGGCGACGGGCCTGGCGGAGCGCACCAACGTGCTGCAGGCGCGCATCGACAGGCTCGCCATCAAGGTCACGCAGCTCGACTCCGGCGTCGAGGAGGGTGAGTGCGACTGTCACCCGTCTCTGTCTAGCGCGAGGCTACAGGTTCCGAGGAATCGCGGGTTGAGAAGCGAGCAGGTGGGGTGCCAAAACAAAACTGTCTGACAGGATGACCTGTGAAGTTGAAGATGTGACAGACAGGATAAGCATAACTTGTTGACATAAGTTATGGTAAATTTGTAATTAATCACAATTTTTTATTGATAAGTTTAACTTTTAAGGCATAGTTGCAAACTCAGCGTTCAAACTAGAATAGAACTGAAAGATAAGACTGACAGCATTTTATTTAATCTGTTGGTCAAGGTTAGACTGGCTCAGCGGATGATAGATAAAAATCCAATTTCACCAACGCCTGTTAGTTTTAATGGCTTGTTAAAATGTCATAATATATCTTCTTTTTCTATCAATGGCGAAATAACAACGAGGTAACATGATACAAAATCGAATGTTTGCACTAAATATAAATTAAGAGTACCTTCATAAATACTCGTACTAATTTGTGCATTTTACATTCCAGTGTCGCTCCAAGATATCCAGATGCGGAAGGCCTTCCGTTCAGCGCGGTCGTTCCAACAGCAGCTGTTCTCTCGCACTACGATGCCGTCGGCGATGCTGGCGACGTACGCTCGCTGCGACCGCCCCCCGCCGCTCGAGCGACTGAACGAGTTCCGCGATGATGGCCGAGACGCGAGGAAGTTTTACACGGATCCGGACTACTTCTTCGAGCTGTGGCGCCGCGAGATGCTGCAGGATACAGAGAGGATCCAGCACGATAGGGGGAAGAAGGTATGTAGCTTTATCAGCAGCTGCTCACGCGAACACCGAGAGGATTCAGCACGATAGAGGGAAGAAGGTATGTTGATGTCTATGTACCTTTTTCTAACGTGTTTCCTTTTAATTGATAAAATTGGTGACATGTGCTTTTCTAACAACTAGGACCAAAATGGTCCCTATATTATATTATAACTGTCTGTTTCTAAATCTTCAAGCAGTTTAAAGCCAGGCTACATTGCTGTGCGTCGTCGCAGCGGTGTCGTTCTACATTGCTGTTCGTCGCCGCTGTGTGTCGCTCCGAGTTCCGACGTTTTACATAAACGGGAGATTATGGCGTGGAACACTTTACTTTTATAGTCTGTCGCTAATCTGTCATCATATTGTCATGCTGTATTCTTCGAACGTTGCTGCATCGCGGCTACTTGCCAAGTATTGCGTTATTCCGTTCGGACGACGCAATGTAACGGAGCAGTATCTCATCAAATAGAACATGTTGTACTTCACACAGAATAAACATTAACTCAGGTTAGAAAAAGTGGCTCAGCATTATAATCTGACATGTCAGATTTAAACCATTTTTATGACAATATTTTCACACTCCCTTCCACTTTCAGGTCCGTCAGCCGCGCACGAACGCGGACGGTCGCACCGCGCGGCGCGTGCGCGTCCCGCACTCGACGCGCGACCGCCAGAAAGCGGAGGCGGTGACGCGCGGCGAACACATCATGGCGCCGGCCCAGCTGCGCCGATACAACCTGGAGCCGTACCGCCCCGCGCCGGAGCCTTACCAGCGTGAGTATACTGTGATGATGATTATGAGTGTTACCGCACTTGACGCGCGACCATCACGGTAGGTTGTTCTACCATGTTTTTAATTTTTATAGGGCAATAACAAGTGCAGCGGTGTCGCCTCTGAAAGGAAAAATTAAATTAGTGTTTATTTGTGCTCGAACAAATACTATTTATACACAAACATAACAATTTTAGAATTGTGTCTTTCACATCGATTACGTAGTTATTTCATATTACAGAGACAACGGTAACGGATGGCGGATACCGCGCGCCGCTAAGCCGCACGCCGTCGCAGGCGGCCCGCCCCAACTCCATAGAGATCGACCATCAGCCGCGACCGCCAAGACTGACGGGCAACGGTCACGGTGAGTTTAATGACCTACTATGTAAAGCAGTGGTTTTCAACCAATTTTATGATGTGACCAATATGAAAAAATATTTCGTATAAGTACTGACACACTTTAGCACTTTTAATGACTGACTTTTAAAACGCAAAGTGTATCTTTATAAATATGGATGAAACTGATAGCATTTCCCTAAAGAAATTAAACGTAAAAAATTCGTATTTATTTCCCTTACAATACTAAAAATTTGCGTGTGGTCCAAGTGATGGGCGAGGAGTCGCCGTACGGCGCGGTGGAGCCGATATACGGCGGCAGCATCACGAGCGCCGGCACGCCGCGCCGCGCCCGCCCCAACATGCCGCCGCCCGCGCCGCCGCAGCTCAGCGCGGACGATACGCCGCATCACACGCCAACAAGGTACGCTCCGCTCAGATATTTTCGATAAAAAATTTATACAGAATAAGTTTCAATTTGTCGTTTGCGTTTACACTGAAATGAATCGAAACTTAACTCAATATCCAATCAATAGCTTACTAAACTAACCCTCAATGGGTTTTTTGTTGTGGGTATTTTACACTTATAAAAACTTTTGACAAGTTTCAATTGTAGCAACTGGTACCGGTGGTAGGCAACGTAGTTTCTTCGTTCTCTCTACGACTTTCAAAAAGTGTATCATGATACCCATTTTGAATAAAAAGATATTTTATTTTAAGTTTTTTTAATTTTGTGCTCTGTGTACTGAACGCTTTTAAGGACCGAGCACAAAAAGTTTCGTGGATGTGTATTTAGCATCATCAATATTTGAGTTTTTGAAGTTAAAACTTGCGATTTTCACTTGTAAATTATCTTGCAAAATTCTAAATCTTTACATCTTACAGATCGACGCTGCCGCCCCCGCCGCCGCCGCCGGACGCGCCGACGCTCAACGGTTCGCCCCCGCACCGCTCCGCGCTCGACGCTCACTTGGACCACATGCACGCGGTTATTGGTATGTCACTTCATAATATACTGCAATGCCTTCCACTTATTAGCATAATTATTTTTTAATGAAGTGTAGTGAAGTGTAATTTGTAAATGATACACATAGATAAAACACAATACATAAGTGTATACCTCTTCTTCACCAACTTGCTTTGAAGTCAGTTATCCTACATACTGTATATTTACACATTTTGTGTGCCTGTATCCAATAGGTTAAATAAAGTCAACACTGTCAATTTCAAAACCTATTCCATTCAAAATAAAATAGTTTCATTCATAATCAAACGTTTCTTAGCTTTAAGTTTCCTTAAACATTACTATAGTTGTGAGGATGGGCCCTGATAGGTGTAATGAAATACTACACAACTTGTTCAAGACTGACTATAATGTCGTGTAATTTACTTACTTATACTACTTACTACACTACACACCTCACTCTCTCTCTCTACTAAACTTGTACTCCAGGTATGATGTCATCAGAGGAGCCCCCGCGCGCGCCAACCCCGCCCCCCGCGCCGCCCGCTCCGCCGCCACCCGACGACCGCCCTCGCCCTCCGTCGCCCGCGTCCCTGCTCCGCGGCGCCTCCGCCCTCAAGCCCCCGCGCCCGGCGGAGGACCCCGCACCGGACCCCCGCTCGGACCTGCTCAAGGCTATCAGAGAAGGTAAAGAGACAGCGTTGCCAGACGACCGTCTCGGTTTCTCCCCAAGTGGTCCCCGAATTTTGGGTTTTGAACAAAAATCCCACCACAAATCATAAAAAACTTTTATTCTTATTATTAATGAGAATTTTTCCCCCTAATTGTCCCTTCATCACCCCCAAAACTTGGTAAATCTCCCCAATCTGGAATTACTAAATCTGTACATCTACACTACTATTATAAAGAGGAAAGATTTGTTTGTTTGTTTGTTTGTTTGTTTGTTTGTTTGAGTCGAATAGGCTCCGAAACTACTGGACCGATTTGAAAAATTCTTTTGCTATTGGAATCTTACATTATTTCTGCTGAACATAGGCTACATTTTATTTTGGAAAAAAGTAGGGTTCCGTAAGATATTTGAGTTTTTCGGACGCAAGGTGTAAAAAATCAGCTAGAAAAGTTACTTATTTTGCGTACGCTGCCTAAACTATAAAAGATAGAACCATAAAATGTTCTAAGTAATTGTAGATCTTATAAATATCTACAAAAAAGTCCGCGACACACTATACCTATCTATGTCGAGTGAGCCACAATAACCATTTATTTATTTAAAAATCCTGAATTTTTTTTGGACTACATTTAAACGGATATATTTTACTGACGCTATTAATCCTTATCAAAATAAATTATTTTATCACTAAGTACAGTTTATGTAGATAATATTTGGTCTTTGAATGATTGAAATTGGACGTTTGGTTTTGAAATTATGGCGAAATTAAAATATTACGATAGTGGGCGTCACCAAAGCGCGTGCGGGAGGAAGACAATATTCTGTTGTAGAAATGAAAATTTTGTACATAAAAGATATGAAATGACACCCGAAATTACACCTTTGTCACTACATCGCTATAGAAGCCAAAAATGTGGTTAGTTTTTTGCCTGTCTGTCTGTCTGTCTGTCACTCTTTCTGTCTGTCTGTATGTTTGTTCCAGCATCACACGAAAAATACTGATCCGATTTGAATGTGGTTTTCGCAGATATATTTATCTTCTTCCAACTTAACATCTGGTGTATAAAATTTTTTCCCCCCACCCCTCTAAGGGGACAAAAGAGGGGGTCAGATTTTGTATCAAACTTTTTTCTTTAACACGAAAACTACTGATCCGATTTGCATACGGTTTTCACAGATATATTATATTTGTCTTCTTCCAACTCAACATCTGGTGTATAAAAATCCTCCCCCCCTCCCCTCTCAACCCTCTCTGGGGACCAAAGAGGGCTCAGATTTTGTATACAACTTTTTTCTTTAGTGGACTTACTTCATATTATTAGGTATTAACTGTGTTTTTCAACTTAACATCTGGTGTATGACCTTCCCCCCCCCACACCCTCTTAGGGGACAAAAGAGGGGGTAAAACATGTATCAACTGATGATAAAAATATGTACTTTAAATGGCAAAACAACGTTTGCCGGGACAGCTAGTAATACATAATATAATAAATATATTATAATAATATATTTATTATATTATGCACTACACTTTATTACTTCTATAGACTAGAAGTAATAAAGTGTTACTGTAGTGTCTTTATGTTTCAAATGAAAGTAAAAAAAAAACAAGCCATTTAGTACTGGAAAAAACAAAGCAATGGCAAAACGATGTATTGTGATGTACCATAGACAAAGGATAATATAAGTTCCATCTATAGACCACAAATTACTTTATAAAAAATGCATGCCTTATTGTTTAATACTGCAAATATTTTATATTAGTAGTAAAATATTTTAAACAAGTTCTTCGAATGCAGGTATCAAGTTGCGGAAAGTGGAGAAAAGGTGCGAGGACAACGTTGGCAAGTACGACACTTTACGCGGCGCGCCGGCGCTCCACGACGTCGCGTCGATACTCGCACGTCGCGTCGCCGTCGAGCAGAGCGACACCGACTCCGACAACGACTCTGACGACGATGACGACTCCGACCAGTGGACCGACAGTAGGGCGTGACGCCGCGCTTCGCCTCGCCCCGACGCGACGCATTCCCCCCCATCCGTCAAAGCGAACGGCCGAGAAGACAGAAACTCGGTCGAAGCCAAAATGTCACCCAAAAGAAACGTCAAGACGTCCCCACCGAGAAAAGAGCCGCCGATCGAGTTTCCGAAAAAGAGCTCCCCACCCAAGGATAGCCCGTCCCCGCCCAAGTGTAAGGTGCCGTCGCCACCGATAAAAGTCACATCGCCTACAGTTAAGAACGTGTTCACGACGCAGAACCACGATAAAGAAGACAACGCTGCCAAAAATAACTACATCACCCTGTCGACCAAGGTGTCTTCTCCGCCCAAAACTGACAAGCTCACCTCCTTCTCCGGGGGCGTCCTGTCGAACATACAGAAATTCAACCGAGTCGACTTCACAAATGAGGACGACACTACCAAAGTGAAGAAGGAAGTAGCCAAGGTAATACCATTAAAAACTGAAAAACTATCCCTGCCCGCGCCCAAAAGTAACGACACTAAACCTAATGTAACTGAACCTGAAGTAAAACAAGAAGATAAATCGCTAAAAGCAGTAGCACAAGATGATGTTCCTAAAAAAGTTGATGCAGAACCTCCCAAGGCAGATGATAAATCAGAAGAAAATAATGGCGTCGGAGACAAAATACGAATATTCGAAAAGGCTGCGGAGGACGCTAGTGCGAATGCTGGACGACTTTCTAGACCTGGTTCTGTGCGGGGACGATCTCGCACAGAACGACTGGGCTCGGATAGCGACCTGCCTCCTCCCGCTACGCCATTCAAAGACAACATCTTCTTTGAAAACAACAGCGAAAAAACGAATACTCTAAACCATAAAAATACGCTGGAGCGTCAACCCAGCATCACGGGATCCGTAGCTGCAAAATGGCAGAGAAACGATAGCAACGAGGAGAAAATACAGAAGCCGGAACCGCAGAAGATTATCAAACCAGAATTCAAACCAATGCCCTCCCCAGTCGATCTGACTATACGTTCTCCGAGCCTCGGAGCAAAGATCCCCGATCAGTTTCCATCGCAAGGTACCGCTTTCCGCAACGTCGCGTCTCCCGACACCGCTCGCACTAACGCCAACAAAGCCGCCGAGGACCTCAAAGCATATAAGTTAAAGAATAAACAGAAGCTATCCGTCAGCAAGGGTACGAGCTACTTTTCGAGCGTCTCAAACGAGGTTTGGTTGGTCAAGAAGAAGGATATTGAGGAGATTGAGGAAAGGGTGTTAGATTCGTTCAGACGCGCCGGCGGTAACGTCTGTATGCGCAGTGAGACTCTGCGGCCGTCGTCCGACAGCGGACAGAGTGCGTTCACACACGCAACTATGGGTCGCAAGCGTCAGATGTACGCTAGAAGCGAATCTTTGGATCCGCAATGGGCCAATGCTCGAGCACAGACGTTGAAGCGACAGTCGTCTGTCGCTTGCACCTGTGGCCACGATAAGAAGACTAAAGGAAAGAGCGCGGAACCACCTAGGGCTCGCTCCCGCTCCCACGGCGACGAAAACAATCAAAGTCATGTCCTAGACAAGTATGAAACACTAGTATAGTAGTTTTCACAGTATTTCATGCGTTCACATCTGTGGTACGGTGCGTCAATAGTTTTTTTTTCACGAGACATCTTTGCTAGACCATAGACTCATAGTTCATATTAACTTAAACCAAAAATATGGATATATAGTTATCGAAAGTAGTTAGGTGTAGGGATAAAATGTCTTCT
Organism: Plebejus argus; assembly: GCA_905404155.3. Lineage (NCBI taxonomy): Eukaryota > Metazoa > Arthropoda > Insecta > Lepidoptera > Lycaenidae > Plebejus > Plebejus argus. The sequence goes on from FR989945.1 coordinate 3,130,152, forward strand.
TCCCCATTACTGTTGTTGGCATGTTATTTGGCGGTCGCCTTGAGTTTAATTTTATTGAATATATATTGCGAGTCAACCCATCCAAGCACAATTATTAATGGTGCTTCGCTTGTTGAAAGTTATATCTCGATATAAATCTCTTTTATTAGCGGTTGTGAAGGCATGTATGAGAAATATGAGTAAGCAGTTAACTTATTATTACTAGTCTGAGTCTTATGTGACGTTTTTTGCTATAATGCCAGTTTGAATACGCGATTTAACTAAGTTCTTCACGTGCATAAATCCTTAAGATTTTAGATAGATACTAAAACTGGTTTCCTATTTGCTGGAAAGTCAACATAGGTCGTGACTCGTGCCAGTCGATAGTAAACATAAAGACGTACATATTATGTAGAGCCGCAGTGGGGTGGGCTGCATAAACATTTTATGAGTATGCAACAGTATGAGATAGCTAGTAAGTAGATATTTTCCATGCTAAGTTATCTTACATGTGTCTGTAGCAGAAACCAGATTAAGATCAAATTAAATGCAGGAGACGCGGCTCTACCCTAACATCAAATAGCATAATATTTTATAATCATAAAATGTGACCTGCGTACGTAGTGCCAATATTCACAAAATCTACTAAGTAGCTACTTCCATTTTATACTGAACTTTTCTATTATCAGTAGCAAGTGTAAGAATTATATCTAAGTTGTCGGTGCTGAAGTGGCGTAATCCACTGTTATTTCGCCCTCTTAAAGATTAGTTTTAGCCTTACACAAAAAAATAGGTAAATATAAAAATAAATTAATACCCAACTTAGAATTTTTTGTGGATTAAGTCACTTTAGCAAAAGCACTGTTTTCGTAAATGCTTCATTTCAATTTTGCATTTTTATACACAACGCATTCCAAGAAAATCTCCGTTGCCCCTCGCAACCTTATCTATTATATTAATGTTTTTTAAAAATTATATGAACAACGAACATGTACCAAATTTTCTTATCGTAGGAGATGTATTTAGCTAGATTTAAGTTCCCATTGTGTACCTTATATTCGTCAAGGTACGCACCACTTATGATGGGGTGCAGCGCGGGTCGCAATTTCCAGACATTTTATGAGCATATGGTATAAGCGGCCCGCCCCGCCGCGCGCCGACATAACGTGTGCATTCCTTTATTCGTATACATCAGAGAAATTATATTATACTTTGCGATATAGCCCCTTCAGATATTCTATCATATTGGTATGAAAGCTTAAGTATATGTTATAGTCGTATAATTATAAAAATCTATCAAAATTAAGTAAATTTTGATCCGAGTAAAGAAACAGTTGTCGTTGTCTATTTATGAAATATACTTTGCTTATAAAGTGTAAAAACTGTCTATTGAAGTGTGCACAATATTATAATATGATATCGCATTTAATGCTAAGGATACAATTTGACGAATAAAACTGTATCTTTATTCTTTATCACTGATCTCTATTATACAAGTACGCTGGATTGCTGATACAGACCTGCTTTTTGTGCCTATTTGAAGCGGAATCAGCGCCCCCATTATTCGGGTAGAGAACTAAATTTGACGTAACCACAACCAATAACAACAGTTGTCATCACTAGTATTGGTTCCAAATACTCTCACTACTGCTATCAGCGCCAATATGGCGGCTTTCAAACGTCATTTTTACGTCAGATTTAGTTCTCTACCCGAATAATAGGGGCGCTGATTCCGCTTCAAATAGGCACAAAAAATAGGTGTCATTTCAAAGGCTATCAGCAATCCAGCGTACTTGTATAGAGATCAGTGTTCTTTATATTAAATCAATGGAAATTGAAACATATATAAATATTGTTTTTAAAAATGTGACCATAGTTGAAATGGTCCATTGGCAAAAATGTCTTACTAACTAATTTTTAAATACTATGTACTAAACCAACTGTCTCAGACCGAATAAAAAGTAGTGACCAGAGTTTTGTAAACAAAAAGTGAGGACAAAATTTCATTTATGTGTGTGTTAAACTTTACCATAATTACACGGCATCATGTCGACCAATCTCTTATGAAAGTAGCGTAGTTTGGTGTATTGTTTTATCTATATTGCTTTTTATTCGATTTGAGACTATTGTTTTAAATAACTTTCTGAAGGTGGCTTTTGGCCCTACATATTGACGTGAATGGCGAGATTTGAAAAGACATCAAATAGCTAACAGCTAGAAATTATTTTATGTGCCTCAATATTTTATTTTTATTGTAATAATTCTTTGTTCGTATATTATAAACGACCAAATCATAATGCCAATTTTTTTTCTTTATTATGGGCAAACGCTGAGCCGAGTACTAGCTTCTTTAAAATTTTACCAATTATATACAAATGACATACGAAAATAATAATAGTATTATTATTCCTTACACCATGTTTATGTTATGTACGAATTTGTAGCATATTAGTTTAACTTACATGTACGAGTACGGAGTAGATAAGAAATGTAAAGTATAGATGTAAGGAAAATAAAAGCATGTTTTGTATTATGTAGATTAAATGCTCCATTGCCACCACGGGCAATCGCTAATTATTTATTTGCATTTTTTTATTTTAAAGTTTATCATTTTAAATGTTAAATATTTTACAAGTTATAATGTATGCTACGAGTAATCGGATAGGACTGGCAGTAATGTACTGTTTTATGTATTATAGTTACGTAATATATTTGATATTAATGATTGTGCAGCTTTGTGAGCGCCAAAAGCGAAGGTAATTCACATTTTGTGTTGTATAAAGCCCATTGCTTATCCAGACGTACCATGGACTCTATTAGCACATCGGCTAGTTTGATATTTGTATTTTCACACAATGGAGTGCTAAGTTTTAACACTCTGCTGCTAGTTGAATATTATACAAATGTTAAAAATACAGGTCAGAAAAATTCTGTCCATGAGAACGTGGTACACTGGAGTAATGTCATTTCTATTATGGAAATATTTTATAACTTGTTTATTTGCTAATACAAATAAATCGAAATATTGTGTTTTATTTCCTATCCAAGGTATTTTTATACTAAAAGTAATACATTCACTGAATACCTTCAAAGTAGAAATGATCCAATGGAAAATTTTAGAATAAAAACATAGAGGATAGAACATTTATAAAAACATAAACGACGAGCAATGCTCGTCTTTCGAAAGTCTGTTTTATAGTCTGCTATCGAATTCAGACGTCAATTGGAATTTTAAAAATGCCTAAATGCATAGTGCCGTATTGAGCTGTAGAAATTCAAACAGAAACATTAGCTTAGATAATGGGCACTTTTCTTATCATCGGTACGTCACAGTAGCTTTAAAAAGTGGCACGCTCGTTTTCTTACAAATGGAGCGGTATCTATGATCTATCTTGATCTGTGTCTGTGGGAACTGGGAAAGCCACGGGAAAGCGGATCGGATGACGGATCGCAACTCGCAAGCCATGGATGATGGACTACAATTTTTTTTTTCGACTGGCAGCACATTAACTTCCTGTCGCAACAGGAAGTTAATGTGCTGCCAGTCGAAAAAAAAGTCGCGGTCGTCTGAGTGCTAGCATTTTCTTTTTTAACTTGGCAAACTCAGCTATCGCCAATCATTGAAATGAAATACCTACCTACATCGTTTGCTTTGCTTTTGCATTTTCAATCATAGGTATTTATTATTTTGTTAAATATCTAAGTTTATTCACGTGAAGAAAAAGTTGTTTCAATTGCATGTAAACAGTGTTTTCAATAACTAGTAAAAGAAAAGAAGTTTCATTTAAAACAAGTGAAGAATTAATTCAATTTGGAACCGTGGAAGAAATAATAAAAGATGACTTCGGCGCTTTATTTGGAGCATTATTTGGACAGTCTTCAACATTTGCCGATAGAGTTGCAGAGAAACTTTAAATTAATGAGGGATCTCGACGACCGAGCGCACGGCCTAATGAGGACAATAGATCTTATGGCAGATGAATTGCTTCCGAGCATACCAAAAATGGACGAGGAAACGAAGAAAGAAAAGGTGAATACCATCCAAGGGTTGTTTAACAAGGCCAAAGAATACGGGGACGATAAAGTGCAACTCGCAATACAGACGTACGAATTAGTGGACAAACACATTCGTCGCCTTGACTCTGACCTCGCGCGCTTCGAATCCGAAATTCAAGAGAAAGTTATGAACTCACGTGTGGCCCAGCAGGCTGCCGCGGATCAGGAGGCCAATCCCACCACGGTCAAGAAAGGAAGGAAAAGGCTAAAGGGCAGCGAAAAAGCCGCGGCGTCGACGGGGAAGAAGAAACGCGCAGGTGCTTCTAGCGAGGACGACGCTGCCGCGAGCAGGTCCGCAGCGAAGAAGAAGACGCCGAGAAAGGGCACCACGACCACGGCCAATGCCAACAAGGAGCAGGAGGAGAACGCAGACTTGGACTCCGTGGCGGGCATGGCCCACCCGAGCGACGTGCTCGACATGCCCGTCGACCCCAACGAGCCCACCTACTGCCTGTGCCATCAGGTGTCCTACGGCGAGATGATCGGCTGCGACAACCCCGACTGCCCCATAGAGTGGTTCCACTTCGCCTGCGTCGACCTTAAGATCAAACCCAAAGGTAAGTGGTACTGCCCCAAGTGCACCCAGGATAGAAAGAAGAAATGATCCACGGTGAAACCTGCCGTTAAACCGACAGAAAAGACTGTGATTGTTAAAAAGGAGGCAAAGTAAAAATAATATATTTTAATAAAGACAATGTTTTTTCATAGAGAATTAATTTATTTTTAGTGTAATGTGATCAAAATAGATAAGAGTGACTAAAGTAAGTTTAATTTTATGGAGCTGAAGGTTACTAAGCACATGGTTAATTAATTGATCACAATTTCAATGGCATTTTTTTCATTATAGCATAACTTACTATAAAATGATTCTTCAACTGCATAATAATTATGGTGAAACAATATGAAACTATCAATTTCTAAGTTCATTTGTTTGGTAATATGATCAGTTTTTAACATCATAAGTATAACATAAATATTTTGTTGTTAACATGACAACATAAAGCTGTATTTTTTGTGAATAAATACCATAACAATAGAATATCTATTGTGTCTCAGTCACCAGTCGGCTTGATGAATTAATTTATTAAATACATTTTGTATAACATAACAACAAAATTTAACAAATCAGCGAATCATTGAAATTGTATTAAAGTTTTTTAACCATGTGCACTTCCTTAGTTCTACATAAGCCAAAATGTTAGCTGGTCATTGTTATTTATTACATCATATCAACATCTTAACATTCTAAATTAGTTATGTAATGTTAATAAAACAGGTATGTAGAGCAATGGTCTTATTTGTAAAAGTACAGTCCTCAAATCTTGTTAAAAGTACAATGATTTGACTTTTAACACTATTTAATGATCCTTTTTTGAATAAGACTTGTATTTACATTGTCAGGATATTTTTACCAACATCTTTCTGTATAAAAAATTATACCAAATTATTATGACGTCGTATGATTTTTTATACTTATTTAAATATGCAATAATGATCACTAAACTAAAATATTAACTGCTAATGAATCTAGAAAGAATCTAGACAATAATGTTATTTTTTATTTTTTGTAATTATAGTGTCGAAAATAGTATGATCAAAATTTATATAATCTGTTAAATTATTTTAGTAAATTTTGGCAATGAATTTGTATTTTTATGTAGTAAATTATATTATGTAGTAAAATATGAAACTTATTATGGGCTATTGATTAAAAATTGTTTTTCATTAAATATAATATGATACTATTATTATTGTTACGTGTATTATGCACACCACAACCATTCTGCTAAAAGTACTTGGCAATTTCTATTCTTCTATGAAAGTGCAATGATTGGCAAGTACATTAATTAGTGATTTGGTTTCATTAATGCTTCGACTCCCAAGCGGCCCAGCTGGGCCGCGATAACAATTGAATAGCATTGTGTCTGGTTTTCCCATGATCGAGGTATTAAAAATATAATAATGTCTATGCCATTATCAAAATGACCTTCAGTGAAATTTCTTATGGATCATACAAAAGACTTTTTATAGTTGGTATTGCTTCAAGTGTTATTTTTGTCATCAATTGTCCTGTAAATATTCAAGACAAGTTTGGTGGCTATTATTCAGACAATTTTAAGTAAAAAACATAATGTCGAAGGTGAACCCCAAGTTTTTGGTTACAATGTTATTGTTGATTGAAGAGTTGCATTTGTTTTTTAGCCTCTGTAATAATTGCTCTGTAAGTTTGAGTCTTATGTCTATAATTTGTTTGAAAATAAAAATTAAAAAATGTTTAATTTATATTTTTAAACCTGTACTTCTAAGTGTTTTTTACCATTTACTATCAGTCATGGTTAGGACATTGTTATGTCACGAGTCAGATGGAGTAGTTTTGTAAGGGGCCTAATATGTTGCATGTCTTTTTAACTGCTCCCCACTCCCCAGATACAATGCTATCTTGTAACTAAAGGTCAGTGAAGACCAAGGGAGCAATGTTTTGAGGTCCGAAGAAAAGTAGCTTTAGGCCTTTTTTAAAATATTGTCCTATTTGATAACTTGACTTTATGGTAGTGTGTTCACTTTACTCAGTAGCACTACTTGTATTGTAAATATTATATTATTAAATCTACTGTACTGAATCTTCGTGAAATAATATTATAATATTATAGTTTTATATGACATAGATGTGTAGTAGTATTTAAGTTTTCTATGAATATAGATGTAATTGAATATTATTTCAATTTAATAAATACATTGTATGAAATTGTCATTTCATTATAAAAATGTCTATGCCTTCCTACATAATATAAATAAAAATGTTTTTAATCAACTTCCTTATGGAAAATGTTTTTAGTGCATACTTTGATTATATTGTGCAGACGACAGAAACGTTTGCAGCAAAACTAAACATTTTGCTTCTTTGTAAAAATGTAAGCTCAAAGCCTATGAATAATAAATAAAATAAATAATTATGATTGGTAGGCTCAAAGCACACTTTGGCAATTAAATAAAAGTAAATACAAATATTTAATTTGATGTTAATTTTTGATTTGAGTTGTACGATGATGTTTTTAATATTTGTGACTTAATTCCTTGGTTCTGTTGGTTTCTCTAATACGTATTTACTTTACTATTAGTGAATTCAACCTTATTATTATTTTTAGATCTACAAGCACATTTTTTTTGCAGAGCAATTCAGAATAAAATCATTTCGCCTTAGTTACGCGACAGAGCTGTTGCTTATAACTTATTACAGGATAGTTTAATTTATTTAAATTTTGTGTTCTATATTATTTTGTGTCGTACTTACTATTAATGCTGATTGCTGACTGCTGAGTGCAAGCTTCTGATTACCGCTTTAGTTGTGAGTTACTTATGTTATGAGTTATGACTTATGGGTAGTGACTTATTAGTGATATTACGTACACACACCTATCGTGGTACCTATATCACCTGTTTTTTATGAAATAAGGGGGCAAACGAGCAAACGGGTCACCTGATGGAAAGCAACTTCCTTCGCCCATGGACACTCGCAGCATCAGAAGAGCTGCAGGTGCGTTGCCGGCCTCTTAAGAGGGAATAGGGTAATAGGGTAGGGGAGGGTAGGGAAGGGAAAAGGGTAGGGGATTGGGCCTCCGGTAAACTCACTCACTCGGCGAAACAGCGCAAGGGCTATGTTTCACGTCGGTTTTCTGTGAGCCCGTGATATTTCTCCGGTCGAGCCGGCCCATTCGTGCCGAAGCATGGCTCTCCCACGGTAAATGTAATAATATTATTTGTCCTATTCCTACAGTTACATGAAGGTATAACTACCTTGATACATTCCAAAATCACTAAAATTAAATTACTTAATTCGGACCGGATTTATTAGAGTGGTGTAGCAATGGAGTGGCGTAAATATAATTTGTGCGTTCACAGAAGATAATTACTAAGCTTTACCAATTATCGTAATTTCTTTACCTAATGGCACGCTTCTAGCTTTACGGATTTATGCAAAATCACTGCAAAATAATTTTAAATCGTTAAGTAACACAGTCATTATGTCTTGCAAATCAGACCCTGAGGTGCAGTAATTATTTAGAGGCAAAAACTTGGGGGTCCGGAACGCAAACCAGCTTCGCAGACCATGGACATTGCATCAGAAATGATCGCAGATTTCCATGTCTTGCATCAGATAATTTTACCTTTTATCAGGAAAATAGATTTGAGAAGGGAGATGTCATTGTTAAAGCGTACTGCGTAGGTATCTAATATTAAGTATGTTCGAAAGGAAAATTTAATAGAATGTACCTATAGGGATTGCAAGCTTCATAAAATTATTGATAATTGAAGAAATTTTAAATTGCTCTGTAATTTGTAAATATATTTAATTAATTTTGATGTTGTAAATATGGTATAAAATATCATTATTTTAAGTCAGGTACAGACTAACAAGTAACAGGTCACATGACGTGTGATGTGAAATTGATTGTTCATTCAAAAGGATTTACTTCTACAATTATATTATTGTACCTACCTATTGGACATCGTCTACTTAAAATTAAAAACTAAAATCTTATATTATACTTATTGAAATAAAAGTAGAAACAACGGAAATATTTTAAACTATATGACCTACAAACCTTCAAGAAAAGAGCGTATTCCCTCTTAAAAGGCCGGCAACGCACCTACAGCTCTTCGGATGTTGCGAGTGTCCATGGGCGACGGTAGTTGCTTACCGCTACTTGACGCTAGTTTATTTAATAAAAAAAAAACAACAAATAATAAATAACTAATAGTTAAGTACTAACTTATTATTGTTTCTCCGCTCTAGGTCTAGACTCTAGATATTAGTATACTTACGCATGTTTATTAATCTTAACATAAATCATTTACATCTGTTGACTGTTAGATAAATAAATAAAGAGAAAATAAAGAAACTTTTAATAACACGATGCTATAGACCTCTAGTGAGACCGATGACCATACACTAGGGAGCTTATGTATCAGTTATCAGGAGACAACGCGCGGGAAAAGTTGCCTCCCGTTTAAAAACCGCATTCGGAATTTAAAAGTTATTTTTTTTATTTTTCAAAATGACGACGCTAATACGCAAAATGTTGAAGAATCATTCGAAGCATAAAAGTAAGTTTTTTCTTATTGTTTGGTAATTTTTGGATATTTTTTGTAATAATATATTGCTTCTTTTAATTAAAATTATTTTTATTAAATGAAATGTAGGACCACAAAAGCTATTAACCTTTACTTGGTTTTCTCATTTCATTTTCAAATATTAGGTATGTGTCTAGAATAGGTAAAGAGCTTGTCATAGAAGTACGAGTAGCGGAGCTTTTTAAGCTCTTTAGTCTACGTACTTATAGTAGATAATTATATTATATTAATAATATTATAATATATAATATTAGGTATGTTCTAACAAAATGTTAACGTTATTTAACTTAAACTTTCAATGATATTTATATTTTATATTATTTTTGAGGTTAAATTAATAATTACTTAAAGCATAAAACAATAAAGTGCTATTTAAGTGGGTACCACGTTAGTTTTAACAGCTTAATATCTGTTTATCGCGCGGGAACCGTACATTTTTTCCGGGATAAAAAGTATCATATGTCCTGTCCCGGGACTCAAAGTATCTCCATGCCAAATTTCAGCAAAATCGGTTAAGCGGTTTGGGTAAGAGGTAAATGACAGACAGACACACTTTTACATTTATAATATTAAATACATACCTAGGTATTAGTATAAATTATAATATTAGTGTATGGATTATAATTTATTGTCAAAAAGGCGAAATATCTAATCTAAAATTATTTAGCATAATCGACCTACTAGATTTCACCGTAACAAAATATGTAGAGCGGGTGTATACGGATCTCGAGAGTCGAGGGAAAAAGTTGTCGCGTCCGTCTCTACGGGACATTCCCGTAGGCCGTACTAGAAAACGTTTGGTACCTAGGTACAATTCCTTATTGAATCTAGTTTTCAAGAGATGTACAATATATATTTTTTACCTCTTTACCTGCCTCTATTATGGCCAAAACCACGACTCAAAAAATTGAAATACATACGGTGTTTAAATGACATTTTTATTATTATCAAAGTTGAGAAAGTCAATTAACAAAGGCAGCAATGCGTTTTATATAGGCAGGGGTTAATAATAGATATAGCTTTAATTTGATACCAAATTTAATATTTTAAATGTTTGGCTGCTACGAAAACGGTTTTCGTAGATCCGCTACGGTAAGCGCCTGCCGAAAAAGAATTCACAAGTACTTATTTAATATTGTTTTTTCACTTTACTAGGTGTATTGTTTTATTATTCTCTGTACTTACAAAAAAAGGCCATAAGGACAAACCCATTTTTTGAAAATAATATTTTTATCTTCTTTTTCCGGTTCTAAATTTCAATAAGAACTTTTTACCCTTTTGGCGCGTAGTTTCGTCTTCGTACAAAGTTCCTCTCCCAAGAATTTACTGTTAGTTTGTGCAAAAGAATCCCAAGTTGTCGTGGACAGCTTTAAGAGGCATGTAAGAAAAACGCAGTTACTATCTACTTTCTAGCTGCCAGTTTATCTAGACAGGTTAATAGAACAATAATTAAGACGGCTAGGACTTATCTTTTCTCCGCATACATGGTATACTTTACTTCCTAAGAATAAAGAACCTTTGTATCTCAAACGTGCTTAAAACATATTTTGCTGATGCCGATAAACGATAACTTAATTTTAATTTAATAAAGACATATTTTTGACGAACTGATATTTTATATTATATTTTATTTACTATTTCTGAAGAACTATACATTCTGACAGGTTCTACATTGAATTAAAGAGTAATCTTGTGTCACTTATTTTATGTGCAATATTATGGGGTTCCATGGAAACCGTCCAATTTTGTAAAGTAGCATACCTAGTATTACTTATGTATGTCCAATATCCTCGTGGTTTACTCTCTGTGGTAAATTTTATCTTTATTGATGCAAAATTTGTGGTTTTGTATAGCACAATTTTATAGTTTTTTTTGTAAAACATTTGTGTCTAAACAGACTAAGCCGAAAATACGCGGCCGAACTTCGCCATAACTATACGCTTGCAATGCGCTACGCATACAATATAACGCGACGTAATATCGGCATGGTGTGTGATATGTCATCGGTAATTTAAAATACATTGCAGGCGTAATCGTGCCGAACTTTTTTCGGCCTAAGGTGTTTAGATGCCAATTAGACTTGGAATTTGGAGAAAAGAAACATTTTTTGGAAGTCTGTTATAATTAATTTTGTGGACCAAAAAATATTCGCAGTTGAACTGTGAACGTTGTCACCTCCTTTTTAAGTCCGTTAAAATTGAAACGCAGTACAAGTACGTTATAATATGTTACTATCAAATAGTTATTAATACATAGATAAATTAATGAGGTCTGGGCCGTCGTAACCCGAGCAGCTATCGTGGGTCAGCCTCTAACCCGCCTACATAGGGTAATGCACTAGATTTACAGGAATACTGATAACAGTATTATATTATACAGTAGTTTATGTTCATACTATACCGCGGAATTCACTGATAACAGTATAATAACTTACAGTAGACCTAGACCATGTTCAAACCGGTAGGAATTATAGGATCATGCGTAGTGAAATACTGATAACAGTATAATAATATTACTATTGCGCAGTGAAACACTGATAACATAATAGACTATTTTTTGTCCCCAGTTTTGGAATATTATGTTAGTCTATATCGGCATCTGAGCAAATGTGCCAAATTTCAAAACCGTGTGTATGTATGTTTGTTTTTATGTTTGTGTTCACATATCTCTGGAACTACAAGTTTGATTTATGTAATTATTTTTTGTTGTACTAGGTATTATTCAACTTAGGGAATAGTGCAAGTTTCATCAAAATCGGTGCAGTAGTTTTTGAGATAGGGAATTTTAATTCTCAATGTACAATTTTGAAGTCGGTTTTATCCTTTAAAAGTTTTGTTCATACTATTATGTTCATGATATACGGTACCGCGGAATTCACTGATAACACTATAATATCTAACTTAAAGTAGACTATACTCATACCGGTAGGAATTATAAGGATCATGCGTAGTAAAATAATGATAACAGTATAATAATTACTTAGTGTGCAGTGAAATACTGATAACAATAGACTATTTTAACATCGGTAGGATAAAGAAATTAATAATCGTACGCACTGCGCATTGGTACTATCAGAGAAGTTGAAGTTATCTAGGTAGATGGGGGAGTGGGGACCTACGTAGTTTGGTCGCGTTACGTCAAACCTAGCCGACAGATCGTAATTAACATTGAACTGACATGATCCGACCAAATGACGCAGGTCACTGCGTCATTTGGTCGGATCCTGTCAGTTTCACACCTATTCTTCAGTAGTCACACCTATTCTTCCTACTCCTCCTATTCTTCTTCTGATTAATTTCGTTGCGGGTCCCAAGACAGTTTTAGCATGTCCCTCGGGCTCCCTGAGATCATATCAAAGGGTTTTCGTGGTTGGATACCGCTGTCGATCCTGGCGACACAGGAGATACAGTGGTGGGAATGTGTGGTGGGCCAAAGCCCGTTTAAAAAAAGGTCACTGCCTAGGAATCAATTTTCTCGATGCACAGTGTATTTTTTGACCAAAAAATTGGCCATGCCTTTTTTTTGGAAATCTTGAACTGAAATGTTATGTAAGTAATTTATTAGTATTTACCTGTATTTACATGCGTTAATTTCTTATTATGAACAATAAAAAACATTTGATTAAATAAAAACACTTTTAATTTTTTTTTCAATAAAATTAAAAATTTCCATAACTTTTTAAATATTTACTTAATTGTCTTCTTGATTATTCTGATCGACAATAATAAAAAAACACACTATTTAACCTGATTTACTACATATTTCTTAAATAATTAGTGTTTAAAGATTTATTTACGATTTATGTTTTTTTTTCTTTAATTTATTATGAACGTATCTCTAATTATTTGGATTTTATTTTTATACAGAATTGTTACTTAAATGTACAAGAATTCGTGTAAAAAAATTTAGATCCAAATAATAAAGGGCACCGATGTTAGACGCTTCTAAAGTTTCTATGGTAACTATGGTTTTAGGGTTGTCAATATTTCTATACCAAATTTTTTTACTCATTTGAACTTTGTTTTCTTTGAGCATATAAAAACCTACTTCAAATATTATTAAACTATGTGAACTATGCGGTGACAACCCTATCCAAAATAATATAAAATTGAATAACTCGGATGCCCCGCCTCATTTGGATCCCATTTTTTTTTTTGGGTTATAAGTATCAATAAAAAGAATACTTCAGTCTTAGTTTCAAATCCAAATATGAAAAGACATGACGTTAAAAAAATTAAAACATAATTTTACAAAATCATTCATAAATACTACGTTATCTTGAACAAATAAAGCATGGATGTTTTTCGCTATCGTAGGGGCTTTTAAGACACTATTTAGACCAATTAATAAAATCTTAAAAGAATATCAAACTTTTGAGCTACAACTGTTTCTATGTTTTTTTCTGGAAACCATAGAATTTTCTTTCAAGTACTAATTTGCATTCTTCTATTTGAAATGGGCAGTCGGGTGTTCTCGTCCTGCATTTATAATCACAAATCCTATAAAATTGAGTAATAAAAACGGCATGGCCAATTTTTTGGACAAAAAATACACTGTGCGATGGTATCATCAGAGAAGTTTATTCCTAGGCAGATGGCGTCAAACCCATCCGACAGATCACAATTACAGCTCGACAAGGCTTTAAATGAACGTGGCGACAAAAGGAACTAACGCTGCCATCTATACTTAATATAATAAAACTGCAGTAGAAATGTGAATTCTGTACATTAAAGATATCCAAAAAATAATAAGCGGGGGGTGTCACTAGATCGCTATAGAAGCCAAAAAATGTGGTTAGTTTTTTTGTCTGTCTGTCTGTATGTTGTTTCCACTATCACACGAAAACTACTGATCCGATTTGAAAGCGGTTTTCGCAGATATATTTGTCTTCTTCCAACTTAACATCTGGTGTATAAAAAAATTTCCCCCCACCCCTCTAAGGGGACCAAAAAGGGTGTCAGTTTCTTTAATGGACTTACTTCATATTATTAATATTATTAACTATATTTTCCAACTAAACATCAGGTGTACACCATTTTTCCCCCCACCCCCTCTTAGGGGACAAAAGAGGGGGTAAGATTTTGTATCAACTGATGAAGTAGAAATTACTTTAAATGGCAAAACAACATTTGCCGGGTCAACTAGTCATACATAAACGCCATTTTGACATGTTTTTGACAGTTTTCCTTTACCAGCAGCGCCCCGGCCCCGTTCATGGGATATTTCCTCGATAGCACATACCTGTGTGTGCGGATAACCAGAGAACACTTAAATTAGATAGGTGCAGTAGTAAATAATTAGTAATGAATATTTTGGCAACTTCCCATTCGAATAACGTAGTAGTAGAGACTGAACAAAACATTATGATAGTACTGCATCGTTTTGCTCTATAAAGACGGTAAGGCACTCTCTATTCCTTTTACTCTCATAACCCAGTAGGACGGACGACCGACACAGTCGAGAGATCAGGCGCAGGACCGACTTTTTACATGCCCATCCGACGCGTGGATCATCTTACTTGTCAGACAATCAGGTGATCAGCCTGCATTGTCACCAAACTTGGAAATAACATGTTTCCAACGCGGGAATCGAACCCATGACCTTCAAGTCAAGAGCCACGCTCTAAACCACTGGACCACGGAGGCGTTATTTTCACGTTGGTAATCTATCATCTAAAGGCGAACTTGGAGAGGCCGTTTAAATATCACGTGATTAATATGGCGTTAGGCATAGAACTTGTCGCACCAGCAGTTTAGAAAGCGCACACATTAGAAGTTCATCATGAATCAATCTTAAATGTAAGGGTATACTTTGAAATAATTAAAATGGGTGATTCAAAATACATTAAGATCTATTACGGTGATAGTAAAGTTCTACACTTATGATCAAAATGCAGTTAAGGGCCGGTTATTCCAAATTCACGTTTTTAAAATGAGTTTTTTTGATAGAAAGCGTCATTCAAAAAACTGAAAAATATATACATGCATAGATGCATCTTTTAACTAGTGCTTTCATTGGATAGAAATACATAGATAATTTGGCTCGATAAAAAAAAATTCCGAAACAACATCGATTTTAAAAGCATTTTGAGTTTTATAGGACATACAGAGAGTCAATCAAAAAATAATTTGGACAGTAATTCGATAGCTATTAAAATTTAACAGGGAAATCATTGGATAGATGTTTAGTTATAATATTTGTATCTAAGTAAAACGGGTTTTTCTCCTATTTCGCCATATCATGGACGCGGCGAGCGTCGTAACCGCCACCGTCAAGGCGCGCTGATATGAATTTTATTGTAATGATATTTAGGTCGATATTCGCACTGACAGAAATCGACCTGCTAATTTACGAAGAACGGGCCCTTAAGTAAGGTTTGGCGTGTGAATGTGTGATTGTTCTAAACTCTACTGCGTAGTGATGCCTAAACACTATAGGCATCAGCATCACTACGCAGCAGCGACATTTAGGCTGCCTTCACATTAAGTCGCGAGTAGTGCGGTAGCCGCGCTACTGCTATACGAGCCGCGCGGCTGCCGACTTAATGTGAAGGCAGTCTTAATCACATCCCTTCTTGGGGACCATGCATAAAGTCTGTCACACTATTTTCATAATTTTTAGCCCCCGCCTCTTTTGTCACAGGTTGACCACCTGTGTGTGTGTGCGCATATTATAGCGCACACACATTGTGTGTGTGTGCGCTATAATAATGGGTAATAATAAAATGCGGATTGCGGCCCTTACAATGTGCGCGAAGTATCAATTAATGTGAACTGCGAACATCCAAAAACGTTTAATTAGATCAGATTATTATCTAAGTCAATGTAGGTCAGACAGACTGTCGGGCGGCGGGTCGGCATAATCGGCGTTATCACCGACGGGAGCCGGGAAGACTAAACAAATGTTTACTGCGCAGTTTGGTGCACTTCCTTATCGATTATAATAATATATATTATATGCGCTTGCGCATCTATTGCGCTTTCAAAGCCCAAAGATAGAAAGTCTCGTAGTCTCTTACTATTCTGACGGATTGAGGGTATTTTATAAGAATAGATTTTGCCTATGAAAATCTTTAGCCTCTTTGGTCTTGAATTCATGAAAGTTAATTGATAAATAAATTACTAGCCCAGGCTCTTGATTCCTTAAACACATAAATTAATATAAGTAAGTGCTGACTTGTGTTCTTCAGTGTACCGCATAATAATATATTTTTGGAATCTCGGAATCGGCTCCAACGATTTTCATGAAATTTAGTATATAGGGGGTTTCGGGGGCGATAAATCGATCTAGCTAGGAATCATTTTTAGAAAATGTCATTTTACTCGTGTTTTATGAAATACCGAGCAAATCTCGGTCAAATAGCCAGTGTAATAACTAATATTATGCGGTATGCCCACTGATGACTAAACTACACAAGTCAGCACTTATATGACTGAAAAACATGACTGAAGAAAATAAGTAGGTGACGCCTAATACTGGAACATACATCACCTACTTATCAATCTAAGTAGTGAATCTAAACGGCACCTATAAGACGCAGTAGATAAATAAGGCACCTCGATCTATGGCAACTCTATGGAAGCACTATACTGATGTGTGTTCTGATTAATGATTTAAATTTTAAAGGTACACGCCAAGCAACTATCCTTGTAAGCAATGTATGACCATATATTTAATCGAAATGCTACTTGCTAAACTATCATGGAATATTCCAGAACTCTGCGAAGAGTGGGCATTAGCGGAGTGCGAGGGAGACTGGTGGCGTACGGCGCGCGTGGCAGCTGACTGTGACGTGCGGTACGCCGGCGCCGCGCCCGTCGAGCGTGCGTCATCCGCGCCCGCCACCGCCACCGCTGTCCGCTCCGCCCTGCACACTGCTAAGAGTAAGCGTTTAGCGATATAATACCAGGGGTGCAGATCGCGTAGCTGTGCGACGTGCGATACGCCGCCGCCGCGCCCGTCGAGCGTGCGTCTTCCGCGCTCGCCACCGCCACCGCTGTCCGCTCAGCGCATTCTGCTAAGAACAAGCGTCGTGTGCCTTTGAGCTACGTGTACCTCAAACATATAATAAAATGTTCCAGGTATCAGACAAGTTTGGTTGATTCATAGGCATATGGCGGACCATAACGTCATTTGGTTGGGTTATGATTATTCAATGTTAGTCTTGATCTGGCTGGCTGGGTTTGCCTTTGCAATAACTCTGCCAAATTGCGTAGGCCATCTGCATAATAATGAATCAACTTCTCTGATAGTATTGCTACAACGTTTGAAAGCACCTTTCAAGCTTTAGACATGCTTAATATACAAAACACTAAACGCACATTGCGTTTTTAATAAATTTATCTAAAACGTAAAACATGTCTTAGTACCTTTATAATTTATAATTATATCGATTAAAACTAACATGCGTCATCTCCCCAACGATAGTACTTTGGACTAAAAAATAATAAGAAATTAATAGGCGTAACAAATTTTTAAACGAAAACAAACACCATAATTTTATAGCTTTAACATAAAACATGTTTCCAGCTTTGAACCGGAAACTCCAGAAGGTGAACTTGGACATCAGCGCTAAGGGGGTGCTGGTATCGGATGCTGAGACCAATGACAACGTGCTCAGTGTGTCTATCTACAGGTGGGATATGAATTTTTAGAAGACGATAGGGCAAGAAAAGTAAAAACTAAAAGTGAGGACTGTTCCACAGGTAGAATAAAAAGATTTTGATTCTGGAACAGCAGAAAAAATCAGTCACTGGAAATGAAAAGAAAATTCTAAGCTTTAAACAAAAAATTTGAAAATCGAAGTCAGACAATTTCACACTCCATTCTAAACTCTATTATTGCAGAGCAATTTTCTATTCCGCTTTTATACTTCCGCTTCTCACTCCCTCTCCTCTTGCAGGATCTCCTACTGCTCAGCGGACGCGGCAAACGCGCGCGTCTTCGCCGTGGTGGAAGGGAAGACGGTGGGCGCTGAGGAGTGTCACGTGGTCCACGTCTTCGTTTGCGAGAGAAGGAAGCAGGCCAGAGCACTAGCTCTGTCCCTTGCGCACGCTTTCAATGACGCTTACCAGGTAAGTGGAAGAAGCTGATTGCGTGTTTTTTACCAGGAGAAGTTGCAATGAGGGTTAAAAACGTCACGTCTTCGTCTGAGAGGAGGAAGCAGGCCAGAGCACTAGCTCTGCCCCTTGCGCACGTTTTCAATGATGCTTACCAGGAACTAGCTTTTATTTAATTATCCCTAACTTCTTCACTATAAACAGTAATAAAAACTTTAACTTAGCAAATTGAACTGCAGAGTGCAGAGCACTCAAGTCTCAACTATTTCATTAGTAAATGCTCATAGGTCGAGTGAAGTTATATGACATCATCCCGCAAGAAATAATAAATATTTTGGTTTCCAGGCCTGGCAAGCGAACCAGGCGTGCTCCCTGAACTCCGGTAGCAAACACGTGGTGAATCCATGGGTGAGGAAACTTTAATTGTCTTCCTTTGAAATCTAATTAATCGAAATTCTATAGCTTAATCCATGTCTTGCATGTTCTGTTCAAAAAACTTTGCTGAAATTCATTTATCTGGTAGGAACTCTACACTTTTCTGTGATTATAAGATGCGTTTTCAAAAATTTTCTGTTTCTTTTGTTTGTGAGAAAGTACCTCTATACCAAATTTTATTAAAATTGATTCAGCAGTTTAATCCTGACGAGGTATCCGACAGACGACAGTCACACTTTTACATTCACATATTATATAATAGTATGATGATAGTATTGAGTGACTTTACTTTTTCAGGTGAACTTTGCAGAAGATTCGGATGATGAGAATACGGAGGAATGGGAGTCGCCCGCGCCTCTTGTCACTTTCGCATGAGTTAACGTCGAGATGAAATGCAGCTCTATATTTTATAACAGCGATTTACAGATTATGTTATGACTAATTATGAATAAGTTTAATTAATATAGAATAATATATACAATTGAATACTTTGAAAGACTCTAGAATGTAATAAAAAATAATAATATGATTTAATTACAGTACTATAATATCTAAAATTAAGAACTGCAAGGAAAATAATAATAAGCTATGTAATAAGCTGTGTTTATTATACTTTATTAGATTTAAGATTTTTGTTATTCTATATTTTGAATAATATCTAATAATAATTATGTATAACATTTATTACATAAGCATTTATATTATTATTGCTCAAAAATGTAAATAAGTACAAGAAAATCCGGGAAAAAGCTTTATACATTTAGTTTGTAAATTGTATTATGTAAAGATGAATGAAGATTACTGATTGTTATTGAATATTATACTTTGATATACAATGTTATTATATAAAATATAAATTTTAAGGAATACAAACTTTGTCGTGTGTTATTTGATTTTCAAAGTGGAAGGAATATAATTTTCTTGGTAATGATGGAATTAAGTATGTCATAGGCACTCATATGCCTTGGGCTGCTGAGTATCGAGTTCATCAAGCTTGGTATAATTGTGATAACGGAAAAGACCATTCCTAAGGCTAAGTAACTATTTCTTCAATTCAACATGTAAACTGTAAGTCAGCTACCACTGTCATGTTTGAAATTGTGCTTCGAAACACTCGCAAGCTCAGACAAAGAGAAAAATACTCGTACAATACAGATTACAGAATGTAACAAAATTAAGTGATAATACTTTAGGGTGCGCCATATTGTATGTGTCCCTTATGTAGGGTTCGCTGAGAAAGTAGCAGCGCTGAAGGAGTAACTTTTTTTTACTTTGTATGAAAAATTCATGACGCGCGGGAGCATACACACCCTATAAACTCTAAAGTATTATCATTTAGTTATGATTAAAGTCAGCGACGTACTGGCGTGGCAGAAGTCGCGCTTCCGAGCACTGACCACCCAACACGTGCAGCGCCATGTAGTCGTTACAGTTAATTACGCCGTCATCGTTGCAGTCCTGAAAATGTTATCGCAGTTAGATTGTTGGAAGGAAAAGTTTCATATTGCTATAGGCTCATTACTCGTTAGTTACTCATACAAATAAAACATATTTCAGGCTTCTGTAATGAAGTAGCCTTAAGAGAAACCTTAAATAATTCAATTGCCCATCTCAAATAGGTACATTAATTATTTCACTACTATGAACAATGGACTAACTTAAGTAGGTATTACCGCATTTTTATTTGCAAGGATTTTAGTGTGATGAAAACAAAGTCAAATGCTTTTTTTTTTAATTCTTACCCGAGCGAATTTTGTCAGATAACTTGTCACAGTCGCAGCAGCGCAGTCGAGATCGCTAGTGCAGTTTTTAAACGCTGAAAATATTTAAACAAATTATTTTAAACAAAACCTTCAGTAAATCCATTCAGACAGAAAGACAAACAAAAGCGAAAAGACTTTCCCATTATTTTGTCTGTCTTTCTGTCTGTTACCTCTTACACTAACAGCCGCACTCAGAGTGGGACATTAATTTTAGTCTATAGTGTCCCACTGCTGGGCAAAAGCCTCCCCCAGGATCTCCCACTGTTCTCTCCGATAACCAGCCTGCTCGTCACGCCACCTTTTTCTAGGCTGGCTACGGCAGCCGTGTCCATCTTCAGGACATTAAATACTTAAATGTAATTAACCCTTCGATCGTAGAAAAAAATCTAGTACTTAATTCAAAATTTTGATATAAGCCACATTACCTACACCTACACTATAATAATATGATAAACTCTTCATTAAATTGAAGGTCAATCATGACTAAATGTTATGTTATGTTGTTTATTATTATTATTATTATTATTAAATGTCTTTGAGTACGGCGGCGGTTAAAACCATTACAAATCTGAGTTTAATGAAGCTTTGAATCCCGTCTTATTCGTCTAGAATAATTATAAGAGAGAGATCAGAGAATGGCTCCTTGTCTTACCATGAGGTGAGTCAGGCGACTCGTGCTTGACCGTGGGTCTGCCAGCGTCACTCCAGTAGACCCTCGTGACCTTGAACAGGCCACATTCTCCCTGACAACGCAGATCCGTCATCGCGCTGAAGATGCAGCCGAGGCACGCGTCTGATATTGGGTCTACAATCGTTTAAGGCGTCTCCCAGACAGACGCGGGCAGCGGTGGCGGTCGCGGCGACGGTCAGTTTTTTGTACTGCGACCGCTACCGCGTGTGTCTGTATCGTTCCTAGAACTTTGTCATCCAACTGACCGCCACCGCGACCGCCACCGCTGCCCGCGTCTGTCTGGGAGACGCCTTATTCATCAAGCCCCCCAAGCGGTTGCATGATCGCATGCGACCGCTTGGGGTCGCATCATCGCATGCGACCGTGATAACAATAGTGTTGTTTTTCTCACGATCGACGGGGAGGCCTAATTTCCGTTCGACTCGGATTCGAAAATATTGTCGCCCGGTGAAGCAGTGCCGTAAATAGAATTTTTTACTACGCCCTGTGCGAGCTTCTATAACTGCGCCCTTGATTTTTTTAGATAATATTGTCTTGTACTCAGAGCAATGCTATAGTATAGGCCTCTCTGGTCTGGCCATTCTTGCGACTCCCAGAGTCCACGCCCTGTGCCTGTAGGCCTACCACGAAATGGTTTTGAGACTCAAACATTCGGACGAGAATGCCGCGTCTTGCTCTAACAAACGTGAAATGACGTTGTTAGAGCAAGACGCGGCATTCTCGTCCGAATGTTTGAGTCTCAAAACCGTTTCGTGGTAGGCCTACTGGGCACCGGTGGCACCGCCCTTTTTAGTTTTTACGGCACTGCGGTGAAGTTTCCGAATCTGAATCGAATTTGACATTATGAATGGGCTGTATAAAGAGTTTATCAATTTTTTGAAACCTTATAGGATTTTGTTAGTAATAATAAAGAATAATTGTTCGGTTTATTTATACTTACTATGCTAAATTTATAAATGGTTATTGTAAGTAAAGAAGTAATAGCCAGGTACTTACCAGCAGCGGTAACAGATCGGTTGTAATGTCTGTGATGCTAGAAAACAATGGTTTAATTTTGAAAACTGTATTTGTGTGAACCTAATGAATTGCAAAAGCGGATTGACTAACTCATCAATACAGAAAGAAGAAGAACAAAAATAGAGTCAACGAAAATCTTACCAATAAAATGAAAATAAGAAAACACAAACAAAACACCACAAACAAACACAAGTTACAGTGTTTCATGATCGTAGTCTATCTACGAATAATAAAATTATTCGCCGACAACTAATTTGTCATTCGACAAATGGAACTTCTTTGATGATTCAAATTATTGTAACAGATGTTTTAATATTTACTTACATTATTCGTAGTATTTATAATGCCGCGGCCGCATATGCGTGGTGCTTCACGCTAAAACCGATACTATTGGACGATCTACGTGTAACGTGTATCGTCCAATAGTATCATCTCATCGCACGAAGCTTCGGACGATAGACGCAGATGCGACCGGGCCGTTATAAAGGCTAATACTTATACTACAGTCGCGTTAGGTTTTTTATAGTCAGAACTTTTTTGCTTCAGTGTTTAGAAATTAAAAAACTCTACCTAATCCCGACTGGTGCGTTAGCCCCCTTATAATTGGCTTGAAGGTTAAGCCTATTTTTGATCACATCTTCTTTATTTCTTTTTTTTTACAAAAATGATAAAAACAAATTTGTTGCAAAATTTAATTCTCTACAAGTTTGATTCTTGTGATTTTCATCGTTCAATCAATATTTACTTTTAACCTACTGTTACGTAGGGGACTGTGGGCTTGGCACTGTGTCGGATAAAAAAAAAACTAAATAACATTTATGCTTATTTAAGAATATTTTACCGTCTTCTGTTTCTTTTTTTACAAAATTGTATTGGTTTATTGTAATCTTACAACAAAATACAAGTTTATAATATTGACTAATTTTATGCAAAACATTAATATTATGAGTCAAAGTACTTAAATAGCTACTCAATACTACCATCATATAACTACTGTGTAAATGCAGATATTCACTGAAATGACTACAGGGAGATTTTTACGAATTGATTTACAGAAATAATCTTGAAAAAGAGATTCCTATGAAACACACAACTAAAAAAGAATATCTAATTTGGCAGTCACACTCCCTAGAGTTTATATTAAGACATATAATATACTAGAGTGAGCATAATACTATATGTACTAAGCTGCTTGTATAATTCACCCTTTACGGACATGCTTTTGGGATTATAGTTGACATTTCTATGATCCAGCCGGCCGGGCCTAGCATACGCCAACGAGATATCTCACTCTCGAGATAATTAAAACCTACTCGTCTCATAATGTCAAAATCTCGACATTATCTTGACAAAACTCTACAAAAATGTGTTATTTCGATGATAGATCTACGCGAGAAAAAATGTTTGTCATGCTAGGGTCATTAGAAATGAAGATACAAAGTATCAAACATCGAGAAACATGTAGAGAGAGATATCTCATTGGCGTATGCTAGGCCGGCAGATCTACAGGTCTACGACTAGGTATAGGCTATCATCAAATTCCACAGGGCCCCCATTCACAACGCGCAATTCGACTCGGATTCGGAAACTTCGTCACCCGACTTTTATGCTCGCCGCGCTAGGCGTTGACCAATGACCGCACGGTAAAGTTTCCGAATCCGAGTCGAATGGAAATCGTGAATATAGGGGTGAGCCATCTTTTCTTTTTGCTTCTCTATAGTCTAGAGAATCGCCGATCAAAATGTATAGAATTGACATTAAGACGAGTCGAACGTCAATGTCACATAACGAACGCTTAGTATGTCAGTTCCGTATATTTTGGGTGGCGATTCTATAACGAAGCGAAAACGAAAAAGTTTTAGCTAAATGGCGTCTACAGCCTACACTGCTGGAAGAGCTCAAGCCTGCGGCGGCCCACCGCGGTGGTATGTAGCGGCGCAGCGCACGCGCGGCCGCCATGATGGTTGATCAACATGTAGTCGTAGCAGTCGGTTACTCCGTCGTCGTTGCAGTCCTGAAATTAGGGTCTTATGAGATTCTTGGACGATGAAGGTCTTGTCTAGGCAGAACTATAGAGTATAGACTATAGAGGCTTTACAAATATGCACTGCCCAAGTAAAGTTTTCCTAAACATACGGAAACCGTAAAAAATGTAGTTTATGTCTACGGACTACGCCAGTCACAAGTTGCATGACAGTTGACACTTAATATGGGTATATATTAGCTTATGGGCCTTTTACAATACAATTCCTCTGAAGATTAGCTCCAGACAGGGTTCACGAGATGAGCTCATGTTATGTAAAAGTAATAACTATTTAGCTGAGCAAAAAATGTCATGCACTTATTCCACTTTTATTAATTTATTTTACTACAATTATATCTCACAAACATCATCATCAGGTGTTAACGAAACTGAACTGAAACTGAATACACACTTTTCATGCACTTATGGAATAAGTGCATGAAAAGTGTGTATTGTTAGTGTGAAACATGAATTTCCAACAAAAAGTTACAGTACATTCAATATCATACAAAAAAATGTGAATAGAAAAATGAGGAACGTACCTTTCCAAACCTCGCCATATAGCCCTCTACTATTTTCAGGGAACAGTAGTAGTCTCTAGCGCAATCTTCGTAAGCTGAAATACATAAAATAAACATAATAATATAATGAATACAATATGGTTATTTTAGATTTTTGTCGCCATTTTCTCTATTTATTTTTTTGCCAAGCGCGACCCGTATAAAATATAGACTAGACACACTGACTAGACATCATTTTTGTAACTTAGACTTTCTTTCGAAAAAGGCGGTATCAACTTACCTTCATTCCTCTCCGGACTATCCTCAGACAACGTAGGTTTTCCAGCATCGACCCAGTACACCCTGGAGATGTAGAAGGGTCCGCAGTAGCCCTCAGAACAGCCATGAGACAGCTCACAGCCGGTCGCGTGGCACAGGCATCGGAGACAGGTCTCGTTCAGATTAGAGACGTACACTCCTTTGAAGTGAAAAAAGGTACATGTCAAGTAGGCTGTATATTTGATATGTACATGGCGTTAAATTGGAGATAATAAAAAAAAACAAAATACTAAATTTGAAATTGTGAATAAGTGAAAAAAAATACACAATTTTTATGTCGCGCATCCAAGCACGCACAAGCGCATCCCAATATTTCTAACCACAGATCATTTATTTTCCTGTTCTGAGTTTCTAACTAAACTTAAAAGGTTCAAGAATATTTTAATAATGCCGTCTAAGTTAAGAAATTAAATTAGTAATGTTGCATATTCGAAAATTGCTATGTAATAAAAATAACAAGTTTATCAGTTTCCGAACACAGACAAGAGACTGATATTGGTAATATTAAAATAAAATATGTACATGATGTGCTAAAAGTTGGGATACATAAAATAATAGAGGAAAGTAACCAAATGTGGAATAGTATCCCTAAAATGGAATACTGGCATTTCTCGAAAACAAAATATTCCTAGTTGCTAAGAACAGTGATTTTCTGTCTCTTTCCATCATTGTAGGTACTCGCACAGAGTACTTTTTTATGGTACTCGTGTGTACAGGTTTTGACTTGACCATGACTTGACAGTCAGGACTCAGGCGTCGCTTGTAGCCGCCACGACAGTGTTTTGTTTTGGTGCTGTGAGATTTTTTTTTTAAAGTAAAAGTATTTCTCAATACTTGGTTGGAAATGTTAATATTGTATATTTATGATTATGCTTTGATCCAAGATATCGTTGCTTTGATCACATGCTTCTTTGATTGTTTAAGAGGGTTTTTTAACTTATTGTATTTAGTTAAAAAACTGAATGTACATTTTGATTTGTTTAAAATTTCCGAATATGATCAGTCCTTGAGATCCAAATAAGGAATATGGCATCGTACACTTTGACACAGACAGTGAACCTAGGATGTCGTCATGGGAAATGAAGCTCCTGACTCAGAAAATGTGGAGTGTATGTTCTGTTATCTCAGGATACTCGAGGAGAGCCGTGGATCAAATGTCCCATGTGCGGGCTCTGGGCCCATGGTAATTCGCAGGTGCAGAGTTTCATACCTGGATATGCGATTTTTGCAAGTAACCCACGTAACTTTTTAAACTTGACAAACAGTTCTGTCGTATCTTATCAAAATAATGGTTAATTGTTTCAAGTTTTATAGTAGTCCGTATTTAGTACCCTATTTCATATTTGGATACCTTTAGGTTAATTTTTTATTTTTTTATTTTAAAGTAATCTTATATGTGAAACAAGACCGTTCATAATTTAAGCGCTCATCAAATATTTCTATTCAGAATTATTATCAGACATACAGTTATGTCTGATAATAATTCTGAATAGAAATATTTGATTTACAATACATTTTTTTTAACTATAACCCAAAAACAAAATTGTATTCCATATTTGGTTGCTGTCCTCCAATGTAAGTAATTTCTGGATTTTCTTATTGCTGACAAAATTTAGAATTACTTATTTTATGCACTCTGACGTTCACTAATTAGTTCAATGTCATTGTATTGTTATTAAAATAGAACTAACAAACATAGTGATTAATTGATTATATTCTCTTTGGAACTAACTGGTTGAACTAAGTAACTGGTTTATCTATAAGGACAAACTTAAAACTACTGGCTGTAAAATAATTTTGAATATTCACTTACCACAAGCAATTTTGAAGATAAACAGTAAAATCAGTACACTTTTGGACATTTTGTCAGCACATCTTACAGAATTTTCCAGAGCTATCAATTATAAACTCAGAAACATGTTCGATTGATCGAAGACGCAACGGAATTGAACAGTATTAGGTATATTGTTTTGGTATCTTGATGACGTAATTTGGTGTTTTTTGTCCGACGTTTTTGCAATTATCCTTTTAGCTACGTTTTTTTTTTGTTTTTGTTAAGTAAAAGTTGTAGTTAGTACACTTGTGTCTCTATGTGTGGTTACATAATGACTGATGTTGAGTTAGTGGTTAAGTTACATCCGCTTCTAATCTCACGTCTATGCAAATGCTACTTTCAAGGTACTTACACGAGTTTTGGTTTCTAGGAAATTATGAGTGTCAACTGTGAAGGCTCTTAATTAAAATCCCTCGACAAAAAATCACTGGGTCACTTTGTATCTTGGAACAGCAATGCAACAGCATTTTCGCTTGTAGCAATGCCGTCGTAAGATCACCTGGATTTGTTGTAGGAGACACATGCGACTACTTCCTGTCTTTAGTTGTAGATAAATTAGTATAATTTCTTATGCGTAAATCACGTTGTTTGTTAATTATTGTCGCCATAAACATAATAATTAGAATAGAATAGAATAGAATAGAAATTATTTATTTGCATAAAATAAGGTACAATTTATGATGTTAGTCAGATAAACAGTTCTCTTATTTTGCCTTTGGGTGGCGTGCAAATTTTACAAATTACGTAACTAAATAAAAGAGGTAAGTATTATAATTTACTACAATTCATTTCCTTAACTTCAATTAATATTGTTATCCTTGTTTAATAGCATGATTATAAGTTTTGTATACATATAATTATAATTACCACGTACCTATATTCTAGTAGATGAGTGTATATTTTTTTGTTTTTTTTTTTGACGTGGGAGAGCCATGCTTCGGCACAAATGGACCGGCTCGACCGGAGAAATACCATGTCCTCACAGAAAACCGGCGTGAAACAGCGCTTGCGCCGTGTTTCGCCGAGTGAGTGAGTTTACCGGAGGCCCAATTCCCTACCCTATTCCCTTCCCTACCCTCCCCTATTACCCTATTCCCTCTTAAAAGGCCGGCAACGCACCTGCAGCTCTTCTGATGCTGCGAGTGTCCATGGGCGACGGAAGTTGCTTTCCATCAGGTGACCCGTTTGCTCGTTTGCCCCCCTATTTCATAAAAAAGTGTCCTCTGTTTCCTGAGCTATTGTAATACAATTAGTAACAAATTGAGGAAGCGTTACACGTGAAGTATGCTTGCGGATTACGGAGGAATGAAAATTCGCTACATACAGACATAGTACCTGGATGGGTGAAAGTAAGTATACAAGGTGTAACAAAAATAAGTGATAATACTTTAGGGTGTGTACGTGTTCCTTGTAGAGAGTTCACTGTAAAAGTAGCAGCGCTGAAAGACCTTTTTTTCACTTTTGTATGGGGAATCTCGTGACGCTCGGGCCCTTGTCCATACATAAGTGAAAAAAAATCGTCTTTCAGCGCTTCTACTTTCACAGTGAACTCTTTACAAGGAACACGTACACACCCTAAAATATTATCACTTATTTTTGTTACACACTGTAATGTATATATTATAATCTCAGGTAAGAGAAAAGTTTTTAATATCAAATCAGACTCGCAGTTTGGAGAAAAATTTGATATTTATGTGCCTGACTGTACAAACATTTTCTTCGAACGCAGATTATGTTATCTTTCCAATAAGTCTTCGGGCCTTATCCGTCAGACAAAAACTATAAGTGATTCCATCTTTTTATGCCATCATTATTCATTCACAAAATCATGACTACAGATGGAATCAGCAAAAAACGTGCAGATACATCGTGGCTACTGCTGTTTTAATAAGCATGTGACATTGGTACAGAAGGTTAAGAATATTATACGTACCTATTATACGACCTTCTGAGGTATAATTCACATTGCAACGTCGCGAGGTGTTGCGATGCTGTTAAAAAATTTTTACTTCCCATACAAAATTCAACTTTATTTTCTATGCATGAAGATACACATTAAATTGGCAGGCTGTATTTGTGTCTGCTGCCCGGTGTTGCGCTGTCCGTTTCAAACAATACAGTGCTGCCTTGTAAAAATCTTTCATATTATTGAAGTAATGACAAATTATTTATGTTACCACACTATTACATTCTTAGAAGTAATTTACATGTATACAGCGATAACAATAGGTTGCTATATCCGGTACCGGCATGTTCTTAGAACTCTGAAAATCCCAACTGAACATAAATCTTGTATCTATGACGTGTGCCTTTTTAGGAAGTCGGATAAAAATGTCAATAATCATGACTCGTTTGACAAAATTTGTCGAACAATATACATTCAATCAATTATTGATGAATTTCATCATCACTTGATTGAATGTATATTTTTCGAAGCGCCTATTACATTTTTTAGCAACCTCTTAATAGTTCAAATATGTTAATTTTTTTGTCGTGAGTCGTGACTGTGGTATCCTGCATTATTCACAAAAAGAATTACTTAACTATCTTCAAAAGTAAAGACTTATTTTTTCTCTAAATATTTGTCTTTACAATTATTAAGATATTGATGAGAAGAGAGTTGGAAGTTTGGATTATTAATCATTTGCAATATTAGTAAGCTAAAGCTCGGAATGGACAGACATAACGAAACTATAATACGGGAAGCCTATACTATACTATACAATCCATAAAATTTGATCCCTATTATAACCACAATATGAAATACCCAAACCACAGATTACTATAATATAATATATATATATAGTAAATACGTAAGTCGTAACCAAAATTCTTGACAGGTGTGCGTGCGTTGAACTCTTTACCTGCACCGTAGCCCGTAGACCGTAGTCCGTAGGACGTAGCTCGTCGTAGCCCGTAACCCGTAGCCCGTAGGACGTAGCTCGTCGTAGCCCGTAACCCGTAGTTTATCGGGTTGCGGGATAGATTTCCGGCTACTTTCCGACTATAACTTTTTGTTTGTAATTTATGCTGTTTAATCGCATACCTTTAAGAGGATTCCAAACCGCCATTTTTTCCATACAAACGTTGTCCCCCTGGTTCATGCCGGTAGAGTTAAATTTTTTTTCTGAATATCTACGGCCACTAATACAATGTCCCTTTGTTTTCTTTGTTTTCATATTTTAATTATTAAATAAGTTATGAACGTTCAAAAACCCAAAAAATGGCCAGATTTTCTGCTGTGTTCAAACATCCAGAAAACAGATTTGGCTAGATTATACAAAAAAAACATAGGTAATATAATGAATATAATACATAATCTATAATGAAAAAAGTACTTAAATCGGTTAAGTTTTTGGAGAAGGAATCAGGGGATAACGAACCGTTGATTTTCTGCAGTTGTCTCTATCGCGCTCTGCGGTATAGGCTTGAGGTAAGGGAGACAGCTGTAGATATTACACGTACTTTTTTTTTCATTTCTCTAGCCCTTGGTGTGTCCTCTTAAGGAATGAAAATATTTTTGATACTAAACGATGCGCGCAATTTTTTTCTGTTGCTTATTACTCTATAATCTTCTATCAAAATCGGTTTAGATTCTAGAATTTTCGGAGCCTGCATAAGGTTGTTATTATTTAGTTATCCATGTGCAAAAAAAATACTGGAAACGGGGGGTGGAGGAAAGAGTATTGCATTCGAAAGTTTATTTTAATTTTTAACCATTTTTACATCTTTGCTAGGATAAATGAAATGAAAAATGAAATGAAATGAAGTTTATTTTCCCAAACAGAATAACAGAATAGACAAAAACAGTTACTCGCGATGACACTTATAGTAGCCCACAAGGGCTGTGGCACAAGTGTCAACGCCCACCTTCGAACCAGTTACCATTAACAATTTACAATAGCTTAATTTAAATTACAACAATGTGGAAAACAAAACTGAAAATATTTAAGTCTAGTATATGTTCGTGCGTGTGTAGTGTGTGTGTGTGTGTGTGTGTGTGTGTGTGTGTGTGTGTGTGTGTGTGTTAGTGTGTGTGTGTGTTTGTGTGTGTGTGTGTGTATATGTGTTATATATTATATTTGTCATAGTATTTTGTTATTATAAATTATGTTTCTTGTGTTATAAATTTAAGTATTATTTATTTTGTATTATACTTAGTTTATGTTATAGTCTTAGTTAGATCTTCCGTTTCCTCGTATGAAAGTGAGGTCAGCCATTCTAGAACTTTTTTCTTGCACTTACGGTTTGTAAGATGGTGTATGTTTAAAATTCTATTAGCCGTATTGTACAATTTTGAGCTGATATATGGATAATGCCGACTCGCAATCGTTGTTCTTCTAGGGAGGACAGGACAGACTAAATCCGATCGACGCTTCCTAGAACTAGCAGATGGATTGAAGGGGATTTCAGTATGTTTTCTCATAATAGTTTTAAATATAAATAATTGCCTAACCGAGGGCACTTGGCACAGAGCATACAGCTCTTTAGTTGGGAATCTGTATGGTTTATTAGCTAGAGTTTTAAGTACGGCCCGATTGGCCCTTTCTAATCGTAACATTAAAGATTTAGGAGCTCCACCCCATGAAGTGATGCAGTAAGAAGAGACAGATTGAACCAAGGCGAAGTAAATCATCCTTAGTTTCTTAAAATCCAGGATCAGTCTAAGTGATTTAAAGACGTATACTAGTTTTCTAATTCTAGAACATACAGAGTCAATCTGATACTTCCAAGAGAGAGTTGATCAAGAATAACACCAAGGTATTTAATTGTTGTAACCCTTTCTAATGGAGTGCAGGTGCATGAAACATTTTGATTACAATCAGGTGAGCCATGAGCAAGAACTAAGAATGAAGACGGTGGAAGTAATGTCGTCTTGGCGGCGAACGTAATGTATTTGCTTTTAGATAGATTTAGGGTGAGAAGGTTTTCATTTAGCCATTTTATGACAGATTTAAGGGCAAATTCAGCCGACTGGCGTACTTCATCCCACGTAAGGCCATATATGATAAGTGCCGTGTCATCAGCATATGAGATTATTTTGCAGTTTGGAATAGACATGTTACAAAGCTCGTTTATATAGATTTTAAAGAGAGTTGGGCCGAGAACGCTGCCTTGGGGGACGCCAAATATGATTTGTTGATAATCACTAGTTTGACCCTCAATAATAACACTCTGAAATCTTTCGGTTAGGTAAGTTTTAAAAAGATTTAGGACAGTACCTCGAATACCAGCGCGTTCGAGTTTTTTAAGAAGAATGGGTATAGAAACAGTGTCAAAAGCTTTAGATAAGTCTAGAAATATTACTGCAGTCTCAATTTTATTTTCAAAATTGTCAATAACAGTGTTTGTTAGTTCCAAAACAGCATCCTCCGTAGAAAGCCCCCTCCTAAATCCAAACTGATTTTTCGATATAAATTTATTACGGTTCAGGAAACTAACAAGTCTGTCATTGAGAACCTTTTCCAGTATCTTAGATAATGAGCTCAGAACAGATATGGACCTGTAATTATTGACACTGTTTCTATCACCATTCATTCATAACAGGAGTCAAAACATGTTTAGCAGATTTTAGAACTGTGGTAGGAATACCGTCCCAACCAATAGCGCAATTATTTCTTAGTTTCGAAATTATAGAGTCGATTTCTTTATTATCTACGCTAACCAGAGCCATTGAGTCAGACGGACAATTAGAACATTTAAATAAGCTTCTGTGGGGATTTGATCAAATAAAACAGGTTGGTGTATATTTAAATAGTTATATTTATTTACAACTAATTACGTATTTGAGTCTTTGTTTAATTAATATTATGTATAATTATTATTTATTTTACGACAATACCTATCTAAAAGATATACTACAACAAGTATACGGAATTCAGTTGTCATCTCAGTGAAAATTAAGGGGAAAGGACGACGGACTTTTTTTTAAATTCTACCCTTAAACTAGTTAAACGGTAAACAAGTAAGACAGCATATATTGCTCCGCGAGATGGAGATAGAGTGCGTAGCAACGGAAGCAACTTGGTTGAACAATGTGACGTATAAGAAAGTAGGGTTCTAAATTTAAAAAATTAAAACTTACAAATATGGAGAGGTGTGAGGGAGATGGCCTATATTTCTAAACGATACGGAGATAGTTAAGTACTCCTGTTGCTGCGCAACAACGCCAGCAATGCAAGGGTTAAACACACCGTGACGTGTTGGTTGTTTATAGATTCATCTGTAGATTTAGAAATAACTAGAGTGTGAGTGAGAGAGACAGCCTACGTTTCTATGTGAGACGGCGATATTTAACCCTGCTGTTGCTGCGCCACAACGGTAGCAACGCACTGGTTGAAGACAGTGACGTATTGGTAGGGCAGTTCTCCGGAGCAGGCGTAGGGACCTTTCTTGTGGATCGCCATGTAGTCGTAGCAGTTGATCTGACCATCGCCGTTGCAGTCCTGAAAGAGAAAAAGAGAGGTTAGAAAGTAGGATAAAAGATATTATAGAGATACAAATACTTTTGACGCTTTGGAGAATTTCTATTTTCGATTAAAAATGTTTGTCCTCTTACTAAAGATATACTTACGTCTAGTGTCTACACAGCGTGTAACTTTTCAAAGTCTGCTGTCTTTGTGTATCATATTGTGACTTTTCTAACTTTTCCAGATATAAGTGGTATTTGTTTATAAATAAAGTTAAACGTAAATATTTTTATCAGTGAGTCAGTGAACATATAGAAATTCATCAATCGACAACATAATTATTTAAATATTAAAGGCCTGTTCCACCACTTCCTGATAAAGTGCTGGATAGGCTATTCACAACTTTTTTGACAAATTCTCCATACTCGATCTGTCAAGTTAATTGGTGGATAGCCTATTCGGTACTTACCAGGAAGTGGTGAAACAGGCCCTTTTTTACATGGGGAAATGCTTTACGCATCCCCGGTAGATTGGGGACATCGGCCGGTGTATGTGGGACTCTCCGAGGAACTACCCACTAAAACCTCATGGTGCCCTACTCCCCCCCGCTCAGGCAAAGTTATGGGCACGCCGCACGATCAACCCACCGTAACGGTGAAACAGGCCCTAAGTGTGAAACTAAAAGTTTCACACTTTGCTTTTGAGTATCTTTTCAACGTCAAAATATTGTGTTTACACAATATTAATAGTAATAAGTAGTAATACTGTATATAGTAATACTATATATAGTAATATAGTAATACTAATAGTAGGCTGATTTTTAAATCAGCCTACTTTCTCCTTACGAATCGAACCCTCGACTACGATATAAACCACTGGGACCACAGCGTTATATCCTCATAACAATACATGTACTTATAAAGGATAATATATCCGACGATATTATATCGTAACATCAATCCATTGTCTGAAATACCCGTGATCTCATAATGCAAATGTCAATGACAACTCATAAGTCATAACTCACTGCCCACGGCCGGCCGAGCCAGTTCTAGCCAAGCTAGTTTACTTACTGGCGCGTACAGCTTCCTTATTCAAAGACGAAGAATTACAATATTGTAGGATGCAGTACATTGTACATTGTACACGCTTCCTTATTCAAAGAATTACATTTGAGGATGTACACGGAAGCTAAAGACGTCAGTTTTACAATAGCTTTGTCTACACTGTGCCTTTTTTTGTTCATCAAGGGCATGCGTTATAGCGCAGTCAACAGCGAAAGTGAGGCATGCCCGTGACGCGCGCTGAAATCGTAGCGCTCGCTATGACACTTTTTTTTAACGCGGGTGGATTTTGACGCATTCAATTATTGAATATGCCAAACGGAAGTTGAATAAAAAGAAGATGACGAAAATTGAAGATGAAATTGCATAATGTGGACATAGCTAAGCAATTTGTGCGTCTTATCAATAGTTTCGATATTGTAGCTTTAGGGCCGATTTTTCAATCGTCAGATAACTTTTAACTAAAGAATAAATATGACACGTTGACATTTTTTTCATATAAAATCTGTCAAAACGCCAAATTTATTCCAGAGGTAAAATTTATCTGACGATTGAAAAATCAGCCCTAAGTTGTGTCTTGTGTATGTACATACCATAAAGTTAATAAGTATACCTAGCGAGTAGCGGAATAGAGAAACAAAGGCCTGAGCAAGCGAGATGTCACTATCAGTAACACTACGCGGTAAAAAGAGACGTGTGATACATGACAGCATCACTCTTTTTTTGACGTCCAGTCAGCCCGTATCAGCTCGTTGACAATTTAATCTCATAGAATTCATGTTCAATTATGCTTGTGTAAGTGTATACGTAAACATATTTTTCACACAGATGAAAACCAATTTCGGTTTCGTTTGACAGCTCGAGTTTGTTGCTCTATTCCGCTAGGTATAATAATAACTTTATAGTATGTACAGACGTTAAAGTACCATCGAATGAATTGATTCATAGTCAGTTGACGGACCTACGTCATTTTATCTGATTATGTCAACTTAATATAAGTCGTCATCATCTGCTGGGTTTCAAAAGGCGACCTAAATACGTAGTCCGCCATCTGTCTATGAATCAACTTTTCTGATAGTAAAACAGACTATCGAACTAGGTCCATCTGATTTGTAAACCTTATTATAGAAATAAGGCCGTACTAATAAAAATCTCTTACCTGGCCGTACTTAGCCATGTAACCCTGGACACAGTTAGCGGCACAGTAGGGGTCGTTGGCGCAATTGGAATACGCTGAAAAAGACAATAAAAAGTTACAGAATTTTATAACGCCGTGTTTGAGAAAGTAGAGGAAATTGTAAGCAAAGTAGACAGAACTAAGGACTACCTCGACTTCAAACAAACGGGCGAATCTACGCGAGTTGGGCGCGACTGTCACTTTCAACATTATTATTATTATTATTTCAATAAGCACACTAGCAGCTTACAAGCTGATGCGTGTGTATCATACGATTTAAAGTTTGTCCAGTCTGTTTTTTAGAGAATTTATTACATTTTCAGGCAGCTTGTTCCACTCAGAAACTACTCTATTAGGTAAGAAGTGTTTTAGGGGATTGCTCGTATGTGGTATTCTCCATAGCTTCAGTGGATGTCCCCGAAGATGATTATTTTCATTTAAGACGAACAAATTCTCAATTCCATCGACATTGTAGTAACCTGTAAGTATTTTGAATGTTTCTATAAGACTGCCTCTCATCCTACGCTCTTCCAATGTGGTAAGTCCGAGATACTTTAATCGTTCTTCATACTCTAAGTTTCTAATGCCTCTGACCAACTTTGTAGCTCGTCTCTGAACTTTTTCGAGTAGTTGGATATCTTTTTTAAAGTATGGATTCCAAACCACAAACGCATACTCCAATAGAGGTCGAATGTAAGTTTTAAATAACAACAAGAATGTTTCGGGTGTGAGATGTTTGAAAGATTTACGGACCAAAAAGATGAGCGAGTTGGCTTTTTTAGCAATTGATGTAATATGTGTTTCCCATTTCAAATCCATGCTAATAGTGACACCTAAATCGTTTGTTTCACAATGCTGAGTGTAAGCCGCTCGTTAGTTCTGTTTTCTCTGTTATTTACAGTTTACAGTTGTATAATGACGTATTGTTACAATGGGAGGTATAATAATAGGTGATATTTTTAAGACATACTTAAGTATGTGCTGTGAATCAATTGAACAAAAATCTTAGTGTGGACGGTATAGCGAAAAGTTTTAAGGATCCTTTAGATGACCTCCTATTGTTCCCCTTTCTTCCCATTTATTAAGAGTGGGATGCGGCATCAACTCTACATGGTTTATATCAAATTTAAAATTATCTCTTACCAGTAGACCGGTCAGACGATTCCCCGTTCAACGTGTGGCAGAAACAGCCCAGGTACAGCTCGGTCTATTGAAGTATTTCTTACCAGTAGGCGAGTCAGGGGATTTCCCGGTCAGTTTGTGGCAGATGCAGTCCAGGCCCAGCTTAGTTTAAGTATATCCTACCAGTAGACGAGTCCGGGGATTTCCCGTTCAGCGTGGCAGAGGCAGCCCAGACCAAGCTCGGTTTAAGTCTCTTACCAGTAGGTGGGTCAGGGGAATACCCGTTCAGCGTATGCTAATAAATTAGGTCATACGTCCAGGGCTTCATAACGTTACGCGTTATCGAATAGCAGAAAAAATATCGAAAAATATTGTTACGTACCGTTATTTTCATAATTGTAGCCAGATAACGGTATTTTTAACGTTATCTAGTAACATAACGAATAAATATCGTTATAATATTATAACATTTACCGTTATTAATATCGATTTAAAAAATAACGATATTTGAAGCCCTGCATACGTCTCGCCATCACACTTCTGGCCGACGTTGCAGCCTGAGACGGCCCGACGGCCCGAGAGGCAGCTCAGGCCTAGCTCGGTGTAACTTACCAGTAGGCGAGTCAGGGGCTTCCCCGTTCAGCGTGGGCTTCCCGGCGTCGGCCCAGTACGCCCACGTGATCTTGAACAGCCCACACGTCTCGCCTTCACATTTGAGGCCGACGTTGCAGCCGGAGACGGCCTGGCAGAGGCAGCCGAGGCAGAGTTCGGTGACGGGTTGCTGGCCTGGAATATACAGGGTGTTGGTTAAAACATTAAGTGACTTTTGTATTTCAGGAGCATGTGAATACATTTAGGCGATTGTAGACGAACTAACTGACGCCCGTAACTCCGTTGCACCGCAATTCGTTTATGGAGCGCATTTTCCCGCAAAAACTATCCTATTGTCTGTTTAAGCGTGAAGGAGAAACATACAAACATACTTTCGCATTTTTATTGTAATAAAGATTTTCTGTAATAAAAGAACTTTCTCGGGTATAATTAGCCAAAGATTCATACGGACCAATCGTTAAGTCGTCTGGCTCTGGCGTGTGCGTTGCCATGATTGGATATAATATGCGACGCGCATGCGCAGTGAAATTCATCATAAATTCCTCTTAAATTTTGAGGAAGCGATAGCGGAAGAGGATTTTTTTTTATTTATGAGGATGCGGTAACGGATGAGGAACCCAAAATATTGCGGAACTTCCTCATTATGAGGAAGCGGAAGAGGAATCCTCAGCAACCCTAGTTAAAAGTGACATTAGCGCCCAACTCGCGTAAATATTCGCTCGTTTGTTTGAAGTTGAGTTACTTACTCCGTTCTGTCTACCCTGTTGTACCTAGTCGTTGAGTGATAACTAGACAGGTCAAGGCTCTGCTTATCCGCATACTGACTGATATTGTTAAATGTACTGTTATTTACATTTCTCAGGCATTACTAGTTTCTATGGTATTCCCAAGATGGTAATTTGACCAATTTACTGCATGTCTATGACATTTTTCTATGATTAGCGACTTTACGATAGAATACGATAAGTAACGTAGTTTAACATTATAAATAATGGCCCTTACTAATAAACGCTGTATAAGCTTTGAATAGTTATTCAGTATTTTGTCTTCTTCAATCCAATTACAAATGTCACTTGTGTGACAGGAACAAAACACTGTATAACTATTCAAAGCTTAAACAACGTTTATTAGTAAGGGGGAATATATTTAATGAAGTAATTATTAAAGGTGGGTTGCACCAGAGGCGTAGTTAAAGGTTATCGTCAAACATGGCGTCCATGATGGACTTTTACTTGGTACTACTAATATTTAATAATATTCTATGCTTTTACTAGGGGTTTGATAGTTCATACTGTTCATTTGACTTTTTGTTATTATGTTTAAAGTTATAGTTATAGTTAAAGTAAGTTGGTGCCCACTCTTAAGCCCACTTGCGCCAATCTGGGTTAAAGTTAACTCTGAGTTAAACATCATGTCATATCTGTCACTCACCAAGTCAGTGATAGAGATGACACGATGTTTAACTCAGAGTTAACTTTAACCCAGATTGGCACAAGTGGGCCTTAGTAATCTGCAGTAAAAGTTAAGCGTAGTGTATTACGTTATAGGCTAACATTAATCCCGAAAGGGAATAATATTTTCATTGGATACTGTAAAATTTAATAAGAGCATACACTAACGCTGAAGCTACCTATTTAAAATATATTTGTTTTACACTTTTAATTTAAAAAATGCTTTATTAAAAAATATAAGAATTCGTGAACACAATAATTAAACAGTTATCACAACCACAAATCTAATTATACCGTAACTTCCTTGCGTCAACAAATTGGGCGTCCTATTATCACACCGACATTATTTTTTGTTTGAGGGTAATCGTTTTTATTGTGTTCGGAAAATACAATACACGTAAATAGTAAATCTACATAATAACTCCAATTTTGACTGGCATGTCGTTTGGTAAATATTTGATTGACTCATAAAATAGACGCTATTTACTAATTTTAGCCACGTTGGTATCTTACGACTTACTATAAATCTGCTACGAATAAAAAGATGTTGCACTGTATACAGGCGTTATAGGATAATATTTTAGGGTTCCGTATCCAAAGGGTAAAAACGGGACCCTATGACTTCGTCTGTCCGTCTTTCTCCAGGCTGTATCGCAAGAACCGCTATAGCTAGACTTCTGAATTTTTTCTCTGTCGAGAGAAATTTCCGATTTTTCAGACTAGGATAAAACTGTAACTTTATAGTATACGAAATATGGATTTTTAAGCGGGTTTTTCATTATTTCCTGGAAAAAAATACATAATAAATTTATGAAATTATACGTGATTGCTCGTAGACATAATTATGAATGAATGTTTACTGTTTAGTAACATAATCCTAGGAACAATGTCGGGTGTCAACACACAGGCATTCAGAGATCTGCAGTTCCGCATTCATATTGTGTTACTCATTGTCCTTACTATTAATATTATATAATATATTTTATGAAATAAGGGGGCAAACGAGCAAACGGGTCACCTGATGGAAAGCAACTTCCGTCGCCCATGGACACTCGCAGCATCAGAAGAGCTGCAGATGCGTTGCCGGCCTTTTAAGAGGGAATAGGGTAATAGGGGAGAGTGGGGAAGAGAAGGATTAGGGGAGGGTAGGGAAGGAAATAGGATAGGGGATTGGGCCTCAGCTCCGGTAAACTCACTCACTCGGCGAAACACAGCGCAAGCGCTGTTTCACGCCTTTCTGTGAGAACGTGGTATTTCTCCGGTCGAGCCGGCCCATTCGTGCCGAAGCATGGCTCTCCCATGTATGCAGCAATATTATAAACTAGCTGTCCCGGTGAACTTCGCGTCACTTTAAAACCTTCCCTGGACTTTCAAGGATTATTTTAAGACTAAAATTAGCCAAATCGGTTCAGCCGTTATCGAGTTATAGCGTTACTAACACAATTGAAGGTCCATTTTTCTTCGTGTCACTTTAAAACCTTGAAGTCCACAAGGATTATTTTAAGACTAAAATTAGCAGAATCGGTCCGGCCGTTATCGAGTTATAGCGTTACTAGTCCGTCGATCGTGGAGTTCTTGGAAATCTATTGTCTATCTATTGTTGTCGCGGCCCACTTGGGCCGTTCGGGGGTTAATGGGCTAGCACATTCTCGTGTGTCACCGACGCGAGCCGAGTAAGTTTCGCGAACCCGCGTACTTTAAGTTCGTACGTCTATCAGGTCTTTAACAGCTTTCGACCTAGGTGTAGCTTGTATATCGGTCGCAGTCATCTGGTTCAATCTGCGATACGATTGAATGACTAGCGCATTCATTAAATGACACCATTCAATTGAATGATACGGCCGAACGTCGATTGAACGATCGTCCCTCAACGTTCAACTAGTTAGCGATTTGTAGCATAGCGTTTTGAAGATAGCGGACATGAAATCAGTCAGGTAATTGAACGTACTTCATTTTCTTCCTACTGCGGCGCTACTAGTCAGTAAAACAAATATGGCGTCAAACAGCTCGCACAGCTGATAGCACTGTGTTGATATTTTATCGATTACATTTACGTTCAAGTGCTTTATTTGTAATTTAACTAATAAAATCATATGAAACCGTGGATTTACCTATAACTACCCCGTCAACGGCTACTTGAAAAAAAATATAGCATCCCATTTAACGACTTCGCTATATAATATGACTTTTAGTCAAGACGTTAAACGTTACAGTCAACGTCTTGACGAGTTGTCCTTTAATCATTCAATTGAATGGTGTCATTCAATGAAAGCGCTAGTCATTCGATCGAATCGCAGATTAAACCAGATGACTGCGACACCACCGTGTCATTTGACAAAGCTCTCTATATTTGTGGGAGAACCACATGCTTCAGCACGAATGGGCGTTGTCGACTGGCGACTCTTTTCGCCTACAGCTATTCAGCTCCCTTACTTGCCCTTGGGCACATAACTCCGCCATCACCTAAGACCTAGATAAATGGTCTTCCTGAGGATAGAGATATATAGAGAGCCATTTAATAATAACTTAACTTGTAGTAAAGTAAATTGATTTGCCTTCATTAAATAACTGCATAAAGTCTCTGACTTGTCACCATCTCAATTTTTTTTTGTATGAACACGTCTTTCTCGTCTAAACCCTATTTATAAGCATGACGCTGGTGACAAGTCTTGCAAGTGTCGCCAAGCGAGTCGTCCGACCGGTATCATAGCCGTTGAAGATCCATAAATTGTGTTGATTTTTCGTTTTTTTTAAGAAACTGGCAATGGCAGAGGTAATTGCTAGAATGTTTTTTAAAATATTCAAGAAAATGTTCTGAGAACGAGCCTAATACATTTAATAAATATAGCTCTGGGGCGAAGTGTATATTTTCTTTGCTCTGGGCCTCTAGAGTAGAACTACAAGAAACTTGTAGATTCGTTATCGCCAATGCGATACTGAGCTGTGTTTAGATACAATTATAATTTAATCAAACCGTATCAACCACAATAACAATGATACACCAAGAATGCTACCGATTATAATGCTCCTTTTCGCCACTCAAAAGTCAAAGATGATTTCGCCAAGTGGCTTAGATTAAATAAATTGAAATCTTGTAGAAAAACAATGAAGGGTGGAAGCTCTAGCTAGGAAATTGTTGCAACTTTTAGGTTAGATTAGAATTTAGATGATAATAAATTCGTACATTCATTTTAAGTAAGTCACATATTTTACTAATAACGAGTCAGATAGTCGCTTCCCTTTGTTTCTAAGCCCTTATTTTGAAGAAACTTAATCAAGATTAAAAAGTATGATTTATGAACTCATGACGCAAAAGCCTTGCTCAAGATCGGACCGTGAACTTTGTCGACATGAGGCTACTCTTGTTTGTATGAATACTTAATAATAACGGAACCAGAAGAACCGGAAGAATAAGAATTAATTAATAGTAATTTTATTAGTTAAGTATGTTTGTTTTAGATTCTATTATTATATATGGGGCTATTATTTGCTTTACAAAAAAATAATATGATAATTGCTATAGTAAAACCTACCTACTAGCTTTTAATAAATAATAATCATTAAAGATCAGAAGATGAATAATTCTTATTTTGTTCTTGGGAAGTGTAGCTTAATATATTATCATGCATTAGTCTAATTAACAGTTCATGCATAATTAGTTTATTAAATTAAGTACTTACCCTAAAACTAATAAAAACAATAAAGTTATATTTATAAACCCATACAATTATTATTATCATTAGATTTTATTATTATTAGGTACTATATAGGTAGTAGAAATTATATTTTTTCCGATTAATGTAGGTATCTACATGCAATGATGCAACCTCCTACTTCCTAGGCAATACACTACGAGTCTTTTTATAACGAGATGATAATGGAAGCTAATTAAATAGTAATTAATCAATCAAAGATGACATTAATCATGATAAGATAAGTGGTCATTAGGGGTCAAATTAATTTAACAATTAAAAGTCGATCTACTGTATCGGCTATTGTTACAAAATTCCTGAGAATCATATAAAACATTGCATTCGAGAAGCATTCTTTCTTTCTTTCTCTTCGTTTTTGGCAACTTGACACAAAGTATGCGTATGTTGTGCCACAGACAAGGTAAAAAGGTAAGGAATATGGCGGGAAAACCGTATTCCTCCTATAATAATTTTCAGCATCGTTTTCATGTAATATCGTCAGGTCATTTAGTCTAGTCAAAGTCTAAGTAAAAGTCAATACAGTCAAGGAGTCAAGTCGGTCGTTTCAGTAAAGTGGTAGACGCTTTACTGAAACTTTCAATGAAGTTTTGGAGGGAACACAAAATCGCACGTTTCTGGATAATGCATCACTTTCCTACACTTGTGCACGATAACGAATAACTAATGGTTAATATTCTACCAATATTACACATTAAAAAACCAACTTAACACAATTTTAGGAAAATAATACAAACTCACAACATCACTCTTTCACATTCCCGGCAAAACTCCATTCGAGAAGCATTAAGGGTGGGTTGCACCAACATACTTCTTCTTCTTCTTCTTTTAAATATGGCTCCTTGGTGAATCGCCAATGTCAGAGTGCACCAACATACTTTAACTTTAACCATAACAAAATGTCAAATGAACTGTCAAATCTCTAGTTAAAGTCAATAATGTACGCCATATTTGACGATAACCTTAACCTTAAGAGGATACACCAAGGGCCAGAGAAATCGAAAACAAGTTTTTTAAAATCTATTGCCGTCTCACTAATCTCAAGTCTCCCCCCGCAGAGCGCGATAGAGACAACACGACAAAAGTTCTAATAAAAAAACAGAAAATCATCGATTCGTTGTCCTCTGATCTGACCACTGCAATTCCTGCAAGACAGGATTGATAGCGGTCTACCACGAAAACCCTTTGATTGAAAGAAAATGGCCAATGCCATTATTGTTACTATTCATGTTTATCTGTGTCAATCTTCATTCATTTACAAGGAAGTTACCATAAAAATACCCATAAATGTGTTTATTATCTAATTACATTATTGACCGTATAAATGTTTGAATAAAGGACAATTATAGGCTTATGAAATATGTGCCCTTTTATTTCGATTACATAAAGGAAAATTTGTAAATTACTTACATAAGAAATGGGTAAAAGGTTTTATGTAATTTGCAATATTATGTTTAGGATAGTAACATAGGAAACTAAGTTTCCATCAATAATATTTCAAAAGTAGAAAAAATATCAATCTATCCATATTACAAAATATAAAAATGAATTTTCAATTTTGTTAGTTTCGCCAATACTCGAGAACGATTGAATTTTCAACAAAATTGAAAATGAATTTTCAATTTTGTTAGTTTCGCCAATACTCGAGAAAGATTTCACAAATCGTCTTGAAATAATATTCACGAAAGTACAGAGAAGGTTTTTATTAGGTGGAAAGTGAATGCAATAGTTCATCTTATTTAAGATATTTATAGATTTTTAAAATAAAAAATATCGATCTCAACACTCAATAGTGTGATGTCAGTGGGTCTGACTACAAGTTACAACACTAGGCTAGAATCTAGGTAAATTGTAGAAACAATATATTTACGTTAGTAATTATAATAAAAAATAAGCTAAATAATAAATAAAAATTGTATAATATTTAATATTTATGATCGCATTTAAAATGTAGAGTTCGCTAGTTTTTTGTTTCGTTCTTAAAACATTTCTGTGTTTTTCAGAATATTCCAATCATATTATAGCTTTGATTATAGCTTTTAGCTGCTAATATCAAGGGCGGATCCAGGAGGGAAGGATCGTGAGTCATGACCTCCCCTGGGCGACAGGCTGGGTCATAGGTAGGTGGCCACTGCAATTTTATCCAGTTTCGCTACAGTGGAGGACCAATGCAATC
Source organism: Plebejus argus (assembly GCA_905404155.3). Classification (NCBI taxonomy): domain Eukaryota; kingdom Metazoa; phylum Arthropoda; class Insecta; order Lepidoptera; family Lycaenidae; genus Plebejus; species Plebejus argus. The sequence continues at coordinate 3,174,703 of FR989945.1, forward strand.
TAACCCAATTAAATCTTATCCTTTTAGCGATTTCAACGTGAAAAATTGACATACCCCTGATATAAGCTGGATCCGCACTTGACTATAATATATTATTATGTAAATTTTTATACTATAACTGTATTCATACACCAATAATAATAATCTATGCTTAGACACTTCAAGTTCATTACAAATTATTCTGTGGTCGTCAACAGGAAAAACGTTATTTTTTCAATTTTTGCAATAAAACAAAAGATACTAACCGATATCAGCAATACAGGCACCGACAACGAACAACAAAGCACATATTCTTAAAATTGACGCCATTTTTATTATTTTTAATATTGAGATAAAAATAACGTGTTGAATCTACGCGCACCAGCTTTATACTGACACCAGTTTGGCCTTAGATCCTCTTATATGGTAGGTGAATCATTTATTCAGTGGAAACATTAATTTCTGCTTATTTTTACCGATAACCGATCTATAATATTATTATGATTATCACGGCCATTTAAACAACATCTGCATCGCGACAACGGTTTTTTGGGGATTTTAAAATGGAGTAATAATTAAAGACGTGAGTGGAGGAACCAGATAATTAACATTTTATAACATAAGGACAATTACTAATTTTTCCTCTTTTTAAATTAAACAAACCTTTAATCTTACATACTTTATCATCTGAGCAATATATTTGGCTATACTTACATAAAATCCACATTTTTCTGATTTCAAATTATTCACCCGGCTTTTAAAGCCTCCATTTGTGCATAAAACGCCATTTTTTAATAATTGTTACTTACCTGCTTCTTCCACTAACGTCTTCAATTATGTTGATGTTTATTCTTGAATAACGGTCGAACTGTTATTTATTAGTCTAATTAAATCCCTTCTAATCTAAATGAGTACTAAAAAACAAGTGTATTAATGCCCCGAGCACCTGAATAGCACCTATTTCTATAATATAAATTATGCGAAAGTGTCTGTTAGTGTCTTAACACACTAGGCCGAAGTTACGCGGCGGAAATTCCGCATGATTACGCTTGCAATGTATTTTAAATTACCGATGACACACTATTCCGTCGCGTTCCGTTCGTACCTATACTTATTGTATGCGTTTGACATTGCAGGCGTAATCTTACGGAATTTACGCCGCGTAACTTCGGCCTAAGGGTGTAGTGCGAGTTTTATTCGATCATAGTTCATACGCATCAAGCACGTTAACGTGAATTTGCATGGGATCAAAGCAATATCCACGTAAGCCAGTAGATGGCGCTGCTTTGATCCCATACAAATTCGCGTTAACGTGCTCGATGCGTATGATCGAATAAAACTCGCACTACACCCTCTAGTGTGTTTAGACACTACTGTTTGCCTGTCTCTTACCTCTTCACGCCCAACCAGACAAGATACTTTGAGTCCCGCGGGAAAGTATACATGGAATACCTACTTTTTCTCCAAAACTGTACGGTTCCCGCGCGATAAACGAATTTTGGCGTAACGGAGTTGCGGGCCTCGTCTAGTGGTGTTATAAGTGCGTTATGCGTAGCATATAATTACTATCCTCAATAACACATTTTCACGCGTCTTATTAAAAGCCTTTTTTTTAAGGAGGGGAAATGCATTACGCATCCCTCGCTGGGTCAATGAAGACTTGACCCAGCGGGGGATGCGGGGGATGCGATGTAGATTTAAGGCTGTCACAGACTTAGCTATAATATATATTAATATACCGTACTAAACACACTGAGACCAGAAATATATATTATAGCTGAGTGTGTGGTCATGCGAAAATTGTATAGAAAATATAATATTATATTAATATGCCCAGCTACAAATATATTAATATATATTATAGCTAAGTCTGTGACGGCCTTTAGGCCGGTATAAATAATTAAATAGTCAGTACTCAAGATGCATCTCGGTCTCAAAACACGGTTCAGGCTCTGTGATTGGTTGGCTGTCAAAATTTGGACCAATTACAGCCGAACCGCGTCTTGAGACCGGGTCGCATCTTAAGTACTGACTATTTATAGCTCGTTGTGAAAGTAGCAGCGCTGAAAGACATTTTTTTGTGATTTATAATATGGCCTAGCGCCCGACAGCGATGAATTTTCACATAGAAAAGTAAAAAAAAAGTTTATCTTTCAGCGCTGCTACTTTCACAATGAACTCCACACAGGAGGCTTATACAGTAACACACCCTAAAGTATTATCACTCACTTTTGTTACACCTTGTATATAGTCGGTTACAAACAGCTAAACAACCTTAGGTAAACCCCGGTTTGTCTGACATGATTCATTTGTTTCGAAATCCAAAATGGTTCCGTGAAATTGACCTCAGAACTCAAGAAGTCAGACGTTGTCGCTTGACCTTTGTGGTCCATTTTTGGATGACACCCAGCAAGGTAAGGATGCACTTGACAATAATGATTGATAGCTTTTGCAGTAGCAGCAGGTACTTATTTGATACTCTTCAAAGGGCAACCGGCAACGATTTATATTCTATGATTGTCAGTGCCGTTTATAGCCTTTTTTGCGCCCTGTGCGAGTGTCTATAACTGCACCCCTGTTTTTTACCGACTTCCAAAAAGGAGGAGGTTATATGTTCGGCTGTGAATATTTTTTTACTATATTAAGAAACATCTTTGGGGCGCAGTGGGAACTTATCAGGAGAAAACCGGAAAAATAAGAGTCTGCCTTAATCGCTGGTCTGGCCATCCTTGCGCACCCCCAGAGTCTACTCTACGCCCTGTGCCTGAGCACCGGTGGCACCGCCCTATTTACGGCACTGATCATTGTTATCATAATAATTGTGAATATGTCTATAGCATGTAGTAACACATAGATGATAAACAGACAGTCTTTCTGTCGACCTTTGAAGCGGAGGAATTCTGGCCGACTGGTGTGGTTTACCGAAGGTTCCGGGGGAGACTCCGGAATGAAGCGCGCGTCACGTCGCCGTTAACTCGTGATAAAATGTAGTTATTAAGTGTATATTATAATTTATATGTATGTTATTCTTTAAGGTATATATTGTATGGGCCTATGTAGCCCGATATAAATAAATAAATAAATAAAATAAAAAAATAAAAAAACATTTAACTAGTATGGATACCTCTACACTTGTACCTCTAGGTTTGTAATCGCTTGTATCGGTCCATTGTGATTTTTGGGCGAATGTGGAGAGGTCGCAGAGATAATTGTTAAGTAACGGAGATTTACAATCTATAAATAACAAATATTATATTAATCTGGTGGAAGGCGTTTACTGTTGCAGTGTTGCCCATGGACACTGGCAGCAACTGGGTTTCAACGAAAGTTAATTAAAAAAAAATATTGTATTTATTGGAAACTCTGGAAAAGCGCACGATAGATTACTGTCGTTCATCAAGGACTTAAGGAACGTTGTTGCGTGGAATTTCCACGGTGGAAGTGGAACGGTTTACGGTGGCGAAAACTCGAAAAGTTTCAGCAGACTTGTTATACCAAAGTACTATAACTTGGTACTACTAATATAATATATTCTGTGGTACTACCGAAGAAATTGATTCATGGCAGTTGACGGACCTAGCTACGTCATTTGGTCGTCTTATGTTATTTCAATGTTAGCTATAGCCTATACTGCGTGACTGGTGAGACATGTTCAATACTTGAGGACGTGATATTTGGCTATTATATTAGTTGGAAAAAAATAATATAAAAAAATAATATCAATTGATCACTGAGTAAATGTAGCTTAAAGTTAAATAATTATTTAGCCAACGCATGGACACCGCGAGCGGGAGGGGTAGTTGTGTGGTGTTTCTTTGGTAGCGCACGCCTCTGCACCGGCCGCATAGTATGCCTGCTTGTCTAGCCGCGTAATTTACTTAGTATCCACGATTCATTTATTTTTGGGAAATTCGAAAAAAATTAAGAACCTAATTTTATTACATAATTATAATGAGAATCGAGTACTGAATACTCTCCTTAAATATCGGTATTGACTCACCAGTCATGCTGTATATACCTATAAGCTAGGTGATCGGTTGAATCATTCAGAATCGTTTTGGCGTAACGTAGGTCCTCCGTCTGCCTACAGCCTAGGAATCAACTTCCATGAAAGTACATTAAAACCTCGATGAATTTGCTGTGGTAAAACCGACGATACCTTACCTGAATTTTTCTTAGCTTGACACGCTACCGGGTGTCTAGACTCTAGAATTCTAGATCATATCTAGATGTGTTAATCATATTAGTAATATGATATTAAGTACTTGATTCAATTTGAAACTAAATATTGGGCAGTTAACAGGGCTGGAATTCCCAGCTTAATTGATTAGGTAATAAATAATCATTATTACATATTTTAATTAATAATTATTAATCTTACCAATAACACGGATACATCATACAGCCAAGATAATATTACCTATTCCTCAAACATTTCTAGATCGTCTTGGAAATGTCACCTGCATAGTGCATGTTTACAATCGATCGAATTATATAAGTATAAGAACCTATTATAATATAGTATATTTTAGGGTTCCGTACCCAAAGGGTAAAAACGGGATCCTATTACTAAGACTTCGATGTCTGTCCGTCTGTCCGTCTGTCTGTCTGTCTATCATTTCTGTCTGTCAGTCTGTCTGTATGTCTTGAGGCTGTAACTCAAGAACCGCTATAGCTAGAGTTCTGAAATTTTCACAGACTGTGTATTTCCGGTGCCGCTATAACAACAAATATATACTAAAATAAAAATGAAATTAATATTTAAGGGGGGCTCCCATACAACCACACATACAACAGACGTGATTTTTTAGGCCTTTTTTGCTCGTAATCAATAATGATAAGAGGTAAGCACTTGAAACTTTCACGAAGGCCTTAAATATAATTCTACTTTAATAATTAATAATATTTTTAAAGTATTATAATTAATAATAATTAAAATAAAAAATTAAGGGGGGCTCCCATACAAAAAACACAATTTTTGGCCTATTTTTGCTCTATAACGGTACGGAACCCTTCGTGCGCGAGTCCGACTCGCACTTGGCCGATTATATTTTATTTTAATATTAATTTACCTGATGTACCTATACAGCTACTAATAAAATATATGAAATAACATACTAGCATGCCTAGTAATAATTAGGTAACTAATTTACTTATGCAACAGCAAAAGGTTATAGCTATCATGCAAGGCAACAAGACGTGCTTTTGAGAATTTCAAGAAATGACAAAATATATGGGTAGGTACTGAAATTTAAGTATTCCTGAGTGATAATTAAAATAGCTTAAAATCGGGCGATTTCTATGTAAAAGTATTCCGTTTTTAGATGCTCTTTTATTTTCAGCTACACAAGATAATACCTAAATATAATACCTACCTACTATAATATTGTTACTATATGACCGGACCACCGACTCGAACCTACAGGCTACAAACAAGCATGGCTGTATGAGTAACGTACGTGTACGACTATTATGAAAAAGAAAAAATAGAGATGTCATTAGATTGTCATGTGACGATGAAGGTAAACGTCAATGTCACTTTTGATAACGAAATTAAAGAATTTGTCTCTTATTTGCTTGTTATAATTACAAGCAACTCTGATTGGTTCATTCGGTATGAGTAGTTGGAGCATTATCTAATTTGACCAATCACGGTGCGAGTTAAAAGTGTCATTTTCTCAAAGCCTAGAAAAAAGATAAAAGATTCTTCAGTTCATTTTAATAATTTTTAAATGGATTTTTATGTGTAATATAACACTCGAATATTTTCGGTGAAAATATATTAAACCATATTAATTAAGTGTAAACTGTGTAAATATAAAAGTGCATGGAAACTTACTGGTGGGTATGATTTCAGCAGATTTTATTTTACCATATATTTTTTAACCCTGATAGATCTACGCACTGCGTCAAACTATATTTATTTCGTGAAATTATCCTCAATTTTGAGACGAACATACATTTATCACATCATATTACAGATCTACAGCCATTGCTGCGTTAAAATCATGTTGTTATTATAAAAAATTGTAATAGATATTTTTGCTGTGTAATGAATAATGATCTTACATTTGGGTCATTTTGTTAGGTTAAAAACGAGCTCAAAGGCCAGAAACCTTACAACTGTAATTAATTCAAGGCTGTACACAATTTTACATTGGCATTAAACTTTGATTTGCTTCATTCTGTAAAACCTAGTGCAAATAGTGGGTATGATAACATTGTTTTAACTCTTATCAAGGTTAACAATGTAATTTGAATGTTAATAAAAAATATCTATAGTCTTTGCTACTTATGTCTTACACTTCTTGTAATAATACTAAAACTACATAAACAAGCAATTACAACTTGGTCGAGTTAACTGTGCTTCTGTGATGTCATTACGGCGGTACCGTTTGCACAAGTTCCAGTGGGGTGCACAGTTAACTCGACCGAGTTGTATGTGACAATATTATGCGTAATTTATTGGGCTCCATGTTTATTATCTTTCATAGATGAAATTAAGAACTTTAATCACTTTTTAATTCATCAAGCCCCAAGCGGTAACATGCAACTGCGATAACAATAGATAAGCTATTGTGTCTAATTTTTCCACCATCAACAGGTTAATAATTATTTTAACTACCCTTTTATTTCTGTTCCAGAAAAAATGAGGATACTATTCTTCTCACTGGCGCTACTACTGTGCAGCGCCTACGTGTGTAAAGCGTATGAAGATGGGAATCTAGAGGATGATGATTTTGCCGAGTTTGAACAGTTTGAAGCTGACGATAATGATAATGCAGGTAAACTTTTTGTCATCTTTAATAATTTTATTTTGTCATGAATTCTGCATCTTAATAAATTCAAATTTCTTTAATATTTTTTTTTATTCAATGTTACAAAGCTGACTTGTAACGACAATGTTTTAGTAGTTCCAGTGGTGTAACTATAACATTGGCCCCGTGGCAAATTTGACCTCTGTGGCTCAGTGGATAGCATGTTGGTTGCTTAAGCCGGGGGTCGCGGGTTCGAGTCCCGCCGACGGAACAAAAAGTTTTCAAAGTTCCTGGGTCATGGATGTGTATTTATCATATAATAAAAATCTTAAATATATGTTACATAGTATTAAAGTATTAAATATATTTCCGTTGTCTGGTACCCGTAACACAAGTCCTTCAGGTACTTACCACGGGGCCAGATTGACGTGGTGTGAAGCGTCCATAGATATTATTATTATTATTATTAGGGCCCTAACAGTAAAAATCGTCACATGATTAATAAAAAATTTTTAGGTCGGGCCCCGTGACATTTTGGAGCCCTGCCACCCTATAGTTACACCACTGAGTAGTTCTTGAGATCTCTTTAAGTTAGTGCGAACTGTCAGTGAAAACTGCTAGCATTGTATAGTTTAATGATTAAACTGCTAAGTGTGCACTTAACAGCTTGCCATTGGCCAAACATTTTTTAACTCAAAAAGTATGTGATCATGACTATTATGATTGAAGAGTATCAATACTTTAGCTTAGCAGTTTAGTAGTAAAGTCTGCTCACAAAGCAATAAAATATAGTATTGCTGACCACCACTAAAATATTTATAAGAAATGTGTAATTTGTAAATAAGTTATGGAAAAAGCAATGCCTTTGCACTTCACTTGGCTCGTCTCATAGGCTATATTTGTCTTCAAGTAAACACTGAAATATAAATTTTCAGATTTCTCAGAAGAAAGAGAAATACCTAAGAAAGTAGAACCGAAGAAAGAGCAACCGGAGGCCAATGTTGAAATTGAAGATGAAATATTGATTGAGGTACATTTTTTTAAAATTAAAGATGAAAGAAAATCTTTGTTATTTGATAATTAATAATTGGGACATAACACAGACATAGATAAAGATAGATACCGCATGTCCCTCCATTTGTATAATAACGAGTGTGCCACAGGCCACTTTTTTCCTAGTTACTGTAACATACCCATGATAAGAAACATGTCCATTATCTAGGCCAACATTTCTATTCGAATTTCTACAGCTCAATACGGAACAAGTAGGCATTTAGGCATTTTTTAAATTCTGATTGACATCCAATTCCGATAGCAGACTAAAGAACAGACATTGCTTGTCGTTTGAGAACGCGATATGGCACGCGAAGTACATACACATGCGGTATTTATCTTGATCTATGTCTGTGGGACATGAGTACATGACATGTAAAATGTTGGTTGTTGTCTTCCTAAAAAGTTGTAACAAACCAACATAATAATACTTTATCTTTTATTGATACATACTAAACTTATGTTACAGGCAAGATCTTGTTTAACCCATCAACTCCCAAGAGGCCTCCGTATGCCACATAACAATTGAACATCTATTGTGTCTGTGATTCCCACGATCGAACTATTAAAATAATTGATACATAATGTGTTTCAGGATGAGGACAGTGAGTTTGAACACTTCCAAGATCCGGAGGAGTTTGAGGGATTCCAAGACAATGTGCCTCGCAACACTGAACAACCAAAAATTACAATTTCTAAAGTAAGTAATTTAGTTTTGGTTTCCTTTGAAATTCTAAAGGTGCTCCCTCACCTTGAGCATTCGCCTGTAATGTAACGTTAAAGAGTCGAGCATTGCAACCTTGTAATGATACAAACCGCGCATTATAATGTGCATGTTGTAATGATTATGATGCAGTGTGTAATATCTTGATACAACTTGGAATGCTCAAAGTCGAATGTTACATTACACTCGAATGCTCGTCAGTCAGGACTCAGGGAGATAGTATTGTAATGTAATGCTCAAAAACGAATCTATAAGGTTACATTACAAAGTGAATGCTCGCGGTGAAGCACCTTAAACTTTAAAGTTTACTTTTAATCTTTGTAACATTGAGTTCAATGTTACAAAGGTTACATAGCAAGGTTTTTTCTCTTAAGTGGTTAAGGTGACAGTTTTTTAGGCAGGCAGGTTATTTTTAAAATTTAATAATAGAAGTAATTAGCTAATTTAAAAAATTACCTGCCTAGTGCCTACTAATAAAAGTGGTTTTGTTCTTTTCCTTGTCTTTCAACTTCAAGTGATATTTTGTATTTTTAACCTGTTAGGCAAGCACAAAACATTGTACTAATAATAAATTACAACAATAATATATTAATTATTGTAATGTTAGTACAATGTTTTGTGTACAATGTTAGTAAAATGAAATAACTATCAGAGAAGTTGATTCCCAGGCAGATGGGGCACCTATGTAGTTTGGTAGCGTTACATCAAACCCAGCCGACAGATCACCAAATGACGTTGGTTTGTCAACTGCCTAGGAATCAATTTCCTCAATAGTACATTGTTTTATCTTTGCCTGATAGGTAATACAGTGTCATACAGGATCGTTTTTCATTTCATATTATGTTATGTTATTGTGGGATATTCGTGAAGGCCACAAAGGAAGATCTTTCGACTGTCCGATGCTCGATCAGGCTGAAGCCCACGTGATTGATTTCTGCTGTCAGTATACCCTTAGAAAACTTCGATAGCGCGATTCAGGATTATGGCACTAAGGGCGAAGCCAAACGAGCGTAATTTGTGAGTTGTGAGCCGCAGAATTTCGGTTCGGCAAAATTCTGCTGCATTCAGTTTCATACAAAAGTCCTGTTTGATTCACACGAGCGTAATTTTGTGAGTCATGATTTGCATGAAAAGATTTGTTGCGCGGCAGAAATTCTGCGACTCACAACTCACAAATTACGCTCGTTTGGGTTCACCCCTAATTGTGGGCACTGCCACCGTAATTATTATCTCATATATCAGATATATTATGTTATTTTTAGTACTGTGTAGTTTCCTTCTTTTGTAAGTATATTTATTGGAGTTTTTAATAATTTCAGGTTCCTATTAACATAAATCGGAGATGGGAAGCGTACTGGTTGGAGGCTATACTGTGCTGCTTGCTTATGTCTTACGCCATCGCTTTTGCACTGGGCCGGGCTAAGAACACGTCGATAGCTACTAATTTCCTGAAGCTCCATAAACCACTGTTGGATGAGAATTTCACTCTAGTCGGTAAGTTTATTGTTAGTGCTTTTTAAATACTTAATAATTTTACTTTATAAAATAATATGCCAAATATTGCTCGAAAGCATCACCATTTCATTGCACCAAAATTCCTGTATCGGGCAGGAATCGTGCATATTTCAATATGATTCCTGCTCGAACTATCCTCACATTTTGATTATTTATTTTTATTCAAGTAAATGTTAATGTCTTTTGAATTTTGAGATTATAAAATTGTTTTATTACGTCTGCTGTTGTAATATAGCAATATTTGATTTTTGTTTGTAGTTTTATTTTTTAATAATCTGTATGGCCATTGAATGAATTAGACACTGGCTGGATATAAAAAAATTTTTTAATTCCAGGCGAGACGGGCACTGACATAGTGGGCGAGGAGCGCGGGTGGCGGCGCGAGGCGGAGCACTGCTTCACCATGTGGTGCAGCGGACGGACATGCTGCGAGGGCATGCTGCTCACACTCAAGCTGATCAAGGTACGTGCATACAGGGCAACACATTCGAAATTAGAATAAGGGACTATCCATAAAGTTCTTTACATGATTTGTAGACCCCACCCCCTCCTCCTTTAGAGGTGAAATACTTTATGGATGACCCCTAAATTATCATACTACTACTTACTAGGCTCCGCCATATACTATATAATTTTACATAAACCATAAAGATTTACACAGTACACTGCATTGCAGATAAATCTTTATGGTTTATCTAATAATAAATAAATAAATCTTACAGTAATTATTACAATCCTCACACTGACTTATTAGTCTACTTTGTGTTTTTAGAAAAAGGTTAGGTTTGAACTTTAGTTATGAAAGTGTGCTTTGTATATTTTTAATGTTATTTGTGTTACCTACTTGTGAGAAGCTAATTGGCTTCATGTTAACTATTTCTTTATTTCTACCTTATCTTCGTTAAGCTGAAAGTTTTTCAAATAAACAAATTATCAACTGTTTTCAGCGTCAAGATCTAGTCCACGTGCTGTTAGGTACAGTACGTCCTAGTCCGGACACGTTGCTGATACGCGTGGAACTCGGCAAAGACGACTGCGACCCGTTCGTGTTGTGTGTGGCACAGAAGAAGATCGCCACGCGTCTGTCCAAGGAGATGCAAGATTTGGTGAGTTATAATATTAGAGCATGGTCGTGTGTTCGAGTCCCGCCGATGGAATTTTGAAGGATTACGTCTTGGTGTTTGAAAGAAACAGTGGAAAAAGTCGCGTCACCGATGGACACACGCAACATCCAAAGAGTTAAAGTGTGTTGTCGGTTCTTATTAGACAAATGAGGCGTTGCTCGAAGCATCTTAATTGTCTGCTGGTTATAGGTAGCCTATGACGTCAATTAAAATGGCTACAGCGCCCTCTAGGGGTCATAGAGTAGAAGTAAAAAGAAATATTGAGGCTTCGGCCAAACTTACGCGTCAGTAACGCGGGACGCGGTACGTGTCTACACAACGCAAAACTGGTGTCCACACCCGCGCGACTACGATGCGAAACCGTAGATTATTCCCGCTCTGCCGACGCGAACGTGCCGCGTTGCAGACGCATCGCATTCGCTTTGGTCGCGTAGGTTTGGTCGAAGCTTCATGCTGTCGTGTCGTGGACCATTTTCAATATTATGTAGTACAAATATCATACGTAGTCGGGATATAGTTTTTTTATCGTGTTTTGTGTCTTTCAGAGCATCTTCTGCGGCGAGAAGCGCGGCGGCGAGAAGCACGGGCTGCCGGCGTCGCTGGCCGTGCTGTCCGAGTGCGCGGAGGCGGCGGGCGGCGTGCTGGACGCGCGCGCCACCGCCGCGCTCGCCCGCTACCACGCCCACATCCAGTACATACACATCTCCGACCGCTACTGCGGCCCCCGCCAGCCCGAGTGAGTACACGATATATTAGTATACTGCCGTCTCACTCGGCGTGCTGTCCGAGTGCGCAGAGGCGGCGGGCGGACGCGCGCCAACTAAGGGCGAAGTGAACAACCCTCAATCATTCACTTATCTCCAGCCATATCTATAACCTAACCCACTTTATCCAGGGAGGTGAACGTTACGAAGCCCCCGGAGACGGAGCGCCTGATGCTGGTGAGCCTGGCGCTCGGCCCCGACGGCGGCGGCGACGAGGTCCGCCCACTGCTGCAGCTGGTCTTCTACCTGCTGGACAGGATCAAGAGGTTCCGGTTGAGCAAGGAGGTGATGTTTCATATTATGTGATCTGTCATAATATTATATCGTTGAATAATATCGGAGAAATTGATTCATAAGCGCATACCGTCAGTCCACACGGCGCGTTGCGTCAGCGTTGCCTCAACGCAGCGCTGCCGTTGCGTTGTTTTACATACAAATAACCAAACTGATCACACGGCGCGCTGCGTCGTCGCAACGCACACATGACGGACAGCAGCCCCCGAGACGAAGCGGGAGGGGGTGTTGCCGTTAAGACTGCATCGTGATAACGATGCGTCAAATGCGTCAATAATAGCCATGAGCCAATTTACAAGGTATAACAAAACAAAGTGATGTACAAGAGACATAATATACACACCCTAAAGTATTATCACTTTTTAATGTTAGGTACATCCTTTGATAACGTGCACGTGTTATTTGAACTATGTCAAGGTTAGTCGTGACTGTGCTCGTGACCTAACTTGGCCCTTGTAAGGTCTGCTATCTGCCTATGAACCAATTTCTCTAATAGTCCAACTTCGTTGGAGAAGTGTCTGGCGTCACGAGCGGAAGGGATTAGGATAGTATTTCCTTACTTATTATGTATTGTCGAAGATATAACATGGACAATATTTGTGGTCAGGCGCTGGCCAAGTGCGAGAAGCGTCGTCAGAAGGCGGCGGAGGCGTGGCTGCGGGGCGCGCACGCCGCGCGGCAGGAGCAGGCCGCGCAGCGCCGCGAGGAGCGCCGCAAGGCCGAGAAGGAGCGCATCCTGGCCGTGAGTACAGTGTGATTTATTTATTTATTTTATTTTAAAGGAAAACTTACAGCTAGTACAATTGTACTATTGAAAATATTATGATGTGTGAATACAGTCTGTATTGAGCCTCTGCCGCTATCCTAGGACGCTGCCGCCCATACTATAGCTGGCCATGTAATAAATATTTATAGGCTATTTCCTATACTGCCTATACATAAATCCAGTGGAGCAAAGCGACACTGACGATGAGTATAAAGGCGAGACCAAACTAAAGCGACACTACGCGAGACGTCGCGGCCAAATATTATTTGCATGAAATCATTTGTTTGTTTGTTTCATATTCTTTCACGTTTGTTTCATGTGACGCGTAGCGTACGCGTCACAAAACGTCAGTTGTATGAAAAATGAAGTGTCGCGTCCCGTCGCTGCCGCATAGTGCCGCATAGTGTCGCTTATAATTGCGGTCTCATCTTAAACTTAAAGGCTTGTCGCTTTTCTATCGAAACTGAAAAAAAAATACATTGTATTTGTAAGGTCCTTTCGCTCTTGGATACCACACTACAAAACAAGTAAAGATGTGTACAATGCGATGCAGCTGTGTACAAACTGTCTATATAAATAAAATAAAAACTATTTTCGAAATAAAATACAATGTTTCATTTGTGTTTACAGGAGGATGATCCGGAGAAGCAACGTCGCTGGGAGCTAAAGGAGCAGAAGCGACAACAGAAGCGCAAAGCTCCCAAGATGAAACAGCTCAAAGTGAAGGCGCTGTAAACAAAGCAATAATTTATTATTTACACAATTTTTTTGTTGGTATACATAAGTGTTACAGTATTGAACCTGTCATAAATAAATGATTTTGATATATGAAAAATAGTTTTTCTTTATTTTAAATGTAAATGCTGTTGTAAACTAATGTTATCTTTAAACACAATTCTCTGGTATGACACTGGAAACTTAAGTTTTTGTATGACAATAAATTTATTATTCCAAACTAAAATTCTATTTTCTTTGGAATATCAGAAATTGGCCTACATCGTAACTCTTAATTTTATCTTGATGATCATGCAAGACTTATTTTCCTTGAAAGGCAATGAAGCATGCAATGCCATTCCAATAAACCTTGGTATTGTTGATTGGCACAGCAGTGCTGGATTTGTTTTTTATGAGGCATTTGGCCACTTTATTTCCGCCACCACATGTACGAAATCTGTAGCGTAGGACGCTGCCTATATGGCCTATTTTATATTTATAAACACAGGGCTGAGGCATAACAAAATGGAATAATCCATTTTGTTCTGTCTCAGCCCTTTTCCAAATTTTTTATGTTTGTATAATATTTTCGACATTGTCCTTCATGATGTCTTGTGCCTATGTCGGAGGAATCGGATCCATCAATCTGATTGACGGAATATTAAAATTATTATAAAAAAGTACATATTAAAAAAATGATCAATCCATGGGTTAGAGTTAGTTAGACGATCAATATTTCGTCAATCTTTACCAGATTGATGAAAAATTGATTGTGTAACCTCCGACTATCACAATATCCAGTTTGGGCTTTAGGACCCAACAAAAAATATTATATTGAAAAGGTAACAATAATTACTTTCTCATCAATGTTTCCCATATAATATATAAAGAAGGGGTTCAAATTTATACAAACATGAGTTTGTGAATAAATTTATTTTTAAAAATTTTTCCTTAAATAATAAAATTAACAAGATGCTAACAAACAATGAATAGATAAAAAGCATGTGATGTTTTGGTCGTATTTAATACCTAAATGGTGAGATCTTCAAACGTTTACAGATAATCAAGTTTTTCCATGGAATGTTAAATTATTTATAACATTCAAAATAGGCAAGTAGTTTTTAAGAACAAAAGGATTTTAACTGTAACCAACATTGTAAAGATCACTGAACACATTGGACAAATGCGCTGACTCATGGTCTTGGCCCAATATGTAGGCACAGCAGGCTTAATTCATCAAGCCCCAAGCGGTCGCATGCAACCGCAATAACAAAAGATAAGCTATTGTGTCTCGTTTTTCCACGATCGACTGGTTAAATAAATACTACATGAGAAATTATACATGGAAAAACTACAACTACCCACATTTTTAATTAATCTTACATTAACATACAAATTCATGCCTATAGTTATTCAATGATTAAGGAAACATATTCTCTTTTCCTATGTCATTGAAGTTATTACAATTGTACATTTTTATGGTGTTTTTATAAGCATTAAATTATAATACTGTTTAATTACATCATTTTTGTTTTTAAATCTTGTTTTTGTAAACTTATATTTTAACTAGTACTATATTGTTGTTTTTGACATTGTATATCGAGTTATTTTTCAGAAGATGTATAATTTATCAATCATAACATTTTATTTAATTCATTGAATTGCTTAAACCTCAAGACTATTTTAATATTGTTTTAATACAATTGTAAAGCTTAAAATGGTTGTTTCATCCTATGCTATAAAAATATACAGTTGCTAGTGTAAGTAATATAATATTCTAAAAAAAGAATCAATAAAATATTATGCCTTTGCAACACAAAACAACACTTCCTAATAATTATTATTAAATAATTTAATAGGTAACTCAGTATTGATCGCATTACGATCACTAACAATAATACATCTAGGTACCTATTCATGTAATTGACAATTACACAAACTAAAATAAAGAATTTGAGCAATAAATAATTTACATTCAGATGGGACCCAAAGCATGCAAAACGAAGTGACCTAGGAACAGTGCCTCCAGATTCACTGTAATTACAGTAGATTTACTGTATTTTGGACTTTTCTACTGTCTACTGTAATGATAAAATACAGTGTAGGATTTTACTGTATTTCAATTCCGATAAAATATATTTGCGTTAAACGAAACGCAGACATGGTTTTTGACCCGGCCTTTGACCTCGAAAGTAGTCTTTTGATGGGAAATGGGAATTCCCCGAATCAAATCTGTATACAGCAAAGCAACTAACAAAAACGTGTCGTCTCTGGACTCTGTCTGACATAGGAAAATACGAGCAGCATACGTATCATGAAGCTGTAAATAATTTTAAATGTAATTTAAATAAAAAAGTTCTAGAACATTTCAGCTTTCAGCGTTAATTATAATACTTGACACTAGAATCTAGATGGCCAAACCTTTGAAAGATATTACATACGTAAATGCGTATAATAAAATTTTACTGTAATTCTACTGTATTTAGTAAGTCTAATTTACTTCATTTTTTTAGGATTCCCTGTATTTTTTCACTGACAACACTGTAATTTCACATTTTGAATCTGGAAGCACTGCCTAGGAACATCAATGAGATTTTCTAGTCCCCTAACACATACAAATACACTGAAAAACATATGGTCTGTTAATTATCTAGTTTTCACTCTAATCAGTCACAAATATCTATACACTGATGTATTTCGGTTTTGATGTCATTCCTGGACATGTAGCTTCTGGATCCTGGTGGACATGCACTCCATGTCGGGCGAGATCTCCGGCCGCTGCTGCGGCTCGGCCGTCAGGTTCAGGTTTTCCAACGACTGACATCGTTTCGCGGTGCTCTTGGTTTCGACGTTTTCCCGAGTATTACTGCTCGTAGTCGGCTCCATTAGGTTATATTTCAGTTCGCATCCGCTATCGTTCAAATCGCAGCTGATGGCCTCGGAGTTTTCACTTTTAGTTCTGTGTCGCACCGGCAAAACATACGGGCACAATCTGTTTTTTGCGGCACTCCTTTTCATACAATAGCCGACCGTGACGTTGGAAACGTACCGCGTATTTAGTCTCATAACGTTAATATTGCTCTTCGACTCAAGTAAGTAGTCTCTACGCGCCTCCGTGATTGCACTCAACATGCCTAAATCGTGCAAGGCTTTGTCCAAATTATCCAGATTCATGTGTCGCGACTCGCTATGGCTCTTTGAATTATTTAACCCTGAAGTTATAAATGCGGCTGTACCTATTGCGATATGAAATTTTTAATTCTTGAAATTTTCAATCCACATAAATTTAATACATACAATTACCTGTTTCGATTGATATTTTTGAGAAATTAAGGAAAACAGATAAAAATAAACATTACAAAAGTCATAATATTAGATGACGTTTTTAAAAAGGATGCGTTCTTATAGTAAATATTATACTCATCAGTACAATGAGACGAGATTTTATTGGCTACCGAGATGTCAAATCTTACTGCCGAGTATACTGAGATTAGTATAGGAAGCACCACAAAACATTTACTTCACAGAATATAAAGACTATGTTGCCAGATTACTAAATCATATTTTTTAATTTTTTGCCGTTAAATAGCCAAAGTGTCTAAACACACTAGGCTGAATTACGCCGGCATAAATTCCGCTGCAAATGTCAAACGCATACAAAATACGGACGTAATAGTGTGTCATCCCTCGCGTTCCGCCCGTATTTTGTATGGGTTTAAAACGCGGCGTAAACGCGGCGTAATTTACGTCAGCGTAATTCAGCCTAGTATGTTGAGACACAATGACCTCTAAATAGCATTTTCGGCATCAAAACTGCCCCGGGGCAGGGCAGGCCGAATGGATACGAAAATAGCCGAAGTAGGCAATAATTATTGTCAACATGTAATTAATATGTAGGTAGTCTATTATAATTGAGTGCTTCGTGGATCACCAGTTTTGTTCGGCTATTTCCGTATCCAATATCCATTCCCCCTGCCCTGCCCCGGGGCAGTTTTAATGCCGAAAACGCTATTAGGTTTTTAACACGAGCTTATTATAAATTAGTATTCACTCAGGATTTTCAACGAAAAATATGTGCATTGTGCACTGCTAGCAAAGTCTACCACATTCACAGCTCTCTATGATACTGTGGTGGCAGTGACATCACACACGTCACGGTCACACAATATTTGTAGGATCGTGGGAATCTAGGATTAGGTAAGAGTACACGGTTGTTGTTTATAAGTTTTGATTCTAAGAATTACTTTTTACAAGCCATTGTCTATTGTTGCTGTGTTCTTAGAAGTAGCCGCAAGATGTACAAGTAAACAGGGTCATAATAAATAATAAGTTATTGTTACAATATTAGTGAAAATGTTAAACCTTTTATTGATGTTCTTATAAAAGAGCCGACGATTTATGATATTGTTTACGGTTTAGAGTTAAGACAATAGTTATTTAATATTTAGAGTATTTTAAAGACGAGCCGACGTTTTATGATGCTATTGTGTGATTTTAGGAAGGGTTTACTGTTTTGGTTTGTTTACCACCTGTTATTGTTATGTTAGCGTGGGAAATAAGAATTGAAGGGTGTAAGCCCGAGTATAAATAAGTTGATGTTTGTATTGTATCCAGTCAGTCCCAAGCTAGCTTTAGACGTGAGGTTATAGTCTTGTAGAGTGTTGACGTAGTTAAGACGGAGGCAAGTTGTGCCCGTTCTTACATTGTAACTTGTATGTTGTTGTGAGTTTAATACACTTCTGATCCGACAGTCGAGTTGTCATTTACTCCTGTACATTAATCCCAACATTGGTGACCCCGTACTGAAAAAAGAACAAATAAGCAGAAACTATGGCCGAAGAAGCATCGAAAATCAGAAACGAGGAAGAAACCCTGGCAGCCGGCCCATCGAGAACTTCGGAAGAAAACCAACCTTGTCACGAACTCTCCACCGTATCCGTACAGTCAAGACTCCTACCATTTTGGCGCGAAATTCCACGAGCATGGTTTATCCAATTTGAAGCCGTCGTCGAACCTCTCAAGACATCGGACGACCAGAAATTCCGCTACGTTCTTCAACAGCTGCAAAATACAGATCTCCAACATCTCACTGACATCCTCTACAACCCGCCGAAAAAAGACAAATACGCAACAATCAAGAATCGCCTGCTCACCGTCTACGAGAAGTCAGAAGTTCAAAATTTCCAGAAGCTCATCAGTGGCCTAGAACTTGGCGACCAAAAGCCTACACAGCTGCTCCGAAGAATGCGAGAATTGGCAGGCGGCATGATCACTGAAGATGGTCTAAAAATAGAATGGCTCAATCATTTGCCGCCTTACATACGTTGCGTGCTCTCTGTAAACAATGAATCATCGCTAGACACACTCGCAGCGATGGCCGATAAAATGATGGAGTATTCCGGGGACAACAACACTATTGCAGCAGTCTCGTCGTCGCCTGCACCGCCAACCAGCAAAGAAAATAGCGTCATGGAAATGATGTCCAAGAAAATCGAAGAGCTTACCGTACAAGTGGCCGAACTACGAACTCATTCATCGCGGCCGCACTATCGCCGTCCCTTTCACACGCGCACGCGGTACTCTCGCTCACGGTCAAAGTCCGCGCGCCGAAGGCCTGAAACGAGAGACGAATCGACGTGGGAGTGTAAATATCACTTCCGATTTGGCGATAAAGCTAAGAGATGCGAGTCGCCATGCTGCAGAAGGAATAAAACGCCGGAAAACTAAAATCGACACCGACTGTGGCGGATGTCGGTGTCCCCAAGACGACGAATCGCCTTTGTGTCCGCGATCGCAACACTAATCAATGTTTCCTCGTGGACACGGGTGCAGATATCTCCGTGTTAGCCGCCACTATTAAAAACAAGAAAAAGGAAGAAGGTCCGTACACATTGTACGCCGCAAACAGCACAAAAATCAAGACATACGGCGAGAAAACTATCACACTGAACCTGGGGCTACGAAGATCATTCACATGGACATTCATCATCGCTGACGTCAAGACATCGATATTAGGAGCCGATTTTCTTCGCCACTATCAACTGCTAGTCGATTTACATAAGAACAAACTAATCGACAGCGTCACAGAATTATCAGTGAAGACCATAGAGATCGCAAGTTCCGTCGACAGTATTCGCCTGTTGAAATCCGAGCAAGCATACCATGACATACTGAAGCAGTATCCGGATATTCTTCATCCTTTTTCACTCAAGAAGCCCGTCAAACACGACGTCGTCCACCACATAGAAACGACCGGACCGCCGCTCTTCGCCCGCCCCCGCCCGCTTCCGCCCGACAAATACAAAGCTGCTAAAGAAGAATTTAAGCGAATGATGGAAATGGGCATCTGTAAACCATCAAATAGTCCCTGGGCGAACCCGATGCATATAGTCCGAAAAAAAGACGGCGGATTACGAGTATGCGGCGACTACAGAAGACTGAATACTGTAACGAAACCCGATCGCTACCCGATACCTCGAATTCAAGACTTCACCTACTCGCTACATAACAAGAAGATTTTCACGAAGCTCGATTTAAAAATGGCCTACTACTGTATACCTATGGCGAGCCCAGAAGACGCACAGAAGACTGCAATAATAACCCCGTTTGGTCTATACGAATTCACAAGTATGCCATTCGGGTTAAGAAACTCCAGTCAAACGTTTCAAAGATTCATGCACGAGGTACTCAGGAACATCGAAGATTGCTTCTGTTTCGTGGACGATATTCTGCTGTACTCAGAAAACGAAGAGCAACATAAGAAGCTGCTACACGAAGTATTACGCCGCCTTAACGACTACGGCGTAACGTTGAACATCGAAAAATGTCAGTTCGGCGTTAACAAAATCGACTTTTTGGGCTACGAAGTATCCGAGGCCGGCATTAAACCAACAGAAGAAAGAACATCTGCAATTTCGAGTTATCCCAAACCAAAGACGGTACTCGAACTACGACGCTTTCTAGGCATGATCAACTACTACCGTCATTGCCTACCACAACAAGCGAATCTTCAACACGAACTCAACAAATATCTACACAACGGAAAGAAAAATGACAAGACAATAATAGAGTGGACGCCCGCCGCTGAAGAGAGTTTTGAAAAATGCCGCCAAAGCATTTTACAAGCTACAACACTCAGTCATCCGATAACTAGCTGTCCGCTCGCTATCATGACCGATGCCTCCGACCATAGCATCGGCGCCGTACTACAACAACGTACGAACAACGTTTGGAGACCACTGGCCTATTTTTCGAAAGCAATGAGCGCTACACAACAACGGTACAGTGTATATGATCGCGAATTATTAGCGATATACACTGCCGTAAGACATTTTCGAAGATTAATAGAGGGCTGCGAAGTAACAGTATACACAGATCACAAGCCTCTCGTGTACGCGCTTACTAAAAGTGCGAGCAGTAGCGACACACCGCGAAGAGAGAGACAGACGCATTTCATAAGTCAGTTTTGTTCGGCGATAAAATACATACAAGGAGAAGACAACACAGTCGCCGATGCATTATCGAGAATCGAAGAAATAATTTGCCCTTCTACGATCGACTTCAATCAACTTTCCATCGACCAGAGCACCGACAAACAATTACAGAAGCTAAGAAATCAAGAAAACTTAAAATTCGGCGAAATAAGTCTGCCGGGACTCGAACGACAGATAACATGCGAGTTATCTACTTCGACGCCTCGCCCGTACCTGCCGCAAGTGTATCGCTACGCCGTATTTAAGTCACAACACGACTTAAGTCATCCCGGCGTACGCGCAACGAGAAGATTAATTCAGTCAAAATATTTTTGGCCGTCGATGAATAAAGAAGTCACAGAATGGGCGAGAACATGCCTCAGCTGTCAGCGCGCTAAGGTTCAGCGACACGTCGTCACGCCGCTACAGAGTTTTCCGCAGTCGCAGCGTTTTGACCATGTACACATCGACATCGTGGGTCCGCTGCGTTTATCTCGAGACTACCGATACTGCGTCACTATGACAGATCGATGTACGAAATGGCTAGAAGCAATACCAGTACAAGAAATTACAGCTGAAGTCGTAGCTAAGGCATTCTACGACAACTGGATCGCTCGTTTTGGTGTTCCCTTGCGTATCACTACAGACCAAGGACGCCAGTTCGAGTCGTCGCTATTCAGAACGCTACTACAAAAGTTTGGAATAACAAGAATACGAACTACGGCCTTTCATCCACAATCGAACGGTCAAATAGAGAGGTGGCACCGCACTATGAAGACAGCACTAGTGGCCCGCGGAGCATCGACGCAGTGGACAGACGAGTTGCCGACTGTACTTCTCGGCCTCCGCACGGCGCTCCGCGAAGATACGAAAGTGAGCCCTGCGCTTATGACATACGGAACTACGCTACGAGTGCCATCCGATTTCTTCCTACCGTCAACGTCAAAAATCGAAGATGCAGAGTTTGTACGAAAACTAACCGAAACGATGGCCACGATAAAACCGCAACAACGCTCCTGCGAGAAAAGATCAACTTTCATTCACAAAGATTTATTAACATGCAGCCATGTTTTCGTACGAAACGACACCGTACGAGCCCCGCTCACACCACCGTACGATGGACCCTACGAAGTATTGAAGCGCAACGAAAAATATTTCAAGATACAATTGCCGCTTCGAACTACAGTCGTATCGCTCGATCGACTAAAACCGGCGTACCTACTCAACCAAGAGACATCTGAAACGGAAAATACATCGAGTACGCCGTCGCCGCCGCAGCTGTCGCAGCCGCGGCCGCCGCAATCACCGCAGACGCCGCAGCCGCAAGTTCGAGTCACGAGGTCCGGCCGCATCAGCAAACCTACGGTGCGTTTCACTTGAAGGGGGGTAATGTGGTGGCAGTGACATCACACACGTCACGGTCACACAATATTTGTAGGATCGTGGGAATCTAGGATTAGGTAAGAGTACACGGTTGTTGTTTATAAGTTTTGATTCTAAGAATTACTTTTTACAAGCCATTGTCTATTGTTGCTGTGTTCTTAGAAGTAGCCGCAAGATGTACAAGTAAACAGGGTCA
Organism: Plebejus argus; assembly: GCA_905404155.3. Taxonomy (NCBI): domain Eukaryota; kingdom Metazoa; phylum Arthropoda; class Insecta; order Lepidoptera; family Lycaenidae; genus Plebejus; species Plebejus argus. The sequence goes on from FR989945.1 coordinate 3,197,445, forward strand.
TAATAAATAATAAGTTATTGTTACAATATTAGTGAAAATGTTAAACCTTTTATTGATGTTCTTATAAAAGAGCCGACGATTTATGATATTGTTTACGGTTTAGAGTTAAGACAATAGTTATTTAATATTTAGAGTATTTTAAAGACGAGCCGACGTTTTATGATGCTATTGTGTGATTTTAGGAAGGGTTTACTAATTTGGTTTGTTTACCACCTGTTATTGTTATGTTAGCGTGGGAAATAAGAATTGAAGGGTGTAAGCCCGAGTATAAATAAGTTGATGTTTGTATTGTATCCAGTCAGTCCCAAGCTAGCTTTAGACGTGAGGCTATAGTCTTGTAGAGTGTTGACGTAGTTAAGACGGAGGCAAGTTGTGCCCGTTCTTACATTGTAACTTGTATGTTGTTGTGAGTTTAATACACTTCTGATCCGACAGTCGAGTTGTCATTTACTCCTGTACATCAATCCCAACAATACCATCCCTATTTTTCAATCGCTGAGTATTAAGCATTATGCCCCATAATTATGCGCTCTAGACAGAGTTTACGAGCAATGGTAATAACAGCTGTGAATTGTGATTCACGTGGTTACAAATTCTATCATCTTGAACTTATGACCACCAGCACCAGCGTCCAGTGTGGTATGATGGTTGTGTGGCATTATAAATCTTGACTAGACTCTGCACTTGGGTGGACGCATCTGTTGATTTGGACTTCTGTTTGAAAATCGCATTTTGAAAATCTATAATATTGCTCTGCAAGGGTTGTTTTTGTGATACGACACCGCAACGCAGTGTTGTGGTCTGCCGCCTGGCCGCCAGGCTTTTACGGCCGTTCCCAATATTTGATCTATCTCTTACTTGAGATAGGAATAGCTCACATACATTAGCTCCATATATTTTATGTCAATTCTATGTCAGCTGCGATCGGTTGTATGTCAAACTAGAGATAGATTGAATATAGGGAACGGCCATTAGTGCGACCGCACACCTGAGACAAGACTGTAGTTAGACAGACTATGGCATGGTAAAATGCACTAGATGCGCACATCTGAGACAAGACGTCTAATAGACAAAGTTGACTAATGCGACACACGACAAGTCTGACTAACGACTGTCGACTTCCCTTTGAAATGTATGCAAGCGCGCACATCTACGACAAAACTGACTAGCCACAATATACATAACTACCAGTAGTTCAACTGCAAAGCAAAGAGAAGGATGGGACAGGTTTCAATATATTATATCAAATTCGTCGGGTTTCATTAAGATTATGAATGGAATAAGGAATGTGCCTCACGCTAGCTGACATAATTTATTTTTAAATAGAGATTTCAAAATTAGATTCTGACAATTTTAATCACATGTGTCAAAACATATACAATAATACGACCAAAAAGCAGGGCTTCAAATAACGTTACTTTTTCATAACGTTACTGCTTCAAGGGCATACATAACGTTATGAAAATTTACCCGATATTAAAAATAACATTAAAAATTGATATTAATATTTAATAACGGTAAATGTTATAACGTTATATAGGATTTATAACGGTTTATAACGGTTTATAACAAATTATCAAAGGTAGACACATTCATTCGAAAGTAATTGAAAAACTTTCGGGGATAAAGCCTTAGTTGATCAAACAATAAATAGAACTTTCCTTTTAACAGTCTTTGACTGTATATGGGGTGTACCCAATATTTCCGTTGTCTGCGCCGTTTTGCACGAACTGCTAGGATACTTATCACAGCAGCTTCTGTGAACTCCATTTTGCTACTGAATGAATTTATTGTATGCATTGCGTCATCATAGTCAAGACAGTCTTGACTTAGGTGTGCGCCACATGCTAGACACAACTGTCTTTAGACTGCAGTTAGACAGACTTGTCTATGTGAAACAAGATTGTCTAACTTCAGTCGTGTCTAAGATGTGCGCTCTCTCTTAGAGAGAGCGCACATCTTAGACACGACTGAAGTTAGACAATCTTGTTTCACATAGACAAGTCTGTCTAACTGCAGTCTAAAGACAGTTGTGTCTAGCATGTGGCGCACACCTAAGTCAAGACTGTCTTGACTATGATGACGCAATGCATACAATAAATTCATTCAGTAGCAAAATGGAGTTCACAGAAGCTGCTGTGATAAGTATCCTAGCAGTTCGTGCAAAACGGCGCAGACAACGGAAATATTGGGTACACCCCATATACAGTCAAAGACTGTTAAAAGGAAAGTTCTATTTATTGTTTGATCAACTAAGGCTTTATCCCCGAAAGTTTTTCAAGTACTTTCGAATGAATGTGTCTACCTTTGATAATTTGTTGAAATTGTTGCAACCTTACATTTGCCCTGCTTTTTGGTCGTATTATTGTATATGTTTTGACACATGTGATTAAAATTGTCAGAATCTAATTTTGAAATCTCTATTTAAAAATAAATTATGTCAGCTAGCGTGAGGCACATTCCTTATTCCATTCATAATCTTAATGAAACCCGACGAATTTGATATAATATATTGAAACCTGTCCCATCCTTCTCTTTGCTTTGCAGTTGAACTACTGGTAGTTATGTATATTGTGGCTAGTCAGTTTTGTCGTAGATGTGCGCGCTTGCATACATTTCAAAGGGAAGTCGACAGTCGTTAGTCAGACTTGTCGTGTGTCGCATTAGTCAACTTTGTCTATTAGACGTCTTGTCTCAGATGTGCGCATCTAGTGCATTTTACCATGCCATAGTCTGTCTAACTACAGTCTTGTCTCAGGTGTGCGGTCGCACTTAGTTTACCACATAGAGAAATATAATCATATTATAGGTACCGGGTTTACCTGTGGAAGTAGTACCATAATATTGACATATTGATGTCATGCAATACATGAAATTGGTTTGACTAAAAGCGTATATTTTTAAATATTTTTTGATAATTTATAATATCGCTAATAATGGAAACAATGTTAAAAGAATGGTTACGACGTCTAAATATTGAAACTCAGTGGGATACAGATGTGGAAAGCAAAACCAAAAATGGCTCTATCATTGCAAGTATTCTGCACACCTATAATATAATTAATGACGATAAAAACAGACTGATTTCAAAGAGCAATGAAAAAAAATATATAAAAAGTAATTGGTATTTACTTAGAGAGTGGTTACAAGCCATTGATATCACTATTTCTGATGAAGAGTTAGAAAGTATTAAAAGCGGCTCAAAATCTGTAATACTTCGACTGTTTTATCAGTTGTTCCTCTTTCTAGACAAGAAAGATCGGTCTGACTTTATAAAACAAGAGCAAAAGATGGTTTCCACCTTAGTTCAAAAACCTGCGAACCGTTTTAAAGTTGTAGCAGCAAATATAAAAGAAAATAATATAGAAGAGGATCTCGCTAAGCCTATATTGGACGAAAAATTATTCATAGATTGGCAACGAAAGAAAGCAGAAGAAGTAAAAGAAATGTATGAACAGGCCCGACAAAAGTATTTGAAAATGATAGAAAAGTCCTTTGAACCAATGGTAGAGCACATTCATAAGGCCCCAGACCCCAACAAAAGAGAAATGGAAAATTTCAATTTAAAATACCCCACTGTATTCCGTAATTACACATACGAGGAGTTGATGGCTTTAGAAAATAAAACAAAAGAGAACCCAAATATCGTTGATACAGAATGGACAAGGGAATACATGAACAATTTATTTAGTAGAATGAATAAAAAATTCGATTCAGAAGAATTCCAAAAACAAATGATTCAGTCATTAACTACAACTTCATGGAATAATACAATAGAAGAAAGTGAATCGAATCATGATGCAGAACTTGCTAATGAAGTAATGAAATTATCCCAGTTTGAAAAACAAATATGTACACAAATTATGGAAACAAAACAACATGTGTGCAATTTAGTGAAAAATAGAATTCTAGCTGAAAAGGAATTTGCAAATGAAAGAGAACACCAATTTAATATATTTATTGATTCAGTAAAAGAAGATATAAATTCTGGCATACTAGAACTAGATTTAGAAAATCGGCGAAACCAAACTTTGCATAAGAGATTATATGCTGAAAAAATGAAAAGAAAGAGAAAACTTTACTATGAAATGTGTTATGATACTGCACTATCACTCGTTGATTACGCTACAAAGTATGGGTATTACAAGCGATTGATGGGAGATATACCAGATAAATTTATTCACGAATGGAAACTTTTGTTTTTCAAAAAACAACCTATTTTTGACATATTAACGCCAATTGATAGTATCGTTATAGAGGGTGCTGAAAATGAGATAGAAGAAATAAGGGATTTATCACTAGAAAACAAAAGACAGGAGTGTCTTAATGAGTCAGAGTTTATAGAATACATGGATTATTTGGATCCTTGGACATTAGATGTTTTGCTTGCTAACTATAATTCGGAATCTGAAGATAGAAAATACGAACATATGGGAAACAACATATTGGCTCACGTAGTATACACTCTACTTGAACTGAAATATCCACTGCCCACCAAAAAAGTGGCAGCTAATCTTCCAGATTATACTGCTAAGTCTCTAGTGATAGATGTCCCTAACGCATCTATAGATTCAGCTATGCAAAAATTGCTTAACAAGAAAAACATTTTTGTTTTGCGAGTCGAATCTTGTGTTGACTTTTGCCTCAGACAGTACAAAACAGAAATGATAGGAAGTGTCGATATATCTTTGGCATTTGAAAAACTTGCAGAAAGTGCTAAGGAAGAAAATACGAAAGAATTTCATAAAAAATTGTTAAGCCAGAGAAAGCTGAAAAGCAACAAAAGCGAGGCATTGCTTAAAACAGCTCACGATCATAATTCTAAGCAAACCCAGACTCCTAAAGCCATACCAGAAGAGGATATCGTTTTAAGCAACGCGGCATGTCTCGGTAAACAAGCTTTTGAAATTTTATCATCAGGAGATTCTTTGCCGAATGATTTAATAGCGACTATGCTTGCTGAATATATTAAAGACCAAAAAGATATTAGAGGATTTGTAATTTTGAATTATCCTAATACTTTTATTGAAGCGCAAATATTAGAAGAAATATTTTCTGGCAAAAAGCCACCTGATGATTTTGAAAATGCATATAATGATGAATCAATTCTTGAAGAAAGTGTAGAATGTCAAAGTGATATTATAGAAGATCCATTTAAAGAATGTAGGAAATCCAAAATTTTAAAGTCAGACAAAATAGGTTCTGAAAACACATTAACCAGTTACTTTAATTCCTACATAAAATTAAAAAAAAGTGAAAAAATTGATAAAGAAATTTTCATTTGGGATTTGGAAAAAGAAAACTCTGAATCCATTGATAGATTTTATTCAACGATTGGTATGAATTATAGCATGTACTATGAAGATATAGATAAAACGCAGTTAGCTTTAATATGCAGATATGTTATTGGAGATTACGAGTTCCCGATAAAATCTGACGATGAATTGTTTGGAACAAATATTCTAGATGAATTAGAATTCCCAGCTGAAAACAAAAAGTCGAAATCAAAAGTTATTAAACCTGAAAGCTCAAACACTAAAAACGGTAAGCAGAATAAGGATCTAAATACAAAGAGCAACTTAATAACAAGTGGTGCGATGCAGATGGATACCGAACATGTTTCTAAAGTTAATTTAATGGAAAATGTTGTCGGACGAAAATCTTATCGTAATTCTTCGACAATTATTGGTCATACTCATAACATAACTTGGAAAGATGCAAAAGAAATTTTAGCTGGTGACGAAAACTGGGAATATAGTAAAATAAAAATTGCAGAAAAACCTGGTATTGAACTGGCCAGTTGTTGGGAAGAAATAGAAAAATGTTACGTTAATGATATACAACAATTACTTCTCAGTAAACGCCTACAAATGCATTCTTTAGTACCTTACACAACTTTTATGTGCGATAAAATGAAACATATTGTTATGCATCCATCTCCTAAACAAGATTTAGTTTGTAAATATCTACAAGAATATAATTATATGGAAGACGATTGGCGTGAAAATAATGTTACGAGAAACGAGTGGCACTGTAGAGTCAAAGAACTTAAACATAGGCTATATGATATCTGTGATGAAAGGAAACAATATTCAGAAGAAGAAAAACTTTCTATTATTAGTGAAAATTGGATTTGCGATGAATTAATCGTCTTAGCGAACACATATGTTTCGTTAATGCAAGCAGAATTAAATAGGTAATTGAAGCCTTGGCCAAACCTACGCGAAAAAAGCGACTGCGAAGCGTGAGCGTCTGCAATGCGGGACATTCGTGTCGGCAGAGCGGGAATAATCTACGGTTTCGCACTGTAGTCACGCAAGTGTGCACACAAGTTTCGCGTTGCAGACGCTCCCGTCCCGTGTCCTGTAGGTTTGGCCGAAACCTTATTTATTACGTGTTATTGCTGTATTATAATTGACGTCTTCTTAACACTTTTAGTTATGTCAAAAGTCAAAATACTTAATATTAAGTATGGACATCGTACGGACGTCGTATTAGGCGTCTCCCAGACAGACGCGGACAGCGGTAGCGGTGGCGGTGGCGGTCAGTTGGATGACGTCTTGAATGTTCTAGGAACGACCAGACACACGCGGTGGCGGTGGCAATACAAACAACTGACCGCCGCGCCGCCGCGACCGCCACCGCTGCCCGCGTCTGTCTGGGAGACGCCTTAAGAATAATAATGTTGTATTTTTAATTACAGATTCATATTAACATATCAAATTTTGCATGACTATTACATCTCCATGGTTAATAAACCTCTATCACAACGACTACCTCTTAAAGAGTTAAACAAATATGAAAGAAATTTTGTCGAAACCGCCAGTACTACAAAGTCAAGGGCAAGTGAGGATAAATACCGACTTCTGAAAGAAGCATTCTTAGATCTACAACTAAGAAATATTAATATCGATAGTCATAATAATCCGCTGAATGTATTTATCGACGATAATGTGAAATTGGCTCTTAAAAGCATCCAAGAGATTAGTGAATCTTATAAAACTCTAATAGGGCACGAAACTAATGACTTGGTATCGAAATTTCAAAATGCTTCTTCCTCAAGCTTAAGAAAGAGAGTCGAGAAAGATTTCAAAATTCTTGGTGATTCTGTAGAGGTACAAAAGTTCGAATACCTTAAATGTATGCAAGAGTGGAAAATGGGTTGTATGGGTGAAACGTGTCGCGCAAATTTACGTATAACCGTCCTACAGAAAAAATGCTACGAAGATATGCAGATATTTTGCGACCAAATTTTTAAGGCCTTTAAAAATATTCAGGATTACATTGATGATATCTACTTAAACGAAATTAAATCAGTTGATCGCTTATCGAAATATCTACAAATGGCAATAGAAATGAATAGAAAAATTCCTGAAATCCTTCTCTTAAAGGAAGACACATTTGTTATAGATCCTAACATTCTTCAGATGTCATCAGTAACAAGAATTGAATCAGAAATACCAGAAGAAGTAACAGGAGAAATGGAGTTTAAATTATGTCAGCTAGCATTGTTACGGGACTCATTTAAAATCGTAGCTCCGACTGGTATCACAATACAACAAGCGTTTATTTATTTACTACAAGATTTTGTTGTTTTCGGGAAAGAATCGTGCAAAAGTCCGACATTTCCCCAAACGTGGAGACGAGTTGACCCGGAGAGAATTCCTGAATTTGTCTTTTCAATTTTCGGAGAAAATTTGTACGTTGATTGGAGAGATTTTCTGATTTATTGTCTCAATATACCGTTCCCTACAACTGACGAACTCCTAGATATACGAAAGAGGCTTCGCTGTCAAGAATCAGAATCTAAAGAACTTATAGATAGAGAAATATTTTTAAATACTCCACTGTGGTTTGAAAATAAATTGGATGACATGGATAAAATGTCTAAACTAAGAACAGCTTTGCTAAAACACTTTTTGTTCGAATTATTTGAAGTTTCGAAAGATGTGATGAATTATACAGCTTTATTGCTTGCATTTTGTAAAGCCAAGGATCCAAAAGAAGGATTTTCCAAAGCACTAGCTCTAGCTTTAGGAAAGAAAGTATGCTATTCGACGGAGGAATGTGAAGAAGCTGTGAATAACTTGATAAAAGCGAAAAAATCAAAAGATCAAGCAAACGAAGATATAAATGATCTTTTAGATTTAATCATACATAATGTATTAGACATCTGTGCAGGTACAATTATAATAGAGTTAAACGATAATGAGACAAAACCTGTGAGAAAAGGTAAAGGTAAAATATCACGCCGATCAAAAACAAGCGCCAGGCTAAGTCATGCGGAAATTAATAAACCAGTCATCAGTCAGTCTTCTCCAGAAAAGTCTGAAATAAAAATGATTTTCATGAATCCAGTAAAAGACAAGTCTGTCACCAGATACAACAAAGAAAAAGATAAAGAACAGAAAGAAGGAAAAACAGATGATTATTCAGATATTATTTATAGTGTTTCGAAATCCATTATCTGGAAGGTGCTTGAAATATGCGTGCCCTGGCATTTAAAACTATTCGACCAGGATAAGTGCACTTACAAAGTTGTTATTGATGATGTTATTGCTCAGATGGAAAAGACGTATAATGAAGACAAAAGTATTTATGTTAGCAAATTTTTAGCAGAACCTAAAATATGTAAATTCCTTCACAAGATAAAAAAGTTTTCGAAACCTGATATAAATGAAGAAATTCTTAAAATATTGGAGGTGTAGTTAGTAATAAATCCATAAAGAGAATATTTTGTGCCGAGCCCTAGTTAGTTTTTTATTTGTTTGAACTTAATTTTATTAAAATATACTAAATTGCAAAAAAACAATAATATAATTTTATTGACTACAAAGTTTTGGATAAGATAATGTAACACACGGTAATAATAATTTAGGGTGTGTATTACTCTTGTATAGAGTTCACTGTGAAAATAGCAGCGCTAAAAGAATTACTTTTTAAAACCTAATTTAATGGGCAAATTCATGAGTTGCGGCATTTCTCATAGAAGTCAAAAATCACTTTCTTGCGATGCTAATTTTACAGTATAATAATAGCTCCCACATCGGTTTCGGTGACGGTGGCCGGTTTCATTGAAACCAGCCCCCCTACCATGACCTCTTATAGCAGTATTACTTTAATATTACTTTTGAATTTCGCATAAACAAACATGATCTCTATTTATAAAAACATAGGTATGTTTTTTGTTTGTGCGAAATCTGAAAGTAATATTAAAGTAATACTGCTATAAGAGCTCATGGTAGGGGGGCAGGCCAGGTACGCAGGAGTAATTTTATAGTGCCCAAGTGTGTGCGCAGTACACAAGAGCACTCTCTATTCCTTTACTCTCATAACCCAGTGGGATGGCAGACCGACACGACCGGCGAGAGATCAGGCGCAGGCGGCAGGACCGATTTTTTAAATGCCCATCCGACGAATGGATCATCTTACTTGTCAGACAATCAGGTGATCAGCCTGCATTGTCCTAGCCAAACTTGGAAATAACATGTTTCCAACGCGGGAATCGAACCCACGACCTCCGAGTCAAGAGCCGCGCTCTATACCACTAGACCACGGAGGCGTTCTCACTCAGGCGAGTCTCACTTTTACAGTGAACTGTATACAAGGGTACAGCCTGTAAGTATTATCAGTTATCACTTATCATTTTGTTTTGTTACACCTTGTATAGCACACATAAGCATTGCAGCACTTGTAGTGACGACCAATCAGATAAGAAAGATAATCACAGGGTTCAATTGACAAATGATAGCATTACATCTTATCAATACAAGTTATCGATAAACGTATCAATTCCTATTGGCTTGTATGCTGTAGTATATTTGTATGCCTCTAAATAGTTACTTATGTATAATTCATGTTTGATAAACCCATTCTTTGATATAGTAGTAAAAGTTTATAACGGATACTCAACAACCATTTCACGATTATGTAAAAAATCTGAGACGTCGACCTTACCGAACAACGAAGAAGCATAGTTAATGAGGCCCGTACACACTAATTGTTTCTTTGACGTGTGGATTGTGGTGGTGGGACCTTCTTTTATAATAGAATATCATTGGGTGTAATAATATGTATCGTTATCATTTATAATAGTAATGGGAATTAATGCTATTTTCTATTATGCTATTATTTGCTAAAAACGCGGCATCGTGAATTATCGGTTCGCATCGTACCGCTCGCGTCGAGTATTAATATTCGCATCGAGTGAAAAAAAGCAATCCATAAACAGTTAGCACCGCGCTGTTTCACAGCGCGGACGTGATTTTTATCATGATCGCAGACTAATTGTTACGCACGATAATATTGGCAATAAGTAGTATTTTTAGCAAGTACGATTAATTTAATTATTGCTAATGGGCATTCAACAATTATTATTGCTAAATATGCTATTTTTACTAACACTAATCAGCTAATAATTTATAGTCAGCCGCGTCGACCTAAAGTCGAAAGAAAATCGAAATTAGGCAGCGGGCAGCAGGGCCGCTGCCTATGCACCTATGACCTAGGCCCGTTACTCAGATTCGGCAACTGACAATAGGTTTGGTGTAAGCGCAGCCCCCTCACCAGTGGCATGCAAAATGGCAGATTTTGGCACATCTGTGGCTCCCTGGGGGGGATTCCGCACAGTCCGAGGTACCTACACGACCAGCATACACTAAAACTGCAATTTCTTGTTCCTTGGTCTTGCAGGAGCCCATAAAAGGATCTAAATCATTTAAAATTAAATTTTCTACCTAGAAAATAGTACTTTTATGTTATATTTGACGGCAATAATGTTATACAGCTGGTATAATTACTGGGTACCAAAATATTCAGTAGATTTTGGGCCATATTTTAATAGTAAACCACTATATTGTAGCGAGCCAAGAGTATTTATTTATAACCTTATAGTACTACTTACAAAATAACATCACTCAAGTCATGACTCTCATACAAATATTTTATAAAATCAAAGATTTAAGTACAGAACAAAAATGGAGGCTGCCTTTCAAACAGCTTCAAGTAGGCTGTGTATTACATGATATCTTAAAGTAATTTCATACTCTAGGCGTTACAATACTACTTAAACAATAAATTAAGGTTATTATCCTTTATTTTACTTTCGGCTATCCTCAAATAATAATTGGAAAGGACACTGGGCAAAAATGTATGGAGATTGGTCCAAGAGCCTCCACTGATGAGACTGGTGCGAAACGAAAGTATAATATACTTGTCATATGATTCTGACAAAATATTATCAAAATCCGTCCCGGGAAAACTTAGTTACACTCAGTCGAGTTAACTCCGTACCTGGCGGCCATATATATAGTATGGCCGCCAGGTACGGAGTTAACTCGACCAAGTCGAAACCTCATGTTAACCTAACTGGAAATGGTGCATGTTTGGACATGTTGGTTGTTTATAAGCTTTATGGGGGTGGCAAAGTAGCTCTTCGGATTAAATGACTTGTAATGAATGACTGTTAATAAGTTAACGTCATGCTAGCATTTTCAGAGTAATCTTTAAATGTGGATGTGGTAAATAAGTGGAGTGAACTGCCTAGCGAACTGACATGCGTTGACACTCACGACCAGCACTATGGACACTGTGTACATAATATGTAGCTCACTTTGCCCACTGTTCTTTGAATTAGAATCCAGAAATAAAAACAAGATTAAAAAACTTTGGGGTCCGCTGGGGCTTGGGATGGGACCCAGTTGGAGTTTTAAATATTTTTTACAGAAACTGGCAACACTCACATTATCTTTCAAATTTGAACTGTCAAAAATGACAATTGACAAAACTAAAGTCAGTTTAACGTCGTGGTTTGGTGAAGAAGGTGACTACTTGCGAGTTTTGCATAATATTTCATTATAATTTCGCACTTTCACTATTTAAACTGTGGATACTGTAATATAAACACTAGTACGGCTTATGTGTAATCATTCAATAGATATTATTTCAGTACGTGTAAATATTTAGGAACTTAAGTTGTGATTTTTACTTGTAGACTGGTTTTTGTGTGCAAATTAGTGTTTCTACATAAATCACACTTCCTGAGAAGAAACATCAAATTTCTTCGAGGCTCAAAGGTTAGTAATATTCACAATATTTTGTATTTCAGCGGCTTGTGACTGGTAAACATTACCTACCCTTGGTCCCACATACACAGTTCTATATTTAGATCTGTCGATGATCATATTGTGTTTGTTTTTATTATACACTTTCTATCTTTTCATCACACAAAATCAAGAACTGAGAGCTTTGAAGATTACGTCTTATAGTAGTAAATTTTCCATGTAGGTTAGAAAATACTAATTCAAGTGGGTATTTTATTAGAAAGCTGTTTTTCATATCCAGTACTAGTAAATGGTACATAAGTAATAGTTTTTTCGTTTCACAGGATCCATTACATAATAGAAGTTGAATAGGTCTATTGAAGAGTGAAAGTCCTGATTGTAGAAAAAAGAATCTAATTTAAACTATAAAGTAATTAAAATAATAAACAATATCTTAATAAATAATTTGTTTAAAAAGTAATAATTTCTTTTAATAATATGCAAAATGTGAGAAATAAAGGAATCAAGTCTAAATTTTTACATTGTAGACTCACGAATAAGTAGGTAAAATTTTTGCCAGGCCTGCTATAGTATATTTTATTACTTTATATAATTTCTTTTACACCATTAAAAAAAAAATAGATTGGCTAAGCCAATAGATTTAATGTATGAACCACCCAGATTCTGGACCACTTCTTTTTACATCACAAAACTATAATTAAAGACGTGAATGGAAGAACCAGATAAATAACATTTCATAACGTCATAAGGACATTTACTCATATTTTTTTCCCTTATAATTTTAATAAGCCTTGTAAATTAACTCTATCACCTGGCTAATATGTCTGGCTATACCTATAATCCACACTTTTTTATTTCAAATCATTTTCCCAGCCCTAAAACCTCCATTAATGCAAAAAACAACTTTTTTTAACTGTTACTTATCTGCTTCTTTCACTCATGTCTTCAATTATGTTCATGCAATATTTTTACAAGGAAGTAGTAACTAAGTAGTCTTAAAATGTTGAGCAAAAGATAGCACCTGAAACAAATATCTGTTATCTACAGGTAAATATAAATTACAGATTACATTCTTTTTTATCTACAATCACAAGGTTGTCTTTAACTTCTTATAATAATAAAATTTATGCAGAAGTTTTCCATTGTCTATAGAAGGAAAATACCAAAGAATATTAATAACACATTCAGAAAATGTTAAGTACTTATTAATTTAATTAGCTAAGTTGGTACTGGCGTTCATAATAATGACATTGATAACAATAAGTTTATTCACAGAAAAATGTTGGAAAAAAACCCACTGTATTTGCACTTTGAATAGTGTTTGTCGTTTGAATATTTCTAAAGTAATTTACTAATGTATGTGTAAATTGCTATGTAGTAGAAAAATTGTTACTACTGTTTATAACTTGTTTGTAAAATATTTTGTAAAGGGTTTTCTTAATTCGGAGTATGGATAAGGAAAGGAATTGTCTTATGATTTTGGCTGTCTATGTATCCATGTTTTTTTTTCTGCTAAAGTATTAAAAATATAATACAAATAATTTGCATAGCCAGGAGAATTATGATTTTCGTAACTAGTTGAAAGTTTATGTTTAATGAGAATAAAGTATGGTATTAATTATAGCCATTATTATTCTTTATTGCAGCTGTTGTATTTATATACAGATCATTTTTAAACATGTTTACTGTGTGTATATTATATATGTATTTTCTATGTTTTTGCACCATATGAGAATTTCGTCAATCTATTATTTAATGCAAAAACAAGTTCTTTGTTTTGTGAAGACAGTGTTTGCAACTTTTAGAACCACTGTTCTATGCAAATATAATATATTATATAAGAACCTGTCCACTTAATTTTTGATAAGTGTTATCCTTGTCAGTTGTCACTATTGGTCATTATTATCTTATCACAGGTACTGACGGCTGTGGTAGGTAAATATTGATTTGCTACCTGACTAAATACAAATATTATGTAATGTGTATTTACAAAGGAGAAACATTTTCTACCTGATATGTAACATATTACATCTACTTCTATATTGGTTATATTTTGTCATCTTTTATTATTTACTAGCTGTCCCGGCAAACGTTGTTTTGCCATTTAAAGTATATTTTCTACATCATCAGTTGATACATGTTTTACCCCCTCTTTTGTCCCCTAAGAGGGTGTGGGGGGGAAGGTCATACACCAGATGTTAAGTTGAAAAACACAGTTAATACCTAATATGAAGTAAGTCCACTAAAGAAAAAAGTTGTATACAAAATCTGACCCCTCTTTGGTCCCCAGAGAGGGTTGAGAGGGGAGGGGGGGGGGAGGATTTTTATACACCAGATGTTGAGTTGGAAGAAGACAAACATAATGTGAAAACCGTATGGAAATCGGATCAGTAGTTTTCGTGTTAAAGAAAAAGTTTGATACAAAATCTGACCCCCTCTTTTGTCCCCTTAAAGGGGTGGGGAAAAAAAATTTTATACACCAAATGTTAAGTTGGAAGAAGATAAATATATCTGCGAAAACCACATTCAAATCGGATCAGTATTTTTCGTGTGATGCTGGAACAAACATACAGACAGACAGAAAGAGTGACAGACAGACAGACAGACATAAAACTAACCACATTTTTGGCTTCTCTAGCGATGTAGTGACAAAGGTGTAATTTCGGGTGTCATTTCATATCTTTTATGTACAGAATTTTCATTTCTACAACAGAATATTGTATTCCTCCCGCACGCGCTTTGGTGACGCCTACTATCGTAATATTTTAATTTCGCCATAATTTCAAAACCAAACGTCCAATTTTAATCATTCAAAGACCAAATATTATCTACATAAACTGTACTTAGTGATAAAATAATTTATTTTGATAAGGATTAATAGCGTGAGTAAAATATATCCGTTTCAATTTAGTCAAAAAAAAAATCAGGATTTTTAAATAAATAAATGGTTATTGTGCCTCACTCGACATAGATAGGTATAGTGTGTCGCGGACTTTTTTGTAGATATTTATAAGATCTACAATTACTTAGAACATTTTATGGTTCTATCTTTTATAGTTTAGGCAGCGTACGCAAAATAAGTAACTTTTCTAGCTGATTTTTTACACCTTGCGTCCGAAAAACTCAAATATCTTACGGAACCCTACTTTTTTCCAAAATAAAATGTAGCCTATGTTCAGCAGAAATAATGTAAGATTCCAATAGCAAAAGAATTTTTCAAATCGGTCCAGTAGTTTCGGAGCCTATTCGACTCAAACAAACAAACAAACAAACAAACAAACAAATCTTTCCTCTTTATAATAGTAGTATAGATAGCTATTATTACAGAGCATAACACTACTTAACTACTACATTACTATACTATTACATTTATATACCTAATCTTACTTCTAAAAAATAATTAATGTTTATTTGGCATGTTGCTCCGTATGCCATTTGGCAAAGGCCTCCTCCAACCTTTTTTTTTTTTTTTTTTTTTTTCCCGGAGGGGGAAATGCATTACGCATACCACCCAGGCGCAGGGGGCGACCCGAGCGGTGATGTGGGACTCCCGTAGCTGATGAGACCACGGTATACCCACTAAAACCCCCCCCCATCTTCCGCCACGCCGCCATTTGACGGGGCCACGGGAACGATACACACATCCGCGACCCCGCCAGCGGTCCGAAGACTCCACGATGGGCGCACAACACGTGCGCCCTCCTCCTCGGCCCCCACCAGGGCTGTAGCAGACGCCCCCCGAGTCTGCTACTTGGAGGCCATGTGGCAGATCAGGTCTGTGGCTCTGCCACCGACCACACCTCGGCCGCAGAGGATAGGGCAAGCGGCGCACCGCAATACCTACTTGCCTCTTCCTCTGCGGCCCCACCAATGCCGTTCAAACGGAACGGCCAGCTCGCAGGTGGGGTAGGGAAAGCGGCAACCTACCACAATGCCTCTCCCTCCCGCGATCCGTCCTCGGCCGCAGAGGATAGGGCAAGCGGCGCACCGTAATACCTACTTGCCTCTTCCTCTGCGGCCCCACCTCGGTGCGCATCCGCAGCGGACTCCTCCAGTCCGCTGGGAGCGCCCACCTCGGGCCAGGCGGCGACACCGGCCGGCCCTGGTTGCCTCTTCGCTTCACCGCGGTTGTCCAAGCCGCGGTTACTAGAGCCCCACCGCCACGACAAGGCGAGCAACCATCGGGGGGGGCCTCCTCCAACCTCCTCCATTCAACTCTATCCCTGGCTACTCTACTCGATAAGGTCTTGTAGAATGCTACTGTTGACTCGCGTCGTTACTGCCGCAGAAGTATTCCGGGAAATATTTCCGACGCGCGGCGGCAGGAACACCGAGCAGCGGCAGTGCAGGTTGAATCAAAACGCCCCATAAGGACAAGCTTCTAGTTTAAGACATTTTGCAAAACTATTCGCAATACATTTTGTATATTGCTAATCATCATATTAATTCTTCCTTCAGAGTTCTATATTAAGGTCGATCGATTTTCACCCTTGAATTGCATTTATAGCATAATATCGATTAAGTACAGTTTGAATTCTTTGCCAATAAAACCATCAATTAAAAAAAACCAAACAACGTTCGAAAAAAATGGCTCGTTCTTTTTTCGAATGTTTTCTTTTATTCGGAAGGGGACAGCGAGGCGGGTGCTCAATGAAAAATCTCTTGAGATAGTTTCCAATGTTTGCGCATTGCGCTGACTCTGTACACTATTTACGACTATTGATTTGATAGAATACTATATTATATTTTAGAGTATTTTGACTATTTGACTATGTAGTACGCTGTATACTAATACACACTTCGTAATAATATTATAAATGCGAAAGTGTGTCTGTCTGTTACCTCTTCACGCCCAAACCGCTGAACCGATTCTGCAGAAGTTTGGTATGGGATACCGAGTCCCGGGAAAGGTTATAGGATACTTTTTATCCCGGAAAATGTACGGTTCCTGCCCGAAAACTAATTTTGGCGTAACGGAGTTGCGGGCATCTCTAGTACTATAATTATACCTACGTATTTTTGACGAAACTAGGCAAAGCAAATGAAATTGAAATACTACTTTGAAGAAGTATGGGTAGCATTGTATAACAACAAATAACCGTGTATTAATCGATATTAATCAGGGAACAATAAAATAGAAAACAAAGAACGACCTCATTTAGGTAACTATACAAAAATGCTATTATAATAGTCGGTGATATAGGCATTTGACTATAGTTTAGTTAATACGTACGACTTCGTTTACTTCAATAATAAAATAATGAAATAAATCGCACTATTACCATCTAGCACGGTCGTATCTTTTTACTGTAAATATTAAACTGATATTATGAAAAACATGACTAAACTGAAGCCCGAATCTGCATGTAAGCCTATGTAATCCAACAGATTAGAATGTTATCTTCAAAAATGACGTAGGCCGTAGCCCACTGTTTAATTTCTCTACCATTTTGTACTTATTTCATCGCGAAAAAGACGACCTAGTCGCGGCTTCTATACATGATGTCGATTAAAAACGCGTGGCCAAAAATCCGCAGCCCCAGAAGAGTAGGGATGAGAAGGGAATAGGGTAGGGAATTGGGCCTCCGGTAAACTCACTCACTCGGCGAAACACAGCGCAAGCGCTGTTTCACGCCGGTTTTCTGTGAGGACGTGGTATTTCTCCGGTCGAGCCGGCCCATTCGTGCCGAAGCATGGCTCTCCCACGTCTCATGTGTATATTTTGGCAGAAAAAAATCTATTGGACATCTAGTATAAATTTACAATTTTACACCATTTCTCAAAAGTAAGAAAAAGGCAGAAAAACAGAAGTTTTGAAATCTTTGCGTGTTAACTACCGACGCAATGTCACCTATACTAAAGTCTTTGTTGCAAACAAATTAGATTCGTGATGTTAATAGTGGTACCGTGAAGTGTGTGGAAAATGTACAGTCTTTGTTTATATCTAACGTGAAGGACTCTGAATGTTAAAACATCTAACGCTGACGGTAAAACAGATTTGCGTCTGTTTTCTTGAGTACTTAAAGCCTGGCTGAATTTATATGCGTCCGTACAAATGAGCAGTTTCGCCGCTACATAAGCCCCAATTTTACCACCGTCTGTTAGTGTTAACAGCTTGTTAAAATATCATCACTTCTCTTTCATTCATAAGAAGAACGAAAGAGGTAACGTGATACTAATTCGAGCGTTAACTTTAACAGTCGTTGGTGAAATTGGGGATTACATTTTTAAGTAGCGGCACGGTCGCGCCCAACCTACAGTCTATATTATCATGTGATAAAGTGGAATTTTATTTGAATTTTTGCCGGTTATGGTCGCTTGCCAGTTGCCGCGTTGATCGAACCAGTGTCTGCAGGAAGATTCGGGCTTAAAAGAGCAAATTTACCAGCTCTACTAAATAAATGGTTAGGTGATGAAGGTTCAGGAACATGCGAAATTATACTTTGAT
Source organism: Plebejus argus (assembly GCA_905404155.3). Classification (NCBI taxonomy): domain Eukaryota; kingdom Metazoa; phylum Arthropoda; class Insecta; order Lepidoptera; family Lycaenidae; genus Plebejus; species Plebejus argus. The sequence continues at coordinate 3,215,955 of FR989945.1, forward strand.
ATTGTTACGAATGCGGACACGTAGTGTCATCTAGCGGCAACCAGGCGAAACCATCACAGACAGCGTAAATCCCCTATTCAATACCAGATGCCGCTACTTGTATGTTTTTGTTACCGGCGCGTACCTGCTCGAGAATTTTCCCACGGTTGTTTACATGTTGATGCGAAATTGTGGAATATTCTCGTAAGGTCTAGAGCTCGCCCCAATCCGTATAAATACGCGGCTAGACGGGCCGGCCAGCCAGTCTTCGAATGTTTTCGAGTGAGCGATAATCAAAGCGACTTCGGAAGTGAGAAACAAGTGACTTAGTGAGTGAACCAGTGATAGTGCTTAGTGTTTGAACTTAGTGCATAGTGTTTGGACCTAGTGCTTAGTGTTTAGACATAGTGATCTAGTGTGTGTAAGTGGTAAGTGTAGTGCAAATAAAAGTCTTCAAGAGAGTCACCAGGTCTTTTCCTCCGAATCATCGAACCTCAGCACGTAACAACTGGTGTCGGAAGTGAGATTTGGAGATGCCATTGACTCCGAGAGAGGACTTCAAGGGGAGTGTTAGGACAAGGGCACAGCGAGCTGCTGCCATTGACTCCGAGAGAGGAGTTCAAGGGGAGCGTGAGGACAACGGCGCAGTGCCATTGACTCCGGGAGAAGACTTCGAGGGAAGTGTCGGGACAAGGGCGCAACGGGCTGCGGAGGCCACACCCACTGGGGACCAAGCTCCGCCCACTGCGGAGCAGGCCTCACCCACTGGCCCCGCCCACCGGGACCCGCCCACTGGCCACGCCCCTCAGGCCCCGCCCACTTTGGGTGTGGCCACGCCCACTGGCTCCGCCCACCAGGCCACGCCCACTGATCAAGCCCCATCAACTGGCTCCAGCCACCATGCCTCGTCAGTAGCTTCTACAGCACCGCAAATGGCTCTTCATTTAGAAAGTTTAATTAAATTAATGGAGCTGCAAAGGGCTGATATTCAGGTTTTGCAAGATTCTCAAAGGGCAATGATGGAATCACAAGATCGCAAGCTCGGCGCTCTGCAAGATTCTCAAAGGGCTGACATTCAGGCAATGATGGAGGCACAAGACCGCAAGCTTGGCGTTTTGCAAGAGTCACAAAAGCAACAAAAGGACCTTCAAGAAAAGGCGCTTCTGGCAATAAAGGATGTTGGTGACACGGTGACCAAGCTTCGGAAAGATGTCGACATAATGGAAGAACGCGTTACCGGCCTAGGAGTGGATATGGAAAATGTGAAAAGTGGCCTCACAGAACTACAGAAGTGGAAAGTGCGCCTGGAAACCACAGGAGTCGCGACGTCGAGTGGAACTACAGGAGTAGTGGTACAAGGACCAAAAGTTAAAGTGCCACCATACGACGGTACTACTTCTTGGAACGCTTATCGTCAGCAATTCCAGACGGTTGCTACTGCCAACGGATGGACTGAAGACCAATGCCTGACCGCTCTCACTGTTGCGCTCAGAGGGCAAGCTTTGTCGGTCCTGGAAGCACACACAGGAAACGGGTTCCAAGATCTGATGGAGGCGCTTGAATCCAGATACGGGGAGCGACACCTGGAGCACGTGTTCCGTGCCCAACTTCGTGACAGAGTCCAACGCTCAGGAGAGGGACTACAACAATGGGCGTTGGAAATTGAAAAACTGGTCAAGAAGGCACATCCAGGAGCAGACTCCAAGATGGTTGACTCAAACACTATTCAAGCCTTTGTCGACGGAATCAGGGATCTGGAAGTCCGAGCTGCAGTAAGGCTACGTCACCACACCTCGCTAAAGGAAGCGTTGGCGCATGCTCTAGAGGTCGAGGCTGTCCGGCGTGACATACGGCAGACCTATAAAATCCGCGAGGTCTCTGAGGAAGTCAAGGAGGTCAAGGCTCCCACGAAGAGAAGTTTTGGAGCCATGTGCTACAAGTGCGGCGAAAGGGGTCATCTTCAGCTCAACTGCCCGCAGAAGGATACCCAGTGCAAGAATGAAAAGATTCATAAATGATTCATAAATGATTCATGATTCATAAATTTTTGGGAAATTCAAAAAAAATTAAGAACCTAATTTTATTACATATTTATAATGAGAATCGAGTACTGAAATATCGGTATTGACTCACCAGTCATGCTGTATACCCAAAAGTATTATTATTTAGTTTTATTACACCTGTGTGTACTGTGTATGATACATATATTATTATGTATGATATAGGTATGTACAACTGTTTTAACATCAATTGTCAATACATTAATAGGGAAACGTAATATTAGCTTCAAGGCTATTCGCATTTTTGTTTCATATTTCCTGCAGCAGCGGTTCCAGTCTGGACTCTGGAGCCTTGGCCCTAAATTACCTTGGTAATTGGAGAAAGACTTGCCGCCGTACTCATGGACATATATGATATATAATAATTATGATTAACCTTCAATTTAATGAAGAATTTGACAGATAATAATGTATGGGGCTTATGTCAAAATTTTGAATAAAATACCTACATAGTGTGGTGAAATTAACTTGACTACTCTACATGCAAATAATTTTCCTATAAATATACGTAAAAACTAAAAACCTTCACAATAACATCACGGCTCCTTGATCTGTAACAAATCCAAGGCGTCAACACAATACAGAATAAACATCACAAAAAACTATTTGGATAAGATCAAGACACCGCGTAAGTAAACGCGAGGAACAGATAAGGAGGACAAAAAGCGACAATGTTTAAATTCTGTTTATCACTGCCTTGGTACATTTTTCCGAGGAAAAAAATATCCTATGTCCTTTCCTGGGATTCAAAAATATCTCCATACCAAATTTCAGCAAAATCGGATCAGCGGTTTGGGCGTGAAGATGTGGAGCCCCAGAGCTCGGCGTAGCACACTTTGAGAATGGCTGCAGTCTAGCGCTTTGGTATGATTGGCTGTCCTAAAAACATTAACCTATTAACGACGCTGATGAATACATAAATTCGAGTCAAAAAACCATAGACACCGGGAAATAAAGCATTAAAATTTAAATATACAAAATCTGGGTAAACTATCTCTTACACAGGTCTTATTTAGAAACCCACCATTGTTCAGCAAGTGCACAGTAAGTCACGATGATGATGATGAAGTTTGGCGTATATCTAAGCTTATATTAAATCTGCCTGTGCCTTTGTGCTCCGTAAGCCGTTCGACACAAATGTTCACTCAGCGCAAATCACATTAGACGACGCAGCCAGCGGATTTGGACAGATTTTGTCTCTGTGTCTGTGAATTTTGGACGAATTATGTTGAATTATAAACCGTTTTACATGTGGGTGTCCGGCTAAGTTAGGCCACACATAGAGTAGGGTGGAGGGATAATGTTATGTAAATCAATTATAACGATAAGATGTTTTTCCGCAATAAAATATAGCCTATGTGTTAATCCGGGTATCAGCCAACTCCATACTCACCAAAATCGCTCCAGCCGTTTATTCACGAAGAATTAACAAACGTACACCTTCACGAACTTTCCAATTCATAATATTAGTATGAAAAAGCTTTGTTGAATACCAGCCAGTAATAAACTATCCTTTTGTCCCATTTTGTATGAAAGTTTAAAAAATATTATGTAGTCTTTTCGTTCGTGGCGGCCGATCGATGGTATGGATTATAACAGGGGGTGTAGTGCGAGTTTTATTCGATCATACGCATCGAACACGTTAAGGTGACCCCATGTGAAAGTAAAAAACCGTGTTGGATATGTTTGAGATTGCTTGTTTTCTATGCGAGGCTGGCCCGGCCTCTCATAGAAAACAAGCAATGGAACAGCAAAAATTGAAAGGGCGTAGCGACAAAATGGTTTTTGTCGCGTAATTTTAAAACCATAAATACATTTCATATAAGCTATGGGCAAATTAAAGTGTATACTAGAATCAATTTATGTACAAATTTTGGAAGCTTATATCACTCTCCTCTGTTGGCAAAATAGGAATCCCTTTTTTTACAGAGGTCTTTTTGATTGATTATTCTGTGTAATAAAAGTTGACCAATCTTGTTATGCTATGGGTAATTCAAAGACAAAGACATGATGAATACTGACAGTGAACTTTAATTTCTTAGCTTTAGTCATTGCTGAAAAAAATGGACATCGCTACAGCCAAATTATCAAGGCGTCACCTTAACGCGAATTTGTATGGGATCAAAGCAGCGCTACCTACTGGCTTACGTGGATACCGCTTTGATCCCATACAAATTCGCGTTAACGTTCTCGATGAGTATGATCGAATAAAACTCGCACTACGCACTCAGGTCTATAGAGGAACATGACCTAAGTAAAACTGCAATTTGGTTGTTAGTTTGTTAAGCTATTGCATAGCTTTTATCGCGGGCATTGAGCGCGGCGACTGAATCAGGGAAATCCGTAACGAAAATAAACCTAACACTCCCCTATACTACTCCGACTGGCACAGCGTCGTTTCAGTCCAACGTCGTTTCAGTTCCGCAGATTTCGGCATGGTGTTTGTGTGCGTGCGACTAAACGTAAGTAACTAAGTACTAAGTATGCGTGTAGAACAGATGCTATGCAATAGCTTTACCGCGGCAGTCCTTGAGTGCTACACGCATTTTTTTGTTAATATTGGTCTCGATTACTTGCAGGTATTTTTAAATAGTAGTTGTCGCTAGCTCAGTACAAATCGCACAAGAACTGGCATTTTGCTACAAAAAACTATCATTGCCCGGTACACAAAGTGTCTTCGCTTTCAATCATAATTTTGCTATAATAAGTTCAGCGTTTTAATTTAAAGAGGAAATAGACATACAGTTCTTGGTTTCACATTATTTTATAAGGCGTTCATACAACGTGCATTGGAGGAAAATGCACTGATGTAGTTTTACCGCTTAGGCGCTCACAAAGGAAAATACTTAAATATTTAATACGATAAAATAAGGAAAGTGTTTGAATAACAAAGGTGTGCAACAAAATTGTCCCGAAGCCCGGGCACGGGAACAATAAATTTAGAATAGAGAGAGATGAATAAAAAAAAAGAGAATTAACAATTAACAAATTTATTCAAATTAAAATAAGATAAACTAGTCAGCGGAGAGCGGGTACGCGGGGAACGAAGATTAGCCTCAGTCAACTTTTCTAGATCTCTAATATACGGGTCGTGGGGGAAAACACTGCACTTAACTCTAAATCTGTTAGGCCGTAAAGCGTAAAGGTTACAAATAGGCCTAATAGATGTCGCTATGCGACAAAATTGCGGGAAAATAATCTATGTGGTCAACAATAATAATAATTAGTACGTCTAAGTAACATTTATCGACGCCGATCAGGATTTCCATTTACTTGTAAAAGAAAATAAGTACCACATCATTTAAGTAAATGAAAGAGGTATAGGTAAACAATGTATTAGTAATCTGTACTAATAGGGACCAGGCAAAGAAATCGTCCACATAACAAGAAAATAGCGTCATTAGCAACACGAGCTGAGAGTTAGGTTCAATAGTAATTGCCTAGGTTCAGACTATTAGGGCTGGTACAAGATAATATAGAAATTTCCAGGGCTATGTCTGTGAGAAATATATTTCTGGAATAAAATCTTTGAGACCATAATTATTAACTTTGAGCTTCTAATTAATTAGGGGTGGTAATTTGGTAAATTCTACCCCTGTGTTAAATTTTATTATATAGTTCATTTGAATTTTTCGCACGTAATGTAGTGCATAAGTTTGTAAAGTAAAGGGTTATACATTTTTCAAAATCATCGCTCCAGTAACCCAAACGGGTTAAAATGGAAATCAACCCTTGTTTCACGAACAAAACCGCGAGCAAGGTAGTAATTGTTGGGTTTTTACCTGTGGTTGAATGGACGTCCAATGCATACTTTTACATCCATTCAATCAAGCATGTTAAAAATCCAAGCAAAGTTTCTATAATTATTATTAATTGGGGTTATTTTTCGATCGGTTCAGCAGATTCAGGGCTGGCGGATTGCTGGCCTACTTTATCCGCTAACAACAAACAATTAACGTTAATGAAATACTGTAACGAATGCCCGCATGCAGTTATAATGATTAAGATACGGTGATTGCCTGCCTTTGTCCGTTTTCTAGAAGTTTGTATGTTGCAAATGTAAAATGCAAACTTCTAGAACAGGGGTTCCCAAACTTATTTTGTCTACTGCCCACTTTAAAATGCATCCAGATAAAATGAAATTACTAATGACCCACCAAGCCTTTACACAAGGCCCTATTTTTTTGGGTCTCACACCGCCCCCCTGTTAGGCCTTCAGCGCCCACAAGGGGGCGTTGTCGCCCACTTTGGGAAAGGGTGTTCTAGAACATTGCAAATGCAATATTCGATGTTATGTAAGCAAAACATGTCAAGGTGTAAATGGAATAATATTCTGACCGAAAGGTTTACTCACGATCGCACTCTTCACTTGTTTAATGAAGACTTAGAAGTTGTAAATACTTTTTGTTCATAGACTGAGGCCCGGTTTCTGAGGTAAAAAATAATCTCCAACAAGATCTAATAAGTGCCAGAACTCAGAGTGTAAAATATTGAACTGAAGCCTCTAAATTTTAGAAGCGCAGCGAGCGAGTTCATAATATTATGAACAGCTATTTGATCATGTCAGTTTTCGAAGCCAAAAAACAGACAGACTGACACGTTAAACTCTCCCCTCCCCTCTTTTCGTCGGGGGTTAAAATTTCGACGTCGCATCGCCTAGTCACGTTGCAATATGGACTGACCCTTGCACGTAGCTATTTAATCAGTTGTTATTGTGGTATGGGTGTCACACCCAGCCCAACTATTTAATAAATCGTGTAGGATATAATTTTTAAATCAAAATTACAATTAACTAAACTTTATATTATAATAATAATAATTATGACTTTGCACGCCTCATTACTGGCAGAATGTATGGAGCTAATATTATTACTTTAAGACCTTTATTTTATGTACATTCATGCAAATAAATAAATTGAAATTGAACTATTATCGTCCCGCGGGGAATCACGTATTAATCGCTTTGGGCCAGCGCGTATGAACGTCGATCCCAGCTTGTGGTTAAGTAGGCCTCTACACGCTTACCCAATGCACTGCCTCAATGTATTGGCCAAAGTGTACAGTGGGCTTTACACGTAGTTATTTAATCAGTTGTGGTATGGGTGTCACACCTAGCCCAACTATGTTATCGTCCCGCGGGGAATCCCCGGCATGCAGCGGTGATTAGGGCGGTATTGCGTTTTGTTGGTGCATTCTACGCTACGGCACAGGGACCGTAAAATGGAATGGAATTTGGATATAGGTAGTAGATACTTTTGCTTACTTTGTCGAAAAATCCATACTTATACTAATATCGTAAATTATGTCTGTATGTCCCCAAAGTCTGAACCATTTTTGCTAAAAATTGGTATGGAAATACTTGAGTCCCGGGAAGTTTGTTTTAATATTTCATAAAACATTTTCTGATTTATGGCAAGAAAAACCCATTGCGTCGGAATGTAGGAAACATAATATGATCAGTGACCACTTTGATCATTTAACAACTCGCAAAGGTTAGAATTTTCCCCGATGCATCATGCAAAAAGTACTAAACGAATTGGACTTAAATAAGATTTAAAGTGGTCATGATTTCTCACAGAAATTTGTTATCTATGATATGAAATTGAAACTCCCCCTCGTCGGATCTAAACGTTGAGATTAGTCGCAACTCGCAGACAAATGATTGTATTGCAATAACCATACAAATTTTTGTTGAAATTTGATATACGAAGATACTTTTTATCCGCGGTCCGAAGGGGGGGTCACAACTCACAGGGGACATGACCCCCCCCCCCAAATCTTAGGTCAAATTGAAAAATCTCAAAATCTTGCCAAATAATAAGAGGAAATTTTTGCCAATAAATTTCGATAAACGAATTCTATCACAACGGTGTTGAGGGCATCATCTACTTAGTTTACTCTATAGTAGGGCAAATGTTATCTCCTTTGCAATCGTTAAAATAAATAAAATGTTATGTCATTTTTGCAATAAGTTATTTAGTTTTATGTTTCAAACCGTCATAGTTCATGTAAATTACTGCTAGTAAATAACTATGTTATTAGGTTTGTGGTGTTTTAACGTCGTAGCATTTAAGGAACGGAAGTTTAAAAGATTATTATTATTTAAAGATTATTATTATTAAAAAAAAACTTTCAACATAAAGGTAACTTTCCGATCCTCGCGGCAAGCGACCGGGACCGACAAAAATTAAAATTAAAAGTCACTTTATTACCTAGGGCTAAAGGTTTCGTTTTGCTCTATGCCATTACAAAGCAGGGCTTTGCTCGTCAAGTAGCATTTTATTTGAATATTTGTATGTCGCGGTCGCTTGTAGCAAAGATAATTAGGGATTAAAAAAGGGAATAAAAAAAGGGAAACCCTTCTTAACATTACGCGAAAACTGCAATCACATAAACCTATGGTCGATTCCACGAAACGAATCCCAAAATTTCATACTTTGTCATTTAATAAGTCATTTTGTGACTTCTCTCGAGTTTAAGACTATGTTGTTGTTTGCTGCGTAAAAAATATTAATGGAACTCAAAATAACTACATTGCTAGAAAACCAATCTTACTCAAGATTCTTTAGCTACTTCCTTATTGTTTCTTTTAGTTTTGTAATCTGTATTACTTGTTGCTTGCTTAATTAGGGTTCCGTACCCAAAGGGTAAAAACGGGACCCTATTACTAAGACTTCATTGTCTTTCCGTCTATCTGTCCGTCTGTCAGTCTGCCTCCAGGCTGTATCTCAAGAACTGCTAAAGCTAGACTTCTGAAAAATTTTCCACACAAAAACCACAATTTTTGGCTTATTTTTGCTCTACAACGGTACTGAACCCTTCGTGCGCGAGTCCAAATCGCACTTGGCAGATTATTTTTTCACATGAAGAGACCACAGACCAAAAGTTTTGCTTCCATATTCATAATAAAAAAAAGAAAAACTAAACTTCAGCTTTTATTAATAAAAATGGTAAATATTTCCACACCGCTTCGGGCTTTATTTGACTGTTGACTAAAATGCCTGTCTGATAAAGTGGGTTTTCGTTTGTTTGCCTGAGAAAGTGCTGCGGCGCTGGTTTTTGAATTTCGAACACCGTATTTTCCATATCAAGAAAAAGGTCAGGCACACCGAGACGTGATGTTACGCTGCTGTGGTTTTTGGAGGCAGCAATTTAAAAAACATTTTTTTAAACATAATTTTATTTACAACAAAACATGAAGAAACAATAAATTATTGTATATTTCATTGCGAATGGTCAAATTAGACTTACTTGTGTAGCTCGTAGAAGTCGTCTATCATATGTAGTACCAACCACATTGCAAGAAACTTCAATATTGAATTGCGTTTTTCAAGATACGTTGCGTTGCGCTTGGTGTGAGCTAACCCTTAAGCGCTTGCAATCTTTTCGCAAAAAATATGACGTAATTCAAAGCCAATCATACTGCCCGAAGGCTATTGCCTCGCTCGGACAAAAAATGCCGACGAGGGACCAACGACGAAGCGATAATGCCGCGGCCGGTCACTGGCCTAAAATACTTACGTTCTTCCGCAATGTTCGATATTCAAATATCAAAGCGCACGGCCGTGCGCGGCCAAGTTCCAGCAGGCCGCGCGCTTGCTTTCTTTTTTCAAATTTTTGTTTTCGGAATTTTACAATATATTGCCAGGCATATAATTTTTCAATGTAAAAACTGTGCGATATCCTACCCCCGGTTCTATAAAATCATAGCCATACTAGCATTCAGATTTCAGTGATAAGATCATCTCTTGATAAGTTTGTATTTTGTACATGTCACAATCTGGAGTCGAACCTGCACGTTCTGGATAAAAGGGACGCTCTAATCCAGAGTTTCCCAAACTTTGTTCCGCTGAAATAAAACGGTTTTCGTGCCGCAGTCCTATGAGTTTCGCTGACATGCATGTTAGTTGTTACTTACCCATAGAATAAATAATAATATTCACACTAATATTATAAATGCGAAAGTGTCCGTCTATATGTCCGTCGGTCTGTAACCTCTTCACCTCCAAACAGGTGAACGGATTTTGCTGAAATTTGGTATAAAAATACTTAGTCTTGGGAAAGGACATAGGATACTTTATATCCACAATAAATTAAGAAATTTAAAAAAACCCCCGCCAAAAAACTTTAAAAAGTAATGAAATAACATTTCCTGACTTTAAGTTTAAATCATTCCTAAGAGTAAAGTAATATTTTAGTCCATAACTACATTAGCGGTCCCCCGACAGACCTTGACAACAATTATGGACTAAAATATTACTTTACTCTTAGGAATGATTTAAACTTAAAGTCAGGAAATGTTATTTCATTACTTTTTAAAGTTTTTTGGCGGGGGTTTTTTTAAATTTCTTAATTTAATTTTATTTTATGCTTTTTAAACTTGTGCAGAATAATTCCTATCAACTGGATCATATCCCAATGAATACCATCTATAAAATATGTCTTCTTGATGAGGCCATCAATATGAGCCCAAACATGAAACCTCCATTTTAGGTTCATACGGAGCTTGGCTCCTATAGAATCCAGGTGATGCTGCAGCAGCAGCATGCAAATATTTACTGTTTATCTACGTCTTACTGGTTGTCGCAATTAAAATGAGCCCAAACACGAAACCTCTGCTCTAAGTTGGTGAGGAGTTGGGTATCCTATTGATTACCAGGTGATGTTGCACCACCAGGTCAACTTTCCAATAATGTGTATAATTCATAAGTGTCTCGAACCAGGATGCAAAATATAAAACCCATCAAACGACTGCAAGTTGCTAATCGTCCTATCACGAACCAGATATACCGTGATATTTCAGCAATGAGCAGGCTGATGATGATGAACTATAGCTAAGAACACTCACCGTCATGTCAGCTTTCAAACAAAAAAAACTAGATCAAAATCGGTCCACCCGTTTGGATGCTACGATGCCACAGACAGACAGACAGACAGACAGAGAGACAGACAGACAGACAGACAGACAGACAGACAGACAGACAGACAGACAGACAGACAGACAGACACGTCAAACTTATAACACCCCTCTTTTTGGTCGGGGGTTAAAAAATATACGATTCTCGCGCGATAAACTTTTGGCGCAATGGAGATGCGGGCGTCAACTAGATACGTCCTTATAAGTTAACCAAAAATAGTAATTTTAGGAGAGTTACTCCACATTCTGACAAAAGCAATTTATTCAAACCTTCCCCATTGAATAACATTTGTCCCAGTTAACGTTATTTGAATGGAAGCTGCATTTTTAATACAACCGCATCGCGACGTTGTAACAAAGGTGATTTCGTATTACTGCATATTTCCCACCAATTCCTCTGGTGTTCATTTACTGCATCTGCAGTTGCTCTGTCCCTCTCACTCCTTAGCGAAACGAGTGGGATAGCTATATATCCGAATGCTCCGTCTCTGTCTCTCCTCGTACGATAGACCGAGATGGATTTTTCGTTAATTTTCAGCGGTAAAGTTGGAGCGATTTCGCCGAAATTGACGGAACTAAAGTTTTCACATTCGTGGGACGTTTTATACTGGAACTTGGTAAATGTTACCAATTAACAATGTAATAGAGTTCCTTACTTTTTAAATGTAAGATAAAAGATGATATTAAAAATATAAGAAATAACAAATATACAAATCCACAAAGTTTCGAATTTATAATTAGTAAGATAGTAATAATAGTAATTAGTAAGAAGAGCTAGTACTAAGATAAAAATGTACTTATATGAAAAAGTATCCAAATTCTCGTGATATAGTTCTAACTTCGTATCTCCTTAGCTCTTTATTTATGCGGGATAAATATTTGAATATTCTTATGTGTATTGGTTCGACATGCGTTCGAGACATTTCTATCCGAGTCACGTAAAATATTCGTATGTAAGCTCAGCCGCGGCAGAAGCTTGCGTAGAACAATAATTTTCGTAGCACCTGCTACGAATTGAGCTTGCGTAGTGGCGCTACGAAAGCGTCGTAGTATGGCTACGAAAGCGTATAAAGAAAGCTGTGATACGTTTAGCTACTTATTATATGAACTAGAGATCGCCAAATGGTCGAAATTCGACCTCAAAAAATTAAATTACCTGTAAGTTTCAAATTTCAACGCTTTTCTATTGATATTCTATTGTGATAATATTGACTTTATTATTTTTAGACATAATTCCTGCGACAGTATCAGATTAATAAAGTTAAATGATGACAGACTGGCCGTGTAATAATTGTCTAATAGTATTTAAGATTCAATAAAAAACTATCTATTTTCAATTTGACGACTTCAACCATAAATAGAGTACAATTCGTGAATCGTGTGAATTCGTGTGTATACTGTACAGGCTTGTCAATCAAAATTCCTAGTGTGTGTGTTGTAGTGTGTGTGTTGTAGTGTGTGTAATGTTTTATTTATTAAAAAAATGTACGATAAAAGCATAATTTCAAAATTATATTAGCTCGATGCACTCATTCTTTAACTTTTGTTTCTGAAACGGTGAGATATATTTGAAGACCGCATGCCAAATTTTCAGTCCCAAGTAAAATAGTGGGATCTTATGAGTTTGTCATGTCTTTGTATAACGTACATATAATATACTAGATGTCCCGTGCGGCTTCGCCCGCGTAACTTAGGAATTTTACGAAAACCGTACATTTTCCCGCAAAAAATACCTTATGATTATCCCTTCACGTGGCCTACTCTATATCTGTGACAAATAATATCAAAAATGCTCCAGTACTTCGTGAGATAAACCCTTTCTTATAATTTTCCCGGTTTTTTCCACATTTTCCTCTGATTCTTCGGTCCTATTAGTCTTAGCGTAAGTAATAATAAATAGCTGAAATATTTTTTTAAATCGGACCAGTACTTCCTGAGATTAGCGTGTTCGAGCAAACAAACAAACAAACTCTTCAGGTTTATAATTACTTAAGTATAGGTTTTTTTAAAATCGCTTGACAAACTCGAGTCTCGGACTCGGTCTAAAAGACTATGAAACGTCTCATGGGACGATGCATGGTTGACGGTATAATATGGTAGTGATGATGATGATGATGACAAATGTAATTTGCATAGTAGCATCTGCTTTCCGATCTTAAATCAACGCCGAAACTCTCAAACGTGTATCTATAAAGAGTCAGGAGTTCTCCCAGCAGCTTCCGAACCATGGTATGTATTTGCACCAAGATGGTGCAAAATCTTACTTGTTGGTAGCATATGCTTAGAATACTGCTAACGAAACCGAAGTCACCACATGTTTCCATATAAATTTTGCGTAGTTCCCTCGATTTCTTAGGGATCCCTTCATCAGGTCACCACTTTTATGAATGTGGTACCAAATAGAGATGATAACCTATACACCAAAAGAAAAATTTTAAAAATCGGTTCACAAACGGCGGAGTAATCGTTGAACATAAAAAAACGAACATAACACCTCCTCCATTTTGAAAGTCGGTTAAAATTATAGCCTATGTGTTATTCTGATATATAAGCTATATTATTGTAAAGTTTCATTAAAATCCGTTCAGTAGTTTTTGCGTGAAAGAGTAACAAACATCCATACATCCATACATCCAAACTTTCGCCTTTATAATATTAGTAGGATAGGCTTCTAAATATATTTATTGGCTTTATATAGATCCCAAACCGATAAACCGATTTTGTAACCTAGTTTGTTTTTGTAAAAGAGATGACGTTATCATGTTCATGAGCTGGTAATGAGAATCTATATAAGTAAATAAAAATATTTTTTTAATATGTTAGTCCCGCTATAACTCGTGAAAGGCTTTTTTAATCTTGAAATAATCTTGGATGTCCAGAGAAGGTTTCTTAGTGACACGAAGTTACGCCTAAAACTAACCTAGTTAAGCAATCATTATAATAATTAGTTTGTTCTGTGTTCACTCCTTGACAATTTGGCATCCTATAACCTTAAATTTTTTCCCATTTTAAGTAAAAAACTCTAGAAATTTAGTTTAAAGTTTAACCTGAGTCAAGGTGGTTCGATAGTGGAGGGGTAAGTCAACACTAAACGCGGCTACTGGCGGTACTCCAGCGGGAGAGCTTCTCTGTTGAGGATGATGAGTGGACTCCAGCGAGGTTCGGTGGAGAGGTTCTCTTTTGGAGATGATTTTGTGTTCTAAATTCAAATTGTCAGTGTTTTTGTTTAGGAAGTTTGCGACGTGACGAGAGGCAATGCGATGCATAATGCATTTTAAATGAACTGTTACGGTTACAAAACCCTAACAGTTTTCTACCATTTTGTACCGTTTTCTACCATTTGGCTACGGAGCCAAATAGTAGAAAACGGAACCATAGTAGATTCGTCATGTCTGTCTGTCCGTCAGTATGTCACAGTCAATTTTTTAGAATAAGAACAGTCAGACCAACACCGCGTTATCAGTTAATATAATATTATGTGTCTTCTTGCGTAATAAATAAAGTCCAATTTTGCAACCTTTATGGGTCAGTAAATGTGGCTATGTGATCTTACAGTCAGAGTTACGAGAATCAGGGAGCTTCGCAGAATTCCAATGTGAGGCCCGAATTTACTATACGCGACCGCGCGAACGAGTGGTTTGGCCTCTTCACAAGCAAGATTTATTTGAATAGCGGCGCGGTCGCGCTGTCATTTACATACAATTGCGTGTGGTCGTGTGTGAGCCTAAGACCACGCATAAAATTGCTTATCAATTTACACAATATGCCGTCATATACTTACTATTCTTCCTCATTAACACAGTCATAAACTCTTCCTATACAGGGTGCAATTTAACTTTCCTGCCAAATTTTGATATATTGATCCTTGTTAAAAATAAAAATACACGTATTTTTTCTTTTATAATCACTCAGTACTAAAATGTTGAGAAATAGCCTCCGAAAGTTATCCTAAAAGACACTACAATTAATGGACACTACGCGTCGCCCGCGTGTGACTTGCCCCCGCGCGCGCGCCTCGCCCCGCGTCGCCCCCGATCACACCCACCGCCGCGAGTGAGCATTCTGCAACGATTTTAAATGGGATAAAATATGTCATTAACAAAAAAATAACACCCAATTTTTTTTTGGTTAAATGGATTCTCCTAATGATGCTTAAGCCCTGGAAAAAATTTGGCAGGAAGGTTTAATTGCACTCTGTATATATGTTCTTGAACGTATGTCAAAAGCCAAAGGTAGACAGGCTACGTATTCGAAGGCTTTCACGCGGTAATTAGCCTGAACGTTTACATTCAGCTCAAGTTGAAAACGTTTGCGTTTGGGTGCTCTTTGTGAACTGTTTTGCGGTTGGTAACGCTACTGCCTCGAAAAACTGTTAAGGCCTGTTTCGCCACTGATAAGTGACGAATAGGCTATCCACCAATTAATTTGACAGATGAAGTATGGAGAATCTGTCAAAAAAGTTGTGAATAGCCTATTCGGAACTTTATCAGAAAGTGGTGAAACAGGCCCTTAATGTTACAATTTGGCTGATTAATATTAGTAATGCACCCTTTTTAAACGATCAAAAGAAATCCTTACTAATATTATAAATGCGAAAGTGTGTCTGTCCGTCTGTTACCCCTTCACGCTTCAGCAGTTTGCTGAATCGTTTTTGATGAAAATTGGTATGGAAGTACTTTGAGTCTCGGGAAATGTACATAGCATACTTTTTATTTTGAAAAAAATTACAACTAGTCAACTAGTCTAAAATATGTCTGAAAGATAAATTTTGGTTTTACAAAATATGCTGACTGCAAATATTATTTACCTACCTAAAAACACCCCAAAATGTACCAATTAAACTTACTTCGGCTTAATTCGAACTCTGTTTAACCGGCAAATATTAATCCGGTTTAACAATTCTCGGCTTAATGTAGCAACGAATTGGCTGGAAAAAACCATTATTTCAAAATGCCGGACTTAAAAAATTTTTACTAAGATATATTTTGCTCATATTATATTTTGCTCATATAATATTAAGTATAATCACGTATAATAGTTAACAAATAATTTAGAAAATCACTACATAAATTTAAACTAGCTTCCCATGAACCGTTCTAATATTATAATATTATAATATGTTTACATTCTTTAAATTACGTAACGGAATTTGTTGCGATTATTTACAAGTCTGTCTGTATGTCCGATTTTGCTGAAAGGTTATGGAAATACTTTTAGTCTCGGGAAAGGACAAAAGATAATTTTTATCCCGGAAAAACGTAGGGTTCCAGCGAGATAAATGAGTTTTATCTCGCCGGCTGACCGAAAAACCAAATCGGTTCATCGGTTTGGGCGTGTTGAACTAAACAATAGTTTTACGAACATCTACGGTCTACATAAAAAGTAAAAAAACTAGATCAAAATCGGTCCACCCGTTTGGATGCTACGATGCCACAGACAGACAGACACGTCAAACTTATAACACCTTTCTTTTTGGTCGGGGGTTAAATATGAACTTTTCGTCTCGCTCCAGATGCTTGTATTTTCTAGATAGATGTAAAACTATATTCCTATTGAATAACCACTAACCAGTGGGAGATTGTATCAGCTGCGATTCGCAAACTTGAGCTGACAGTGGATTACGACAGCTGTCTGCTGAGATAAGATGACTTATGTAGCTTGTATATAACTTGGTGTAGATTGTAGTGTGCTGTGTGAATAGCTCTCAAAATATTATTCAACTTAAAATGGTTTGACATGGTAGAGAGAAAATGTGATTACATTATGTTAGTTCTTGTTTAGTTACAAGTTTAGATACATTTGTTATGAGTTATGACTAAGTTTTTATGATTAAGTAGGATTAAAGACTAGGATTGATTATTGAGTAATAATTCAACCGAATTTTACAATAAATATCAACTAATGCATCTTTTGTAGTTATTCCAATTATTATATCCCAGTGACAGTACATTTTGTGGTACACTTTACGGAAAAAGCTCGACTTTTGGGCCCTATGTTATAAAATATAAATATTGAATAGCAAGATAACTTTTTACAGGCTTGTTCCGCGGCAAAAAATCCTGGTTATTGCAGTATCTTACACGAATACTGTACTATTCCAGCAATTAAGTAGTCTGTTATTTCAGGGCATAAACTACTTAACTACTTTAATGCTACCATGGCATACAAAGCGAAAAAAACTAGCTCTCTTTAGTTTTAATTGCAAATAATAATTGACATTTATTATTTTCTCTCAGAATTAAGCTCTATTTATTAAACTTATCATGAAAACGATTTAAAATTCAGTGCAGTCTTATAAAGTATACCTACTCGAAGTTTCTCGCTTATTTTGTCAACTATTTCCTTTGAATGAAAATTCCGTATAAAATTGTCGTTTGTAGTCCGCTTGACTTTTGAAAGTATAATTTTCCATTTCCGAAAAACCTTCGACTCAATTGAACCGGGCTTTTTAACTCCTGCAGGGTCCTTGTGGTGACCGCATAAGGTTCATTTATAAACTCCGAGGTAGAATATCTTTAAATGGGTTGTACATACTTATGCAGAAGATAGGCTGGTATAGGCAGCAGTAGGCTCTCGAACCTGCAAGTATTTCTGAAGATAAATAGCTCTATCCGTAAGTAAGTTTGCTTATTTATATTTTTTGTTCTTATAAGTAAAGTAAAAGCATATTTTAAATCCTAACGAATAACGCTTTCAAATGTTATGTCTTCGTCTAATATATTGGAAAAAAAAACTCTCCAATGGCAACAACAAATCATTGCGTGTTATTGTGTATTTTTTTATCAATTGAAGCTTTAAACGTTAAGCAAAAAAATAAGCAGAAAAATATTCTTGAGAAATATCTAAAATGCTTTTACTTTTATTTACACTGATCCTGTGACGGACAAAAACATTTGGATTCCATTTAATACTTAGGTATAATTAGGCGTATAAAACAGAAAGGTAATATTTGGGGACCTATAAACCTGGCAAACCTTTCAATCTCGGTCATATTTTAGTGCGGACGAGGCCGTAACGTCATTTTGTCACCTTTCACAGATTGTTAGGGGTCCCATTACCCGGCTTAATTGAGGTGTCCAGTATTCAGATAAAGTTATAGTGCCATAAAACTGATTTTTTACCTTTAATTAAAAACTTGTAAGTACGATCAACAACGTTAATTCGTTTTTATGTAGTACTTAAATACGTTTTAATGTTTTAAAAATTACGCCTCCGTGGTCCAGTGGTTTAGAGCGTGACTCGCAGGTCGTGGGTACGATTCCCGCGTTGGAAACATGTTATTTCTAAGTTTGGTTAGGACAATGCAGGCTGATCATCTGATTGATAAGTAAGATGATCCATGCGTCGGTTGGGCATGTCAAAAGTCGGTTCTACGCCTGGTCTTTCGCCAGTCGTGTCGATCTTCCGTCCCACTGGGTAAGGAGAGTAAAAGGAATTGAGAGTGCTCTTGTGTAGAGCGCACACACTTGGGCACTATAAAATTACTCCTGCGTAACTGGCCTGATTTCATTGAAGCCGGTCACCGTCACCGAAACCGGTGTGGAGGTATTAAAATATAAATAAAGTTACAAGTGCCTATTTAGCTGGTTGTATACCAGTTACAGTTTTTTACATTTATACGCTTACAAGCTGAATTCACGTTACATTGGAGCCACTACACTCTAATGTCTAGACTCTAGACCAATTGAAACCTTTCATTAGAGTATATTAAAATGTTCAAACCATTCAACCTAAAATGTAATGTTTCAATTACATATGGAGCCCTTGAGTATCGCTGGGGCTACAGACATAATATTATAATGTGGATGCCGCATCAATATATTGAGGTTTTGGGGTTGGCTACGAATTATAAATAAACGTAGACTAATATATATATGCGTTTTATGCGGTTTTTGAGGTTCTCTACAGGGTGTTCACTGTTTTGATTTTCCTATGTTAACAGTTTAACAATCAAGGGTCTTGAAAAGATAAAGTCCTGTAAAAAAACAATAACTGGGCATTGGAAATAAAAAAATAGATTAGTTTGTGATCGAAAATTAGATAATATTTGGCATATACTTTTAATCCTCGAGAGAGTAAAGCTTATCCTTCGAGAGTCGAAGTAAACCTAGCTTTCTAGCTCTCAAATCTAAGGTATACCAGCTCCTGATTCTTAATAATTCTCGAAAATGGTATAGTTATCAAAAGCAATTCCCATACATTTGACATTCAATATTCGACGATTGCTATCATTGTATAGATATTTCCTGCCCTTTTGGTAACTGGTCCGACTCTCAATGCGTGGTCGACGCTACATGTCTGTGGTACGCTCTTGTATAGTACAAGATCCTACAACCGAGTGGAGGCCGTAAACGCTTTACTAATTGAAATGCGTGTACAAATTACCGCAGGTTCCTGGCTTAGCCAGTTACGAGTATTTCACCGTTAGTGTACAAGTAGAGTAGTAAATACTAAATAGCTCATAGTGTCTGATCGAAGGTAAATTTTAGACAAAAGCCGTAATTGATAATTATTAATAATAATGATTATTAATCAAAGTAACTTTCGGCTATAAAAGTAGAGCTAATAAAGAAAACTTTATTTTTTTAAAGCTTCGGTCAATTGGCTAGTGAAAATTTTGTGAAAAAAAGTAAAAATTCATCGAGAATAAATAAAGCAATTTTTATAATCAAAGAATACTTATATTTTTAATACTTTACGTCTCGGTGTATAGGTCATAAAATTGTGATCGTTTTTGTCCCCTAAGGATGGGTTGCACCAGAGGCGTAGTTAAAGTTAAAGTTAAGGTTATCGTCAAATATGGCGTCCATAATGGACTTTTACTAGGGATTTGACAGTTCATTTGACTTTTTGTTATGGTTCAAGTTACAGTTATAGTTAAAGTAGGTTGGTGCAACCCACTCTAAGAGTGAATTCCATTATGGACGCCATATTTGACGATAACCTTAACATTAACTACGCCTCTGGTGTAACCCACCCTTAATATAATATGTCCGGATTGAATACTTTAATCAATCAATT
Organism: Plebejus argus; assembly: GCA_905404155.3. Classification (NCBI taxonomy): domain Eukaryota; kingdom Metazoa; phylum Arthropoda; class Insecta; order Lepidoptera; family Lycaenidae; genus Plebejus; species Plebejus argus. Next base: position 3,235,932 of record FR989945.1, read on the forward strand.
TGTGGGGCAAAGTTGCGGGCAACATCAAGTTCTATTCACAAAATTCCTTCAGACCCCAGAGTATTTCATTTAATTAATTTATATTCATTAATATTTTGGTCTGTTCGTTTTAATGTCCCTGGCTACGTCGCAAACTCGCAAGTACTCATTTATTGAGCATAAATTAAGTTTAAGACGTGGCTGTGTTTTATATATTAGTTAAGAAATTGGTTTTTATTTTTATTTGGGTGAATTCTAGAAATGTTAAATGTAGTTGCTAAAAATTCTTTCTTTCAACCTTTATGCCCAAAATTAAAAATGATTAAATATTAATAAATTTAATCTGTCTTTGTTCGTATATATAATAATATTATTATTATATACCTGAGGATATTTCAGGCATATATTATTTAAATTCTGCTTTTAGTAAGTTGTTAGTTCAGTAAACAATTTTGTTTTCGAGTACGCCTAATAATACAGTCTTTTTATGCCTTTCCTGCACTAAATCATAAGCCCATAATAATTTCCTTTTGGGAATTTTTCAAACCTTAATAATGAAAGACGCAGATTGAAGGTTAGGTATTTAGTTAAGGACCGTTACGTTGTACTTAGTAAAGGGCTGTAGGGATGGGAAGGGATATTAAGATTTACGAGTGTTAGTTTGTTGTCTTAAACAGTTCACTAATAGCCTAAGGGCCTGCGTGTGTTAGATTAAGTAAAAGGTGGTTTATCTCGCTCGGAAAACTACTATGGTCTCACAAAAAGCCGGCGGATGTTGCTGTATGCCTAAAGGGGGTGACAGACGCGCGAGTAAGTACGCGGACTTATGGCTCGACGATTTTAATCGCCTGTGTGTCAGCAAAGAGCCACGAGCCGCGAGCCTGGGGACATGGTAATCCAGTGTGAGCCATTCTCGTGTGTCACCGACGCAAGCCGAGTAAGTTCGCGAGCTTAAAACCCGCGTACTTTAAGTTCGTACGTCTATCAGGCCTTTTTAGGGTTCCGTAGCCAAAATGGCAAAAAGGAACCCTTATAGATTCGTCATGTTTGTCTGTGTGTCTGTCTGTCTGTCTGTCTGTCTGTCTGTCTGTCTGTCTGTCTGTCTGTCTGTCTGTCTGTCTTTCTGTCTGTCTGTCTGTCTGTCTGTCTGTCTGTCTGTCTGTCTGTCTGTCCGTCCGTCCGTATGTCACAGCCACTTTTCTCCGAAACTATTAGAGCTATACTATTGAAACTTGGTAAGTAGATGTAGTCTGTGAACCGCATTAAGATTGTGATGCAAAAATGGAAAAATTATTAAAAATTTTAGGGGTCCCCATAGATACAACTGAAACAAAAAAATTTTTTTTTCATCTAACCTATGCATTTCATCTAATCTATGGATAGGTCTCCAAAAATCATATTGAGATTTCTCATATCATATTTTTCTAACCTGAATAGTTTGCGAGAGAGACTCTTCCAAAGTGGTAAAACGTGTGTCCCCCCCCCTCTAATTTCTAAAGTAGGGGCATGATAATTCTAAAAAAAATATATGATGTAGATTCTTATAAAAACTACCAATGAAAATTGGTTTGAACGAGATCTAGCCAGTAGTTTTTTTTATACGTCATAAATGGTAAACCTTAATCTAAATTTCATTAAATCGACTGAAATATAAAAATAAATCAAAAACCTTTTAATTTCATAAAAATAAACATTATTGCTGCTGCGGAACCATTCATGGGCGAGTCCAACTCGCACTTGGCCGCTTTTTTTAAGTAATAATCCATCCATATTAGTACCTATTATAAATCCGAAAGTGTGTCTGTCTGTTTACTCTTCACGCTCGCACGCAAAGTTGTTATGGAGATACTTCGAGTCCCGGGAAAGGACATAGAATACTTTTTATCCTGGAAAAATGTACTGAAAAGTGTACGGTTGCCGCGCGATAAACGAATTTTGGCGTTACTACTTTCTAAGTAATAATCCATATTTACTAAAGTCCTTCACAAAAACTAAATCAAAACATTTTTAACTCAATCGATGATTTAAATTCGTGTTATTTCTTTTGTTCTTTGTGGGAATGGAAAAGAAGGCGTAATTATTAACAAACGATTATTACAAGACCCTTATAATGTGGAATGTTGTGGGAGCGTCAGTAGCATGAAGTTTATTTACTTTTGAGAGTTAATTTTACGTATACATGGCGTTATTATGTTAGCGTTCCTATGTTTTTAATGGCAGCTTATCTTTCCAATAGCCTTGTTATTGGTTAATATTTTGACGTAAACTTCTGTCAAAAATGTTGGTTATTGAGAGTAAATGTAAATAAAATGCAAATGTTGCTACTTTTTAAGCTTTCTTTAAATATAAACAATGTATTTTTAATGTCACTTAAAATTCACAACAAGATTTTTATTAAGATAAAGCTAGCTTCATTAGTATGTTAGAAGTTTCTCAGCAAACCGTCTACAACTAGATCTGGTTAACTTCACAAAAGTATACTGGCCTAGTCTCGTAAACTACGAGATTTTCATATTCATACGTACAGTCAGGATGATAATCTTGAATAGGTACCTACGAAATTCTCGTGTCGCGCTTTTCGTTGCTAAAAATGTTTCGAAACAGCTGGACCGATTGTGATATTGTTTGTTTATTCTGTAGGTCTGAGGACCGGCCGAAAAAAGTTGTAGTTTTTGTTTAATTCAACATAAAGTATATAAGTTTTTTAGTCTTAGCGTTACACTTTTAGTTTAAATAACAGTGGCACCACAACAAAAACGAGTTTTTTTTTTAATTATTTTTTATTTACTGTGTGTATTGCACGTGAACTTTTTTCCGGCATCAACTGTATTCCACGTCCTTTCCTGGGACTCAAAATCAATTCAGCGGCTTAAAATTTAAAAATTAAACCAAAAAAAGACTTAAACATTAACGTTTACACAAACATCATAATAGTTTATTCATTCTACCCCGAAATACATTTACACACTTTTCTTTTGCATTAACAATGTCTTTAGTTTTAAGTTTTAACCCTACACACAGGGACTTTTTACACTTATAATATTATGACTTTCCACTTTTTTTTTTCTTATTTATTAGGCTTGTGTCGAATCCGACAATGCCCGCCATAACATGCCTTTATATTAAGCCGATTGTACACCGGCGAGCTCGGGACGGGATATATGACAGTTAATTAAGCATCTTGTCCCGCACTCGGACGTGTAGCTGGGACATCATAATTTAGAACAACTCCCCAGACGAAAGGTTTAGGGGCTGTTTATTTGAGAATTTTGGTGCGAGAATTTAAATTCCCTGTTGCACGAAAACTTAATTAAAATTTTGTTTGGCGTTTTGGATTCCTGCATCAGTATTATAGAATACTAGGTAGTAGTATACTAGGTGCATTAAAAGTAGGTGATAATACTTTAGGAAACGTGTATATAATATCATAGAGTTCACTGTAAAAATATCAGCACTGAAAGAGTCACTTTTGTCGTCTGTGTTTCTATGAGAAATGAAAATCATAAATTTGTCCGTACAATCATTAAAAGTATCCCTCTTAGCGCACAACAGTATAAATTATAATTCTTCATAAAAGACACATTCAAACCTAAACAACATAGTATGGATACACCCTGTATAATAACTTTTTATTTTTTTGTGTTTTTGCAATCTTGTCCTATATTTCAAGAACACTCGGGATTGTCCATTGAGAAGAACTTGAAATCGACGCTTTGAAAAATTAAAAAATCCATGATTAGAGTTATGGTATACGATTGAACCTTACCCGTATCGTTGTATAAAAAAAACAACTGGTTGGGAATGTTACTTCCTCTGTTACACCGTGCCGGTGGTCTCCCTCACTCTTACGAATTCCTGACGAATTGTCCTGACGCAAATTCAACATTTTCCCCGTCCCAAAAAGTGCGCAACCGTTATATTTTCACTTCGAAAATCGTGATGTTTTTCATAGCGAGGATTTTTGCATTCTAAATTGAAAACAAAAGCTGTTGTATTTAGTTTTACAATGATAGTTGCACCACGATCCGATGCGATTAAGAGTGTGCCGGTTTAAAACGTTGTCGGCTTTAAAGATCTCGCTAGAGACAATTAATTTTATATTTCCAGACTCGGAGGAATGTTTTACACAATTTATGTTATGAATTTTATTTTAATTCATGTTTAATCACTAAACGGAAGTTTAAATTGTACTCTAGGAGTGCCGACAGAAGTGAAAACAAAACGAATAGTATGTTCACCGCGCGGTGAAAGAGAGATGGTACCTAATACTTCCTCTCTTAAGTCGCGCCGGTGGCCTTTCGTCTTACAAATTTCAATCAAGTCACATGTCATGAGTAATGACTCGAGTTTTGTTAATTTTTAACCATTCCAAAAAGTGGACAATACCGCTAAAAGGTAATTATTCTGCGTTCATTATTCGCTGGAAATGATGATACAGAACTAACATAAACGCATGATACTTACCTACATAATATTAATGATTTACAATTTACATAATTGAACAAAATTAAACACAATTTAACATTAATTTATACGTAATTGTTAATTTTAAATACAAATTATTGTTAATACGCCGGATTTTCTGCGCTGAATCACGTAAGACAAGAATTATACATGATGCTACAATGCTACATTGTTATTACTCACGTTTGACGGAGACGCGACGCAGCTCTTTATATCTATTCGAAATGAACTTTAATCCCTACAAAAGAAGATACAATATGCTTTATTCAACTCTCTGGGGATGAAATAGGAGTCTACCTTAGGTACCTACTTGATATAAAGTAGGTACTATGGTACTTATTAGTTTACTTTTTAATGAAAAAATAATGATTCTTTTTTAAACTTTGAACAAAACTGAACTTTTTATTTTCAGTGCAAATGAAGCACAAGAAAACAAGGCGATTGTTGTTTTCCCGTTTTAAAATCCTGCCAACTTCAAGAAAATCGTAAATCGTAATAAACGGCAAAGCAGTTTCCGAACGATTGCGTTTTTTACGCGATATCCAGACGACAAAGACATATTAGCTTTCTGCTTCGTACTCCAAGTTTAAAAAATGCTTTTACAGTGTTTTCGTATGTTTTTCTGTATTAGTTTTTTCAAATGTATTTGTTTTTTGTTGCAGGTATGTTCGTGTGTGACTTCTGTAGTTAGGTAGTAATTTTCTTATGGTGGGTTGTACCAACTTACTTTAACTATAACTTTAACTTTAATAAAATGTCAATTGAACTGTCAAATCCCTAAAACTAAGGGTGAATTGCACCAGAAGCGTAGTTAAAGTTAAGGCTAAGGTTATCGTCAAATATGGCGACTTTTGCTAGGGATTTGACAATTCATTTCACATTTTGCTATGGTTAAAGTAAAAGTTATAGTTAAAGTAAGCCGGTACAACCCACTCTTAGAGTAGTTTGTACCGGCTTACTTTAACTAAATGTGAAATGAATTGTCAAATCCCTAGCATAAGTCGCCATATTTGACGATAACCTTAGCCTTAACTTTAACTACGCTTCTGGTGCAATTCACCTTAAAGTCAATAATGGACGCCATATTTGACGATAACCTTAACCTTAACTATTACAACGCCTCTGGTGCACCGTGCAACCCACCCTTAGACGACGAAGTCGACGAAAATCGTCATCAAACCTATCAAATATAACAATAATTATACAACTAGAATAATAATATTATGATGACCGCAACTCCGTTGCGTCGAAATTCGTTTATCGCGCGGGAAACGACATTTTTCCGCAAAAAAAACTATCCTTTGTCCTTTCCCGGGACGCAGTTTCTCCATATAACCAAACAGCAAAATCGGTACAGCGGTTTGGGCGTGAAGAGGTAACAGACAGACATACTTTCGCATTTATAATATTAGTATGGATCTCTATTATAGCTTAATTACGTAATACCCCAAGAGGCCAAGACCACCGTTTAAATAGACGTCGTGTTCCCGGCGGTAGTTATCACATAGTCCTCCATATTTCATTTAACCTCGATCCAAAATTGGCCATTGTGTCTTTGTCTGCGACCTAAATTATGCAGGGTTTAAAATTGGATTTTAAACTTACCGACCTGCGGTTTTAGAGGTCTTTCAGCGCTCATTATGAAAGGATTAAAGTCCAAAATTAGGATATCATTAGCTAAGGTTTAAAAAGTTTACGCAGATATATTGGTAAGTTTTAGCTTTAGTTAGCGGCGCAAACGTTATACCTACAAAACATACCTGTAGGTACAGGCAGATAATATTTAAAATTTAAATAAACTTAACGACTGTCACTTGTAAAAAATCGCAAACCTTTAAAAAGATCGAATCTGCACTTTTTTTCGACGTTTAAAAATTTTAAGTACCGTAGCTGGCTAGCTGCAGGGGTCCACTGGATCCCAGGAAAGACCTGAGGGTTCCAAACTTTTGAATTTTGAAACCTCTGGTTTAAATGAATTAATTCAGAGGATTTGTACATTATTGATAACTTAGTTCTATATTGTAAGGGTCGGTTGCAGCAGAGGCGTTGTTATATAGGTTAGGGTTATCGTCAAATATGGCGTCCATTATTGACTTTAACTAGATATTTGACAGTTCATTTGACATTTTGTTATAGTTAAAGTAAGTTAGTGCAACCCACCTTAAGTATCAACAATGAAGGCTTGACCAAGACAAGGATGCTCGTCATGATTGTGCTCCATCAAAAATGTCGACGAAAAAATGACTCATTAAAATGACGTCTTCAAGTTTATCAACGTGGCATCAAAGAACGATAAAGTGTTCTCTTAATGTTCAATAGATCTGTGCTTTTGGTACAAGCAAGAAATGCACAAGCGATACTTGCTTGTGGTATTACTTACGTATATAAATGGAGCCTAAGATAGGTAATACTGCGGTTTTGATCGGCCTCTCAGTGTAGTATTTAATCCATACGGGTGGGCTTCAAATGCGGTACAGTCCTGCAAACAGAGCTCAAGTGGCATCGAGCTTAGTGGTCCATCCATCCGTCGCGCGTCGTTGAGCCTTTTGCAATTTGCTATCGACTGTACTCTGTTATTGTACTTGAGCGTACAGATTTTCGAAGTTCATAGATTTAACATGCATTTTTTTAGATTGGATCTACAGAATACCATTAGGTTCAATCTGAATATCCCGTAATTTCTTTATTAAGAAATAATACAAACATGATTAGTTATCTTAAAAATAAATATCAATGTGAATTTCTTGCTCCTTATATCTACTAGATCTCGACAATCATTTTGCTAATTCCCAAAATGACGTGGTCATACGTATCTTCCCATTGTGGTATTTTATTTCTTTTGCCCATATTCACTAAATGATATACTTATTATTTCGTTATTATATATTATATCAAGAGAAGCAGGTATTATGATCTAAATCGGAAGAATTTAAGTATTAAATTTTATTAACGTAAGCATACTCTAAAACGTAAACGCTGAATTCAAGTTTTCGTTTTACCAGCGGGCTCTGATCATCAATTACATGAGAGCGTTATTTTTTAGACTGTAATTTATTATGTAAGTTCGGGCCAGAGAGGTGTAGACGAATAGAGGCGAAACTCCATGCTGAAGATATATTGTATTAGTATTTAGCACCGTTTAACATTAATTATGGTAATTACAGAAAATTGTCAATTTATAAAACACATTGTGAAGTGGTGGAATAAGTATTAGTCTCTACCACCACAAAAAATCTCAAAATAATTTTTCGTCTTAAATTTTCATGGAAAATGTTTATCCTACAGCCTACTCTACTTTAAGTAGCTAGTATAAAGTAACAATTGGCCTGTGTGGCATCTGCAGTGTGTCTTTTCTTAAACATACTGTTACGGAATGTGGGCCCAAAATTTTTGAATAAAAAACTTCCGAGGGATTTTATTCATTGCGAATCTTTGCACGAAAAAAGTCTATTCTTTCAAGACGTCTCTACGACTCACCTATCTCTATCGCTACATGCTCTTAGTTATGTTAATATTTAAGCGGGCTCACGCCTGCAGGAGTTTTTCACGCAGAATAGGTTTGGCTCGACACGCACGTCGCATGCGTACGTGCTGTTTACGGTTTATAATAAGAAGTTAGCATTCTAGTTGATTACCTACTCTATGTCTTAAACCCCAAAATGACAGTTTGTTGGTTCATTTGCATCGAAGGTCCGAAGCTGTTGGACAAATTATTAATAAAATTTGGTATAGATATAGAGTAGACAAGAATAAAAGACAGACTATTTTTCATCGCGGAAAAATTTAAGATTTACGTAGGATACTGCGGATATAGAGTAGCTGCCGCGAGAAAGAATACAAGCTAGGTACGTTTCATCCCGGGAAATGTGATAATTAAAAAAAATGGTTTCTAAAGATACCTACTCTATCAGCTAAGGCGGAGCCACATACAATAGATAGCGCGATATAAAAACTTTCGGCCTTACCACAAAAGATTTAAACACCTGTTGAACAGTTGATTAGAAAAAAGACAGATGTTTAAATCTTTTGTGGTAAGACCATTTATGTTTTACTCTGTAAGTATTATCTTAGTCTGTTCTTATTAATTTATGTAAACGATGTAAGTGTTCTTGATACTTAAGGCCACTATCAAATGCAGACGTAACCATCAAGGCTCGTAAACTAAGTTCACAGCTCCCAACAGACTCACAAAACTACCAGAACAATTAATATCAAGAACAAGAGGGGAATAAAATACAACATGGGAGTTCAGACGAGCTGCAAAAGTGGGCAGACTAGCGATTTTAGATAATCATCTAAATAATAATCTGCACTAACCCGTACAAAGAAACGATGATAGAACTTTACTTTAATGAAGAATTCGACAGAAAATATATAAATTTTTGTATTCTTACTCAATACTGCAATCTTGGATAAATCGCGCAGCTTCTCAAGATATTAGTCTTTGAAATTATTATTAGTTTCGCTAAAAGCCATCTTAAAATGCTGAGAATACGCCTAAACTGATATTGATTAGAACTAGGGCTGTTTATTAACACAGACCTAAGAGACAACTGTATGTTAATATTCATAGTAAACGTAACTCAATATGATTGTGTATTTATTCCGGACTATAATAGGATAAAGCCTCGCCTTCAACTGCGTGTCACTCAAAATAACAGCTACAATGAGATTACCGCTTATACATATTTATGGAACTGAATCCACTTACGGTTGACAATGGGCGTTTTTCGACTAGCCGACCCGGCACCGGCACTGGCCCGGCAGCCGGGGAGGAAAAAATGTACGAAAATGTATGGCACTCTTTTCCACTTACCAGCGCCGGCACCGGCCCGACGATGGGTCCCGTCTGCGCCAGGCCGGAACCGGGCCGTCGCGCGGTGCGGCAACTTAGCAAGCTACCGGGCCGACAAATCTGAATGTGTTGTGTGCAACGAATAATATTATTGTAGACGTTGCCTATGTGTGCGTGTGTGCACTCACCTAGGGCTGCCAACTTTTTTTGACAATATAAAAACCTATGAACTAGTTTGGATGAGAAAAAAAATAAAGTATTAGGGACAAAAAATATTTATAAAAATATAAAATGTTTTTATTGTTTTAAAAACGTATTTTTGTGTGCTTTTAGCACATATACTAACAATTTTTGTTACCTTTAAATGTTACAAAGCTTGTTTGACGATCAATATTTCAATTATTTAAATAAATAAACTTAAATATTTAATAATTTTGTGAAACGTACCCCGAATGATAAAATATATTATTCATATTTTTGGGGAGTTGTCTGATGTTGCGAGTGTCCATGGGCGACGGTAATTGCTTTCCATTAGGTGACCCGTTTGTTTATTTGCCCTCTAATTTTATTTAAAAAAACCTAAAAGATGTCCTGTCAAAAAGTTTTAGAGACTGGCTAGAGACTGGACATTATACAAGCTGTGTAGCAAAACTTAATGATAATAATTTAATGTGTGTGTGGCATGTGCCCCTTATATAGAATTCACTGTAAACCGAGCGAAACTAATTAGTGACCTCTGCTCTAGAGTCTAATCAGTAGTCTATGTCATAAAGTAGTATTTTATTTGAATTTTTAAGACTATGCCGGTAGGGCTACATATGCTGGAAGTTCTGAATTACTTATCTACATAATACTTATTAGTTTTTACTTACCCGTTCATAGAATTGTAATTGAGATACCACTACAATGGAACAAATTGCCTCGTTTCGCCTCCATAAATTGAAGATTGCAGCCCGAAAAATCTGGTTCCTCGTTGGCTTAGGTCGGGTACATCACACAATACTCTATTTATCATACAACCCGTACAATTTCCGACAATGGAGCCTATGCAAGAGTGATTTATTTTCTCCGAGAATAGTTGGGTTGTATATTGTATGAAAATAAGTAAAGAATACGAATAAGAATACTTTTAGGAGCATGGAAATAAAAGCTTGTATTGTGTAGATCTAGTAGAGAAGCCCACGGACCGACACACAGACATGCGACAGACGGACAAAATACGGCAGAATATTCGCTATTATATTTAAACTAGATGACGCCCGCATCTCCGTTGCGCCAAAAATATTTTATCGCGCGGGAACCCTACATTTTTCCAGGATAAAAATCCTATGTAGATTGAGACTCAAAGTAACTCCATGCCAAATTTCAGCAAAATCGGTTCAGCGGTTTGGACGCAAAGAGGTAACAGACAGAGAGACACACTTTCGTGTTTATAATATTAGTATACAGGGTGCAAATATACCTTCCTGCCAAATTTTAATATATTGATCCTGGTTAAAAATAAAAATACACGTATTTTTTCTTTTATAATCACTCAGTACTAAAATGTTGAGAAATAGCTTCCGAAAGTTATCCTAAAAAACACTACAATTAATGGACACGACGCGTCGCCCGCGCGTTACCCCCGGTCATTCCCCCGCGCCGCGAGTGACCATTCTGCAACGATTTTAAATGGGATAAAATATGTAAATATAAAAAATATAACACCCAATTTTTTTTGGTTAAATGGACTCTCCTAATGATATCTAAGCCCTGGAAAAAATTTGGCAGGAAGGTTTAATTGCACCCTGTATATAGTAGGTATATTAGTATGGATGATTGAGCATAATAGACATTTATTGTGCATGCTACCTAGCTTAGCAATCATGATTGTGATCATGGTGTCAATTATGAATAATTATGATTAAATTATCCAAGACACAGCGTTAAAAATTTTACGTCTGAATTTCAGTAGTTCAGGGCTAAATTTTAGTTTAACTCGATCACACTTTGAGTGATTCTAATCTAAGATCCGAAACAACCAACATCGAACAACGGCTATTTGAACGGTTCTAGTCCAAGAGCTAGGACACAGTTGTAACGACACTTTGAACATAGTCCGAGAGACAGCTGAAACTTGAAACTGAACTTAGTCCATCAGTAATGTAGGTGTGAAACCACATGTGGCAACTTACTGCTGAAATTCGGAACTCTAGTTAGATAAGGGGCCATCCATAAAGTACGCCACACGAATTTCATTATCTTAGACCCCTCCTGGTCACACGTGGTCATATTAGTGAGACCTCTCCCCCCTAGTGTGACGTCACTAATTTGCAATTTTACATAAAAAATTAGGGGAACCTAAGTGTGGGTTGCATCAACTTAACTCTAACTTTAACCATAACAAAAAGTCAAATTAACTGTCTAATCCCTAGTAAAAGTCCATTATGGACGCCATATTTGACGATAATCTTAACTTTAACTACGCCTCTGGTGCAACCCACCCTTACTATTTCAAATTTCGCGATTAAATTATTAAATTTAAAATGTTATGTCAAAACTCAAATGTCACGCAACTTAAGAACCTTGTCACTCCTTGTAGACCCCCCCCCCCCTTTTTACGTGTGACGTACTTAATGGATGACCCCTAAGGTGTTGTGGATGTCTTAACTTTTCAAGTGCTAGCAAGTTTCGCTTGAGAATGGATTTCTTTAGTATTTACTGAGCAAGTTCACCTGAGCTTTCCGCAGTAAATATTCTTAAGATTCTTAGAAATATGTATTTTCGTTGAATAAATATCTCGAAAAATATACACGTAAGTAAGTATAATAATAAAGTAGTCAACTACTTTATTATATTAGATGTTGCTCGCAGATGCACCAGTTTGTCGCACTGGAACCGTACATTTTTCCAGGAAACAAATATCCTATGTCCTTACTAAATATCTCGAAGCAGAAAGTAGGTGTACATATTTCCATTCTCCACACTCATCAAATTGGTTCAGCGGTTTGTTCTTAAATAACTAACAGACACACACATAATATTATTTGGCATTACTTTTACTAAAATAAAATTAACATTTTCCGAGAACACTTCTAATTTTAACGTTCAAACTTGAATTTTAACGTTTTAGGCGGACTTGCGTAGACCTGGGTCAAAGTTAACTCTGAGTTAAACATCATGTCATATCTGTCACTCACTTTAAAGAGTGATAGAAATGACATGATTTTTAACTCAGAGTTAACTTTAACACAGATCTACGCAAGTGGGTTTTATTGTACCAAATAACTGTTTGGTCATTATTGACTTTATTTAAGAGCTCTCATTTGGAAAACAAAAAAAAAATATAAAAAAAAATCAAGATGTTTCCACGAATTTGGCGAGGGCTAATTTGCACAATAGATTTCGAAAGTCATTTCAAATTGAGGAAAATAATGGACGTCAAGGTTCTTTTGTTATTTGAAGAAACAATAAAGCAATTAGGCGCGAGCGAAAGCAAATATCGTGCGTGAACAGAGATTTGGGGGGTTGGATTAAGACTAACCCCCCTTGGGGGCTTTAGGGGGAGGGGTTAGGGGTTCGAGGTTTAGCAAAAGCACCGAAATAAACAGATTATTCCGTTTCGCCATAATTAATGACATAATTAGCGCGTGACGGGCACAATTAAATATTTCAATACCTACTCTAATTACCGCGCATTTTAGTAAGTTTCAGGTATTTATATCCGTACTAATATAATAAACGTGGATATCTGTCTGTTACCACGAACAAACAGCTTAAGCTTAGGCAAACGTAGTGTAGGACGTCCCGCAGCAAGGTGGACCGACGATTTGAAGAAAGTGGCTGGTAGCGGATGGATGAGGGCTGCCCAAGATCGGGATGGTTGGCGCTCATTGGGGGAGGCCTACGTTCAGCAGTGGACAGCAATAGGCTGATGATGATGATCTGTCTGTTACCGTATACGCGTGAACCGCTAAATCGATTTCTATGGACGTGGAGAAATTGTAGGCCCCGGAAACGGATAAAGTATTGTTTTTATCGCCAAAAAAGTGACAGTATACCTCCTTTTCTTCCTACCGCGCGGCGAAAACATAATATGCCTGGCTGCTGTTTCGTTTATCACTTTTGACAGTGTTTTTTTATATGTATTAAAATTTAACGCCTTCCCCCTCCCCCACTCCCTTCCAATTTTCCTGAAACTCTTCGATTAGTGATCACTTAGTTAATCACCCCCCGATCGAGCCGTCACTTAGCGCACATCAATCATCCCGCCGATTATAAATGGGTGTATGATACCCGCTGTTCATTTATTACTGGAGCTCATGACAGTACAGTGGTGTACTATAGGGGAGGTCTAGGTCGTGGGTTCAAATTCCAACTTGAGAAAAAAAACCTATGTCCTAAGACAATACTGCTCACCGGATTGTCTGACGAGAAGATTGCATTTATTCTATTTGAAGTTATTTCTTATTATATATATTCATTATTCTTCATAATAACTTGAAGTTATTTTTACAATGCTTTCACGCTAGGGGCAGCACCAGCATAGACAGTAAAAAAAGTTTCGTCAGACGTTTGACAACGTTACTGTCAATATTCTGACGTGTACAACATGTCGGACTTTGGTTGTATTGCTGTTCTTATGTGCTAGTAGCTCTCTCTTTAGCTATATTGTCCACATTGTGCCCTTTCATCTTCAATTTTCATAATCTTTTGACATTCGAAATGTCAAAAGATCATGAAAATTGAAGATGAAAGGGCACAATGTGGACAAAGCCTTTGTGTAATATTCCCTATTCTTAATCAATATCCATTTACGTATAATATACAAATATAAACCTGAGGCTGTACAACGAAACCGATTTGAGAGAATCAAACGAGAATGCCGAATGTCCTACTCTAACAAACATGAAATGACGTTGATAGAGTGGGACGCGGCATTCTCATTCGATTGTTTGAGTCTCAAAACGGTTTTGTAGGCCTTCTGGTTACTAGCCACCATACACGTGTCATCCTCCACAACACTGGAACACGAGGGTACTTAATGGGAATAATTCGTACGCCTGAACGCCCCGGGCCGCAATACTTCGAGACAATCGTGTTTGGAGCATGGAATTGTTATATTTCGTATTAAATATCAGGGGTCTAATTCTCGTGATTCATAGTTCGATTGACAGAAATGCCAGATTCGTGAAATGCGTCTCAGACTTATGAACGCAGAAAATGTTTATCTATATAAAAAAAAAATATTTTTTAAATTTGTTAGTCTCGCTAAAATTCGGAAGTGAATGAACCGATTTGGCTTATTTTAGTCTTAAAATATTAGTGGAAGTCCAGGGAAGGTTCATGTTAGAAGGAAAGTGATACGAAGTTCACGGTGTCATCTAGAATAATATGAATACTTCGATTAAATAACTTGTGTATTACTTTCAACGATCACTTAGCTTCAATTTAATAGAAAGCAAAAAAAAAACAGTATTTTTTTATCAAACTTGATACAATTAGTTAAACAATTTAATCATTAAATATCTCTATTTTAGTACGGCCGTACGAGATTTCAAATAACATAGAAGCTAAAAACCAGAAGGCTTGGAAGAAATACTCAAAGAAAGCATGTAAAAGCGTCTGTGGTCTCTTTAAATCTAGCGTCCTTGTATGTAATAGGTAAATTAATTAAAAAATGCTTAGTTATATTGCTACAGCGCATAAAGTACAGCGCATAAAGCTTAATTACTTTTTGAAAGCACTGTGGAATAAGAATTTGCCTTGGATATTACACAATAAGCAGCTGTTTAAAAGTACCTATATACCAAATAATCTTTTTTAACCCGAAATAAAATAAGCCAACGCATCGGCTACCATGTAAATTACTTGTTGTCCGATGTATTTTTAACCGACTTCAAAAAAAGGAGGTGATCAATTCGACGCGTATGTATGTAATATTTCCAGAACTGCCCAGCTTTTGTATATAATATGTTAGTCTATATCAGCGTCTGAACCAATGTGCCAAATTCCAAAAGTGTATGCATGTATGTATGTATATGTATGTATGTATGTTTTTATGTTTGTGTTCGCATATCTCCGGAACTACAAGTCCGATTTCAGTAATTCTTTTTTGTTGTACTAGGTATTGTTCAACTTAGGGAACAGTGCAAGTTTCATCAGAATCGGTTCGGTAGTTTTGGAGATAGGGAGTTTTAATTCTCATGTACGTACAATTTTGAGGTCGGGTTTATCTTTTTAAAATACATCTTTTTAGATATCTAATTATAGCCTGCTGTAGATATTAGCGCTCATACCAGCCAAATTCGCCAACATAAAGTTTGTTAAACAACTTTTTTGTGGTACACGTGCACACGCTTGTTAGCAACGAATTTTTTAACGTTTTAACCGATTTCATTAAACGTAATCCCTCAAGAGCTGTTTGTACAGAGAGACAGACCTTGTTTATCAATTTTTAACCTTATTTGCATAGTAATAACTAATAAGGTTGAATTGAAGACAGATTGTTGACCATACATTGAACGCATCAAGGGCGTCATACTAATTACGTTAGCTATTTAGATGGAAGGCGTATCTCTAAGAATCTTATGTGATGGAGAGGCTAGCTTTAAGAAAAACTTAAAAAAACTTCCATGATAATTTGAGTTCTTGTGTTATTTTTTTTTAATTCACTCATAACTCACTGCAAATTGAACGTAATCGTAATAAATTTGACGAGACTTTAGACAACATTTAGGTAGAGTATATGAGTACTATGTACATTGTTATTTTATTTTTTAGTTCAGGGAGAGTCGTGGTATGATGATATCTGCGGGGGAGGAGTCGAAAATCGTCAAAAATGTCTCACGCAATTTATGGACGGCCCCTAATAAAATTGGCCAACTTTGTGAAGGTTCAAAACAACAATATAATATGTTACACATACAATAACCTTTCTCATAAAATATGCAAACCGACAAACATTAGGGTGGATTATACGTAAGTTAAATATATTTGAACTTGCGGTCTTCAAAAAACGTGTTTGTTTTGATGGCTTTCAGTAACATGGTTTTAAAACTAGTGTAAGGCATAATTTATTGTATGAACTGATGATTTGCGAAACGGACTGACAGATGTGATATGATAATATGTGAACTCTCTATATGAACTCTCATGCTTATCACTATATATTAAGAGTTCCGTATAATATATAGCTTAAATATAATAATACTCCCCACACCGGTGGCCAGTTTAATTGAAACCAGGCATGTTACGCAGGGAGTAGTTTTAATAGTGCCCAAGTGTGTGCATGTACACAAGAGCACTCTTTATTCCTTTTACTCATAACCCAGTGGGACGGAAGACCGACACGACCGGCGAGAGATCAGGCGCAGGACCGACTTTTTAACCGACTTCCAAAAACGAGGAGGTTATACGTTCGTCTGTGGATTAGTACAAAATACTAGGAGGTTTTTTCTATAGCCTAGATTTACTGATTTTTTTTCTACTCCATTTTCAAGATGATGATGATTATTAAGTGGAGATTAAACTTTTACAACATGACGCTGTTACTGCACTGGGGTAGATGAAGCCTACTTTCGCGAGCTTTTTTACCCAACTCAACTTTTAATTAACTCTTCTATATTGCATCTTGTAATAAAAACTATTTTCCCAGATCCTCTAAAGCTTTAATTTATGAGTGGGATTGCGCAGTAGGTATCTCTCGGGAGCTGATTACGAATTACTTTTACGAATAGAAGTAGCATTATCTTTTTTTTTTTAATTCTGCTACCAATATTATTTTATTTTAACAGTTATAGATGACTGTGTGTAAGCACACTTAGATGCCGAATTTCCGAGACGGAAATTCCGCATGATTACGTCAGCAATGTCAAACGTATACAATATGTTATATGACGCGACGGAATTTCGGCATAGTGTGTCATCGGTAATTTCAAATACATTGCAGGCGGAATCATGCGAAAATTCCGCCGCGGAACTTCGGCATAGTGTGTTTATACACTTAGTATCTTCATACCAAATTTCAGAAAAATCGGTTTAGTGGTTTGGGCGTGAGAGGTAACAGACAGACACACACACTTTTGTATTTATGACAAAAGTATAGATTATTTTCATCTTTGATCGGGTCCTGATTCTATCAAGAAACAAAATAGCAAGCTCAAATATTAAAATTCGAAACATAAGTTTACTCCTTGCTTAAAAAATCTCTCAAAAATTTTACCATCCCGCATGCTCGGGTAACTCTAAATTCGTCCTTGGATTTTTAAAGACTTAACCCCCCATTATATTAAATTACACGGCAGGATTCCTTTCTAATCTCTTACCTTTGACCCTAAGCGTTAAGGGCCGAATCAAAAGGGCTAGAGATGTGCCTCGGAAAAAACGCGACTCGATTAAGTCGAGTTCAAGTTCAGGTAACTCAAATTAAAACTCGGGTTAGCAAGATGAAAATGATTACATTAATTGTTACAAGTTATTTTTTTTCGTATTCGTTCTTGCACTTAACTTTCTTGATAAACTATCTACTCTTAAATTTATGAAATAAGGGGGCAAACGAGCAAAAAGGTAACCTGATGGAAAGCAACTGCCGTCGCCCATGGACACTCGCAACATTAGAAGAGCTGCGGGTGCGTTGCCGTCTATCGCTTGCTCGAAACGAGATCGGGCAGAACGTTGAACGTTTCGCTTAGCATGGTCACCATAGAAACGGTTTATTTCTACGAAAGAATAGACAAAGTGAAAGTTAGACAAAGTAAATCCGCCATTTTGTCACTAGAATCTTTCAGTATATCCATTTTTTCCGATTCTAATGTTGTTATGCTAAGCCTGCAGGTGTTAAATAAAAGTTTGGGCTTAAATTAGTATCGAGTCAACTCTAACTCACCACAGCTCTAGTTAAATCGGGCTACACATCTCTAAAAGGGACCCCTGATTTTTACTGCGCCCTTGACATTTCTTTTGACGAACACGACCCTAGTAACGGCTATTTTGTATGGCCTAATGAACACGTTTAATGTATTACGTAAGTCAATTGGTCGATACTTACCTGAGTATCAACTGTTAAATTAGTCTAATTTTAAGAATGTTTTTCGTAGTAAAAACTTTCTTAGCACCGTTTGGCGCTGTTTTGGGATATGTGAAGAATGTGAAACTTGAGTTAGAACACTTGACATGAAAGTAACATTCGCAAGACTTATACGTGGTGTTAGGTGTAGGAAAAGTAGTTATGTATTTCTCTAGCTACGGCGTAGCGAAATTATATAAGCTTGAATTTTCACTGCTGGCACTCCGGAATGCATCAATTTGTTTTTTTTTCTACACCTTATAATGATGATTGGCGTAAGGTTTTAAGGTTGTAAAATGTTTCTACGTCACGTGGCTACATTTAATAGAAAGGGTCAGTAACACCGAAGCGAAACGCGACGTGCATATAATCTTATATATAAAATTCTCGTGTCACAATGTTAGGCCGCGTACTCCTCCGAAACGGCTTTACTGATTTTAACCAAATTTTATATGCATATACAGTGGGTCTGAGAATCGGCTACTGGGTACTTATTATATTGATAAGTGCATTTGTGGAATAAATTATACCATTGTTTATATGCTTCGGAATAGCGATGGACATTGCCATGGTGACATACTTATTTAGTCACTTCCATAAAATAATATTATATGGCAAAACAACGTTGCCGAGACAGCTAGTAGAGCCTATAAAGATGTAACTGTCAAGCGCTGTCACGCTATTTAACATTTTTACGGTTCCGTACCCAAAGGGTAAAAACGGGACCCTATTACTAAGACTTCGATGTCTGCCCGTCTATCCGTCAGTCTGTCTGTCGCCAGGCTGTATAGCTCAAGAACCGCTATTTTTGCTACCGCTATTAGTTGCCGCTATAAATTGCCGTCGCCTAAGTTAACCGTTGATTGAAAATGTCTGGGAAAAACAATGCAATCGAAAAGATAAACTCCTGTCAAGAAATGTCAAAAATTGGGCATAAATTCATCATAGCAAAAGTTAAAGTTCGTCTAAACATATAACAAAAAACTTAAATTTGTCTGAGTTTTGGATTCCATTTTAGAAGCTATTTGTTTCTTTTGGAAGGATGCCAGAATGTTACTTATTAAATAGCTGCTATGTTGGCAAAACAGCTGTCATAAATAGTCATACATTGGAAAAAATCGTATTCGTACTTACTCTTGGAAATTGATCTTAAATCTTAAATCACAAGGTTTTTGTTTAGTATTAAAGCGAGGCTATAATACTTCAATGCGTTGCGGTGCGTGGTATCGTCGGAATAGAAAAACGCATTGTATGCCACACAATCGTTATGACGATTGACGACAACACAATACAAGACGGTGACGCGCATATATGTAGTTCAATTTTGAATAAGTCATTTAAAATATCCACAGCCGAATACATAATCTACTCCTTTTTGGAATTCGGTTAAAATGCATCACAACGCGGAGACGCGCCACGTTGCATTGTTCGAAAAATATAAAGTAACTTGTAAAAAATTTGCAGGCCAAAGGCAAAATAAGAGAGTTTTTAACTGATTAACATCATAATATTGTACTCTACTTTAGCAAATAAATGATTTCTATTCTATTTTATTCATACGCTACATTACGAAGTTGCGTCGCCGCGCCGCTGCGGCAACACAACGGTGCAATGTTAATGGCCTTAACATTATTATCCCGTCGGCCACGGAACCGTTATGTCTCGTTTTCCCGAGGTTTTCCTCGAGTTTTCCTCTTAATACGCACTGGGATGGCTGATTGAGTCTTTCGGGATCGAATCACATCTAATAGGAATACCATTATCTTAAATGCCTTCGTCGGATTTAGCGACGATTTTTTCTAGAATTTTATCTCGATAGAATAGAGAGGAAACTATATTTTTCTTGTTTCGTACTTTTAGAGTGTGTTTTTTGTAGTCGGATTTTAGTTTTTCAAACTTTATTTTTGTTTCAATTATTTTCATAACCCTCCTTTTTTGCTTTGTAGTCGGGTAACAAGTTACTCTTTTAGCGTCGCTACTTTCACAGTAAACTAATAAGGGACACACACTCAAGTATTATTGCATTTATGTACCTTGTATATTCATATTTACATACAAAAAATATCCACAACCGAACGTATAATCTCCTCGATTTTGGAAGTCGGTTAATGTCGGTTAATGAGTATTGATTTCATAATTTGGCATCAATACACATAAAATTGCTGCGTAATTAGAAGGCCTTGTGTGGGGCGTTCATTATTTTTAATGACTTATTGTTGGTCGGAATTTAATCGGCATTTTGATTTTGTATCACCATCACTATGTGCTGCATAATATGTTTGATTCTTGCATGTAGATTAATTTTATAAGATTCCATATATAGGCTTCTATATAAGTTTCAACACTTATATTATAGACGTTTTATATTATTACAAAGATAAATATTAATTTTATCTTAACAAAATTTATATTATACTTTTGTTTTGTACTGATCCGATTTGCATATTATATAGTTTTCGCAGATATATTTATCTTCTTCCAACTTAACATCTGGTGTATAAAATCCCCCTAATCTAAGGCGACAAAAGAGGGGGTAAGATTTTGTATCAACTGATGAAGTAGAAATACTTTAAATGGCAAAACAACGTTTGCCGGGACAGCTAGTATTTAATAATAATATTAATATAAAATAAAAAATTAAGAGGGACTCCCATACAAAAAACACAAATTTTGGCCTAATTTGACTCTAAAATGGTACGGAACCCTTCGTGCGCGAGTCCGACTCGCACTTGTCTGATTATTTTTAATTTTCGAGTGATTCTACAAAAATCGCGGTGGCTCCACTTCTTAAATCTATCCTTGGGCCATAAGGGCCAAACCTACCAAAGGAAATCTTTGGTTCAGCAATAGCCGTATAATTTACGGTACACACGCAACTAAAAAAAGCGGCCAAGTGCGAGTTGGACTCGCCCATGGAGGGTTCCGCAGCAGCAATAAGGTTTATTTTTATGAAATTAAAATATTTTTGATTTATTTTTATATTTCAGTCGATTTAATGAAATTTAGATTAAGGTTTACTATTTATGACGTATAAAAAAAACTACTGGCTAGATCTCGTTCAAACCAATTTTCGTTGGTAGTTTTTATAGTAATCTACATCATATATTTTTTTTTAGAATTATCATGCCTCTACTTTAGAAATTAGAGGGGGGGGGGGGCACACATTTTTCCACTTTGGAAGAGTCTCTCTCGTAAACTATTCAGGTTAGAAAAAAATGACATGAGAAACCTCAATATGATTTTTGGAGACCTATCCATAGATACCCCACACGCATAGGTTAGATGAAAAAAAAAATTTTTTTGTTTCAGTTGTACTTTACTATTTATGACGTATAAAAAAACTACTGGCTAGATCTCGTTCAAACCAATTTTCGTTGATAGTTTTTATGGTAATCTACATCATATATTTTTTTTTTAGAATTATCATGCCTCTACTTTAGAAATTAGAGGGGGGGGACACACATTTTTCCACTTTGGAAGAGTCTCTCTCGCAAACTATTCAGGTTAGAAAAAAATGATATGAGAAACCTCAATATGATTTTTGGAGACCTATCCATAGATACCCCACACGCATAGGTTAGATGAAAAAAAAATTTTTTTGTTTCAGTTGTACCTATGGGGACCCCTAAAATTTTTAATATTTTTTCCATTTTTGCATCAAAATCTTAATGCGGTTTACAGACTACATCTGCTTACCAAGTTTCAATAGTATAGCTCTAATAGTTTCGGAGAAAAGTGGCTGTGACATACGGACGGACGGACAGACAGACAGACAGACAGACAGACAGACATGACGAATCTATAAGGGTTCCTTTTTTGCCATTTTGGCTACGGAACCCTAAAAACTACTGGCTAGATCTCGTTCAAACCAATTTTCGTTGGTAGTTTTTATAGTAATCTACATCATATATTTTTTTTTAGAATTATCATGCCTCTACTTTAGAAATTAGAGGGGGGGGGACACACATTTTTCCACTTTGGAAGAGTCTCTCTCGCAAACTATTCAGGTTAGAAAAAAATGATATGAGAAACCTCAATATGATTTTTGGAGACCTATCCATAGATACCCCACACGCATAGGTTAGATGAAAAAAAAATTTTTTGTTTCAGTTGTACCTATGGGGACCCCTAAAATTTTTAATATTTTTTCCATTTTTGCATCAAAATCTTAATGCGGTTTACAGACTACATCTGCTTACCAAGTTTCAATAGTATAGCTCTAATAGTTTCGGAGAAAAGTGGCTGTGACATACGGACGGACGGACAGACAGACAGACAGACAGACAGACATGACGAATCTATAAGGGTTCCTTTTTTGCCATTTTGGCTACGGAACCCTAAAAATCTACGTAACCAGCTCGTAGTCACGTGCTACGAAGTCTACGGCGTGTTACGAGCGCGCTACGACGGTGCTACGAAATGCTACGTACAGTGCTCCCAAAGTGATAATGCGCATAGGAAATTTCGTCATTGTTCGGCAACGATCGTTTTTCCCGAGCGTCGGAAGAAAACCTTTTATTGCGCATGTCCAAGTCATGTCATGCCATGGCAACGCCAACTGTTTAAGCAACTTGTTGGTGGCGTTGCCATGGCATGATCTCGCCGATAAACTTTGGTTTGGCGAGGTTTAATTGTATTAGTTTTTTAAGTTTTTTTAAATGAATAAATATATTTAAAAAAAATGACATGACTTGGACATGCGCAATAAATGGTTTTTGTGGCGCATGCGCCAAAAACAGAGACAATTAATATGATATTTACTTTTATTCCTTTCGATCAAGGTGCAAAATGTAAAAGCATTATTTGGGGCTCATACGTTTCATAGATTCGGGTGTTTCCGTGATTACGACAATTTGCGAAGATGTGCATGCATTGCGTTATTAATTTGAGAGTACATATTGTACTGTTTGTGAGCTTAAATTTCATTGTTATTATCTTCACTAGTTATTGCATGTAACTTTATTGCGCCAAAATCGTTTATGGCGCGAGAACCTAACATTTTTCGGATTAATAACTATCCGATGCCCTTTCCCTTCTTTCCTTACTTCTTGGTCCAGCAGTTTAAGTGTAATATTATGTTATATACAGACAAACCTTTAAGACTGATACAGAAGGACATTTAATAAAAATAAGGTTCTTGACTATTATTTCCAACTAAATACGTCTTATATGCTAAATGAATCATATTTATCGGGATAAAAAGGCGCTTTGATATAAGGGTTATTTGCCAACCCTTCTCATGGGATAATATATCCGCTTATTAATATGGTAATATGTCCTGTAATAATAATATATGGTGGTATATATCCTTTAACATACGATACTGTTAGTAAAATTTTTGATTTTATGTTCGGCCGATATGGGGCAAGGGTTGGGCCAAAATATTATGTTACACTGAATAATATATAACATATTTTATCTATATAAAAATTAAATTTTGTTAGTCTTGAACGGTTGAACTAATTTGGCTAATTTTAGTCTTGAATGTTCGTGGAAGCCTGGAAGAAGGGAAGGTCAATATATTTGGGGGAAGTGATACGAAGTTTACCGGGTAATCTAGTAATATACAAGATGTTAGTGTAAACACCGTTATCATTTAACCATCAAATAAGCTCGTCAAAATGAATAACTTTTTCTATGAGATTTTTTGCGTTCCCAGCATTGTTCTCATAGAAAAAGTTATTCATTTTGACGAGCTTATTTGATGGTTTCAATGATAACGGTACACTAACACACTGTAAGTATAAAATTCTCTTTTCTTTAAAATCCCTTGACCGTTAAAAAGCTGGATATTTTCGATTTTTAGCTTGGTTTTGCTATTAATTTTCGGAGCTGAAGAACCAAATCACGTTTTGAGCGGACGCGTAAAAATCCGGCCTTATTATGTTATGTATAACTTTGTATAATATATTGTTACGTGCTAGGGTTCGAGGATTCGAAGAAAAAGACCTGCTGACTCTCTTGAAGACTTTAATCACTAACACTAGCTCACACTAGGTCACTAGGTCCAAACACTAAGCACTAAGTCAAAACAC
Organism: Plebejus argus; assembly: GCA_905404155.3. Classification (NCBI taxonomy): domain Eukaryota; kingdom Metazoa; phylum Arthropoda; class Insecta; order Lepidoptera; family Lycaenidae; genus Plebejus; species Plebejus argus. The sequence continues at coordinate 3,260,251 of FR989945.1, forward strand.
TAAGCACTAAGTCCAAACACTAAGCACTAAGTCCAAACACAAAGCACTATGTCCAAACACTAAGCACTATCACTGGTTCACTCACTAAGTCACTTGTTTCTCACTTCGAAGTCGTCTTGATGATCGCTCATTCGAAACTGACTCCCGGCCCGTCTACCTGCGTATTTATATGGGCCGAGGCAAATAAAAGAAAGTTCGCGAACTTCCAAAAACAATTCCGGTTTGCATAAACACGTAAACAACCCGTGGGAAAATTCGAGCATGTACGCGTACCTGCCTGCGCGCAGGTAAGTGTAAACAAAACATACAACTAGCGGCATCTGGTATTGAATAGGGGATTTACGCTGTCTGTATATCCACGATAGTTTCGCCGGGTTGCCGCTAGATGACACTACGTGTCCGCATTCGTAACAATATTATTATGCATAATCAAAAACCAGTTTATTAATAGCGCGTACGTAGTGGAGGGACTGATTCTGATGTTAGTGCGCAGCTTAAGGGCCCGGGTTACCCTCGAAATTTTCATACATTCTTAATACCAAAATCATTTTCTCATGCGAAAATATTTAACATGTTTGAGTTATTTTTCAGCTTAAGATAGTAATTACCTAGGGTCCTGAACAAATTTTTTTTACAAAATATTTAAATACTAAAAAAAATTTTTTTGTGTTTAAATATTTTTTAGTAAATTTACTACTAAATATTTAAACACCAAAAAATAGACAGAAATACTAAAAATATATAAATAAATAGTAAATTTACTACAAAATATTTAAACTTTAAAAAATATTTTTTATTATTTAAATATTTTGTAGTAAATTTACTATTTATTTATATATTTTTTAGTGTTTTTGTCTATTTTTTGGTGTTTAAATATTTAGTAGTAAATTTACAAAAAAATATTTAAACACAAAAATTTTTTTTTTAGTATTTAAATATTTTGTAAAAAAAATTTGTTCAGGACCCTAGGTAATTACTATCTTAAGCTGAAAAATAACTCAAACATGTTAAATATTTTCGTATGAGAAAATGATTTTGGTATTAAGAATGTATGAAAATTTCGAGGGTAACCCGGGCCCTTAATAAAACCTGTGAAGCACAGCCCTATCGATGGATGAATAAATGTAATAAGGTAATAGCTTTACCGCCGGTAATTATTTAGCCGGCTATTGACCAATTGGCCGATTATAGGAACGGCCGGATCTCGCGGCTGTTAACGTCATTATCATTATAGTCATTTGGCTCTTTATCATTAGAATTATCGTTATTATGTATATAATTGATTATTAAATGTTCACACATGGTTTATGATAAGATGCAAATATTTGGTTCTTATCGGGAACAAATGGTATTCAATATAGCATGTGTTTTTGTTATCAAAATGGGTTGGTTTGATTCATGGCTAGAGCTAGAATTATCTGAAAAGCTAGAGTGCTGTTTTTGTTTAACAAAAAAAAAAATAATATACAGACGAACATATTATAACCTCCTCCTTTTTGGAAGTCGGTTAAAAATCGAGCTTCGCTCCTTTCTTTTTTTGACATTTCTTATTTCATGAGAGATGCGCCAACACAATGTCATGAATTGCCCATACCAAAATACATAAACTTTTAGCGCTGCTACTTTTACAGTGACCTCTATAATATATGGGACACATGCTGTATTTTACTCAAAAGTATTAAATTCATTAAATCACTTATTTATATAACATCCCATAGATTACTTAAACTTTCTCAAGAACATCTAAAAATAGACTCCGGTGATTATATACTGATGTAATTCCCGAAGGTTGTAATTGTATTATCGACTTAACTTGTCAACAAGACGGTGACTGTGAAGGGAATTAAACCTTAATTATAAATATCTGGACCCTCGTCAACACCAGAAGACGGCAAAGAGACAGATTGAAACTTAGAGTCACCGAAAGTAAACTGATGAAATGCCTCTTTGACTAATGAATTATTTATGTTTGTTCAAGGTTTTGCTTTTTCTGAGTTATAATAATTTTCCTAATGCACTCGACATACGGGGAGGTCTTTGACCAGCCGCGCTAGCATGAGCGTACAACGAGATATCTCACTCTTGAGTGTAGTAAGTTATATTGTAGATATCGACCCCCGCGTTCCATTTAGCGTTAAAAACGATCAAAACGCTCAAAATAGGAGGCATTTTGAGCGTTTTGATCGTTTATAACGCGGTGCTGTCGCTGCCATGTTTTCCATACTAAAAACTGAACCATTCATGTTTTGTTTTAATTAAAATTTATTTAATTTTCAGTTATAAATTATTATAAGTGTCAACTAAGAAATTGACTTTGGTTACTTGGTTCAGGACAGGGAAATTATATGGGGTAAGTCTCACTTTGACTGGATCATCAGGACGTCATTGCGTCGCATTAACGCTGCGTTAACGCAACGCTGACGCGACATACCGTTTCGACTGGAAAATGTCTCGGAATGGGTCATTTAAAAACCATTACGACTGCGTTGTAACAGCGCTACGTCGATACAACGCGCTCTATGGACTCAGAAATGTCTCGGAATGGGACATTTAAAAATGCATCTCGTCACATAATAATATGAACAGAGGGATTAGTGCGAGTTTTATTCGATCATACGCATCGAGCGCGTACACGCGAATTTATATGGGATCAAAGCAGTATCCACGTTAGCCAGTAGATGGCGCTGCTTTGATCCCATATAAATTCGCGTTTACGCGCTCGATGCGTATGATCGAATAAAACTCGCACTATCCCCTCTGACCTTAGTTTGCAAATACCGGTAGCCACATTTAGCGGAATGCAGCAGCCGTGTTAATTTCGAGAGAGCAGTTGCAGTCCGCTAATGTTTTGTGTAATATACCCCCTGGGGCTCTATGTAAATTGTGAATCAAAATTTTAGAGATAGCTTGGTTAGAGCTGTTTATAATGTCCGATACGATATGTAAAGAATGCCGATACGATATCGAATATAAATTGGTATTTCCATGAAATGCCAAACCAAGGTCCGTCGTTTGATGTTTTTTTGATGTATTTGATAATACTATTTTATTAACTGACTTCAAAAAAATTGAGGTTATCAATTCGACGCGTATGTACTATGTATGTATTAAGTATAATATTATCAGAACGGCCCAATTTCCGTATATATTATGTTAGTCTGTATCAACGTCTGGACCAATGTGCTAAGTTACAAAAGTGTATAATATAATTATGTATGTAGATAATTATGTAATATGTATAATGTATATATGTATGTTTTTATGTTTGTGTTCGCATATCTTTGGAACTACCATTCCGATTTTAATAATTCTTATTTTGTTGTACTTACTAGGTATTGTTCAACTTGGGGAATAGTGCAAGTTTCATCAAAATCGGTTCAGTAGTTTTGGAGATACGGAGTTTTTCAATTACGTACAATTTTGAAGTCGGTTTTAAATTTTTAAAATACATTTATTTCATATGAAACGGAAAATCTAACAAGAAGCGAAGCCTTATTTAAATTGAAATATCGTAATCGGAAGATGATAGGGCGTTTATGCGCTACACGGAATTTAACCGTCCGGCGTGCATAACTTTCACGTTTGCCATATCAAAACGTATCGGGACGCCGCGCCGCGCTGGATGGTAAAATTCCGTGTAGTGTACAAACTGGTACAAACGCCCACAGGCTGTGAGTGTGAAATGCGCAGAATAAAAAAAGCCTAGTTCATAATTTGTTGCTAGTTAAAAAAAATATTATTTTCAAAAATTCATACTAATATTATAAATGCGAAAGTCTGTCTGTCGGTCTGTCTGTCTGTCTGTCTGTCAGCTGTCTGTCTGTCTGTCTGTTACCTCTTCACGCTCAAACCGTTGAACCGTTTTTGCTGAAATTTGGCATGGAGATAGTTTGAGACCCGGAAAAGGACATAGGATACTTTTTATCCCGGAAAAATGTACGGTTCCCACGCGATAAACTAATTTTTGCGCAACGGAGTTGCGGGCGTCATCTAGTCGCTTATAATGGTAACTTCACAATAAACTTATAAAGTAACAAACCATAAGAGAAGACACAATAAACTTATAAAGTAACAAACCAGAAGAGAGACTTCACAATAAACTTATAAAGTAACAAACCATAAGAAAACAGACTTCTTACCAATACCAATGCGATTGGTATTGGTAAGAAGTCTGTTTATGATGAAATTACAGTAAATTCTCTGCGTTCCAGTTCCGACTCTAACTGAATTTCTTTAAATTCATTTTATCGGGACGTCATTAAACAGGTAACCTAGATCCGCTTTCTAAAGAATTTAAAGTTCTGATGGAATATTGTACCTGACATGGGAAAGTGTAACTTATTTTTAGCGTAGTTGTAATTCTGTTTTTTTTTTTGTTTTCAGGTAAGAAAATAACACGAGGCTGCTTGTTGAGGCATGATACGCGCAGAATACATAAATGGTATGATGTACTTAATTACATAATTGCAATCTGTGAGGAGTTGGGACTTGGGACGTTGTACGTCAACAATGACTATATAATATATTATAGTTATCAAATTAAAGCCAAAATACATGAAACTAACGACAAATTCGAAAATCGACTGTTTTTTTGGAGTCTTGAATAATCAAAATTTAAAACGAGTTCGGACTTTGTGAAGAATACACATTGTAGTTTTAGATATAATAGTGAGATAGTTCTGTCTATTGTGGTTGTTTTAGCATGCCGAGACTGCAATAAAACTGCAATGCTGTTGACCCCTAAAATGTCTACAGCCCAACTCCTTCTTTTTATAAGTTGGTTAAATGTCAACAGAAAACGATAAATTGAAAGTGTTGACTATGCTCTCACTTAATCCTTTTACGAGCTTTAAGCGATCGATGTTCAAAGGCTTCGTAATAAATGGTAATAACATTATGCCGATCTATTTATATTACTCTTGTTTTGTATTATTTATAGTGATGTTTAGTTTGAACATGATAAATACACTGTCTCCATACTAGTCCGCAATTAGGTGTACGCAAACATATAAGCGTGATTTCTAATAACTCTTAATTTACGTAGTAAATATTTAGTTATCTGTGCTTTAAGTAACAAAGCAGTAGATTTTTTATCATAGAGTGTGTGTTGCCAAATTCTAAAAGCCTGATCTAGACATGAACGTAGAAAAAAAATGGACGGAGTCTTATTATACACAGCACTGTGTCTTCAGAGTCGGCCAGGCTGACTTCATGTACACGGTCCGCACGCACACATTCTTACGCTAGTCCGGCCATTTGACAGGCGTAAGAATGTGTGCGTTCATGGATCTAGAATATCATGTACTAAAGGACGCCCGCAACTCATTTTCCCAAAAACTCGTTTATCGCGCAAGGGAACTTCCATTTTTCCGTAACTAAAACTATGCCATGTCCTTTTCCGTCACTTAAATTATCTCCATTATTCAAATTTCATCTAAATCAGTTCAGCAGCTTAAAAGGTTAGCACTTAGCAGACACATTTTACATTTAGAGCCTGTTTCACCGCTTTCTGATAAAGTGCCGAATAAGCTATTCACAACTTTTTGACAGATTCTCCATACTTCATCTGTCAAGTTATGTGGTGGATAGCCTATTTGGCACTTATCAGGAAGTGGTGAAACAGTCCCTTAGAATAATAATTGTATGTTGCACCTCTTTAACTTGAACAGACCCACCAACCTAAAGTTCAATATTGACATTTCCGTCTCCGCGTTAAAAATAATTTCAGTTTTGACTGGCGCGGCGTTGAATTCGTGATTTCCAATTTAATTTGAAATCTGTTCGCTTTGAGAGTTCGCGGTGTGTGCTGGCGGAAACGTGGCTACGAGCGTTGTCGCGACAGCGTCGAACGCAGCAATTTGCATTCAGTGCTCAACAAGTTTTAAAGTCATCGTGGCATTATTTAACTAGGTACATAATTTAAATATAATTAATTGTTAGCAAGTTGATTCGTGGCACAATTCCGAATCGTATGGAAGTTTTTAATTGCGGAAATATTAGCGAAAACTGAAAATCTATGAACCAGATTTTGGTCGGTTCGAGCATACATCTTGTTTGGTTAGAAGTTTTTCTTTTGGGGTTTTCACTAAACTTTCGTACTAAATACTCGTACAACGCACTCTACGCTCATATATTTAGGTGCATGTATAGTAATATTATATCGTCAAATATTATGGCATATGAAACGTAAGTCGTGTTTATGTTACACGACTTATGCATCAGTATGGGCAAACGCGAAAATTAAGTTATTTTGACATTTCCGTAATTAATGTGATATCGGTATTGTGATTCTTAATTTGGGATGCTTATCTCGAGCTCTTGTTAGTCGCAGCCGCAGTCGCCGTCGTCGCTGAACTTAGTGGCCGCACAGTAATGAAACGGTTGTGGGGGCGGGTCCGAACTCCGAGCACCATGTAATATTAATGTGACCGAGTATTACCTTTGACCAGTGACTGTCCCTAGTAGGTGTGTGACTAGTGATTAGTACTTTTATGTGTTAATTACTGTTGTCTGTTACTATAATATTATATACAATTATATCCTTCCAGCAGGGACGCTCTCAAAGAGCGAAATAGTATTCTAATATACCTCACAAAAATTTCAAACGACTGACTTTTGGAGGCCCGACCAAAAGTTTTTGGAGGTTAGACTCATCATCAATCAGAAGGTATCTACTTCTTTGGTGTGTTATTTTATGAGAATGTCATTTAGTACCCACATTGAATCAAAACTATATCGAAGATGAACTGTATACTTTTTTGTAAACGATGAAAAATAGCAGTAAACACGCAAAATCACCACAAAAACAAGGTAAGTATTCGTTCAACTTGTCGTAAAACTGTTAAAGTATTCTAATTTGATAAAACTTCGCGACAACCCGTCAGGTACGACAACACGGCGGTATTTTTAGCGACAAATTTTGGGAATACGCGACAAAAGTACTTTGAACAAAATATAAAATACTTCCTACGAATCCTACTGCCATAGGGATAGATATTTTGACATAGAAAGTAGCCTATGTGCTAACGATGTGAAGGAATATTCGCAATAATCAAAAAAATTAAGGGACAAAAGTCCTTTTTAGTTGGTTAAAAAGCAAACAGATTAAAAAGATTAGTGGGAGTTTCATTTACCTCAAGGGACGACTATGTAGGCGCGCGGTTCTACAAGTACCTATGTCCTATTTACAATTGTTTTATATCCCGGTACTTCACCGATTAATTTCCATAGAAACGAGAGGTTTTGAGCTCAGTAAATGAAACAAAAACACAATTTAAATTATACTGACTGTGTAGAATATTGAAAAATTGGTTAAGGTCCATTTAATTTTGAGTGAAATTTTAACAAAAACAGTTTTGTATGTCTGTATTTTCTTACGTCTTTACGCAAATGGCTGAACCAATTTGGTGAAATTTGATTTGGAGATACTACGAAATACGGGAAAGGACATAGGATAGTTTTATTGCTAAATAATGTGCGATTTCCGCTCGAAACGCGAATTTCGACGCAACGGAGTTGCAGTCGTCATGTAGTAAAAATTACCGTGCCTTCAAGTGTTTTTGTCACAATTATTATTATTGGTAACAGTCGGCAACAGTCTAACAAAATTAATTTAAGTAATTTAGCTTAGGCGTAGTAGTCACCATTACTATTAACGTTTATTCCCGTGGTGTCAGTTCTTAGACTTTCGCTCAATGCAACTTTGTACCGTCTCCCGTTTTTTATGGGGAGGGGATCTGGAATTCTTTCTACTCCTATTTTCTTCTGATTAATTTCGTTGCGGGTCCCAAGACAGCTTTAACATGTCCCTCGGGCTCCCTGAGATCATATCAAAGGGTTTTCGTGGTTGGATACCGCTGTCGATCCTGGCGACACAGGAGATACAGTAGTGGTAATGAGTGGTGGGCCAAAGCCCGTTTTAAAAAAAATTAGTAAAAATATAAGCAACAGAAGTTGCGCAGGCTTCTTGCGCTATAAATAAGTTCAATTTTGAACCACTATATAACTAGCTGTATAGCTCGATATAAGTTGACCCTAATGCTACAGTTTGTCATTAGACCAGCGATTACAATTGCGCGAGCCCGAGACACCACGCACCATTGAACATTGCGTTATAGCTGATTGTCTAAACGCAATATACATCATACACTGTAATAATGAGGCTATTATCATCATCATTATAATCATCATCATTTGATAAGTTGTGGCCTACTAGCGCCACAATGCTGCATCGCGCTATCGAAGTTTTCTAAGTGCGTCGGTATACGACAGTCGACAGCTGAAATCAATCAAGTGGGCTAAATATGACCGGGCACCCGGCACCGTCGCTCGGTCGGAAGATCTTCCTTTTTGGCCACCATCCATATCCTCACGAAGTTGTTAATTAATGTACTTCCTAGTCTAGTCCAGGCTCAGATAGATAGTCCACACACATAGGTAGTACATTAAAATAAATGCAATTTTTTTACGAAAATCTGCATTTCTTTTAAAAATAAATATTGCTACATTTTCTTTAATACACGGGGGGTGGCGCACTCAAGGCATTCAATGATAAGGTAGGTAATATCGAAGACGTTGATTCATAGGCAGTTGACGGACCTACGGTAAGCCATCTTCTGTCGGCTGGGTTTGACAAAACCCGACCAAAATGCCTAGGTCCGCCTTCTTCCTATGAATTAACTGCAGAAGTTGATTCATAGAATTTCTAATAGTACATAGCTTTCATTTAATGAAGGCTTGGACCGAAATATAAAACCTTTTCATTCAATTTAAGTTATCATTAAATCTTTCTGAATGCGGCCGATAGACATACAACAATCGATCTTATACATAGGCAGTAAATCGACCACCACGAAGGTCCAAATGGAGACGAATGGACGTTGAAAATCGCCCAGTCAGGAAGCAGGCTTCATACTTTTCTGAAACAAACAAAAGCGAACCTTAAACTTCGTACAAACAGTTCAAATTTCTTCGACCGATAACCTAAAGTTTTACGTCAAAGTGTCATGGGAATTTAAGCTCTATCGTCGGAGTTGAAGATTTAGAATCGTCTGATAGTAAGTTATGGAGCTAATGTGATCAAGACTGGCTGACAAATAACCCCTTCGGGCTGAGGTATGGGCTGTGGTGGTGGTCATTTTAGATGTCATTTGTCCCTGTACCCTGTATCGAACGTGCCAATACGTACCTTGCTGAGTATAGCTGAGGCGCAGCTGATACATCTATTTTTTAACCGACTTAAAATAGGAGATTATTAATTCGACCCGTTTGTAATATTAAGTTTAATCAAAATCGGTTCAGTTACTTTGATATATGGGAAAGGACATAAACTTAGTTTCATTCCAGAATAAATTACAGTTCCGCGTGATAAAGAAATCGAGCAATATCAAAATATTATGTAAAATAAAACATTAAAAAGTTTAGCAGAATAAAACTTAACTGAAGACTAAGCACTCTAATTCAGCTGCTAAGAAAGCCAAGTAGAGCGCTAAATATAGCGCGGGTCAAGGGGTTTCTGATACGTACGGTCATTGAAATACAACTATTTAGCTCGTACGGTCAGCGAAATACAACTATTTAGCTCAGCTCGTATGTAAAGTCTAGTTTAATACGTACGGTCAGTAAATAGAGCTATTTAGTTAAACTCTTTGTTTAATGCGTACGGTTAGCGAAGCAAAACTGTAGGTCTACCAGAACCTGATGGCAATTTTTGACAGCAGATCGTTGGATAAATTTTTATATTTGCATTTAACACACAGAATCAGCAGCTATAAGAAGAAAAAAGGATGAAAATGTTTTATTCCAATTACCCCGGTATTGCTAGAGTCAATTCATTTTCTCTGCACTTTTTGCTATCAGATTCTGGTAGACCTATATTTAGCTGAATTCTTATGTAATGTCTAGTTTATGAGGGTTGTAGTAAGACCTGCCAAGTACGTGTCAGTTTTGAAGAGGGTTATTTTAGAACGAAATTCTAGTGTTAGTATATTTTTAAACCTAATAAATAATAAACAAGTAAGAAAGATGAGAACTAGGTACCTCCATCCTTCTTACTTTACAACGCTGACATTAAACAAAATTTAGACCAGTTAAAAGTTAGACCAGATAGTATTGCACTGTGCACAATAAAAATTTCCAGTGAAATTGCCAAAAAAAATGCAGTTTTTCATTAACCTCAAAAGACCTATATTTGCCGGCTGTACTGTCCCGAATAATCCAATATTTCAATAAGTGCTTGAAATTTTGTAATTTCCATTTGGCTGAGGGCTGGGAGTGGGTAAAATGTGCCAAGTTCGGGTTAAGAGGAGATTAGTCCCAGACGCGTAGACGCTAAACTATAATGTTTCATAACTTTTGCCTGCGTATCCGCCTACGTAAAAATATCGCATCTTGATAGAAAATCGCACACAGGCTACATTTTATTGTGAAGCACATAATATCATTATGAGCCTCATGATAAAATGTAGCCTGTTTATTACTAGAAATTCAGTAAGAACAAATTACAAATATTCCAAAACCAAGCTCCCTCAAGGGCTCAACATTCTCCCAAATAAATCCAAAAAAATCTTGTTAAAAGTTGACCGCTACTTCGTTGAACTGTACCTATTATTATTTTTTCAGGAATACAATCAACCATAATTATTATTCTAGGATTTTAAAAAACATTTCGACGGTTTAAGCGTGACGATGAAGAATCAGTTCAGACGTTCGCGTTACAAACAGACATACTTCCGCATTTTTAATCTCTACCAATAATAATAATTATTGTCCCCAACACCTACAAAATATATTCCTCGTTTATATTATGGTGATCGCGTATTGACCGAGGCGCGAGGGGCGAGGCGCGGGCCGCACTGCAGCATTGCGGGCCCGCCCACACAGATTGGGAACCTTTGTTCGCCAGGAGACACTGTCATACAGTTTGGGAACTGTACTACGGCATAACAGTCGTATTAATTGATAGCTTATAGGCTTACTGCTCAATTTAGAAGGCAAAACAATGGAAACCTCTGTTATCAAATGGAAAATGTCCTACAGCTTAGAAACTATTAAGGAAAACAAGGCAATAGCTTAGGTGGATAATAATTGATAAATTTGTAGGTCTCATGCTACATTTTTACTGATTTCAGTTGTGCTGCGGGCAGGCCCACCAGATTTTTGTTCGGAAATTGCCCGTTTGGAAACTATTGAGGAAGGCATAGCAGTATTATAATCTACATAATCTATACAGTATTATAATCAATTATTATAATAATTATCTTGTTATATTATTTCAAGATTATTACAATAATTTATATACATGGTAACAAACAGTTAATCGCGTATATGACGCAGTTTTGGATTTTTTTTGTGCCATCGATGCCTTCTGTGGTGAAATCTGTGATTAAATTATTAATACTTGGGTAGGGACGTAAGTAGGTACCAAAAAAATCAATTTTCAATTTTCATACTATATGAAAACTGTCATGAGCTGCAAATATTATAAACAAAGCTTTCCTCGCTTATAAAACCCTTTGTATTCGAAAACTGTGAAAAATTATTGTTTTAACTTTAAAGAGTAAAATATTGACTTTTAATTACTTCCAAAATTAAATCTTATCAATTATTATTATCAGTGAAATCACATACGAAAAAAAATACCTTATTATTTATATACAACGTATACATAAATTACAAGATATTTTTACAATGTGTTGTAAAATATTCATGCAGTTATAAATTTTCATATCGCGTAAACCCACGCATAAAGTAGGCAATAAAAGTACGTACGCACTAAAGAAAAAATATCCTCAGCTTTAAATGTTTTTTTTTTTATATTATCTCCACAAACTACTTACGAAGTAATGATAATTTTTTCGGAGCATTTCTTGCGGTCTATAAATTCAAGAACAGAGTCCTAGCCAACACGTTTTCTTTAACGCTCTCTCTAACTCTTCATAGAATCGCCGACCAAAAATGCATGGAATTTACATAAGCGTCCGATAATAATATTATGAAGTCGATATTTGTCTCATAGCATGTTAATTTTGATCGCCGATTCTATAAAGAAGCGATAAATGAAACGTTTGATTAGGGTATGACAAGAAGATAATTAGGTAATTAATAAGTCATCGTTCATTCAAAGTTTTAATTCAGTCATTCAGTTATATCGAGCTAACAGTCGAAATTGGAGACTTCTTCTCCGTTAAAAGTATACCACGTCCTCACAGAAAACCGGCGTGAAACAGCGCTTGCGGTACGACGTCGCGTCGTAGAAACTCACGATGCGCTCCTGTGTCAGTGCCACAGTTGTTATTCAAAATTCAAAGATGACGAACGCTATTGAGGTCGATCATTTAATAACGCTAGTCGAGCAGCGTCCCGTACTATCCCGGAGCAGGACGCGCGTCTAGTGCGGTCCATATCTCGAAATTAACTGCGACAATTCACCCTGCATTGTATCGGCGGTGTCGTGCCGTGTATCGTGGCACGTTACGATGTCGCGACGTAGTTTTTTACGATTCTCGTCGAAGATTCCCACGACGCGACGTGGCAGCGTAAAACGAAGCCGCATCGTGGTACGACACTACGTCGTATCGTGTTTATGTATTCCGGCCCTTGTACAATTGAAACATATCTTGCGTTATGGCGTCTCTATAGTTGTTCGCTCCACGAAACAATCGCCCGGGTAATGGCCCTCGATAAATATTTCGAGGCCCTATTCTGAGACTCCTTGGCGAGGCTACAGCGATATCGTATTAAACCGGCGAGGCGGAGATTTAGAAAATGGGAAACTAAAGTACCTAGATGTTTTGAAATAAAAAGAATAGTAGCTTCGCTATTTTAATCTGCTATTATTTATACTGCCTTTGTTAAGCAAGAACGTTATTGTAGGTCTGAAATAAAATTTCTTTGCATTAATGACTTTCTTTGCGATAAACAACCTAAGTTAAGTCCTGTGAGAATGAAAATTAATGTTTTAACAGGCACTAAAACGTTTAAATTTTCTTAAGGAGCCATAAAATGTTTAACACTTTTTTAGCGAAACGAAACTCCTCACATTAAACATTTTCTGAAGGTATATAAAGTCGTTAAGTTTAATAAATTACCTCGCAGCCTCATTCCCGCCGTGAAATATAATAAGTATTCATTTAATAACAAGCATGCCCCATTTCTTAGTCGGATTCTTATTTAAACGGTAAAGAAAAAGCGAGAAAAATCTGTGTACCTGATTGTGTATCTGAAAACTTTAAAGTCTCTTATCTGATAAAAACGTTTACGCGTATAGTTCTCTGCCTCGATTGGTTCGCTGTTTGTCACATGTGTGATGTGACATATGATCACTGATCTCTATACAAGTACGCTGGATTGCTGATAGCCTTTGAAATGACAGCTATTTTTTGTGCCTATTTGAAGCGGAATCAGCACCCCTATTATTCGGGTAGAGAACTAAATCTGACGTAAAAATGACATTTGAAAGCCGCCATATTGGCGCTGATAGCAGTAGTGAAAGTATTTGGAACTAATACTAGTGATGACAACTGTTGTTATTGGTTGTGGTTACGTCAAATTTAGTTCTATACCCGAATAATGGGGGCGCTGATTCCGCTTCAAATAGGCACAAAAAGCAGGCCTGTATCAGTGCTATACTGTGGTATCAGCAATCCAGCGTACTTGTATAATAGACATCAGTGCATATGATATATCTAATATGATAAATACAAGCACACTTTGGTCGCTTGTATAGTTATTCGCTATGCAAACATTTTCAACGTGATGACGCCCGTAACTCCGTTGCGCTAAGTTTCGTTTTCCGGGTTAAAAACTATCCTATGGCCTTTTCCGGGACTCAAAGTATCTCCATACCTTTCAGCAAAATCGGTTCAGCGGTTTGAGCGTGAAGAGGTAACAGACAGACAGAAACACTTTCGCATTTATAACACTAAGGGCCTGTTTCACCACTTCCTGATAAGTGCCGAATAGGCTATCCACCAATTAATTTGACAGATCAAGTATGGAGAATCTGTCAAAAAAGCTGTGAATAGCTTATTCAGCACTTTATCAGAAAGTGGTGAAACAGGCTCTTAGGGGCCTATATTATACTATATAGGCTATCCACAACTTTTTTGACAAATTCTCCATATTATGTACTTCATCTGTCAAATTAAGTGGCTATTCGGTACTTATTAGTATATATTAGTATTGATAGTTACATCTAAGATTCCAGAATAGGTATGTACGGGACAAATGGTTTCGTTCAGTGACACAGTCCCACCTGGTCCGGACTCCAATGATTAGTGGTGGATGTCGTTTGTCACGCTAATTGATTGTATTATTTATTGTACAGGTTAACAGGTAATTCGGTATACTATACAAGATGTTAGTGTAAACACCGTTATCCTTGAAACCATCAAATGAGCCCGTCAAAATGAACAACTTTTTCTATAAGAACAATGCTGGGAACTCAAAAAAATCCGTCTTTATACCCATACAAATTACCGATCCGGGCATCCGTATCGGTTCAGCGGTTTCGGCGTGAAGAGGTAACAGACAGACAGACTAACGGACAAACAGACACACTTTCGGATTTATAATACTAGTATGAATCCATATGGATAGGAGAAATGGTCTTTGTTTGTACTGAATAGACTTAAAAACTGGTGCAATGATTTTGATTAATTTGTTAGATATTATAGCCGATTTACATTATTCTAATCCATCTGGATTACTATTGGAATAATCTAAACCTGGAAACTAGAAAGCACTGGAATGAAAAGGTGAATGCCCAAAAAAAACCCGTAGTCGATTAAAATAATTTATATACAGCAAAGTAGACCATAAGTAGTAGATTGTAAATATATAATTCATTTTATTCAAAACCATAACCGAAACAGATAATTTATATATATCCGTCTCTATCCGCAGCTCTATCACTGTCGGCGTGGATTGCAAGATTTATCGTTTTATTATTTATGGATTAGACAGTGATGGCTTCTGGACGAGGAATACTGTTTACGGAATTGAGGTCTTAACGCTTGGACAACTTTATGTACTTAACTAGCTTTGACCGGAATGAAATAGTATTCGTACTATACAAACTTTAATTAAACTTCCTGTTGAAAATACGTTATTTTTAATTTGAAATTACTTTAGTCTTTAACACTCAGTTTACGTTGCTTTCCATACAATTAAAAAAATTGGTTTTATTCATTCAGATCCAGATATTAATCTACAAGGTTATAATTACGTATTTTATATTCGGTTTTTTTTAAAATAAATGCTTTCATCAAGATCAAAAACTAAGACTAACTAACTTAGAGTAAGTTTTATATTCGTTCGACTATTTCCACAAGCAGGACGGAATCAAAACGTCGCGATTGGGATCTGCAGTGAAATATACGTTTCAGCGAGTAAGATATATTACTCCTTTTACATTTAAATGGGACCGTATCTGTTCGACTGGTATGTTCCAGGGGGTAAGGGAAATATTGCATTTTTATTCACCAAGAAAAAGGGGTTTAAACATTTTAATAATGGTGTTATACTAAATGCCAAAACACCGAATGGAGTTATAAAACTTAGTATTATGTACTGTTGAAATGTGAATAAATTTTGGTGCCTCGTTATTTTGATAACAGTATGTACCTACTTTTTACCTGTATAATAATATTATAGACGTGTAAATAATATTATTTTAATATTAAGGGGGTAAGTGTAAGCTTACATTTATTTTAATTTGATATTTACGTTATAATAGGTTATAATACCTAAGTTATTCTTTTGTTTGTACAACTTTCCAATCTAGTATTATCTGGTTTTATCTGGGTATTAGCGGGAATTTATACGATCTGTATCGAACGGTCACGACTCGTGATAGAATATGTTCCACAAAGAACAATACAGACTTTTAACCAGCTAAGACGCAACACGGTTTTTATCGAGTATAGGCTACGAACAATAAAGTTGTTATTATTTTATCTGTCGTATTTATTATTTAATAATTAACTTGATCCATGTCGGCCAAAATAATGATGTTTGTTTTTTTTTTTTGTTGTTTTGTTCAATTGTTCAGTAAACTTAATCTTCTGCCGAAGCTCAATGGCTAGCCTAAGATTCTGTTTCTTGAAAACAAACTGGGAAATTGCTTCGACCATCTCGGTCGGATGCTAATTTTATTTATTTCATAAAATCTAAACAAATAGCATATAGGCTACAATTTTACCCCTAGCTTCGCATGTTGCCAGCTCAAAAAAATCAGTCTCATACAAAACATATCCTAATAACATAATTATTATACGGCTTAAACCTTTTGTATACCTCTTAGGGTATCTTAAACCTGGCAAACACTGACAATACTTATATTGTGTCAGTGTATATCTAAAACCACTAGACAAACTACCTAGGTCTCCTCCTAATTAAGCCGTCCAATTGTCTAAAAGTCAAAGAACATAAAATATGAACAGTCACAGAGCGGTTTAATTAGAGACGTATTACTTTGAAATATTAAAACGCGGTACAAAGCTGCGACCCGTGCCAGTTGTGACAGGGCTGGCCCGATGAGGTGTGTGCAAAAATTTTATATAATGCCGCTGTGTGTAATACACATACATAAATAAATGACGCCCGCAACTCCATTGCGCCGAAATTTGTTTATCGAATGGGAACCGTACCTTTTTGCGGAATAGAAACTATATTATCTTATGTCGTTTTCCCGGGTCTTCATACTAGGAGTGATGGCGCGTTTTCATTAGTCGTTAACTCGTAGGGTACACATATCAGCATACGGGGAGTCCCTGCAGCCGAGATGGCTAATGGCATATTTTCATTGGTCGTGGCATGCGTTTCAGAAATCTCCCGCACCCCGCATGCGGACACTAGAAGTATTTTGTTTGAACTTTAGATTGCGTAATGCAGGCGATCATGGTTTTCCAACTTGATTTAGAAACCGCGATGAACACACAAAGCAGACTGTTATAATAAAAATATAAACAACAAAAAAGCTGACAAAACTACGCTGAGAACTGTCAAACTGATAAAGATGGCGGCAAAATATGACAGATATTTTGGCGCGCAAGACACCCCTGTGAGTTATGGCGGGAAGAAAGTTGCATGCGCGGAGAGTGGAGACTCATTTACCTAGACTATTCTACGAATAAAGTATTATTGTATGCTTCGCTGTGATGTTAAGTAGGTACTGTCTGGATTCATAATCTAAATTTTATGTTCTTAATATTTTATTATGAACGAGAAACCATTGAATATAGGTAACATACACAATCTGTAAAATTTTGGAGTCGTCATTATGATTTTGTCCCTAGAATTATTAAAACTAGTATAGCCCGCTTAATTTAGGCAACTCAGCATGACGCAACTCAGCAAAAAACCCTTCCGATTTTTTGCTGAGTTGCGTCATGCTGAGTTGCGTCAATCATCGGTTTGATTTTTAGTATGTTTAGATTGGTCGTTATTGGTAGATCACGATCAAACGGCGGCAAACGGTGTTGGCAACCACTTTGATTAGTGCGAGTACAAGTCATTAGTAAAAGTGATTAATAGTGATTAGGAATTCTCCTATTGTACTCCTATTGTACTGTACCCTGATTAGTGCAAGTCCTTTATATCCATAAAGGACTTGCACTAATCAGTCGCTGTCCACACGTACTTTTTCCTGATTACTAATCACCTGCACTGATTCACTTGTACTCGCACTAATCAAAGTGAATACAGGCCATTATGCGCCGGTTTTATCCGCCTTAAAGTTTTGCGAAATCTTTAGTTGCCTAGGCAAAACATAATGAAAGCACTTTATTAAACGGCGGTCCCTGAACGACGTTTAATTGAAATATAATGTGACTTCGAGGCCTGGAGTCTCCCAGGGGAAGAATTATCCATTTTCGTATCATCGCCTCCGTTTCTGATGTTTTCCGATCCAATGTACAAATTTTTCCTTTTCGACTGTACCCTGAATATTGTATGAATGTTGAAATAACGAGGGTCCAAATGTTGTTTGTTACGAAACTTGTTTCACAGCTGGTTTTGTCAACAAAACGGACGAATAATAGTTATCGAATGGACTTTCGAAGCTGTATTTTTGAATGAGTTCGACTTAAAGTTATTCGAGACCATTTTATTTCATGGTATTAGCATTATGAATAAGCTGGAGTGAAATTTTAAGATTCCCCCGTGTTTATGAAATTTGGTGCAACAACATTGCGAGCGTCATCTAGTACTAGAGTGCATCTGACCCTAACTTGACTACATTCTTAAACATAGATCTCAAAATCTGTAAGGTCTAGAAAGCTGATTTTTTTACACAAGTAACTTCAGTTCATGAAGATTAAATGCTCAAGACGAAAACACGATTACTGAAAAAATGCTCGATAGTTTCTTTTTTACAAAAAACCTTGTTTTAGACACATTTTTGCTTGGATCGTCGAAGTTTGCTGTCTTTTCTTTAATATTTTTTAATATCTAAAAAGGCATTGATAAAACCTAAATTTGCTCAAAACACTTTTTTCATAATCATTATAGTTCGTGTTTTATTCAAGTAAAACTAACTTGGCGATGATTCCGCGTCGTCCTTTTTCACCTGGCATATGAAAGACGTGCGTGAGTGTGAAGAGAGAAGGACTATGTTTTATTTTTAGGGTCAGTATCCCTCTTAATAGCAGAAACAATGTAGTTCTACTGCTAATAACCGTATACAAAGTTTTAAAATGAAAACATTTTACACCGTCACGAACACGTAGCTAGTGCTAAGTGCTGATTGCATGCTAACACAGATGTTATATTCGGGCCACTTGCTATCCTGAATCGCGCCAGCGCTGAAAGAAATATGGAGCAGCGTGCAATAAACTTAGCCATAGAAGTTTGAAGTAGTAGAGGCGCCGGGGTAAACGACCTTCAATCTTTTAGTCTTTGTAAATGTTATCGGTATCCGCCCATATAGAGGTCCGATGATAGAATAGAAATAGAAAAATATATACATTGAGTTAAAAAAATGCTAACAACAGAACTTAAATAAATTACAAAATTAGGTTTAAAAATTTTTATATCATTTTATTTTCGTTGCACTATAATTATTACAATCTGTATATATTTTTCTCATACAAAAATAAGTCACTGATTTAAATAATAATTATTATTATTATGGGGCGTAAGCGGGCACTCATAACCAGTGATTTTAAGGCCGGTATAAATAGTCAGTACTCAAGATGCATCTCGGTCTCAAGACGCGGTTCGGCTCTGTGATTGGTCCAAATTTTGACAGCCAACCAATCATAGAGCCTGAACCGTGTCTTGAGACCGAGATACATCTTGAGTGCTGACTATTTATACCGGCCTAAGTGTTCCTCAAACTCAGATTTCTCAAATCCCTAAATTCTCCAGTGATTTTAAAACGTTGGATCTTGGATCCGGTACAAACGTATAACAATAAAAGCGTATCTGTTTTATTTCCTGTGCCAGTTGTATTTTACTGTTAATGGAATTTTTACTGCTATCCTTGCGTAACGTAGCGTAAAGGGATAAAAAATAAGTATTATATTTGATATAAAGGTATACAATGTAAGTATTATTAACTTTTAACTTACCCAACATTAAGTTATTATTAGTAACTCGGCTTTAGTATAATTGAATTAGATTTTTAGAAAAAGAAAACTAAGTTTATGTTTGATAGCCTGCAAGTTTCTTACGCCGGTTCTTCTCGCCGGGTTAGTTCCCGAACTGGTGGTAGGCAACGTAGACTTCTGACGTTCAGAAAGTGTATCCATGATACCTATTCTGAATAAAAAGATATTTCATTTCATTTCATTAATAATAATTTGTGCAAGGAAAAAACTTTAAAGCCTTGGCATATTGTAGCGTTAAATTAAAAAGGCATGTCATCCATTTCATCATAGATATCAGAAACAAACCTCTGTGTAATGTGTATTCCATTTAGTTTTTTCGTCTACTTGTCAGTTGTCAGTTAATAATATACTTATTTACCGTGTATCTGATACTTAATCATTTATTTTGTCTTGTATCTTGTTTAACTTCATTTTCACTTTTAGCAAATGTGTACGCGACCACGCGATTTAGAATAACCATACACGGTTATTACATTTTAATGGGCAAAGCACAAGTATCCAGACGTCTTCCAGCCGCGTCATCTGGCAACACAAGAATGACGCTAGCAACACCGGAGCTTCCCGACATATTCACTTTTTTCCCGTCCTAGGCCTAGGACGCAACAACCCATATTTTAAAACGTAATAATTTATTTTTATTTTACATTATACCATAATATACAGTCCATAAGTTGAGTGATAAGTTCAAGTTATTAACACGAACAAAATGTCTCTACATAAGCTAAAAGTGAAAATGAGGGAGATAATAGCTACTTCCTGTTCTATGCCACACCAGCGCGGCGTTCTAATCTCCCACAGTCTTGAGAGTTTTCGATCATATCGCCTGTGCTATTGCAAGCTTAAAATAACTTAACCGTCCCAAAAAAAAGTACAACGCCACTTAAGAATTTTTGATTTCAAAAACATACTGGCGTAGACACTGACTGGGTAATAAGTCAGGTCTACAAATTCCTCGATCTGTGGTCGTCGCTATAAAACTACAATAAGGATCATACAACGATGTATTAAAGTCGGCCATGTTGTGCGATATCTCGCCCGAGAATCGGGTCGCCTTGGCCGAGTGGGACGAGTGAGACTAGTGGGACGAGTCACTCATCCTACTAGTCTCACTGAAGACTAGTGGGACGAGTGGGCCGAGTGGGACGACTTGGCTGAGTGTTGTTTAGACTGAAGTAGCTGACGAGCGCTTTTCGAAGCGCTTATACGCTTACAGCTTACGTGAATGTCTATAGCATTTAATCGAATCTGTCAAAAAAAGTACGTGAAGTAAAGTAAAGTGCGTGAGCGGGGAACCTAAGCGATTTCTACTGGAACTTATTCAGGGTGATTAGGGACAAAACATACCAAAAGTCCTGACTGGGGGGCTGGTGACAATGGTCTCATTTTTGGTTCTTCGTCAATAACTAAAAAACTATGCGTTGTAGCAAAAAATTTTCTGTGATGAACTTAAAGCTTATTAAATTCTCTATAATTTAGATTCTATACAGTTTTTCCAAATTCTCATCCGTTTCCGAACTACACGCTCAGGAAAAGTGAAAATTAAAAAAAAGCTTTATTTTTAAATATTTCTTTCTATTTGCCACTTTATGACAGACTCAGACACCGACACAGTCTGTGATAAAGTGGCATTTTAATTGAATTTTTGTCGGTCGCGATTGGCCGCGGTAAAGATCGGAACGGCATCTTTAGTTTATGTCCACACTCCACAGTTTGTCTATACTTTCGCATTTCTACTGGTGGCCATGCTAGGACAGGTGGTCGAAAAGTAAGGGTATCGGCGTATCTATTTTATTATGATAAAATACCCATTTACCTAATATCCTACCTAACTAATTTTGCGTAGACTAAATAATCAAAACATCTGAAATGAATATAATAATACCGGATTACCGGTAAATCAATAAAATTAACTGAAGAAGTTTCTGTAAAAGATAGTAAGAAACTAAAGTTATTAAATTAGTGAAAATTTTCCACCATTTAAAAATGTTGCCAACTTGAAAATTATTTTAGTGGAATTCTGTGTCGGGACTCGGGAGTCGGGAATGTAAGTTTGAAACTCCAAGCTCGCAAATCCGAAGGCAATGAAAAAATAAGTTGGGACTTGGTTAGAAATTCGCGTTCATTTTAATTTTTAAGCATATTTCACCCTAAACGATAATTTGAAACGTATATATGTAGAGTTTGCGGATTAGTTTTTTTTTAATAAACGTGTTTTTTTTAAACTGAAACATTGCAGGATGAAAATGTGGGTATTAAAGTTAAAACACAGTAAGGAAATATTATAAATTCGAAGTGTAGTATAAGTTATAACATTTGTAGTATGTGTATAATATATTTTTAACCCCCGACCAAAAAGAGGGGTGTTATAAGTTTGACGTGTCTGTCTGTCTGTCTGTCTGTCTGTCTGTCTGTCTGTCTGTCTGTCTGTCTGTCTGTGGCATCGTAGCATCCAAACGGGTGGACCGATTTTGATCTAGTTTTTTTTGTTTGAAAGCTGACATGACGGTGAGTGTTCTTAGCTATAGTTCATCATCATCAGCCTGCTCATTGCTGAAATATCACGGTATATCTGGTTTGTGATAGGACGATTAGCAACTTGCAGTCGTTTGATGGGTTTTATATTTTGCATCCTGGTTCGAGACACTTATGAATATATACACATTATTGGAAAGTTGACCTGGTGGTGCAGCATCACCTGGTAATCAATAGGATACCCAACTCCTCACCAACTTAGAGCAGAGGTTTCGTGTTTGGGCTCATTTTAATTGCGACAACCAGTAAGACGTAGATAAACAGTAAATATTTGCATGCTGCTGCTGCAGCATCACCTGGATTCTATAGGAGCCAAGCTCCGTATGAACCTAAAGTGGAGGTTTCATGTTTGGGCTCATATTGATGGCCTCATCCAAGAGGACATATTTTATAGATGGTATTCATTGGGATATGATCCAGTTGATAGGAATTATTCTGCACAAGTTTAAAAAGCATAAAATAAAATTAAATTAAGAAATTTAAAAAAACCCCCGCCAATAAACTTTAAAAAGTAATGAAATAACATTTCCTGACTTTAAGTTTAAATCATTCCTAAGAGTAAAGTAATATTTTAGTCCATAATTGTTGTCAAGGTGTGTCGGGGGACCGCTAATGTAGATGTTTGATTTCACATAACAATATAAATTAAGGGTCTGTTCTCAGCGACCCGAATCGAGAGAATCAGTGACTATTATGGCGATACAAAATGCAAAAGTCGCTGTTGTGGTAGTTTACTTAGCGGTCCCCCGACACACCTTGACAACAATTATGGACTAAAATATTACTTTACTCTTAGGAATGATTTAAACTTAAAGTCAGGAAATGTTATTTCATTACTTTTTAAAGTTTATTGGCGGGGGTTTTTTTAAATTTCTTAATTTAATTTTATTTTTAAAAGAGCAGTAGAGAACTTATTTTTTAATTATTGTTTTAAATATACATCGAAGTAGAAAATTATATTAATTATAAACGTAATTTGTACAATAGAGAGTAATTTATACAAAGAGCAGTAGAGATATTTTTACGAGCATAACTTTTGTAGTTGGTTTAGTTTTTTTTACGTACTTACCTAGTAAAGAGTAAGTGAACGAATTAGAAAAGTTTACCCAACTACGGTGATTGTTTCTAAAACACCTCTTCTACCCTCCTCTCCCCTAGGCCCTACATGATATTCGGTGAGACTTCCCTGGACCCCTCCCCCCTAAAAACCCCGCGTAATTGAAGACATGCTTGGATGAAGTAACTAATAATTTGAAAATTGACGTTTTTTGCATAAATTGAGGCTTTAGAACCGAGAAAATGATTTGAAATAAAAAGTGTTGATTGTATGTGTAGCTAAATATATTAGCCAGATGATGACGTAGGTAAGTTACAAGATCTGTTAAAAAAATAAGGGAGAAATGTGTAATTGTCCTTTTGTTTTAAAATGTAAGTTACCTACTTCATCCCCTCATGTCTTAAATTTTTTGTATGACCCCTTATGGGAAACCCTGCCCCTGGCACGCATTATATTAGTATCCATACAAATTGAAAACCCATTGTGACTGTGACCTACTAGTTATACGATCACAACGGAAACCCTTCGATCGATAAGCTATTAATCATACAAATGTATTAATTTATTAGACAGGCTTGGCTGTTTCGAGTTACTCGCCATAAATAATGTAAGGTGGCTTTCCGATCCTAGCAAGCGACCGCAACTGACAAAGATCAAATAAAATGCTACTTTAAGAATTAGGCTATAGGTTTTATTTTGCTCTACGCCATTGCAAATCCGCCGGCATTGGTCGCTAGACCAATGTTAGAAGAATATGAAACATATATGTGACATATAACAAACAAGGTATTTGCATCCATTGCGATTTGTGGATTATTTATACAGTATTTTCAGAGCGAAGTAACCACTCTTCAAATAATGCAGTACCTGGGACAAGATTTTAAATATCAGTATGGTTGCCCAAGCGCATACGGCATTCTCGCAACATAGTCGGTCTAGTCCAGAGGAATGAACACTGAACAGGTCAATACGTCTAGGACCAACCATGTGCGGGGTTCCCCACGTTGTACTCTGTATGTACTTGAGATCTGAAAAATGTCTCATTGGAACACTCAACACACCTCCTGCACCCTCTCTAGTGCGAGCCAACGGTTTTCCCACTAGACCACGAACGCTCTTGAAACATAGCCTCGGGTCATAAAGTGGCGTTTTATTTGAATTTGTGTCGATCGCGGTCGTTTGCCGCGTTGATCGGAACAGCACCTTAAGGGCAATTCGATTCGGTCACGCAAAGGTTATCTAGATTGAAAATTTACTCGTTTCTGGTAACGAAACTATCTAATAAATACAGGGTGTAACAAAACTAAGTGGTACTTGATGGTGTGTATAAGTGTACCCTGTATAGTGTTCACTGTGAAAATAAGAGCGATGAAAGATATTTTTAAGGCTTGTAGAATTTGCTCGTGCGAAAAAAATGTTACTCTTTCAGCGCTGCAACTTTCAAAGTGAGCACTATACTTACAGGGGACTCGTACACACCCTAAAGTATTATCACTTATTTTATTACACTCTCTGTACTTATCTAAATTGGTTTTTGCTGGCACTTTTCTACAATACCACATGTATATTGTAACTTTCTGAACCTCAAATTTATTAAACTCTACAATCGTAAATTGTTTGAAGTAAGGCTTATGAATGGATATATTAAAAGTTTTTAACAATGAAGATCGAAATCATTATAATAATTAATGATATTACAAGCTTTAGTAGCGTAAAATATTTCAAAGGCGACAATAACACAGAATCGTCTGTTAAAACGTAAAAGTTTCGCTGCAAAGCAATTTGAACTTACAGTTTCCGTGAACAGAGTATATTTTACAACGGAAGTCAATACAAAGAATAGCAACTTTCAAATGATAGAAGCGACTCTAACAACCTGAAAACTTTTCACTGATTACGTTGCAAATTAACCTCATATTTTGTTATTCATTCTGTTACCGGAGAATGTCAGAAGTTTCTGTGGCAATAAGAGTTATAATTGCATGTACTTTGTCTTAAAGAGCTGAGAAAATACCATCTTTTTGCACCCCAGAGTTGGGAACACCGAACATCGAGCCTATAATATTACATATCATAAAGAAGGTGTTGCTGTGCAATCTATACTAATATTATAAATGCGAACAGCGAAAGTATCTCTGTCTGTCTGTCTGTCTCGCTTTCACGAAATTTTTGTACACAGATAGTCTAAAGCCTGAGAAAGAACATAGCCCATACTTCTTAAGTGGAAAAGGGGGTGCTTATGCGTAAAGTTCAAATTAAGTTAGTTCCAAAAATTTACAATAGATGGCGCTGTACGTCACCTACATCGCACAAGCGGTAACTCAAACGTGTTTTATATGAGGTGGTAAGGATGAAGGATCAAGGATCCTTTCGCGTTTTTATGAAGTTATAAGAAGAGTTTGATGTTCGACCCAAGTTTTTAACCTCCGACGCAAAAAAAGGGGCGTTTATAGCAAGCAGCGAACCGCGAAAGCAACTCTGTCGTGGAAATTTTGCAATTTGCAGTAATGTAGCCTACGGATACGGGAACTACCGCGCGCTATAAGCTGAAGTCCACGCGGACGGAGTCGCGGGCAACATCTAGTGTTTCATAATGGCAATACTGCTAATACTAGTTATAAAATGAAAGATTGTTATGTTAACTCCATTATCTTATGCACGTAACACGTTGCTGTGATTAGCATATTAGAATAATAATAATCATCAACTTAAAAGTAGTTTTAGGTTTCAGTTCAATATGGAATATTACCACAGAATAGATAATAGCTTGATATTACGCAAAGCGGAGGGTGTAGTGCGAGTTTTTTTCGATCATACGCATCGAACACGTTAACGCGAATTTGTATGGGATTAAAGCAGCGCCACCTACTGGCTTACGTGGATACCGCTTTGATCCCATACAAGTTCGCGTTAACGTTCTCGATGAGTATGATCGAATAAAACTCGCACTACGCACTCAGAGCGCGCTACTAGCATGTACAGTAAATAATCCGACCTAAATCCGACATGTTGCACATGTGCAAACATTCATAGAAGGACAGGTAGTTATTTTTTTATGAAATAAGGGGACAAACGAGCAAACGGGTCACCAGATGGAAAGCAACTTCCGTCGCCCATGGACACTCGCAGCATCAGAAGAGCTGCAGGTGCGTTGCCGGCTTTTTAAGAGGGAATAGGGTAATAGGGGAGGGTATGGATGGGAAGGGAAGGGAATAGGGTAGTGACTCGGCGAAACACAGCGCAAGCGCTGTTTCACGCCGGTTTTCTGTGAGGACGTGGTATTTCTCCGGTCGAGCCGGCCCATTTGTGCCGAAGCATGGCTCTCCCACGTCAACAAAAGCTATAACAAGTTATTAGACTATTACTTCCTTACTTTTTAAGTTACAATTCCACATAGTGGAAATCACATATTATTCCTTTCAAGTCTCCCCCATCGATATCCGACTACTAATGCTGTTTGCGTTCAGGAAAATTCCGGAAAACTCGGAAAAGTGTTTGCTCACAAGGGCCTGTATGAGCTTCCCTATTGGGAAATAGGCCTGTTAAGTTTACCAAAGTACCCGTAAATAATGAAAGCTTTTTATCGGCAAATTGAGTTTCATCGGTAAGTGCTTAGTAGTTTTTATCCACGGCTACGTAATACTTAATTGGAATGCTACAGTGTTTAATGTTACATTAATTATAATACGAAAGTTTATCTTTATTTTTGTCTGTCTGCCTGGGTAGTACGAACATCCAAATCGGTTTAGCGGTTTAGTCGTTAAGAGATACATAGCGATAGACCTTGGCATTATATAAATTATGGATTTTTGAAAAAGTACTAAAGTTAGTTTTCAACCGCTTCTTAGAAGTAACTTAAGGAACATGCACTATAGAAAATAAGAGCTAAAACTCCTTATCATTAAGTACTCAGGACCTAGTAGGTACATAAGATTACCTAAATACTTAGCTCTCTCATCGCATTTCCTAGAAAATATCAAAAAGAAAGGAATAAGATTTCTTCTCTCCGCTAATAAAATAAGGCTTCCTTTACTTTTATTTAAACCGACGAAGGATCTGAAACGAGAATCAACATTTTTATGGTAATTGAAGCAGAACAATCCCAGATATTACAGCCAGAGCGAGAATATAAATAATTTTACGTACGCACCCTACGCAGAACCTTTTGTGCGGACCGAAACGGGCTGCTTTGCGATAATAATAGAGTCCAAGTTTTGGAACTAAATAAAGAATTACCTGGTAACCGTAGATTGTTCCGGAAAAATATGGTATTATAATAATGTCTTTTTCCGTGGCATACTCTATATAACATATATTATGCCAAATTTGATTAAAATTGACCCTGCATTCATCAGAGTATTTTAAATAAGTACAGACGTCTGATGAATTCGGTTTTGCAGTTCTGAAAAAGTTATATATCCATTTAAATGGCTATCTTTGTCTGTCAAATGGCTTTTCCAACGCGTCAGAGAAAGAAGATTAAGAGCAGTTTTCATCATTTTTTTCTTCCCATATTTTCCCCCTTGAATTTCATGGGGCGAAGCTAGGAATATTTGTTGGAAATGAGAGTAGAAAATGACGGTATTAATATTAATGAGGATCGAGCTGCGATATTTGGCAGCTGATGAATTTCCGATTTGGCGATTTGTATTCCATTAAGGGCGTTCGGGGTGGTTTGTTCTTTATTAGGTTTATAAAGTAGACTTTCAACCCCGATATAATTTTGGAAAGTAGACTCAAAGAAACTGTACGTTGACGAAAAGCCTAAGGTTGAGTGTCGGCTCAGATGACCCGAATGTATGAAATTCTTAGATGCGTTTATTGAATATTGCGTACTGCAGTTGTTGAATAACGCGTAGATGTCTGCGCTGATATTTCATACATTTCGGCGGTCAGCGAGTGGTCAGCGTGATTCTAAAATCAGCCTTACTATTAAGGTGACGCCTTGATAATTTGGATGTAGCGATGTCCATTTTTCTCAGCAATGACTTTTTTTTTTTTTTTATTAAATAAGGGGGCAAACGAGCAAACGGGTCACCTGATGGTAAGCAACTACCGTCGCCCATGGACACTCGCAACATCCGAAGAGCTGCAGGTGCGTTGACTAAAGCTAAGAAATTAAAGTTCACAGTCAGTATTCATCATGTCTTTGTCTTTGAATTACCCATAGCATAACACGATTGGTCAACTTTTATAACACAGAATAATCAATCAAAAAGACCTCTGTAAAAAAAGGGATTCCTATTTTGCCAACAGAGGAGAGTGATATAAGCTTCCAAAATTTGTACATAAATTGGTTCTAGTATACACTTTAATTTGTCCATAGCTTATATGAAATGTTTTTATGGTTTTTAAATTACGCGACAAAAACCATTTTGTCGCTACGCCCTTTCAATTTTTTGCTGTTCCATTGCTTGTTTTCTATGAGAGGCCGGACCAGCCTCGCATAGAAAACAAGCAATCTCAAACACATCCAACACGGTTTTTTATTAACATGGCGTCACCTTAATAGCAAGTTGTCACTTGTAACGGTGTAGGGCGTAGGCACGTTTGGTTGGATCGTAGTTTGTAGCATACTTGGAAAAACAAAGCCAGCCAAATTTTATTTTTGGCAAACCTTTTTCAGATTTCATTCGTTCTGAGATCCACTCCACTCTCTGCACTCAATTGTAAGATAGGTTGCAATCGAAGGGACATTCGTATAAAAAATATGAGAATCCGTTCTCTACCATCAATATTTAGATACTAACTACAGAACACTACAGATTAAAAAGTAATTAATCACAATGAAATGACACGCATGAACAGTTCGGACCACTTTAACGTGACAAATGAAGTGAACACCGATTTATCACTAACGCGATTGGATCAGATTACTACGGTATTTAATGTTTAAAAACATAATACCTAATGTTATACACGTTTTTAATCCATTTAACATCTATATTGATGATGGAACATATAGGTATAAGGGGGATTCAGCTAAAACTATTTGCCGATTTCCTTTCTGGGCGCACCCAGAGCGTTAAGATAGATGATTATTTGAGCTCTGAAGTCACAACTACCCACGGTGTTCCACAAGGCAGTGTGATTGCCCCAACACTGTTTCTCATCTACATTAACGATCTGTGTGCGCTCAACCTCCTAAACGGCCAAATTTACACCTTTGCAGATGACACTGCCCTCTTGTTCTACTCGGACACTTGGGAGAGCGTATATAGGATTGCACAAAATGGTTTTGATACGGTGTCAGAATGGCTACGGAGTAACTATCTCACACTTAACGCCGAAAAAACAAAATATATACCTTTCTATATACGCAATCCTCCCCCTACGTCTCCCTCTCTCTGTATCTCAGTACACAAGTGTTCATCGGGAGCACTGCCTGGTGGGTGGACAGGAGCGCCTGCTGAACGGTGTTCTTGCAGAGCATTAGAGAAAACTGCTTCTACTAAATACCTTGGTGTCATACTAGATTCCTCCCTTAGCTTTCATCCGCACATCGAGGCCCTTACATCTAGAATTCGAAAAATGATTTCGACCTTTAAAAACTTGCGACATGTGGCGGATGAAGCTATCAGAAAAATAGTTTACCACACACTCTGCCAATCCCTGCTTGCCTACTGCATATCAACGTGGGGTGGCACCCACAAATCCACTCTACTACAACTAGAGCGAGCCCAAAGAGCCGTTCTCAAAGTCCTGTATGACCTACCTTATCTATATCCCACTGAAGATCTTTACAGGAAGGCTAAGGTATTAACTGTGCGGCAACTGTTCATACTCCACACAGTTGTCAAGCAGCACGGTCTTCTAACCTATGACCCCTCCTCTCACCTCGGAAAGAGAAGACGAAAGCCCGTGGTCAATAGCAGTGATTTTTTTCGTACGCGATTTACAAACCGTTTCTTCTGTTTCATTGGGGGCTACCTCTACAATAAAATCAACTTGCACGAACACATTTATAACGTCACAAAATCTGTCTGCAAAAGTAGAGTAACAAATTGGCTTATGAAATTGAACTACGAGACCACTGAAAAATTAATTGCAATACCAGAATAATTACATACAAAATACACACACACACACACTCACACACATACACACACACACACACACACACACACACACACACACAGACACACTAACTAACCCGACTTCACCAGTAAATACCTAGATATTTGCTCTATAAGACTGTGTAAAGTGTATATTTTTGGGATTGAGGCCTGGTGTCCTGAAATACAGGCTCACGCCCAGTTTAGGCACCAGTCTCCCACAATAACCTGGAAAAAGATTGTTATATAGTCTAAGTTAATTATTGTAATTGATCAATTGTGGTGAGAAAATAAATTATTATTATTATTATTATTATATTATAACTAGCCGTGTTATGATTTATGAATACCGTACTATGAATATGAATTTAAGGTTGTTACGCTTTCGCGCGAAAACTACTAGACTGATCATCATAAAACTATATGCAATTTACTTACTATCAGAGAAGTTGATTCATAAGCAGATGGCGGACCTACGTAATTTGGTCGCGTTATGTCAGGCCCAGTCGACAGATAACAGCTAACATTGAATTGACGTAATCCGACCAAAAAGTAATGTCCGCCAACTGCCTATGAATCAGTTTCTTCGAAGATAGGTACATCGCATACAAGATATCGAAATATTCGCAATAAAGAAAATAAGACATGAAGTCGCCATAGAACTTTTGACTAGCTATTGAAGTCAAGTTGCAACAAAGAGGAACTGCAGAAATTACTAATGTCAAAACCGATTTTATGCAAATATTGGCCACAGCTCACACAGCAGACATAAGTTCTGAATATATTTTTTTGAGTAGCCGCAATGGAAAAGCCTGAAATCGGCAACATTTTCTTTGACTTTCCTCTTCTAAAAAGACTTTGCGGAAGCGGCCACTATAAATTGAATTTGGAACACAATTAAGTCGTCTACGAGTCGTAAATATTTCGTGCACGTAGCTCCTTAGTCCTTATTCTTCCCGAGTTTCTTTAACTACTCGCTACTAACTAAAAAAAATGCACAGCAAAAATGAACTAAGGTGTCTTCTCAAAAGGCTTATTTGGCGATTTTTAAGACGCTATATTGATAAAAACGTCCTTTTTGAAGTAATACTATAGGACCCTCAGAAATGTTAAAAATCTGGTAATGAGTTAGACATATCTTCATAGCCTTATCTAGGTTTGAGAAGAACCAGAAACACGATTAATGTATTTTGCCTCGATACATTTCTCGATCGAAATGACCTCTTAAAAATACAAAATTTGAAGATTATTTTTAAACGAGAATAGATGTATTGTAGGAAAATAGTCTAATTAATAGACACCTTTGCAATCCAAAATCGTATAGAAGCATTTTGCTTAAATGCTCCTAGTTATTGTTTAAATAAACAAAATTACGTTTTTTCGTATGTTTTCCGAGCGAGCCGATAGCTTCTGGCCGCAGCGTATTCACGACTTTATAGTCATACAAATTAAGTATAAAATTGCTCTTGCGGTAAAATTACTATCAATATAGCGCCTTAAGCGAAAAAAAATACACTATAAAATTAATAAACTAAATTTACATGTGGAAACTTTGAAATACTTTGTAGAATCTACATAATAATATTAGCGCACGACTTTCTAACTACTGCCTGCTCCTCATTTCGTGCAGTCGTTTACGCACGGGAACCATTCATTTTACTTTTGTACTTGTAACTTGCGCATATTAAGATACACACCATTATGGCGCGGCAGTATTATCACGCAAGGGGTCTTAAAAGGTGTATCAAATAATTAATAGTTTAAAATACTAAAAAAACATGCTTTTAGCACGCACTAAACCAATCCGCCATTTTGGATGTCCGCCATGTTTGATTTAAGTCACGTGAGTTATGAGTATTTTTTTCGTATTCCTGACAGCAAACCCTTTTATTTGATACCCATATCAATATCATGAAGGTGCATTTCAAATAGCCTGTCCGCTGTCTTGGGGAGGCTGCCATATTGGATTTGTAATGAGGTTTCTTAGCTAGTCATGTATTGTCATCAGAACTCAGAGCGTGTGCAAAATTTCATCTTAATCGAAGACCGGGATGTGGCTCAAATTAAAATTCCAAGATTTTCTTACATACTTAACTGTTACTTGCAAGTGAAGCTAATAAAAGCGCGTAAAAAGGGGCCCGCTCCGCTGCGCCCCATCATAAAGTGCGTCTTTGAACCTTAAAGCGTGAAAGGCTCTCACGCCTCGCGCCTCGTAATCTCGTTTTGTCGTACAATTACAATCGTATTATTTAATCTACTCGTTAAGCTGTCACGTGACTTAGAGCCTGTTTCACCACTGTCTGATAAAGTGGCGAATAGGCTATTCACAACTTTTTTGACAGATTCTCCATACTTCATCTGTCAAGTTATGTGATGAATAGCTTATCAGAAAGTGGTGAAACAGGCCCTTATTGTTTTAAACCTGTTTAAAGACGATTATTATTTAGCTGTAATAATGCTTAGTTTCTGAGGTTTTTTAAACAGAAATATATATCTATAAACTATAAATAAGCTTTTTTAATTGGTTACGTCACAATTATAATATAACCAATCAAGGCTGTTGAAAGGATATACTTCTGTCAAAAACACATTTAATTTAAAAAAATATATAATATATTAAAGATTTTTAGATACGCTTTGTTTTAATAATTTAACTTACAAACCGAACTTAAGCCAAACTTTCCGATTTCGGCAATAAAACCACATTTTAGCTAACTCTCAGTTAACTTAAACTCGGTTTTCGTGTTTACCGTATTACTCTATTGACTATTCTATTGTATCTCGCTGTTATGGAGGCGGTTTATTTCGATGCTCTTTATCTGTCGGGTTTTATGGCATCGCCCGCTCTATAAAATTTATCGTAATATACTATACCCCTAGGCCCTAGTAATAAAATTATTTACACAGTGAATAACTATACAATACTTCTTGTATTTGTTTGACATATTTAAAACATCGCAATGTAACAGCGGCGGACCTGCAGGGACATCATTCACCAATAAAATACGATAACTGCCATCAAGGTGCCACCGCGTTTGATTGCAATCTGCCAATGACTATTCGTCTGATAACTGACCTACCAGCATGTCCCCTTTGCCCCTCTAAATAGACCGAAAAAACGAACATTACGCCTTCCGATTTTTGCCGAGTGCGATTTATAGCTTCTCGCACTTGAGCAAATTTTTATAAAGTTAATCGATGTTTAAAACACAAATGCACAATGTTTAAAACTGCGGCCGCTGCTGCGCCCCTTTACAGTATGCGTTTTACGAACAGTCAACTGACGTCAGAATGATAGCTGAAATGTACATAATAAACAAATGATCTGTCCGTCAATCAACTAGTTAGAGTTAGACGATCATTCTCCCATCATTCTGACCGAACAGATGGACTTACTGATTCCAGACTGACCGTGTAACCGTTGTCTATCTGTGCCGTGTGGTTTAGGGGCGTAACAGATAATCGTGCTCTGTCAACACACCATCCAGGGGGCGTCGACTTATCGACGTTATTGATGGCATATGTGACGCTATCTGTCAAAACTACATATCACTTGATAAGACTAGTATGTGTTAAAGTGCTTCAAGGATAATGAAAAGGATGTTATACTACCGTTGTTGCCCGCTACTCCATCCCGCGATAACCGTACATTTTTCTAAGATAAAAGTATCATATAATATCCTTTTTTGGGACTCAGGATATCTCTCAAAATAACGTGTAAAAAACAATTTATTGTAAAAAAACAATTTTGATGAACACGAAACATAATAGTTTCTTTTTTGTTCCAGGTAACTATATAATCTAAGGCAGAAGATAAGATAGTCGCCGTAAACCAAGAACGGATCTACAGTTTTATAGCGCGTCTCAAAGCTATCGGACTATAAAACTCGTCCAAATATAGGTACTGGATAGGCACTAAGGTAAGTGCTAATCAAATTTTACTTGATATTGACAGCGGCAGCAATAAAGGCCGGTTTACATTATTCCAATCCGGTGATCCAATCCAGCGTTGGATTGGTGGATTGGAAATAATGTAATCCCGCTATAATTAAAAAAATATTGGATTAGACTACTCAATATTTGACTATGTACAATTTAAGTGACACTCCGCTCAACCGATATTGCTGGGTATACTTTATGTCCTGGAAAAATGTGCAGTTCCCGCGCGATAAACGGATTTTGGCGCAACGGAGTTGCGGGCGTGATCTAGTAATACATAATATAAGTTAGTAGTAAAACATAAAAGTTACGTGGCTGTGTAAAGCCATCCGTCCAAAATATGCCTCGCGGCTGTTTGTGAATATAATAAGATTGTGTAGGTTCGGCGTCACGGTATCACGGTGTAACGTCACTATAATATTCACGTAACTCCCACGTGATATCCTATATGACGGAATCACATTTGCACTGCAGATGTATTCCGTGAGGACGGGTGATACAAATTGGAGTTTTACTTGATGGTTACTTGTGTTTTGGTTGAAGTTCGCTGCGGCATTCCGCATAGTCACTATTAAGTCAGAAATATAATATTAATATTATATATGTTAGATTTAAGAATAATGAGGTGGATTGAATATTATATACTACAGTTTTTCGATCATTCATATAGCCGTCGAGCGTCGTTGTCTGTCAAGAGGCTTTTCCAACGTGTCAGATAAAGTCAGCATCATGGATTAACCTTTTATGACGCAGTACTCAGTAGTAAAGATTTGCCCCAATGAATTTTACCTCAACGTTCAATAGTTTTTAAGACGGTATGTTAGGGGTACGTTTAAAGCTTAAACCATATTTTAAGTAATAACATTCTTATTAATATTTGACATCCATTAATCTTTTTATAAGAGCAT
Organism: Plebejus argus; assembly: GCA_905404155.3. NCBI lineage: Eukaryota > Metazoa > Arthropoda > Insecta > Lepidoptera > Lycaenidae > Plebejus > Plebejus argus. The sequence goes on from FR989945.1 coordinate 3,295,352, forward strand.
ACCTAAACCGAGTTCAACTTTGATCTCCATTTAATTCCCCGTGGAACCAGCCCAAGATGTGTGAAGTGATTCCGTCAGCTGGCGTCAGTTTTATTAAAAGTTTCCTATAGCGAGTTGTGAGCCCCGGGCGACGTGTTACTCACGTGTAGTTTAGCTTTAACGTGTCACCCGTAATATGTGTATCAGCTTGACGATTATGATAATATAACCCGATTATTAAATTCGAGGGTTGACATAGACGTTAAAAGATGTTTTGGGGCGTGTAGGTGCGATATAAGATATTATTACTCAATCAGCCAACTATAATTCAAGGATACATGCGAAATAACACTTCGATGACATTGATGTTTATAATAATATGGATTCGAAAGTATGTATGTCTGTCTGTCTGTTCTCTTCCATATTTTTTCTTCTCTCTCTTCAACCTTAAGCCGCTGAACCCAACGATGTCAATACTAAGGCTATAATTCTATGGCTGAACCATTTTTTACTTAAAATCGACTTTATTTTGTTCCTAGAAGGACAAAGGATAGTATTATCATGAAAAATATACGGTTTTCATGCGATATACGCAGATAGAGCAACATTTACTTTAAAATAAAAAACGTGAAAGTTTTAAGTAAATTGTTAAACAATGTTAAGTGTTAACACTGCTCTATTACTTGTGTAGTCAAGTAGCTACGCCAACTTTCTACAGTGTGAAGTCGCCTTTGTTTACTTTTTGTGTTAGTGTGAAGTTGCCTTTAGTTTGTTTTTCTCGTAAAAGAAATGGAGTTGTTTGCGAAGAGGAAATATGTTGAAATTGGATTTGTGGTGAAAAACAAGATACTTTTCACAGCCTGCGGTGCATCTTAATGTTGCCAGTGTGGAAATGGAAAAGTGAGTTTTCTTTTAAAAGTTAGTTCTTCCAGTATCATCAATAAAAGCGATGATTTCATAGTCTAAGTTCTTATGTAGAAAACTGTCGTATCCCATGTATGTTTCTTGCCTAACTATTTAGAAAAGACTGAACCGATTTTTGTGAAATTTTGTGTGCTTCTTCTGTTAGTCTGAGAGTCGGCCATATGTTTTCAGTAGTTCCTGAGATTAGCGCGTTCAAACAAACAAACAAACAAACTCTTCAGAATTATAATATTAAGAATAGATTCTCTGATAAATACAGTACCTAAGTCACATAATATTACAGAATATAGGAAACTAGTTATTAATAATTGTTCATATTATTATTATTTGTTACACATTTCTAATATCGTAATGAGACTCATTTTCTTAGTATACAAATGCATTAGTTCCAATCAAAACACGGGGTATATTATGTCCCCTTGGGAATATAATATTATGTATTGTACCGACTTCATTATCCTCCTAATAAACTAATGCCAACATGGCTAGTTAATTGGGATTTTATTATGATGTTATACTAACATCCATGTTAAATAAATATATAGTTATTTTGTAGGTATCTTATTTTCTTGTGTTTGTAATTCGTAGCCTAAAGCCTCCGTGGGCCAGTGGTTTGTCAGTAAAGTTCGATTCCTGCTTTGCGAACATGTTATTTTCTAGTTAGGTTAGGACAATGCAGGCTGAGCACCTGATTGTCTGACAAGTACCTAAGATGATCCATGCGTCGGATGGGCATTGGACAATGGGCATGTCAAAAGTCGGTCCTGCGACTGATCTTTCGCCAGTCGTGTCGATCGTCTCACTGAGGTATGAGAGTTCTCTTGTGTACTGCGCACACACTTGGGCAATATAAAATTACTCCTGCGTAACTGGTCTGGTTTCAATGAAATCGATCACCGTCACCGTTACCGGTGTGACAGGTATACATATTTGTATTGTAGCGGACCAAGCGGTGCACAAACCTGAATCGCACTATCGAAGTTTCAGATATTATTATGGCTTTACTAGATGATGCCCGAAACTCCATTACGCAAAACTCGTTTATCGCGTGGCCTGGGAGCGGTACATTTTCCGGGATAAAAAGTAGCCTATGTCCTTTCCCGGGACTCAGTATCCCCATACCAAGTTTCAGCAAAATTGGTGCAGTGGTTTGGGCGTGAAGAGGTAACAGATAGACAGACACACTTTTGAATTTATAATATTAGTATATATAATAGTATGGAATATGGATTCAAAAAAACGCTTCATTAATATGTCGGTGTCGCTGCCGACAGTCAGCTAGCGGTTAGGATACTAAAATCAGCTAAAATCTTTCATAATAAAATCAGTTTCCCAGAAGTTTCGTTTCCCACAAAAAACTTTGTCTTATAATCTTTCATCTTGCATTTTCTCGGTATTAATTTAAAAACTTATTTACCAAATGCCAAGTCGGAGGAAATTTCAATTTTCGGTAATTGTGGAAATGTTTTCGTTCGCATTTCACGTCGCTCGTGGTTAGCATGTTTTCTTGGATTTTCGCGAATTTTTTCCCAAGAATTCCATCTTCTTAATAACAGGCCGACATAATAAGTGAGTGATCCGACGTTGGTGTCACTTATACAATATTAAAAGTGAGAGTGGCGGCCAAATTAATGAATACATTATTATAATGATATTAATTTTGTGGCTTAGGTTAGGTTTACTGGAGTTTATCTGACTTCATTTATTCTCCAAAAGACGTGACTATGTTATTGTTAATGGTCAACTTTATCCATAGGGCAAATTGTAATACAGTCCATAATCCATATTGACATTAATAATAATAATAATAAGTAAATAAATAAAAACATCTTTATTAAATACACATAGGACAGAGCACATCCAGAGAATATAACACAAAAAATAACATTAAATATAATTAACATTAAATAACTAATAAGTAAATTAGGATATATTTTGCCTGTCTTGCCATCTCATGTTCAAAATCATATTTGATTGATAAATAATTAACTAATCGATTTGGATTTTGGACAAAAATATAGCGTCATGAATTTGCCCATACAAAAAAATAACGCTTTCTTCGCTGCTACTTTCACAGTGAACTCTATACAAAGAACTCATACACACCCTAAACTATTATCATTTTCTTTACACACTGCGTATTGTTACGTTTTGAACCTTACGCCGTTTCTAATAAAACACAATTTACTCTAACACGATCAACTTATTAAGTAAAGTGTGAACACTAGAAGCCACATTTTCCAGAGACTGGCTCCAGTGGGGCAGTAATTAATACGAGTCCGCTGGCGAGTCGCCAAACGTCCCCTTGTGTCCCAAACTTGAGTGTGCACTGTGCACTCACCTTTATAACAATGTTGCTGAAATATTGCTGCAGTTTGATGCGGTATTCTTAAGTAACAAATGAAGACAAATTTTCATTCGTGATATCAAAGATTTTTTATTTCCTACTAAAAAATCTTTGATATTGATCTTATTTGATATCTAACCTTACCCACCTTTCGTTGATCTTGGGTTGGGCAATCAAAGACATTATATTCCCCTCTACAAGTTCCTTATCGCTTGCATATTTGGTCAAACATGAGCCAACTGAGATAGGTCGGCAATAATTTTTATTATAGTCAGTTTTTAAGTCGGGCTATGTCAAGTCAATATTAATTAGAGGTCGGTATGCTTGGCATAACGCGGCTTATTTATGTAGTTCTTGAAATTTGCCTATTAACCCCGAACGGCCCAAGTGGGCCGCGATAACAATAGATAGACAATAGATTTCCAAGAACTCCACGATCGACGGATAAGTTTGGAACCGGAATCGGTTCGACAACGAAGTTAGAAATCAAAATTTAATATTGGCCAGTGATATGCAAAAGTGCAGCTTATGTTTAGACTATTTTATTCAATAGGGAATATTACGCATATTTCGGAGCATATAGTATAAGCTACTAGCACATACAGTAAACAATCCGACGAAAATCTGACATGTTGCACACGACATATCAGAATATTGACAGAAACGTTGACAAACGTCATAAAAAACTTTTCGTTTAAGGCCGTCACAGACCTAGCTATAATGTATATTAATATGTTTATAGCTAGGCATATTAATATATATTTTCTATACTATTTTCGCGTGACCACACACTTAGCTATAATATAATGTATTTCTGGTCTCAGTGTGTTTAGTACGGTATATTAAGGTATATTAATATATATTATAGCTAAGTCTGTGACGGCCTTTACTGTCCACGCTGGTGCTGCCTGCCTGCATGCTGGCTAGTGTGAAATCATTGCAGGAATATATTATCTTACTCCAAAGTATTTTCTCGACATTTTCTCATCATACGAGAACTCTTAACCTCAATAACATTAGGTCGAACTCTCTGTCTAGGCAAAAGTAATTTCCCGAACAAACGACATTTAGGTTTTCTAATCCGTCCCTTTTCGTCCCTTCTTAGCTAAATTGTACATTTAATGTAGTTCAGAGTTCATACGGGCTTCATGAATACGAACCCTTAGAAGCTCGCTTAATTATTAGTGTGCAGCCGGCCTTACAATGGAAAAGTGTGTAGTGACCTAACTTGAACTTAGGGCTGCAAACTTAGATCGATCACTGCTTTCTGCAGATCTAAATCGTTTCTCCCCTTCCGTAGAATATTATCTTTATTTTTAGTTATTTCGAGTAAATAGTCGTGGGTGGACAAAAAGCAGATTTTTTGACCAGCAAGGTTGATTACTCAGTCAGGCCGAAGCCAGATTCGTCCCAGTTTTTGATATGGTATACGTTGTACCAATTTGAGATGCGCTGTTAGGGTGAAGCCAAACGAGCGTAATTTGTGAGTTGTGAGTCGCAGAATTTCTGCCGCGTAAATATCTTTTCATTCAAATCATGACTCACAAAATTACGCTCGTGTGAATCAAACAGGACTTTTGTATGAAACTGAATGCAGCAGAATTCTGCCGAACCGAAATTCTGTGACTCACAACTCACAAATTACGCTCGTTTGGCTTCACCCTAGGGTCGCTTCGAAATAAGTAAATCATTTATCTACACTACTATTATAAAGAGGAAAGATTTGTTTGTTTGTTTGTTTGTTTGTTTGTTTGTTTGAGTCGAATAGGCTCCGAAACTACTGGACCGATTTGAGAAATTCTTTTGCTATTGGAATCTTACATTATTTCTGCTGAACATAGGCTATATTTTATTTTGGAAAAAAGTAGGGTTCCGTAAGATATTTGAGTTTTTCGGACGCAAGGTGTAAAAAATCAGCTAGAAAAGTTACTTATTTTGCGTACGCTGCCTAAACTATAAAAGATAGAACCATAAAATGTTCTAAGTAATTGTAGATCTTATAAATATCTACAAAAAAGTCCGCGACACACTATACCTATCTATGTCGAGTGAGGCACAATAACCATTTATTTATTTAAAAATCCAGAATTTTTTTTGGACTACATTTAAACGGATATATTTTACTCACGCTATTAATCCTTATCAAAATAAATTATTTTATCACTAAGTACAGTTTATGTAGATAATATTTGGTCTTTGAATGATTAAAATTGGACGTTTGGTTTTGAAATTATGGCGAAATTAAAATATTACGATAGTGGGCGTCACCAAAGCGCGTGCGGGAGGAAGACAATATTCTGTTGTAGAAATGAAAATTCTGTACATAAAAGATATGAAATGACACCCGAAATTACACCTTTGTCACTACATCGCTATAGAAGCCAAAAATGTGGTTAGTTTTTTGTCTGTCTGTCTGTCACTCTTTCTGTCTGTCTGTATGTTTGTTCCAGCATCACACGAAAAATACTGATCCGATTTGAATGTGGTTTTCGCAGATATATTTATCTTCTTCCAACTTAGCATCTGGTGTATAAAATTTTTTCCCCCCACCCCTCTAAGGGGACAAAAGATTAACACGAAAACTACTGATCCGATTTGCATACGGTTTTCACAGATTTGCATACGGTTTTCACAGATATATTATATTTGTCTTCTTCCAACTCAACATCTGGTGTATAAAAATCCTCCCCCCCCTCCCCTCTCAACCCTCTCTGGGGACCAAAGTGGGGTCAGATTTTGTATACAACTTTTTTCTTTAGTGGACTTACTTCATATTAGGTATTAACTGTGTTTTTCAACTTAACATCTGGTGTATGACCTTCCCCCCCACACCCTCTTAGGGGACAAAAGAGGGGGTAAAACATGTATCAACTGATGATGTAGAAAATATACTTTAAATGGCAAAACAACGTTTGCCGGGACAGCTAGTTTCACTATAAAAACATTACATTACCGCATACTTACATACCTCTACGTCATGTAGTATTTATGACTACGTTTTGCGATGCCCATGCTAGAACCTAGCTAAACTGGCTAGTAGGTATTCATAAAAAATACTATCTGGTTTAGCCAGGGCTTATTATAGCTCAAGCTAGCAGCCCTATCTCAGGCGGAAGTTGTATCGGCATCGTCGCATTTGTTGCAACTCCAAAGTCCAAACTAACTTCAGCGTTGTTGTTCCTAAAGTTGGCGCGATTTATACAACTTGGCATTACGTATTATATTTTAGATAACTATGATACAGTTATAAGTTTTAACGATGGATGCAATTACCACGTTATATAATCCTAAGGACCTGTTTCTCCATTTCCTGATATTAAGCGCTGGATAGGCTATCCACAATTTATCTGAACGATGGAGTATGGACTATCTGTCAGATAAGTTGTGGATTGCCTATCCGGCATTTATTAGGAAGTGGTGAAACAGGCCTTTAGTAATCTTACATTTTTCCCTTAGCTACCTTCATAATGGCTTTGTAAATTTAAAATTACCATTCTCATTCCCCCATTCAATAAGGATTTATAATTGATTCGAAGGATGATTGATTCGGGAGCTCGTTACATGATAATAGCGATAGAAATAATGTAGAGTGAGTGTCCGGAGCGTTGAGAGGGCGTGAGTGTAGACATGACTAGACAAAAAACTTAGAAATTATCAAGTAAAGATCAGTAGGCCTACTACTACTACTGTTTTGAGACTCAAACAATCGGACGCGAATGCCGCGTCCTGCTTTAACAACGTCATTTCACGTTTGTTAGAGTAGGACGCGGCATTCTCGTCCGATTGTTTGAGTCTCAAAACAGTTTCGTGGTACAAGGCCAGAAGCAATCTGTAAAAAGTCGGTCCTGCGCCTGATCTCTTGCCAGTCGTGTCGGTCGTCCGTCCCACTGGGTTATGAGAGTAAAGTAATAGAGAGTGCTCTTGTGTACTGCGCACACACCTGGGCACTATAAAAATTACTCCCGCGTACCTGGCCTGGTTTCAATGAAACTGGCCACCGTCACCGAAACCGGTGTGGGGAGTATTATTATTAAAGTAGTTGGAAGTATCCAATTACGATGTTAACAAATGAATGAAGAACTCTGTTTTTTTTTTTTTTGGAAAGTTTATAAATCTGTAAAGTACAGTTAAAAACATAAAATTAATTAGACCGAGGAATGTTTTAACTGCGGTTATATCTTTTTAAGATTGATCTTTATTATTTAAATTGCTTAATGCTTATCAGCTATGCATCTCGAAATCTTAAATACAATGCTGTATCGCATTGTATCATATGTTGTGAACTGTCCCACCTCTCTGTCGCTCCGCCGGCGTAGGACCGTAGGACGGGAGTGCGGAGGCGACGCTATGCGAACCTCCTAACTCTCGTCCAACGGGGCTCCGGGAGAGGAAGGGAACCTCCCCGGCTTAGCCAGTCCCGGCGCCGAGGGGAACGCTTCAGTTTGCCTAAGCGTTCCCTTACTTTGGTGGAAGTCCGGTCCCTTTTGAGGTAGACCGGCCGGTCGTGGAGGGAGTCCCGTGTTTGTTAGATCCGGGATATCCCTCCTTTATAAGGCTGAAGGTTAACCGTAGGTGGTTTTAGTGAGTAAGGAGTCTCACATACCCCCGGGGTGCTGAGGCACATACCCAACCCGGGGGACCCTCGAGGGTTTCCCATGCGCATAAAAAAAAATGTTGTGAACTGTGGTTTGAACAATATCAATATTATGTGTATATGAGCGAAAGTGTGTATGTCTGTTTGTTACATCTTCACGCCCAAACCAGTGACACAGTCCTTGTTAAACGAGACAATATTCAGATGAAAGATAGTTTAGTTTCACACCATTCCATAATAATATATTAATTATCAGAAGGTGGATTCTGTTGAATACTATTACAATGCAGTTATGATGCAGTCTCGGTGTAATAAAACTACAGAATGGTATTTTATGAAAAAACTAACGTCAAACTTCAAACCATAGCAAAAATTCAGTCGTTTCACTTTTGTTTAACATAATATTGTATTATCTCTATAAATACTAATACACTGTATACACTATACAGGGTGTAACATAAATAAGTTAAATAATACTAGGCTGTGTTTTTAAATCCCATATAAAGAGTTCACTGTGAAAATATTATCGATGAAAGAGTGAAGAAGAAGAGAACCCTAAAAAAAGTATTGCTATTCGATATCATCCGAGATCTAAACTATATTAATGTTGGATTATCAGAATAGGGGTACTATTGCCGTTTGAACTCAACCCTCAATGTAAGGGTTGCGGTCGCATATATACCGAGGTCGTTGAAGTTTCAGAGTTGGGTGTTAGTTTGCAAGGGTTGGCAAAAAGTTTGTTGTTTGTGTATAAATTGTGTGACGCCACGATTATGACGTAAGTAGTTTGATTAATTCGGCTTTTAATTTTCGTTTAAAGCGTAATTCAATGCAAATAAAATTAATTCAGATTTTCATCCATATTTTATTATATAGTGTGAGTAATGCCATTGAAGAAATTGATTTATTTGGTCGTAATATTCGTCATTTGCTCGGGTTATGTCAGCTCAATGTCACTCGTCGGCTGGGTTTGGCAAAACGCGACCAAACTTAGGTCCGCCATCTGCCTGGGAATCAACATCACTGATAGTACACATGAAATAAAAATTTCATTATTACTTGAATGGAAACTGAGCTATTTTTATGAGAAGAGACGTTACGCAAAGCGTATTTAAAATGGCAAGTTAAACCTTATTAACTGAACTATTAGCAAAGTTACTATTACCCAATTTAGTATAGATTCTCTAGTTGTGCACTTTTCAAGGAAATTATTTTCATTGATAACTGATCTAGATGTGCAACGTTACTTGTACTATTATCTTTCTGTGGCAACGTAAAATCTTGATCCAGGAGAAATGTACGGTTACCATGATAAATGAATTTCAGCTTTACGGATTAGGCAGCGTAATTTAAAATACATTCGTTAACAGTTCAGCAGGATTCACGTCGCGTTGCGTCCCTTGATCCGGAAAATGGTTCCCCTCAAACGCACGGCCGCCGCGTTATTTCATTTCATGTCTAATTCCGATCCTAATTTAATCTCATTCGGGACGCAGACATGATAAAAATACGTAATTGTCAATTTGGCATTGCCTTAACTGACTTTTTAAAGGAGGGATGTAGGATATATAACTTTTAGAAGGGACTCACAACTGAATTTGGGAGGGCTCATAACAATACCTTACTCTTCCTTGATATAAATTAAATCTACAGTAATTCTACTATGCATCACACGAATGCTTTTATAGGAACATCAGGGCCTATAGCCGAATCGTTTTCGTTTTCGCTTCGTTATAGAATCGCCGATCAAAATGCATGGAATTGACATAAGACGAGTCGAACGTCAACGTCATATTAACGAACGCTTATGTCAATTCCATACATTTTCATCGGCGATTCTATAACGAAGCGAAAACGAAAACATTTTGGCTCACCCCCCAGATGACGCCCGCAACTCCGTTGCGTCAAAATTCGTTTATCGCGCGGGAACCATATATTTTTCCAGGTTAAAAAGTAGGCATGTATTTTCCCGGGACACAAAGTATCTCCATACCTTTCAGCAAAATCTGTTCAGCGGTTAGAGCGTGAAGAGGTAACATACAGACAGACACACTTTCGCATTTATAATATTAGTACGTTTATGAAAGTATGGATTAGTTTCATCCAAAACGAGGCAAAACGCAGCATATTTTTATAGTATCATTAGAGTAGTTTCGTATTACTAAGTGAAATGCTTGCTTATGAGTTATGACCCTAAATTTAGATTGCATTTTATTTATTTTCTTTCCATCTTTTCGCAATATTGGCACCTATACAATTTTGTTTCTGAACACCTAAGCCTGGCCGCACATTATACGACGGTTCTGATCAGAAACAGTAGAACGTCCGCGCTGTCTCTTACATTTTGTACTGAGCCGAGTTAGCTAGAACTCGCCGGAAGGATATTTCGGATAATGTGTGGGGGTGGCGGTCCGGCGAAATTCAACTGTTTCTGATCAGAATTCGGACAATGTGCGGCCAGGGTTAAGGTTGACTGGTAGAGAATCCCATTTGGCATTCCCCAATCCCATTTCGCCTATGTACCAACATTGTGCAAAAAGTATAAATAAATAAGTAAAATATAAAAGCTATACAAATTGAAATGTCAAATAGCGCGATGCTGCTTGACGTTATATTTGCTACGCATCGTCGCGTCGCCTCGTTGTGTCACTTCAGTGTGATCTGACCCGTATTTAAATTGAAGGTGTGAACTGTTTCCCCTTCTGTAACTTAAACCGAATGTAAATTCTAATTGATAACACAGACCACAGAACACTCGCCAAAACAGAAATGAAATTGAATTAACGATATTGAACCTAATTCCTGTTTATACAACGTTCGTTTTCAATTAACCAAACCACGTTTTTCGGTTCAGTTGCTTTCGTTTAATTCTCCCCTCTCGCTGCTGTACGAATTTGTATTTTATGATTCAGGTTATAATGTTGATATTGCGTTGGGGTAGTTATGTTTGCGTGTGCTATCCCGATATAACGTTAAAGATTAGAATTTGTCCTATCAGTTATATAAATCACGTTTAGGTGTTCCTTTTGATTCCTGTTTTAAGGCAGTGCATTGATATTGAAATAGATTTAACCAGTTTTTTCCAGTTTGATAGTTAACGATCCATTGCAAATGATTGGGCGCCATTAGATGACAATATTATGTCATACTAGATGTCGCTCGCAACTCTGTTGCATCGAAATTCGTTTATCCCACGGGAACCTTACATTTTTCCGGGATAAAAATTATCTATGTCCATTCTCGGAAGTCTTCAGTATCTCCATACCAAACTTTAGCAAAATCGGTTCAGCGGTTTGGCCGTGAAGGGGTAACAGACGGACAGACATATTAGTATGGAATATGGATATGTCATTGCTATCATGTGTTAAAAATTCACAACAAATCTTTATCGTGTTTAACCATCGAGCACATATCCATTATATACTGGCAATTTGTTTTTTGTGAAAACCAATTTTTACCTAACCGCTGCATCGCCTACTGCGGCGCTCTGTTGGGGCCAGGCAGTCAAGCAGCGCGGTTGTTAACCAGCTACAGTAAGTCGGACACAGAATATTCGGACCTTAGCTATAGGAATTTCATATTTAATTATAGATGCAAAGCTCTACCACAGTCTATGGAACTTACAGTCGGCCAACGGACACGTCTAGACAGCAATCGTGCGGGGCGTCCCGTTGGGTACGGAACCCTAAAAACTGAAACCAACATTTTGTTTCAACGACTTCTTTTAAGCCGACTTTTAATTCGGAGGCGGTTATTTTTTTGGGGCTCAGTGTAATGTAGTTACAAAATATTTTTTTTATTTTTGTTTCAGGTATATATTACATCCCCGATACTGCCGAATCAACATTTTTTTTTTTCAATTCAGTAAGTTGGCTTTATTTATAGATTACGCGAAAATGAGATAGTCCGCGATCGACATATTTTGAGGTATGATAATCGGGTCCCAGTGGTTTCAGAGATTATTTGTCATTTTGTTTTGCAGGAAATTCACCCTAAGATAAGGGCCAATTCGCTTTGCGACGTCGCCAGGCACTTTTAAATGAGCCATCAGAAACTGAACTTAATTTACTAAGTACACAATATAATTTTATACAAACTGAATTAGCCGACTGCGGTGTCGGGGTGACCAATTTAAAAAGCTCGTTTAAAAATGCATAAAAATGTAATCTGTAATGACCCAATTTTTTTTGACTTCATCAAAAACTTCCAGTATTTTAATTTTTCCACTTGATTACACACTAATTAAATGTGCAAATGTAAATGAATGCAAATGTTTCTATTAGCATCCCAGTGACCCGTTGGCGGGGAGCCAGCGTCTTGTTAAAACCCTCTCAAGTTTGGCACTAGTAGGAGGTTGTTCTAGGCCGTTTAACTCTTTATTAGCGGGCTAAGTGGGTTATAAGTATAGTAAGAATAGTTTTATAAAATACATAAAATATGGACGATGCATCTAAATACACATTAGTTTTAAGGCCGAAAAGGAAGAGAACTATGGTGTTGCGTGTATTTCTGTTTAGTACAAGAACTTTGCCCTGAAGTAATTATAAGCAGTTGAGCACTCAATTTTTTTTTAGGTATTGGGCATATGTAGTTAATAAAGGTTAATCTTTACTTAAAACAGATAAATCAAAATGTAACGCTTCCGAAACTTAACTTATTTAGTGCGCAATGCAGATAACATCGAAAGTGGAAACATCAATTCGGTTGGTTTAAAAGCTAGATCACGCTTAGTTTAAATTAGAAAGCAGTATAAGCCCCGTATACACATTTTATGATGATGAGGTATGCAATTAGACACAAAAATACCTCAGGCCAGGCTGTAATTAATCCTGCAGGCTTTGTCCTCGGCCTCGCAGGGTTTTAACGTTCATAATAACATTGTTGCATACGCGGGCCTAATTTCCCCGGCAGGATACCTGACGGTATTGCGTTATTACCGTCGGACATTTTAAAATGTAATTTAACTGTGAAAGAGTCGCAGAAACATGGCCATTGGCCGCCAATAAGATTGGGTAAGCCAAACTCTTAGGGTGATGGCAAACGAGCGGATTTTGTGAGTCGTGAGATTTTTCATAATCATTTTCACAAATATTTTTTTTGTTAAAATTGGTATTTTAAAATTCTGTGACTTACGACTCACAAAATTACGCTGCCGTCCAGCCGGTTGGCAGCGGGCGACATGAAGCGGCAGCAGACGACGCGTCGTCGAGATAATATAACTGCTTCTATGTATTTCTATGAGAGTCGCTAGCTACGCAGCTTTATAGAAATACAGAGAAACCAGTAGTGTCGCGACGACTTCCAACCTATACCTTATTAAAAAAAAAAATTTTTTTTGTCTGTATTTTAATATATTTAGCCTATTATTTTATTTTGATGCAATATCATATTCATGTTTGTGCACGTCCTATCTGCTATCCTAATCCAATCTCTCTCCGTAGGGCTGCTGGAAGAGATTTCTACTAGAAATAAGCAGAACCTTTGTGTCATCTTACTGTGTGTAAATTGTTATTTTGTGAATATTTCTTGTGCACAATAAATGATTAAATAAAAAAAATACCTTTACATTCAACGCCGCATTCAGCTTTTACCCGCATCTTTTCACCGAGCGCTCGAACACGTTCAGAAATCAATGTTCTGACGTTTCTTTCACGTTTGAATAATATTTTGCTGTTTGATAGGACTCCAGACTTAATTAAAGGTGTATTCATAGCAGAATCAAAGTGCTCTAAGGCATCCATTAGACGGTAGGTTTTGCTGTCAGTTTTACCACAGTCATGACTGTGACTGATGGGTAACCTACCGTGTAAGAGCCTGACTGACGGTTGCATGAAGCTGATTGACGAAAATCTGGATACATTCGTCAGTCCATCAGTCACCATCAGTGAAACATAATTCATGATTGACGGAATTGACTGACGCTTGCATGAGCGTATAATGTATGCCTAAGGCAACTTGTTCCTTCACGGATTTCTACAGTTCAAATTCACGATTGATAAAGATCCATTACCTACTAATATTATAAATTGCGGAAGTGTGTCTGTCCGTTACCTTTCACGTCCAAACCGCTGAACCGATTTTGCTAAAAGGTATGGATTATGGAGATACTTTGAGTCCCGGGAAAGGACATAGAATACTTTTTATCCCGGAAAAATGCGCGGTTCCCTTTGCGGTAAATGAATTTTGGCGTAACGGAGTTGCCGTCGTCTTCTAGTACATTTAGAAGACTTCATTAAAATACATCGCATCGTCTCTTCACGTTGCTATGTGAACTGACCTTTATAAATCGTCTCGAATACGTTATTCCACGTTTGAGACATACGAGTCTTCATCATAAGCTCTGTTAAAAATTCAGTCCGGGGCGGCGCCGCGTACCATATTATGTATTGGACTTAAATTTTTATGTTCAGCGTTTTAGTGGCGTTGTACAGTCAAGGGATTTACATGTTTAGCAGAATGACTTATGTTTGTCTTCTTTATTTTTAGAGTTTTACCTTTGGAGTGTTAGGACTTTGACCATAACGATAATAAATAGTCTAAGTACTAAAGTGCGTTTTTCTGTATGTCTATCTGTAACCTTTTTACCGTAGAGAAAAGAAATAAACAGATGAAAATAAATAAAGAACACAAACAGACCTAATTATGTTAGGGGGAGGAATATTTAAAAAAAAAAGAAAAAAAACCTTTTTACCGCTGAAGCGATTTAGATGAAACTTGTTACGGAGATGCGCGATAAAAAACTTTCGCCGTAATTAATTTTAAATCAAGTGCATAATTTTGTGATTGTAATTTGCAACATACCGACAAACAAATTTTTAGCTCTACATCAAGTCACTCTACGTTAGACTTTATTATTAGATTTAGATTATTATTATCACCATGATTGCGAAGCTTTTACAATCTTAGCGCCTCTACAATCTGCATGTTTGTATTAGCTTGTCATTATAATGTATCAACAAATGGGCCAACGTGTGTGTAGAGGACGCATAAGACAAAAAATTTTTTTGTTCACAAATTGTTTACTTGAACCTCATCGGTCAAACAAGGAAAATTATTTCCTCCCTTTTCTCCCTCTGGAAAAGTACACAATTCGTATAATTGGTTCAACATAATATGAATAAATACATGTTTTCATGTCCTCTACGTCCGTGACCGAACATACATTTTAAATTTCATGACGTGCGCGCTGTAAAATATTTGAAATCGTTTTATGTATGAGTTCTGTATCAATAACGGCTATAGCGGTCATGTTGAGGTCAAATCTTTTTTAAATTCAGAAGAGGTTATAAAAATAAATCGTATTTTTTTAATATTCGAGAGGAAAGTGTACGTCTATCAAATCATTTTGTAAACAGATGGATACAAATTATTAACTTAGAAAAATTTAGAAAAAAGATACTTTCAAACTAGATAACCCGGTGAACTTCTATTACTTTCCTCCTAATAAACCTTCCCTGGAATTTCACAAATATTTCAAGAATAAAATGAGCCAAATCGGTTTAGCCGTTTTCGAATTTCAGAAAGAGTAACAATATTTTAAATTCATTTTCAAATATTTATATAGTAGATTATTCTTAAACTACGTTTTGCAGCAATTCGTTTATCGTGCAAAACCGTTCATTTTTCCGCTTTCAAAAACAATAATCTTTGTCATAACTTTCTCTCTTTATACCAAATTTTATGTTAAGCACCATTTGCCGGTACTAACTGCTAACTATAACAACCCACAAATCCCCCACCCCAAACAAGTTTCTAGCATCTCGTCCTAATCCATACCACCTGAGTCTGGAGTGCAGCCAGCACTAATCGTTAGTAATTGCTACATCCACTAATACTACTAGTACTAATAAACCACTAGCACCAGTAACTTGATATATTAACTTGTGACCATGTGAATAGGTTTAACTGCCTCAACCAGACTAACATGAAGTAAGTACTTTATTGTAATTGAAGACACAAGTGGAAGAAGCAGGTAAGTAACAGTTAAGAAATTGCAATTTTTTGTATTTAAAAAAGCCCCCATACTAGCCATATTAGGGCCGGGAAAATGATTTTAAATAAAAATAATCGGCCAAGTGCGAGTCGGACTCGCGCATGAAGGGTTCCGTAGACCGTACCACAATAGGGCAAAAATAGACTGAAAATTGTGCTTTTTGTATCGGTGCCCCCCTCAATTATTTTATTTATTTAAACTTTATAAATTATTAAATTGCAAATAAAATTGAGCATTTCTTGAATATTTCAAGTGCAGCTATTGTTTGCCGTTTAAATTTCAACAGTCTAGCTATAGCGGTGCTTGACTTGAGTTACAGCCTGAAGACATACATACAGACAGACAGACAGACAGACAGACAGACAGACAGACAGACAGACAGACGGACAGACCTAATGTCATTTTGAGTTCTACAGCTAGCCTGACATAATCTACACTCTAAAACGCCCTTACAGGCCTAGGTATAATAGTCCTCTTAATTATTTTTTTTTTGTAGCCCATCTTTTTGTAAACGTTAGCAATGTTTTCCGTATATTTTGTTAATACAATGCTCTAATATAGTAATTAGAATAAGCCCACAAAAGGAGAATTTAGTAAGTTCGTTTCCGGAAATTATAGTTTTAATCTTTTATATCATAAATACTCCCTGCTTTAATATTCTTACTTTCCTCTTATTTGTAATAAATAAAGCCAGTCATTTAAATTTCGAATAAATAAGAATAAAGTTTTATATTTTATTCATAATCTCGAATGTAAGAGCGTTGTATCGATCACCTTGTCCAGCCAGGGTTGTGCCAAAAATGTATAAATTATTTTATTTAAAAATATAGATTAAATGTTTGTCCACCCGTTTTTATGCTTGTTGCTGCGGCCAAACACACACAGACAGACAAAGACGTCAAACTTATAACACCTCTATTTTGTAAAAAAAATATTTTCAAGATAATATTATGTAACGCCTCTACAATAACTTTAGTTAGTATCCCTAATGTATCCCTATTTATATGAAGCTAAAATCATAATTCGTAAGATCAGGCAAGAAAGTCGTCTGTCTTATTGCGATTTGCATCCATATATTATAAACGCGAAAGTGTGTCCGTCTCTTAACTTTTTACGCGATAGCCGCTGGATCTCATTTTTGAGTCGCGGGAAAAGACAGGATAGTTTTTACACTGAAAAATGACGAAGTTTTCGGCGAACGAATTTAGGCGCATCGTATGACACATAAATACATATAAACTAGAATCAAGAATGTGGATGTACCAAAAAATGGCTTATTTTCACTGTCTTTTTTTATCGGAGTTGCCAACCCTAAATGTGGCTTAAGGGAAGAAAAAATATAACAAATTGGCCTTTTGCCTCATAGGCTTACCGGCTTAAGGCCCTGGAACTTGGAAGTTGGACTTGATTTATACGCCACCAACAATATTAGCAATTAGCTCACCCCGGAATGTTTTGCCAGTGATTTTGATTAAGTATCAAGACTGTTTGAGCTTGAAGAAGCGCGCACGAAGGGTTCCGTACCACAATCCGAATTCCGAAGTCTTAGTAATAGGGCCCCGTTTTTACACTTTGGGTACGGAACCCTAAAAAGTAAAAACCAAAAAACCCAAACCTTGACACGACTATCTTCATGTAACAATAGCTGTTATTGTAAATCTGCAGACATTCAAATACATAACCTATCTCAAAAATGAATAAAACTCATTACCAATTTTAAACCCTAATGACACCAATTAAAGTTCACTTTCGCCTGCATAACTTTTCATCTCCGACTACCCTCATAAGTCGTTAGGAGTACGGTCCGGTCGTCTATTATTGGATAATATCTTGTTCGGAAATTGTTTTATCAGCGATCTATAGTTGATGGTCTTTAGGAGCACAATGAATAACTTAAAACTTGAAGCAACTTGGATTCCAAAGTCCGTACAATGGACTTGAGTACTTTGATAAGTTTTTCAGTTACCTCAAAATTATAACTAGGGATTTACTAAGATTCTAACAAAATAAAATATCCTAGAGTACATGAGTATTTAATTTTGTGAGTAGGTATCTCATTTGGTGAACATTTACTTAGGTACCTACTGACTTTTGTAACGCATTATGAGTGAAAGATAAATATCTACTTGGCTTTATTTGAAGGCTGTCCTTTGGAGTTCAAAATTATAGCTCTACCAGAATCTGGTGGCAATTTTTGACAGCAGATTTTCAAAAAATATCATTGGATAAATTTTTATATTTGCATGTTTCACACACAAAATAAGCCGCTAAAGGAATAAAAAAATCGGCCAAGTGCGAGTCGGAATCGCGCGCGAAGAGTTCCGTACCATTATAGAGCAAAATTAGGCCATAAATTGTGTTTTTTGTATGGGAGCCCCCCTTATTTTTTATTTTATTTTAATATTATTATTAAATATTAAAGTACACATAATATAACTAAGGATTTTGTAAAAAATTCAAGGCCAAAAAAATCACGTTTGTTGTATGGGACTTGGGAGCCCCCCTTAAATATTCATTTTATTTTATTTTTAGTATTTGTTGTTATAGCGGCAACAGATATACATAATCTGTGAAAATATAAAATCTATAGCTATTACCGTTCTTGAGTTACAGCCTGGAGACAGCAAAAAAGGCTAAAAAATCAGGTTTGTTGTATGGGAGCCCCCCTTAAATAATCATTTTATTTTATTTTTAGTATTTGTTGTTATAGCGGCAACAGATATACATAATCTGTGAAAATATCAAATCTCTAGTTATTACTGTTCTTGAGTTACAGCCTGGAGACAGACAGACAGACAGACAGACAACGAAGTCTTAGTAATGGGGTCCCGTTTTTACCCTTTGGGTACGGAACCCTAAAAAGGATGAAAATGTTTTATTCCTATTACCCCGGTATTGCAAGAGTCAATTTATTTTCTCACTTTTTGCCATCAGATTCTGGTAGACCTAGTATACTCACAAATCAACAACGTCATAAAATTAGACTCAGAAATCCAAGGATATGACGACCTATTCTCTAGAAGCGCTCTTCGCTATCAGTTCGTCCTCTGAGATTCTTGCTTATAAATCTTTTTTATTTACTCGAAGTTGGTATTGTGCTCATAAATTTGACATTTGGTGTTGTAGAGACACAATACTCATTTTGAATGTCGAATCTACAATCCCTTCCACCTAATAAAGTACAATTTTCATTAATGGCAACATATTTTTGGCAAAGCCCTTTGGAACTAGATCAAAGGTCGTCCCAATAAATCGTCCGTATTTCGATTTATTCGCTGAATAACCCGAACATTTTAATTCCGGCGAGTTTACACAACCCTTTTGTTTGGTAAAATGTCAAAAGTTCGACATGCTGGTCAGAGTTACGATTAAGCCTAGCCGCACATTGTACGACAGTTCTGATCAGAAACAGTTGAACGTCCGCACTGTCTCTTACATTTTGTACCGAGCTGAGTGAGCTAGAACTCGCCGGAAGGATATTTCGGATAATATGCGGGGTGGCGGTCCGGCGGAATTCAACTGTTTCTACTTTCTGATCAGAATTCGGACAATGTGCGGCCGGGTAAAACTTATGGCCTGTATTCACTTTGATAAGTGCGAGTGATTAGTGATTAGGAGAAAATAAAGGACTTGCACTAATCAGTCGCTGTCCACACTTACTTTATTTAATCAAAGCGAATGCAGGCTATATAGAGACTACTAAAATTTTGTTAATTAAATACTCGCATAGCTACCGGCTACCGCCATCAATAGCAATCAGCTATAATGCAATTAAGTAGTAATTCCAACCCCCAGATTAAGTATTCTACCTATAATATAATTCTGGCATGCACAGTAAAACTCTGGAATGAACTGTCACCAGCAGTATTCCATATATCCAGCAGAAATCGCTTAGGTTCCCGCTCACGCACTCTACAAATACTTATTGTTGACCGAGCTATACTTCCGCTTTATAACTGTACGATGTACGGAACCCTATGTGCGCAAGTTCGACTCGCACATGACCGATTTTTGTATTATTTCCATGTCCATACAGTGGCATACTTCTGTGATGCCGGGCGGGCTCGGCCGCGCGACGTCATAATATTAATGTGACTTTTATTTTTTTTTACGTCAAAGGAAAATGGCGATGCAAACACTAATTATTTACGACGGTTGGCAATTCGCTATGTAGCATCAATGCAGCTGTGTGATAACGATGATCACACAGCTCGAATATTGGTGTATTTTGTAGTGGACTTTTTGGCAAATGGCTTTCAACGTTCGCTTTTGGCTGCTAGGCTTCGTTAGGGCTTTGGTCCTATGAGCGATTTTAAAAACTACACAGGTTTTGAATTTTTTGATCCCCTGTAGCATAATATATAAATTAATATTATGTTGAGATTGGAAATTAAAATATAGGTCTACCAGAATCTGATGGCAAAAAGTGAGAAATTAAATTGACTTTAGCAATACCGGGGTAATTGGAATAAAACATTTTGATCCTTTTTTTTTATTCTGTGTGATATGTGTACATGCAAATATAAAAATTAATCCAATGATCAAGGATATTTTTTAAAAATCTGCTGTCAAAAATTGCCATCAGATTCTGGTAGGTCCGCTATCTACCCATGAATTAAACTGTAGTTAATACAAATAAATTACCATAATGTAACTGAACCAAAAAGTGCTAATCATAAATGTATATCAAACACTTTAAATTACGTCATTGTCAAAGTTGGAACATTTCGGTTTGGCGCCATCGTCAACTTTTAAGATTGTTCTCAAATGAAGACATGAGTGAATGAAGTGGAGAACTAACCTTTTAGAACGTAAAATCAATAACTCATTTTTTTCTCGTATAATTTAAACAAACCTTGTAACATACGGTTACTTCATCTAGCTAATATATCGAACTATACATAGAATCATTTTTTCATTTCAAAACATTTTTCCGGCCCTAAAGCCTCCATTTACGTAAAAAAACTTGAGAGGTGTCAAGGAACACCCGGATGGAACGAAGTTTAACTATAGCAAAAAGTGTCGTTATAACTTTTGGTTCTAATTTTTTCCGTCTAGCACCCTTTCGCAACGCGCGATATGGAACTTCGTTCCAACTATGTAACATTTTCAAATTGCTAGTTACCCACTTCATCCACTCTTGTCTTCAAATATTCCCTGACATGTTTGGAAATGAGAGATGAAAGTTTTTTGTCTCTCTCGTGTGTGACTTGTGGGAAAGTTTAATGTATTTTCTTTAACAAACGAAAGTCAATAACTGGATGGACTGTCGTACCATCTTAAGTGTATTGGCTAAAGTTGGGGTAAAGGAGGACTTCCATATTTAACTACGACGATGTCAAAACTATGATTGTGGCGGTATAAGTGTTTGTCTAAATCCGATTTTAAGGGGCATAAGCAGTGGCTGAATAAAAAGGAAATAGCTGTTTGAACGTGGAACAATTATTATAGGTCTACCAGAATCTGATGGCAATTTTTGACAACAGATTTTCAAAAAATATCCTTGATCGTTAGTTTTTTTTATATTTGCATGTTTAACACACAGAATCAGCTACCATAAGAAAAAAAGCGGCCAAGTGCGAGTTGGACTCGCCCATGAAGGGTTCCGCAGCAGCAATAAGGTTTATTTTTATAAAATTAAAAGGTTTTTGATTTATTTTTATATTTCAGTCGATTTAATGAAATTTAGATTAAGGTTTACCATTTATGATGTATAAAAAAACTACTGGCTAGATCTCGTTCAAACCAATTTTCGTTGGTAGTTTTTATAGTAATCTACATCATATATTTTTTTAGAATTATCATGCTTCTACTTTAGAAATTAGAGGGGGGGGACACACATTTTACCACTTTGGAAGAGTCTCTCTCGCAAACTGTTCAGGTTAGAAAATAATGATATGAGAAACCTCAATATGATTTTTGGAGACCTATCCATAGATACCCCACACGCTTAGGTAAGATGAAAAAAAATTTTTTTTTGTTTCAGTTGCATCTATGGGGACCCCTAAAATTTTTAATAATTTTTCCATTTTTACATCAAAATCTTAATGCGGTTCACAGACTACACCTACTTACCAAGTTTCAATAGTATAGCTCTAATAGTTTCGGAGAAAAGTGGCTGTGACATACGGACGGACAGACAGACAGACAGACAGACATGACGAATCTATAAGGGTTCCTTTTTTGACATTTTGGCTACGGAAGCCTAAAAAGGATAATGTTTAAAATGTTTTATTCCAATCACCCCGGTATTGCTAGAGTCAATTTGTTTTCTCACTTTTTGCCATCAGATTCTGGTAGACCTATAGTTTCGTTCTAGTGATTCTCATCAGGAAACCAAACGTCCGTATCGAAACGCCATTTCTAATGAGATAAATCCCTGAAAAACAGACTGGAATCTGTAAACAGTTCGCACAACTTGCAGAGTTTAGTAGGGTCTTAATACTCTTAATCCATACTTCCATACTAATATTATAAATGCGAAAGTGTGTCTGTCTGTTTGTCTGTAGCTGTCTGTCTGTCTCTGTGTCTGTCTGTTACCTCTTCACGCCCAAACCACTGAACCGATTTTGCTGAAATTTAGTATGGGGATACTTTGAGTCTCGGGAAAGTACTAGGATACTTTTTATCTAAAAATATGTACGCTTCCTATATTCCTTCCAATAAAGAAGTCATGTTGCAGCGTTCTATTTATTTTACCACAAGCGAAAGATTTTAATACATTTTAGTACATAAATAACAGTGTCCAAAGGTATTCGAAGAGTATTATTTATCGGCCGTTAGTTCCACACCCCGCTAATAATGCTGAAAGCATTCCTATGTAAATCGACAAATGTACCGTGGTACGAGAGGTTACTTTCCGTGAACATTTAACATGGGTATGAAAGTTGTTAAATATAATAAAAATAAGTAACAAGAAATAGAAGTAATATTGAAACAGGATTTTCAAAGTAAGATTATATATATAGAGTACGAGCTATTGCCCGCGGCTTCGCTCGCGTTAAGAAGTATTATTATATACAAACTTTCATCCCCTATTTTAACCCCTTGGGGGTGGAATTCATCAAAATCCTTTCTTAGCGGATGCCTGCGTCATAACCTGCATACCAAATTTCAGCCCATCACCATGTCATATCGCGCAGTCAGTCACCTTTGAGTTTTATATATTTACTTTTACAAAATGTTAGATCCTACAATTTACTGATTCTGCTGTTGTAATTTAATCTAACATTAATCGAGCTTCGATGACTGTGGTTTCGATGTACCTAACCTTGGTATAATACAACTACACGACTGGAAACGACTGCGCCTTAAAATAACTAGCGACTACGTCTGCGTCAACACAACATAATATTATGTGGTTTTCTCCGTTATTTTCCACATTTACCATTGATTTGCTGGGTGATATTATAACCTAAAAGCTTTCTGTCCTAGATAAATGGTCTTTAACCATATTTTATCGAGGATACACAAAAATAAGTTATCGATTCGGACCAGTAGTTCATGAAATTAGCCCATTCAAAGAAATCAAACAAACTCTTCAGCTTTATAATAGGTATTGGTATATGGCAGGCACGGTAAACTTTCTTAGATACTCACCGAAAAAAGTTATCACATATAAATTAGGCAGATAATAATCGTAATGATGATGATGATGATGGTTAACTCTGAAAGTAAGCTCAGATTACAGTAGTGTCATTACACGCGCCGGCAAGTGGCGAGTTAACTTGATTTCATTACCGCAGGCCTGCGAGACCTTTTTCCGATATTATGAGAGTATTAGTGAAATTGGTAACTACTAAGAAAATCGCATAGTACACCGTATAGAGTGAAATGTGTTGTCGAGACTTAAATCTTACCATTTTAGGAAGTATACAAGTAGGCATTAAACGGGCAATTTAAAAAATATAGCAGTTTAAGTAAATATAAAAGAAAACTATTACAATTTTCGCATTTTTTAAATATCTTATTAAGTTTAGTCCCCGATGGTAGGTATATCAAATCAAGACATAAAATTATCAGTATATCATGAGATTTTCCGGGATAAAAGTATCCTATGTCCTTTTCCGGGGCTTACAGTATCTCCATACCATACATTTAGACATGGGACAGCCATGCTTCGGCACGAATGGGCCGGCTCGACCGGAGAAATACTACGTCCTCACAGAAAACCGGCGTGAAACAGCTGCGCTTGCGCTGTGTTTCGCCGAGTGAGTGAGTTTACCGGAGGCCCAATCCCCTACCCTATTCCCTTCCCTTCCCATCCCTAACCTCTCCTTACCTTACCCTATTCCCTCTTAAAAGGTCGGCAACGCACCTGCAGCTCTTCTGGTGCTGCGGGTGTCCATGGGCGACGGAAGTTGCTTTCCATCAGGTGACCCGTTTGCTCGTATGGGGCATACGATTATTATTTCGATATTATTTCATAAAAAAAATACCCAGCAGAATCGGCTCAGCGGTTTGGGTGTGAAGAGGTAACAGACAGACAGAAAAACTTATGGAGTTATAATATTAGTATGGATCCTGTACTCGCACCACGGTTGTGCACACCTGTCCGCAGAGGCAGGGTGTCCGGACACTGGACACGCCTATTAACCCGGGGACTGGATTAACGTGGTGCAGTCGACCCCGCTTCACCTGCCTAGTACTTGGCAGTATACTGTTGATTTGCGCACACACAATAAACGTGCCCCAGACTTATTATGATATACTACATTAGTTAATACCGTTACGTTAACTTAATAGGTACCGATTATAATACATATAACATAATATTATATTTTTATTTTCATAATTTTTTTCTATAAAACATGATAATGATCATTGATCACCAAGATAATCATCACAACATACAAAAACTATTAACGCGATTACGACACTGTACAGTGTACACAATATACTTATAATACTACATAATTACAGGGTGAGTAACATAGTCATTTCGGTAGTACCTTGTAAGTTTATGTTTGGTAAAGACAGCAAATCATATGGGGTAGCAAAACATAGTTAATACTTTAACTTATCTTATTTATAAGTTACCAGATTTTTTATTTATTTTATAACCGACTTCTTAAAAGGAGGAGGTTATGATATGTTTTGTATTTGTTGTTATAATGGCAACAGAAATACATAATTTTGGGAACTGACCATAAAAATGTTAAGTTTGCGTCAATTCGCTTGTCTTGTGGGTGGGCCGTAGACCACTGCGCGCTGCAAGTATGGCAGTCTAAGGCCGGTATAAATAGTAAGTACTCAAAATGCATCTCGGTCTCAAGACACGGTTCAGGCTCTGTGATTGGTTGGCTGTCAAATTTTGTACCAATCACAGAGCCGAACCGCGTCTTGAAACCGGGTCGCATCTTAAGTACTGACTATTTATACGGGCCTCAGTATGTACCTACATGTATTTATTATATATTTGTGTCCTCGTAGCGACTAAACTATTGGGTACTAAATAAGTTAACAATGGATTTTTAATGATGCCGCAAATAACATAGGCTGCAATCCTTATTTTAAAGTTCCGTAACCAAATATCAAAAAACAAAATTTTTATGGATTTGTCATGTCTGTGTCTCTGTCCGGCTGTCACAGTCAGTTTTTTCCCGAACTATTAAAAAGAATCTAAACTATCGGTAAAAACATTACTGTTATTTTTCCAAATATTTTATTTTCACTTCCCCCGTACTTTTGCCGACCCTACAGCATTAATAGAGTTAATAGAGCTACGATGACATTGACCCCGTCAAGGGCGAGGGTCGCGACAGCTGGCCGCGACACCACGACACCATGACAGTATAGCTACACATGGAGGCTCTCACGGTGCCGCTATCGTTGTACGACATTGTTAGTAATTAAATAACTATTCGTAACAAATCAATTTGATCTTGCACGCTACGGTCAGAGTCCTTTTACCAATATTAGGTTGGTTAAATAATATTAAATAAGGCCAGTAATTTTTAATAAGTATTAATAATTTGTAATCAAATTTTAAGACATTACATTACACTAACATTATTTCATGTCTATTAACCCCCGGCCCCGTCGCAAACAGAGAGTGGTGCGGTCGCGCTGTCATTAACATACATTTGCTAAAATCTAAATAAATCGTTACATTTTACATTTGCTTTGTGATATATCGGGGTATAGCGGACAACCGCGCGTTCGCACCGCCGCATTTAAATCTAGCCTTAAAAATTTGTCTATCGTAGTAAATAAAAACTAATTATTATGAATTGCTTTTAAAAATATCCCTAGCACTGCGCCATCGGTCTGCGCTAATCTTTTCAAGTCGCAAACGCTTCCTAAACCACTTAAAAGTAAAAACCGAAAGTCATTTTATGTCAGGCTAAACTTTTAAAGCGTCTTTTGCCCGCGGAATAAAAGTTTCTGTATTTGTGACTCCGAGGGAGTCAGATTTCGAGATGGCGCGAGTTTCGCAGCCCTAATTCACGGACCAACGCTTATATCTAAAGACATTGGTGGAAGAAGTGGGTAACTTACATTTTACAAATATACTTACCTATTTAACTACCGTACTACCAACTTACCTTACTAACTACTATGTAACTTACCTTTTTCATCATCTTATACAAGCTGTTGACAAAACTAAGTAATAATACTTTAGGATGTATATAGGTTCCAATACAATTTTTTCATGCAAAAGTTAAAAAGTTACGCTTTCAGCGCTGCTTCTTTCACAACGAACTGTGTATAAGGAACCCATTCACACCCTAAAATATTATCACTATGTCTTGTTACACCGTGTATATGTAGCTATACTGTATAGAATCCACATTTTTTATTTCAAATCATTTTACCGGTCTTAAAGCCTCCATTTATGCAAAAAGGACAGTTTTCAAATTGTTAGTTACCAAGTTCATCCACTCATGTCTTCGTTTTCAACGGACCCCGTAATCTTTGCAGTCTGTAATTTTTTGGGGCGTAATCTTTATTAACGAGATTACGGATTACGGACTTTAATATTTTGTGGTGAGAAATATTCTTACTTCGTTATTTAATTTGGGTTTGCTAGTATTTGTGTAACTTTTTGTATTATACTTTTAAGAACTATCTCCAGTGTAGGGTAAAAGACTAAACTTAAAAATAGCCTGAGGATATTGGTACAAAGGCCTGGAGAGAGCGGCCTTAATAACCCAAGAGCCAGCCGCAGCCAGACTCGTTATTTTATAAAAGTTCAAAGTTTTCCTGTCGCTTTAGAGCTTCCCAAAGTGGGCGATAACGCCTCCTTGTGGGCGCTAAGGTCTAGAGGGGGCGGTGTGGGACCCAGAAAAAAATGGGGGCGTTGTGTAGAGCCTTGTTGCGGGGCGGGTTGGTGATTTATTTCATTTGGATGCATTTTAAATTGAAAAAATGGGGGCGCTAAAATATATGTAATATTTTGTTATCAAAGTAGGCAGTTATACACAAAATAAGTTTGGGAACCCATGCTTTTAGAGGTAAGAACGACCAGCAACTATAGAGTTACAGTCGCGGATACGTACGATAAAATGATGAGAGTCTGGGTTTTGCTGGCTCTTGGGTTATAATGGGTGTGATATAGCGCCTGTCACATGCGACAGCCGATTTCGTCCTGTCACAGGATTGACAGTTTTATTTCCGCACCGGAATCGGAAATGTTTGTTGAAATGCAAAAATCAACAGCCGAACAATGTGAATTGAAAGGTGATTTCAAGTGGTGTGTATGTTTTTATTACATTACTGTTATATGTATGTTGTTCAGACGTGGGAGAGCCATGCTTCGGCACGAATGGGCCGGCTCGACCGGAGAAATACCACGTCCTCACAGAAAACCGGCGTGAAACAGCGCTTGCATTGTGTTTCGCCGAGTGAGTGAGTTCACCGGAGGCCCAATCCCCTACCCTATTCCCATCCCTACCCTCCCCTATTACCTTATTCCCTCTTAAAAGGCCGGCAACGCACCTGCAGCTCTTCTGATGCTGCGAGTGTCCATGGGCGACGGAAGTTGCTTTCCATCAGGTGACCCGTTTGCTCGTTTGCCCCCTTATTTCATTAAAAAAAAACGTTGACTGCGGTAAACGGTATATTTTCTACGATTAAAAGTATCCTATGGCCTTTCCCGGTATAAGTATCTTTAGGTACCGCCACACTACTTACACCTTGAAGTATTATCAGTCAGTTTTGTTACACCCAGTTATAAAGTCTTTTTGTCACCTAAATTGGAAAGATCAGGAACTATCATCCTGGCTTTTAAAAAGAGGCTTTATCTAAAGGCTTTAAAATAAAGACCTCCATTGACGGTCGGCGTCGAGTGCTAAAAGATTCAACACCGAGTCCTACGCCTCAGGATCAGAACTCAGACCTGTGAATATCTAGATCTTTTGTTTGAGCTGTAGTTGCTTGGTAGAAGTTTGTTACAGAAAAATGTTTTAATGAGAGGTCAGCCGTTTGGTGTTGAGGTTACTTTGTGATTAATATATTTTCTGTGTTAAAATTAAACGTAAATACAAAAGTATTATAAAAATATATTTATCATACAATCTATGCTTACACCAAAATGCGTTTAATTCCGAACTTGAGCAATAAGTATTGATGAGATGTATTGAGTAATATACCAGACTACTTTTATCTGGCCAAAATGTATATCCATTAAATAGTAATATTTTGGTCGAATTAAACCGAAATTTACCGTGGGAGAGCCATGCTTCGGCACGAATGGGCCGGCTCGACCGGAAAAATACCAGGGGCTCACAGAAAACCGGCGTGAAACAGCGCTTGCGCTGTGTTTCGCCGAGTGAGTGAGTTTACCGGAGGCCCAATCCCCTACCCTTTTCCGTTCCCTACCGTCCCTTATTTCCTTCCCTACCCTCCCCTTTTCCCTTTCCTACCCTCCCCTACCCTGTTACCCTGTTCCCTCGTAAAAGGCCGGCAATGCACCTGCAGCTCTTCTGATGCTGCGAGTGTCCATGGGCAACGGAAGTTGCTTTCCATCAGGTGACACGTTTGCTCGTTTGCCCCCTTTTTTCATTAAAAAAATTTAGTTTAACGTTTAAGCACAAAGTCATTAAACAAACACTACATGATTTGTCAGTCTGTTTGTCACACGACGGTCAAAGCTAAACGACCTTTCGATTCGTTTTGTGATTGTCTTGTGTATATAAAGGTGATTGCAGTTCAGATTGCTCAGTCATAATGTATTCGCTAGTTTAACGGCGAAGTTAGATGTCTGAAATGTATGATTTGACGTAACATATTTCTAATGTCCGGTTCCTGTATTTTTTTTAATAAGACTTTATCTTTTTAATAATATCAGTGATTGATTAACGTTTATTTCATTTATTATTAATTCAAAAACATAGCTAATTATAAAAACATAAAACAGCTATAATTTGAATACATGTCTATGTATTCAGTAGCGAGTCAATTTATAATATTATAATAATATCTATGAACGCTTCACACTACGTCAGTCTGGCCCCGTGCTAAGTTCCTGAAGGACTTGAGTTACAGGTACCAGACAACGGAAATATATTTAATACTTTTATACTGTACATATATTTAAGATTTTTATTATATCATACACATATTTAATACACATCCAGACCCGGGAACAATGAAAACTTTTTGTTCCGTCGGCGGGATTCGAACCCGCGACCCCCGGCTTGAGTTGCCACACACTCAATCAATTGAGCCAAAGAGTTCGTCCATTACACTACACACTACACACACGCACATATGAATAAACAACTGTCAAAAACCTCTGAAACCGAGCATAGACGGCACATGTGATGTATTACTTTGCTATTGAAATTAACGTATACAAGTTGACTCAATACCCTGGCTACACGCCAGTACATCATGGTGCAATATCAGAGTTTGGCAAAAAGTAATTAGATTAAAGATTACAGAATTACAAATACTTTGTAGTTATTAATCAGATTACAAATTAATCAGATTGATGAAGTAATGTGCACCTCAAACTAACCAGAAGTTAATTACAATGAATTTATGTTAAAATGTATTGTAATTAGTTTGCAATTAGATTGATAATTAGATTAACGAGTATTTCAATTATGCCCAACTAGCGCAATATCCACTATTAGTGTCTAAACACATTAGGCCGAAGTTACGCGGCGGAAATTCCGCATTAACACACTATTCCGTCGCGTTCCGTCCGTATATTGTATGCGTTTGACATTGCGGACGTAATCATGCGGAATTTACGCCGCGTAACTTCGGCTTGGTATGTTTAAACCATAAAGATAATATACCTAGCGGAATAGAGCAACAAACTCGAGCTGTCAAACGTAACCGAAATTGGTTTTCATCTGTGTGAAAAATATGTGTACGTATACACTTACACAAGCATGATTGAACATGAATTCTATGAGAAAATTGTCAACGGTCAGCCCCGGGCTGACGGTCGTCAAAAAAAAGAGTGATGCTGTCATAAATCACACTTCTCTTTTTACCACGCAGTGTTATTGATAGTGACATCTCGCTTGCTCAGGCCTTTGTTTCTCTATTCCGCTAGGTATATTATCTTTATGGCTTAAACACTAAGCTACGAATTTCGTAGAACAGCTACGAGCCTCGTAGCTGTTCTACGAAACTCGTAGACCGTGCTACGAGCCGTAGTACCACGTAGTTTATCGTACGAGTGTACGTATACTCGTAACAAAATAAGCATTCATTCATTTGCTTGTGTGAAGGCCATACTTATACATATAATATTATATTTTGTACCTATTTTAATAAGTTAATCATAAATTATTGTTTATCTACTTTTTATAGTTTTCTTAAAAAAAATATATGTAATTAATATTGTTTTTTTTTACAGGTACATTTACACAAAGACTAAAGAAACAAAACTCTTCAGTTTCGTCGTGAGTATTAATTAATACATTATTTTAGTGTAAAATTTCGTTAATAATATTGTATTGTTTATTAAATTATTACAAACACACAAATTACAAAAAACCTCGTTGGTTTAAGAACGCAGTAATAGCTAAAATTTTACGTCTACAAAACGAATTATTTTTAAATCAACCATTATTTTGATTGTAATTTTAATAAGTACCGAATAAATACCTTAAAAACATGTGAATTAATCGCTTTAACCAAACATTATTGAACAGTCACTTAAGTTATACCCATAAAGTTAATAAACCTAGCGGAATAGATAAACAAAGGCCTAAGTAAGCGAGATGTCACTATCAGCTCAGCAGAACCAATTTTTTTCATCTGTTTGACGTCTAGTCGGCACCTATCGGCACGTTGACAATTTAATCTCTTAGAAAGATGCTTGTGTAGTATACGTAAACAAATTTTAACACACAGACGTAAATCAATTTCGGTTTCGTTTGACAGCTCGAGATTGTTGCTCTATTCCACTAGGTATAATAATATTAACTTTATGCTTATATTACCATGCCCAAGACGGTAAACAAAATGAAGCCTTATCACCCCGGCGCCAGTCACAGCCTCATCGGCAGTCTGACGCGTCAACACCAGACCGTAATACAATTTGTAGTCCTAATATCGAATATCCCGAATATCGAATATCCTAATATTAATATCGGCGTGAAAATTCCCACGTTGCGGCCATTACCACACAGTTATTGTGAGTTACGACCGCCGCGGGGCTCCTACCTCATAGCGCGAATCAAGACATATTGATAGATACTCTATATTTGCAAAGGATTTTGAACTTTAAATCATTGGGATTAGGTATTCATTGATTTATAATATGAATTTAAGGTTATAATATTTATTTTATTTGCAAAGGATTCTAAACTTAAAATCGTTGGGATTAGGTTTAAACTCACTTATTTAACATGACTGTTGCATTTTACCGTATAATAAATGCTTTTATAATATTATCGTTATTGAATTTTGTGTTCATGGAATAAGGTTGAAATTACGGCGTCCGTCTTACTGGGTTATGAGAGTAAGAGGAGTAATAGTGTATAAGTAATAGTGCTCTTTTTGTACTGCGCATACACTACGCCTCCGTGGTCTAGTGGTACAGAGCGCAGCTCTTGACTCGGAGGTCGTGGGTTCGATTCCCGCGTTGGAAACATGTTATTTCCAAGTTTGGTTAGGACAATGCAGGCTGATCATCTGATTGTCTGACAAGTAAAGATGATCCATGCGTCGGATGTCGGTGCGTCTGATCTCTCGCCGGTCGTGTCGGTCTGCCGTCCCACTGGGTTATGAGAGTAAAGGAAGAGAGTGCTCTTGTGTATTGCGCACACACTGGGCACCATAAAATTACTCCTGCGTAGCTGGCTTGGTTTCAATGAAACCGGCCACCGTCACCGAAACCGGTGTGGGAGCTATTATTATTATACACTACAGGCACTATAAAATTACTCCTGCGTAACTGGTCTGGTTTCAATGAAGCCGGCCACCGTCACCGAAACCGGTGTGGGAGTTATTATTAGAATATTTGTCTATTCTTTCTACACATTAAATCAGTCAATCCGAAAGCACAAGCGGTACCATGGTACCATGGGGTGTGAAGTACCCATGTTACCGTGACAGGTCGACTTAGCGCTGAAACGGGTTAGCGTCGCCGGTCGTTTAATCCTTCGAGCCTTTTTTGTACATAAATCTTTTGAAGTTAAATGTTTTTTGGCAAATTGGATTTAATGGAATGAGAAAGCATCATTTTTTGCTCTCCTTTTGTCCTTCCCCGGAACTTAATGTATCTCCATATTAAATTTTAACTAAATCGGTCCAGCGGTTTTTGCGTGAAGAGGTAACAGACATACTTTAGCATTAATAATATTTTTTTAAATGAAATAAGGGCGCAAACGAGCAAACGGGTCACCTGATGGAAAGCAACTTCCGTCGCCCATGGACACTCGCAGCATCAGAAGAGCTACAGGTACGTTGCCGGCCTTTTAAGAGGGAATAGGGTAATAGGGTAGGGTAGGGATGGGAAGGGAAGGGAATAGGGGAGGGTAAGGGATTGGGCCTCCGGTAAACTCACTCACTCGGCGAAACACAGCGCAAGCGCTGTTTCACGCCGGTGAGCCCGTGGTATTTCTCCGGTCGAGCCGGCCCATTCGTGCCGAAGCATGGCTCTCCCACGTCATATTAGTATGGATTCACATGAACTCTCTTTTTTCCTTTTACTATACAAACTACATCTTGTTCTCAAGTTTGTGGCGCCGAAATTCTTTTATCGCGTGGGAACCGCACACGATTTTTCGCGATAAAACCTATCCGTCCTTTCTCGGGACTCTCTAATAAATCGAGTTTTCGGGACTGAAGTTATCGACTATCGTACCCACATTATCAGCTAATCTATCTCACACGCGATTTTAAAACATTCTTTATCGCTAAAAAGATTTTTCCTACGAATTAAAAATATTTGTTCTTAAAATACTGATTTGAAGTGCATTCAAAATCTAAAAGGTTTTTCTCCTTTTGTGTAAATTGTGGAAAGGCAATAAATTCTTATCTATCCAGTGTTGCAATAGATAAAAATAATTGTGTTTCCCCTTTGTTTTCCTCATTGTGTTCTTCCTAAAGGGGACGGTTGTGGAGGAATTATAATCACACTTTGGTTTAGTTTCGCGAAGTTTGTTTGGTTAAATTGTTTTCGTCATGACGCAGGTGCTCTGTCGGTTTTTGTTTTCTTTTTGCTATTTATTTTTAACCGACTTCAAAAAAGGAGGTTAATTATCAATTCGACGCGTATGTATGTAATATTTCCAGAACTGCCCAGTTTTTGTAATATGTTAATCTATAACTGCTCCTGAACAAATGTGCCAAATTTCAAAAGTGTATGTATGTATGTATGTATATGTACTATGTATGTATGTATGTATGTATGTAATATGTATGTATGTTTTTATGTTGGTGCACGCATATCTCCGGAACTACAAGTTCGATTTAAGTGATTTTTTTTATTGTACTAGGTATTGTTCAACTTAGGGAATAGTGCAAGTTTCATCAAAATCGGTTCAGTAGTTTTGGAGATAGGCCCTCTTACTAATAAAAACTTCTTAACCATGCGTTCAACGTGTGAATAGTTATACAGGAGTTTTTAAGTTACACACACGTTACACAGAGTCTATACATGGTCTATACATAGAAATTTGTATGGAAATGACAGCATCGTTATACAGGCCTTATGTCAAAAAATGATTATTAGTAGAAAAAATCTTATGCACCCTCTATACACGCTGCGTAACTTTTTATTAGTAAGAGGGTAAAAGTTTTAATTCTCAATTAAGTACGTACAATTTTGAAGTCGGTTTTATCTTTTTAAAATACAGTTATTATTTCGAATTTTTACCCAAATATACAGATTACAGGGTGTAACAAAAATACTTTAGGGTGTGCATGAGTCCCCTGTGTAGATTTCACTGTGAAGTGTGAACGTAGCAGCACTAAAATAGCATTTTTTGTGATTTGTAAAGGTAAGCGCCCTAGCGTCATGCAATTCCCCATACTAAAGTTAAAAAAGCTGCTCTTTCAGCGCTGCCACTTTCACAATGAACTCTATGAAAGGGACACATACACACCCTAAAGTATTATCATTTTGTTTTGTCACACCTTGTAATAATACCATTTTGTAGTTTTACTCTACTAAGACTACATCGAAACCGTATTGAAAAATGATTTAGCAGAATTGACCAGTAGGTCGATTCTGCAAAATATTTCAGTAGAACTCTAAAATAATTTTGTAAAATCGACCTACTGAACTCTCCTACTATAATGAAACTCCATGATTATTGATAAATATTGTATTCCATAAGCCGCCGCTATCAGAGGGGAGGTAATAGTGCGATCGCATGGGACGCCGTGGGGCTAAGTTTGATGTATTATATATATTTATATATATTATTTACCATTGATGTTGAGTAAAATGTAGGTTATGTTTTACATTAAAAAACTGGTATGGTATGGTAGTTTCGTACAATGTGTCCCGACACCTTAAGGTTGTTAGAGAAAAAAAAAAGTGCGGCTCGCCGACTGCCGTGCTAAAGCTAGCATTTTTTATCAACTTATGCCGGTTATGCGATTATAGCCTACGTCTACACTCCGACATAGGCGCCGGCAGAAATAATTTCCAACGGGTGCAGATTTTAGTTTTCTTTCTTTTTTCGTTTCGTTCAACCCTAGTACCCAAATTACTGATCCTATTTCAACAAAATTTGTTCTGCCTTAGTTTCTCTTCGCCTAGTGCCAATAAAGTAGAACAAATCTATCGCGTTTGGCAGGCCAATCACTGCGTGGTAAACCCAATCAAGGTAGGAATGGGCTACGAGAATTGGGCTTCTGCTCGCAGACTGAGGACCTAAACTAGCTATTGGGGATATAAGCGAGAATTTCGAGTTTTGAATCTTGCTACGATGCCGATTTAAAAAAATCTGGGTGAATTTTTTTTCTTTCGAGAGTGAATAAACTCAAAAATATAAGCATCTTTTATTATAGAAGTAACTGTCTTAATTAAAGAAGCAGCTGTTTTTTTTCCTGAAGGGCTAGCAACAGCAGATTTTTAATGGATTACAAAATTACTTACATTGCATTCTAAAAATTTTGAAGGGTTTATTTTTAAAGTCGAATAGTTACTAAAATTACGGAGTATAATATTATTCTTTCTGCAGTCTCAAACGAAATCACCTGCATTTAAATTAAAAACATTTTTATGCCTAAAATCACTTATTATTAATTTCCCCGTACGTTTCAGCAAAGGGTTGAAACAATCAGTGTTTTAATCAGCGACCCAGTCAACCCAGTGTTTGTCTCACGTGGTGGGACATATTAAATTTTTCCACAAACAACGGCCGTACGTGTGCCGCTTACTAACATGTAAATACGAACGGTCTCCTGAACTATAAGGTATACACTGGAATATCAACCTTATGTGAAGAACATAAAGTTTATTTTACGATGCAGGAATTTGAGTATTTTGTTGTAGTGGTATTGAATTAACTACCTTAATGGTATAGTTATAAAGTTTATATTCGGATCGGTTTCCGGAATAACAAGTACGAGGTCCGATTTTCGAACAAGGGATGCTCTGGAGCGAAACACGTGAGTGGTTCTATGCCGACGTTATTATATTTTCCATATTTTCTTTCATGATCCTTGTTATTTCCGATTAGTGAACGGTTGATTGTAAAGGTCATTGAATTCTAATTTGAAAAAGCGTGAAAAGGCAATAGACAGACAGACGGACACACTTTCGCATTTAAAATAATATTAGTTTGGATCGTTTGACTGTCTTAATTCTAAAAAGACTGCTAAAGTTATAATTCCCTAAACTCCGTCGTAGTCAAGTAAAAATTAAATATTTAAAGTTTTACCCTATTATCCGTACTCTTTTATGTTTTTTGCCATTTACTCCCAGTCGAAGTTCGATAGCTAGTTTTAATAATCCAGTGTCGCGGAACTTATAAAAGGTTTTCGTGCGAAAAAGTTGGGAGTGTGGCAACATCTGTTCGGGAAAGTTGCCGACTTTTTGTTTTAATAAGAAGCATAGTTGTGTGATACATAAATCTTGAGGTTATAACTCTTTGTCTAACTTTGATTGCTAAACAAAGAAAAACATATTTATTGTAATATACAGGGCGTAACAAAAGTGATAATACTTTAGGGTGTGTATTGTTCTTCTTATATTATATAGTTCATTGTAAATGTAGGAGCGCAGATTTTTTTTTTTTTGTAATTGGTATAGGCAAGCGCCCCAACGTCAAAAATTTGCCCATATAAATGCCCAACTTTAAATAAGTTGGAGAAATGAAATTGAGATTAACGTAGTTCCTGAGCAAAAATAATGCATAATGCATATGAATTTATTCAAGTCTAACCCGGTACAAATGTTCAAATTTTGCTAGGCACAACATGTACATACCTTCTTTTCCCACGGAATCTAGCAGAATCTAGCACGGCAGTGCCCCAGACAAGCCTTAGAGCTTAGTTTTTATTACTCGTACATTTCAGAATACAACATGACAATGAACTAAACCGCGTAATAAATATTAAAATTTTATGATATTTTGTGAATTTTTAGTGTTGTAGACCATAATATTGTATAGCGGCATGCTATATTACATTACAAACTGCGCGGTTTATGTTAAGATTAGTGCCATTTGGTCGCCATCACGTACCGCTGACTCGAGACATCCTCAAAATTAAACTCCAAACACATGACAAGAAGAAATGGGATATAAGAGAGAATATAAAATGGCTCCGTGATCCGTCTTATGAGAGAATAAGATATGACTCCCTCCGGCATAGTGGCTTAGATTAGGCAGTTATATTAAACTAGATGTTACAAGTATATCCCATGAGAACCGTACGTTCTGTCACGATACAGTTTAAGACGACGCCTTGATCATTTGGTTGTAGCGATATAGATTTTTCTTAGCAATGACTAAAGCTAAGAAATTAAAGTTTGTCAGTATTCATTATGTCTTTGTCTTTGAATTACCCATATCATAACACGATTGGTAAAATTTTATAACACAGAATGATTAATCAAAAAGACCTCTGTAAAAAAAGGGATTCTAATTTTGCCAACAGAGGAGAGTGATTTAAGCTTCCAAATTTTGTACATAGATTGATTCAAATTTTCTTTAATTTGTACATAGCTTATTTGAAATGCATTTATGGTTTTTAAATTACACGACAAAAACCATTTTGTCGCTTACGCCCTTTCCATTTCTTGTTTTCTATGAGAGGCCGGGCCGGCCTTTCATAGACAACAAGCAATCTAAAACATACCCAACACGATTTTTTACTTTAACGCGGCGTCATCTTAAGCTAGCTTGTAGGAATATTTGAGTGTGCAGTAAATTTCACTGTTCGCCACAAATCAATACAAATTCATTTGTGCAGTGTAGATATGGGTTATGTTGATAAAATTTGACACAGACATAAAGATAACCACGAGAAAGGATATAGGTGACTTATTATCATAAAAAATACTGTAGGTTTCCGCTAAATTTTCTTTTGCGAATCATCTAGCTCACCGATATAGGTCGACATTTTACATTTCCTCTCTACTATAGAACTGTAGTGTTGTTGTTTTTGTTGTTGTGTTGTAAGGTGTAACGACACCTTCTGTTTCAGGTCAAGTCGTCGGGATGAGGCGGTGAGGACAATGGGCCACTTCCACAGGCCGCCTTCGTTGCACACAACAAAGGTAAAAGTGATCCTTAACACGTAGGCATAAGGGTGGTGTGAGAGGTAAAATGAGGTGGTAATTTGAGTGCTAGTTGAGTGTGAGTTTTGTGGTATTTCTGTAAAAATAGTACATGTAGGCCAGTTCACATTTATTTGGGAGCTCGGGGCGGCGGTATGGGGATGCCGTCGCCCATTGCACCGATTCCCCGAGAGGGTCGCGATGCGCTGCGTACTCTTCGCGCATCGCGACACCAAAGTGTCAGGCCTACACAAGCCCTGGAAGGGCCTCTTGTTTGGCCACGGGCCCGTATGGGCTCGAGGAGGGCCTGCTGGTGACAAGCAGGCACGCGCACGCAGAGCCGCGGAAAGGAAGCTCACGCGTTCTCGCAATCCTGCGTGCGAAGAGTGGAAGAGTATAGACGGGTTATTTAGTGGGTAGGGCTGCGGTCAATTCATCATATTTACGGCCGCAGCGAGTCCTACATACCCGGGGGAGTTATCCCCAAACCCTCCGGCATGCGCAACAGCATTCCCCGTCTCAATAAAAAAAAGGCCAGTTCACATATTTTGGTCGATTTCTCCTGCCGCATTATTGTTATGTTCGGCTTACATTATTCCAATTCAGTGGTCCATTCTAGCGCTCGCTCTATGTAAACCCGCTATTAAAAGCAGAAGAATGGTAGCTGATTCATATTATGACAAAATATCCATAGTTTATTTTAGTACACTTTGTAATAATTTTTGTATCATGGAAAAAGTACAAAATAACATTTAAGATTTCTAAGAATATTTAGGCACGGCATGTGTATCAACTGCTATCAAAGCGTTCGAATGTAATTTCTGCGTTTTCTCATTAAACTTGTTGATTAGATTTAGGTTAATGTAAACATTGATTAAAACGAATCTCATAATCGTTAAGCGTTTATTAGTCGTTTATCTTAATAGGTCGTTATTAGTTATTACTTATTACATTATACCTAGAGTTGTAGAGCCTAGAATTTAGCACAGACATGGAGTTAACCACGGGGCAAAAGAAAGGTTACTTTTTATGAAAAGAAAATGCACGGTTACCGCGAATTTTTCCCCTCGCGCCCACAAAACATCTAGTCCTTGACAATATAAATGTCAAGTTAATTATTAGCTATGTCCACATTATGCAATTTCATCTTCAATTTTCGCCATCTTCTTTTTATTCAACTTTCGTTTGGCATATTCAATAATTGAATGCGTCTAAATCCACGTTGAAAGAAAAGTGTCATAGCGAGCGCTACGATTTCAACGCGCGTCACGGTTATGCCTCACGTTCGCTGTTGACTGCGCTATGACGCATGCCCTTGACGAACAGAAAAAGACACAATGTGGACAAATCCATTGTGATCTGTCGTCTAGGCTTCACTTTAGCCTTTCTTCACAATAATTAGAACAATTAATTCATAAAAGTACTTTCTACAGTCCTGCAAGGATCAATTTGCACTTGGATCCTTGTAGCGCTGTGCCTAATGCACCGATACCTGATCGTACATTCAGTACTTACTGCAATGAGCCTTTTTTACATGGATCCTTACAGCGCTGAGCCTATCTGATCATCCCCAGTTATCCGGCTGTGGTATGCGCCTGCGTTGATTGATGGACGGTTTTCTCATAGTAGGTTCTACAGTCCTACAAGGATCCTTTTGCATTTGTATCCTTGCAGGACTGTATAGCTAACATATCCGATCTTCCCCAGGTACTTTTGCACTTGGATCCTTATACCACTGCACCAATATTATCTGTTCTTTTCCAGGTATCCGGTGGTGGTATGCGGGTGTGTTGATGGGCGGTTTTCTCATAGCAGGTTCTACAAGGATCCTTTTGCATTTGTATCCTTGCAGGAATGTATATCTATCATATCTCTTCCCCAGGTATCCGGCGGTGGTATGCGCCTGGGTTGATGGGCGGCGCGGGGGGCGCGGGGCGCGCGGGGCGGGCGCTGCGCCTGCTGCTGCTGCTGGTGCTGGCGCTGGCGGCGGTGGAGTACCTGTTCGGCTCCATCCTCGAGGCGGGGCCCCTCCGGACCTACCTGTATACGCCCCTGGTTAACGTCACGCAGCCTACTGTCAAGTATGTATTTCAGCCTTTCCCAAAGTGGGCGATAAGTGATAATGCCCCCTTGTAGGCGCTGAAGATCTGAAGGGTGGTGTGGGACCCAGAAAAAAATGGGGACGTTGTTTAGAGGCTTTGGGGGTGATTTGTAATTTCATTTCATCTGGATGTATTTTAAATTAAAACAATGGGGGGCGCTAAAACATAATTTGTTCTCTAAGTTGGCAGTAGAGGCAGTTTGGGTACCCCTGCAATGTATATGGATGTTAAGGATATGCTCATACCACATAACATTTGAAATCTATGCATTACTCGTAAAAGGCAGCGAATCATGCCAATAACACTAGAGCTTCGCTTACTTGATGAAGAGTGGCGCACTTTGTTTTGTGCCGTTGGACAATTTCGACATGCACATGATTTGCTTTCTTGACTAAAAATATGTGTTCTGTTTTCAAGAGCCAGTGAGTGACAGTGACAGGTGATCGCACATTTATCAGCATTCAGTACGCTGTATTGCTTCGTTGTATGAAATGATGTGAAACCTCGCACATTCGTCAGCACCGTACGCGCCGCATTTCGTGTACTATATGACTATATGCGGTGCGTTCGACGCGTATGGCGCGTACGATGCTGGCAAATGTGTGATCAGCTTTACTTGCCGAGTATTACAGTGCTGCCAGTTCATTCAACTGTCGTTTGGCATATTCAATAATTTAATGCGTCAAAATGCACCCGCGTTGAAAGAAAAGTGTCATAGCGAGCGGTACGATTTTAACGCGCGTCACGGGCATGCCTCACGTTCGCTGTTGACTGCGCTATAACGCATGCCCTTGACGAACAGAAAAAGGCACAATGTGGACAAAGACTTATTTCCTTTATTTCGTTTTTCAGAACCACAGACAAAACATCCACGAACTGGCATAAGAAGATGGCGATTCACGCCGAACCCTACCAGAACACCACCCTCAATAGGACCGTGACGCAGAACGTCACAGCGTCACAGAACGTGACGAGGAACGTCACAGAGGACACCAGCACCCCCCTCATCACGAAGCTGATGGAAGGGCTCAAGAACCTAGTCACTCCCGAAGACTTTGACTTCAGAAGTCTGGAACCTTCTATGCCGCTTTGCGACGCAATGCCTCCGGATTTAGGTAAATACCAACAGACGTTGTTTTATTATTACCTATGAAGTAGACCTATTTTTATATCATGTAGGTGCTCTTTGCGTGCATTGGGTAGAGGATATGCCTCAGTTAAGCTGAAGCCCGGGTGTTTGTGGAGCCGACGAGAAGCACTAACCCACCCACTAACACCCCTGCGATTGCCGTCAGCAGTTTGAATGGGGAGTGGTTTGGATCTTTAGGACCCACCCCAACTACAACCTAAACTCGTAGTAACTTCGAGGAATCGCTTACAATTCTGAAACTCCTAGGAACTCACACTCGGTGTATTAGTTACTTCTGCGCGTACAAGTTAGAAAACACATAGACCCGTCCCACTTATAACTAATGAGTCATAACGTGGTTATAACACAAGGGTTGTTTTCGTCGGGGGTTAAAAAACGAGCGCTTGCGATGCCTTATGTCAAATTTTATATTCTGAACTTCACCGTCGGAACAATCAAATTCATTTTAACTATCTAAAAGCGTGAGGGCTCGCGTCCTCACATCGCGTCGTGACTGACTGATGATAACACATATAAATAATTATATAGGCGTGATAGTAATTATTCCGTAAGTGTACCACAAAATGTACAGGTTGTGGGATATACTAGGACTCGCTTCGCTCGCCCTGATTATACGCCCTAACTAATTCCGATACAATATGGTTTAGGGGACTCTCCATTGACAACACCGTAAATCCGTTAGATACTTTATTCGTACATGAAGCACATACAATCAGACAGGAGCGCGAGCCTCGACTGACTCCAGGAATGCAAGCGTAACATAATGCAATAATACATATTATCTATTATACATAATATATGTAGTGTGTACAGAGTGTACACCTACAATATTCCTCCCCTTATACAAAAAAAAATACAACACATTTTAATCCATCAAAAAAATATCATGAGCTCGCTGCTCCACTATTCCGAATATCTCGAAGAACACAACATCACGCGTAATTTATTGTAGGCTGCTGGTTCGGTTTGTCGACACAGTTCATAGCCATTACAGACACGAACTCCTTCCTGGCCCATTTCTTTGTGCTCTTATGACACTTTTTCAACGCGAAACAACGCGAATGTAGTGTGTACAGAGTGTACACCTACAATGGGTTCCTACATTTCAGGTCCAGTATCAGTGAACAAGACTGAGGTGGAACTGGACTGGGTGGAGAAGAAATACCCGGAAGTGCACCGCGGCGGCCGGTATTCCCCGCCCAACTGCACCGCGCGGCACAAGGTCGCCATCATTGTGCCCTACAGGTATACTATTTTATTTTATATTCTCGATCACAGTTTAAAGGTGCTCCCTCATGGGGAGTATTCGCGTGTAATGTAACGTTACGGAGTCGAGAATTACATCAGCGAAGGAGGAGAAACGAGCATTACAATGCGTACCATGTAATGATACATCATAATAATACAATACATCATAATATTTTGATATTATACGCTTTTTATTAGCTTCACCTGTATATTTGTTTGTAACATGTTTGTAACCGACTTCTTAGGGCGCGATTTTGACCCACTTTAAACAGCCAGATTTCGTTCAAACTTTGTAGATCTATCCAGGACCGATGACAATACACTAATTTGATATAATTATTCCATTTTTCAATTTCTATGTTTGTACGTTTGTTTGTAACCGACGCTTTATATAAAAAGCGTGTTTTTAGTTTTTTTAACTATTACTTATTTACTTGTGACCTATAATTTGACTTTACTAGAGAATGCTCGTCGGTCAGGGAGGTAGTATTGTAATGTTAGGTACGCTCAAAGGCGAATCTATAATCTACTGGTGACTGAGGGGAGAGGGGGAGAGGGGGAACGAATAATGACAGACACGACTGTAGAAATTCACAGTCTCTTCCTCCGGTATTAGGCACAAAACGTGTAAATTTTTCATCCATCTCGTTTTATCTTTAATTTTTCTTTCTTATTCCAGGGACCGTCAGCAGCACCTGGCTATCTTCCTGAACCACATCCACCCGTTCCTCATGAAACAGCAGATTGAATACGGCATCTTCATTGTCGAGCAGGAAGGTAATACTTTGTCTTATTTATATTCTTTAGGGCCTGTTTCACCACTACCTGATAAGTGCCGAATAGGCAATCCACCAATTAACTTGACAGATCAAGTATGGAGAATCTGTCAAAAGAGTTGTGAATAGCCTATTCGGCATTTTATCAGGAAGTGGTGAAACAGGCCCTCTATTTGTCAATTAGTTACGTGGTGGATAGCCTATCCGGCACTTATCAGGAAGTGGTGAAACAGGCCCTTAGTATTTGAAAATTTTAGAACTGTTTTGCACTTTTGCGAGTTATGACTTAGGACTCATTTAAAGTGGTATCTATGTCGTGATGAACTTTGCAATTTTAAGATGACTGAAGTCTGAAGATTACTCTTCTGACGCTTACTAACAAACCACGGCACGACACGGATAAATATATTTTTTATCCTGTGATAAGTTGGTGAAATGAATATCAAATCAAGATCTGTACATTTATTCCAGGCACGAGCAGCTTCAACCGCGCCAAGCTGATGAACGTGGGCTTCGCGGAGAGTCAGAAGCAGAAGGCCGGGGGTTGGGGGTGTTTCGTCTTCCACGACATAGATCTCCTGCCGCTGGACTCACGCAACCTGTACTCGTGTCCCCGACAGCCGAGACACATGAGTGCTTCTATTGATAAGCTTAACTTCAAGTGAGTATAATATATCTCGTGAGGATGTTGTTGCACTTTGATGACATTATCAAGTGTGTAGACAATCTTATAAGTTAAGTATGAGTTTCTCAACTTTCCATAAAGATTATAAGGCTGGATGACATTGTCTTGGGGCGTAATGGTGAGACTGCACTGCGTGACACGACACGACGCGACGCGACGCTTCACTTACCTAATATCATAGACAGTCAC
Source organism: Plebejus argus (assembly GCA_905404155.3). Classification (NCBI taxonomy): domain Eukaryota; kingdom Metazoa; phylum Arthropoda; class Insecta; order Lepidoptera; family Lycaenidae; genus Plebejus; species Plebejus argus. The sequence goes on from FR989945.1 coordinate 3,339,486, forward strand.
ATTTCGTGGTCGCCACCAAAAATCGTTTTTTGCTACAATCTTATAAATAATTATTTTCTATTTAGAATCGAAATTCTAAACTTTGCTTCACGCGGTCACTTGAACGACTTTATGAGTGGGTTGCACCGGCTTACTTTAACTATAACTTTAACTTTAACCATAACAAAATGTGAAGTTAAGGGTGAATTGCACCAGAAGCGTAGTTAAAGTTAAGGTTAAGGTTATCGTCAAGTATGGCGACTTTTACTAGGGATTTGACAGTTTATTTCTCATTTTGTTATGGTTAAAGTTATAGTTATAGTTAAAGTAGGTTGATGCAACTCACTCTAAGGGTGAATTGCACCAGAAGCGTAGTTAAGTTAAGGTTAAGGTTATCGTCAAATATGGCGACTTTTGCTAGGGATTTGACAGTTCATTTCACATTTTGTTATGGTTAAAGCTAAAGTTATAGTTAAAGTAAGTCGATGCAACCCACTCTAACTGTCAAATCCCTAGCAAAAGTCGCCATTTTTGACGATAACTTTAACCTTAACTTTAACTACGCTTCTGGTGCAATTCACCCTTAGATATATCTTTCATCAGAAAGCTGTAATATTTTTTAAATGTTTTATTTCTAGGCTGCCGTACGAAGACATATTCGGGGGGGTTTCGGCGATGACGCTGGAGCAGTTCACGCGCGTCAACGGGTTCTCCAACAAGTACTGGGGCTGGGGCGGCGAGGACGACGACATGTTTTACAGGTACCTATACCGGAGTTGCTAAAATTGCATAACTTACATAATGCTTATTGTAATTTACCTTACGTTACATAAACTAAAAACTGCACCAAGGATTAATGGACTACCACATAATAATTAACACTAACTAAGGCCGGCCATAGACGGACCGCATCTTGCAGTCGAGAACCGACTGCAAGATGCGGTCGCCTCACGGCGATCTGCAGTTTGCAATACTAAATTCATATCCGCAATACACGGACAGCTCGAGCAGTTCTTGAGCGGTCGGTACAATTTTCAACCCGGCCGCTCTAGAGCAGTCGGTCCCAACTGCAACTTGCGGCCCGTCTACGGCCAGTCTAATGACACGCATCACATTTCAGACTGAAGAAGATGGACTACCACATAGCGCGGTACAAGATGTCCATCGCCCGCTACGCCATGCTCGATCACAAGAAATCCTCGCCTAACCCTAAAAGGTACGTTTATTATAATATGTGCTAAAGCTATGGAGCCCTGACGTCACTGCGTTCATTTCTGTTTCTGTTGGCCTTGAGAAGTCAATATAAAGCTGATCGCACATTTGTCCGCACCGCACGCGCCGTACGTGCCGTACAACGAATTCTGGGATGCAGTGCGTGCGGCGCGTGCGGTGCGGATAAAATATTTGCCTCACCTTCCTCCATCACCTTAAATGTAAAAAAGTCGAGCATAATATATTTTATATTATGCTTGACTTTTTATAGACAATGTTTAATTTTTCAGTAGAAACTAGAAAATCAATTTGACTGGCCGATTGTCACAGGATATATCTGTCATTTTGGCGCGAAAGCCTGTTACTGTTTCTATTGTTTTGCATTATAGGTAGCATACTGAAGAAAAAAGTGTAAACAATTTTAAGAGATGTACGCATCTAGACTAAATAATAATATACAGTGCTTACATTATCTACCGGATAATCTAATTACCAAAACTATGCTTTCAGGTACCAACTCCTGTCTCAAACCTCCAAGACGTTCCAGAAGGATGGACTTTCCACCCTGGAGTATGAGCTGGTCAGCGTGACTCAGTACCACCTGTACACGCATATTCTAGCCAACATCGACGAGCGAAGCTGACGAATGTACTTCGCCAAACTGCTGTTTGGTGATAGGTAACACAGATGCTACGCCATAGACTAAAAAAGGCCATAGATATAGCACAGACTAAAAAATTAAAGGTGCATAGACAAAGCTGGCACAGATTATAAATGGCTAAGGTTGTGTCCACTGGAAGTCGCGTGTCGCAAATGTTGTGTCGCTCTAGCGTTTTCATATGCGACGATTTATCCGGTATCGCATAGACATATCGGTGCGATTTCGGATGTTTGTTACGTAGTGTACTCTACCAGTGGATGTAAACGTTTATAATAATTATACTTTATACGAAATACACATTTTTTAACTAAGGAAAGATTTTCAAAGACCTAAAGATTATGATGTAGCATTTAGACAGGTTTGTGCTATGTAAAGAGAGCGTTAGGTAAAGGTTTACTATAATTATTATCTGGCCAATTATATTCGACCAACTACAATACCGCTTACTTCTGTTTTCGTGCCTACAACTGCTTTTTATTGTGAATTTGCATAAGTTATTAGGCGTACGATGGTTACCTACGTATAGTGATCTCTATGAGTATAAAAGTGATCTCTTTAATATTAGTCTACGGTGAAAATGGCTTTTAAGTTTACTTCTTGTGTAACAAATGTTAAAAAATACCGTCCTAATATTTTTACAACGAAGGCGGATAAAATTGGTTATTAAAGATTTAAAAACAATATTAAGAGTCACTAATATTAAAGTCATCAAATTATCACACTACAGATCTTTTGAATGTAGAAATGGCTATAATGTTAAAGTATTTGTAAATATGATGTAACTATATAAATTAATAAGCTTTTATATATATTTCCTCTCAAACTACTAGGTTTATAAGTAGAATTATGGAAAGTTAAGACGCAAGTATAATTGATCGCTTTATATTTTTAATGCTGCTGTAATATTATTTTATTAGAAAGAAACAAAGGTCTTAATCTCAATATTATCAAGTTAGGCTATGCATCCAAACTGTCGCCGCGACATATTTCCCCATAAACGCGTAACATCACTGAAAGAATAGCGTGGTCGCTGAATTTAGCTACATTTTTATTCCCTTTTATGTTTTTTCGAGCATTCTTTGTTTGTTTGTAGTAGTTTTCTTATGTCACGTTTAATTTGAATAATATAAACTTGCAAAGAATGATTAATTGTATCATTCTTTATTTTTATTTTACTGAATTTTTGTTCTTTAATTAGTACGATTAAGCTTAATATTTTATAGCTCATATATTTTTCATTAGTATGATAATTTTTGTGAACGAACTAAAGTATTTTTTATCTGATCTTTTGTTAATAATATTTTAGGTTTTCTAAGAATATTTTATCTTTTATTATTATTTATTATTATAGAACCTATTGTTTCTAGGGCATTTCACGTTTTTGGGCAAGACAATAAAACTTAGGTTAAAACAAATTAATTATTTGATTTTTTTTGTCATTTCTCAAAGTTTCAAACGGCCTAAATTAGAAGAACTTTAAAATACTCAATATGTTTTTTTTTTAATAAAAATATATAAATTATTTTCAAACCCGTAAAGTTGTGAGTACTGATATAAATAAAGATCTGTAACTATAAAGTATTCTTAAAAATGTTTATAGTATGAAAGCGATTTGAATCTGCAAATGAAACTTAGATCTACATAATGTTATCTAATATATAGGTACCTAAAGTATCTCATTTTATTTATAAACTTTACTAATCTATAATAATATCATCAAAGCACTTTAAGTTATAAAAATACTAATTCATAAAAATAAACAAACCTTTCATTGCATAAATAAAATAAAAATATGTACTGTAAGAGGAAGTGTCAATTTATTAAGGCCAATATAAGTTATAACTGAGAATAATAATATTTGGGTTTCGTTTCAATATTTGTGAATAAGTTTATATTAAAGTATGACTCAGAGAGTAGTGTTATCATTCTCGTCATAGTCTAATGTAAGGGAAAAAGCTGCATGTGATGTGGCACTATTGTAGAACGTCAATGTTTTTGAAGTACTTAATGTAAGATCTGTATAGCTCATAGAATAGGTTCTTAATATTTTAGCACTTATCTATGTTGAATGCGCCCGCGTGAGACTAAAGTCGCCGCGACTTTTCTCTCCGCACGCATATAAGGGCTCTCATACGATTTGTCGCCTTAGTGGATAACATACATTTTTGTGTCCTTGGGCGCTCTTACATCGTGAATAGTTTACATAATATAGCCCTAAAATTTATGTGATATGACCGAGATTGTAAATGATTTAGCGTTGAAAATAGAATATAAGGAATTATTGTGATACAAATAGAGCTCTACGTCGCAAACCTACCATTTACCAACTTGCCTGGGATTTTAAGTAAATGAAGAAATAAATATTTTTTACCTCCACGTCCAATGGATGTGACCTGTCTACCGAACTGTCTACACTCTACAGCATGAACAGTCGACTTCGATCGTAAACCTAATATGAACGTGAAAATTATGCCCGTCTACATGTTTTTTTGTGTCTGGGAACTTTTCAAAGTCTGAATTACTGTCAGACACTGATCTCTTATACAAGTACGCTGGATTGCTGATACAGACCTGCTTTTTGTGCCTATTTGAAGCGGAATCAGCGCCCCCATTATTCGGGTAGAGAACTAAATTTGACGTAACCACAACCAATAACAACAGTTGTCATCACTAGTATTAGTTCCAAATACTCTCACTACTGCTATCAGCGCCAATATGGCGGCTTTCAAACGTCATTTTTACGTCATATTTAGTTCTCTACCCGAATAATGGGGGCGCTGATTCCGCTTCAATTAGGCACAAAAAATAGCTGTCATTTCAAAGGCTATCACATTGAGGTATGTGGGCTATCAGCTATCCAGCGTACTAGAGAGATCAGTGCTGTCAGATAAGATTTATAATGTTGCCATAAACTTGGTAAGTAATCAAAGTTACCATTTCTTTTTTCTACCAACTATTATTTATAAAAATAACATCCCAGGTCTGCTTCTATCAGTCAATTGTTACAAACGATAAAAAATCAATGTAGATTTTGTATAGCCAACTTTTACATACCATAATAATTAGGTAAATACTTAGTCATTCCTGGTTTGGCAATTATTACATAAAAAATACTAGATAAACTAAGAACGAATAATATACCTAATCTAATGGATGATAGGGAAAAAAGTGTAAGAGAATACATATTATTTATGTTTGATAATAATATTTTATTTTGTGATTTTTACTTATTATTTAATCTCAATTGTGTATTTGATTTCCTCCTAAGTACAAGAAAGTAAATATTTGTAAATGAAAGTAAATTTCTTTAGCTTATCGCTGTTTTTTTTTAACAGAACAGGCTATTACTTATACTTTATAATTTATATACCTACCCCTTGCTAATAAAAATAGTCGACAATGGCAATAATAATTATTCAACATAAACGCGGGCGTATCCAGGGGGATACATTCATAAAATTAAAATAAGGACAGGCGTGCGGCATGTCTCATTTTATTACTAACTATTGCACTAAAAAAAATATGTGGCATAGAATTTGGATTCCCTACCATCCCGCCCGCCGCAGCTTATGAATATAAGGCTTATTTTATGTACTTTTATTCCTTTTATTTTCTTGAACCCCCCCCCCGCCCCCCTTATTTTGTAATTCATATTTTTAATTAGTAAGAGGTATGAAGTTTTTGTCAATAATATTTTTTTATTATAATTTAGGCATTATTTTATGTGTTTTTTGGTATGCCTCAGGGCCGAGTCCTTAAGGGTGAAGCCAAACGAGCGTATTTTCTGCCGGGCAGAATTTCTGCCGGCATTTCATACAAATGACAGCTCACAAAATTACGCTCGTGTGAATCAAATTTTGTGAGCTGTCATTTAGTATGAAAAGAAATTCTGCCCGGCAGAAACTGTGCTCGGCAGAAATTACGCTCGTTTGGCTTCACCCATATTGTTGTGAGAAGTTTTTTTAATGATAACTATAACTACCTATATTGTGTTACCAGCTCATCATAGTATTACTGCCTGTTATAGTAGTGTCTTGCTTTTGATTAAAAAAAAATAGACTATAAACTAAAACTATAAAGTACATAATTATATTAAATAATCTTTCAATCAAAACGAAATTTAAAGATTTATGATCATTTTAAAAATGTTATGATAATTTTATGTCCGTAAATAGGTATATGTGAAGTCAATAATTATACTAATGCCTAACTTCTGAGGTTTTCTGACTTTAGTTTATCTATTCGCAAGCGCTTTTGATTGGCTAACGTCAAAATATTAACCAATCAACAACGGTGTCGAAAAGACGAATACCTTTAAAAAATGAAACCGGCGCGGCGCGGGCGTAGTAAAGTGCGACAAGGCTTCAAAGTTTAAATGAACGTGGATGGGGCGCTTCTGGTAAAGGAGAACTGTCAAAAATGGCGTTTTTGTATGATGGCAGCGTTAGTTCCTTTTTTCGCCACGTTCATTAAAATTTTAAAGCCTTGTCGAGCTCGACAACAAGGTAGTCATAATAAATACTCTGTACGAACAATGATATTATAATGTAAGTTTATACCGTGCAGCCATTAAAAGTAGAAACCAGATAAACTAAACCAGCAAAATAATAAAAGGAATCTACAAAATTTTAAATTACGATTGTCTATCGTAATTGAAAAATAACAAAACCCGTGGTTTAAAGTGGAAACACGATTAAAAAACTAAACATACTATGATTGTTCCTTTGATAGGTAATGTTAAAATTAAAGTAGCCAATAGAATTTTATACATGCAATAGTGTTTACTAAATTGTACAGATTTCGCTTAGCCATCCTAACAGTAGCGATATACCTAGGGTAACTAATGGGTAGACTGTTATTTTTTTTAAATAACATATTTTGGCCTGGTTGTTAGCCCGGTATTAAATTGTAAACGAGGACAACAATTATTATAATATTATTTAAGGGCCCGGGTTACCCTCGAAATTTTCATACATTCTTAATACCAAAATCATTTCCTCATACGAAAATATTTAACATGTTTGAGTTATTTTTCAGCTTAAGATAGTAATTACCTAGGGTCCTGAACAAATTTTTTTTACAAAATATCTAAATACTAAAAAAAATTTTTTTGTGTTTAAATATTTTTTTGTAAATTTACTACTAAATATTTAAGCACCAAAAAATAGACAAAAACACTAAAAAATATATAAATAAATAGCAAATTTACTACAAAAAATTTAAATAATACAAAATATTTTTTAAAGTTTCAATATTTTGTAGTAAATTTACTATTTATTTACATATTTTTGAGTGTTGTACAAAGTACAATAATTATGTATTAGTTAAGTGCTGAGTGAGAACTTTGTGTCAGCGAATTGCATCCATTAACATTGTTACATTTTACTTAATTAATAAATCAGTGTAAAGACAGCACTCAACGGGTTTGGTTGTTTCATCCCATCCCTATCTCTCTGTAGAAACACTACAGACCTTTTTGGTCCTTCGTTCCTTGGACCTTGCTCTCGCGTCGCGTGTAACATACAGTTGCTTCGCATCCGCGCCGCGTTGTGAGGACACCAGTGACTTTAGCACATACAGTGTTACATCTGTGACGAACAGTTGCAGTGACGTACAGTCAGAACTACAGTTAGTGAAGTGTTCAGTGGACTCTACTCCGTGAGGTTCCTGTAGCAGCGACAGCCGCAGCACCCACATCAGCGACAGCATCGACAGCAGTCCAGCAGGAGAGTAAACCACAGAAACCAAGTAAGATCTTTCCATATTTTCTTTACACGATGGACAAGCTTATTCAGCAGCAGAACGCGATCCTAGAAGAGATTAAGCGTATAGAAACTAACTTCAAGAAGGATTCACCATCCCGTAAAACGCGCGAATATCTCGATGAGAGACTCGCTAGTCTGGATAGGCTCTGGGCTGAGTTTAATACAAACAACGATAAGCTCAGTCTATGCGGCCAACCTGATGCTCCATATTTCATCGAAAATCAGTACGAGGAGGCACGCAAGTTTTTCAATAATGTTCGGTATAGGATTTCTTGCTATCCACCTACAACGAAAACAGACCAGACAGGTACTAGTTTGTCCATCAGAACACACACGACTACACCGTCACCGTCTCGCGAGCAGGCGCCGCCAGCACAGGCACCGCCAGCACGGGCACCGCCAGCACAGGCACCGCCAGCACCGCCGCAACAGGCACACACAGACATTGAAAAACTTTTATCGCTGCAACGTACGAATTTTAGGGCATTTGCTAGGCTAATTAATAACATCAACGTTGACAACATAGGCGACAAATGGGAGTTAGAAGACGAGCTGCGTAGTGTTCAGTCCCGCTGGCACAACATTGACTTGTTACATTTAGAGATAGACAATATTTTAGAAGGTGATAACGCGGACTATGACAATGAATTTACCTACTACGAAAATTGCTACAAAGACATCAAACGATCACTTAATAAGAAATTAGCATCCGCGGCTCACATCCAACAGGCTACACCTCAAATAGATATCCCCGTTTTTACAGGCAAATACACACAGTGGCCCACATTTTATGATTTATTTTCCGAAAGCATCCACAACAATAACTTGCTTACAAAGGGACAAAAAATGCAACATCTTAAGGGCAAACTCAGAGGAGAAGCCGAGCGTCTTATACAACATCTACATATTTCCGCTGAAAACTACGATACCGCATGGGAGCTTCTCACTCATCGGTATAACAATAGACAGTTGTTATTTACAAAACAAGTAGAGATATTTTTAAATCAGCCAGCGTCTTACAAACAGTCAGCGTATGAAATTAGGCGTCTCTATGATACATCTATGGAGTGTATTAATGCCATACAAAATCTCGGCATAAACACTTCCTCTTGGGACCCGCTACTCGTACATCTGATTACGAAAAAATTAGACCCTGACACGTACAGTGACTACCAGGAAAATCGTAAAAATCCACGGGAGCTACCCACACTGGACGAGCTCATGAATTTTCTAGAAAATAAATTTACAGCTTTAGAGCCCATACAAAAAAGAAAGGCTCAAACTTTTACACCAAAGCCCTCTTCGTCGCATTCAATTAATACGCAATACAATACAAAATATGCCAAAGGCAAATATATTGCGAAACCGCATTATCAGGCGACAGCAACTCGCATGTGGAACTGTCCGCTATGTCAGCAAAATCATATTTTATTTAAATGCAGTAAGTTTGCTAAGTTATCGGCCGAAGAAAAAATGAGAACGGTACTAAAATTACATATTTGTCAAAACTGTCTCTACATACACGATGCAAATGGTTGTACTTCTGTAAAGCGTTGCAAACATTGTCATGGTGATCACAATACCATTCTACACGATGGATATTACGCTGTTTTCAAAGCCCACAAATCCTTACCTCATACGACATACTCGACGTCATCGATTACGCAAGCACAGCCCGTCGTCGTCACAACAGCTCCGTCGTCGAGTTACATGCCTACATCTAACTTAGCTAATACTAACTTTATACCTAATTACAATACAAATAAAAATCATAATGTTAACTACGTAGCTACGGATAATGAGGAAATATTACTAACTACATTACTTTTAAAAATACAAGCCTACGATGGTACTTACATAGTTTTAAGAGCGCTTTTAGACCAAGGCTCTCAAATTTCGTTAATTTCGGAGCGCGCCGCTCAGCTGCTAGGTCTTCCTAGACAACATCATCCCGCTTCTATTTCTGGAATAGGACATGGCTCTAAACATGGAAAGGGAGTCGTTACGTTGAATTGTATGTCGATTTACGATGACTACACATTTTCAACTCAGGCTATTGTTATAAATAAAGTCATTAACAATTTACCCAACGGAACATTTAATAAACAGCCGTGGTCACACCTCCAAAACATTAGACTTGCCGATCCCGACTTCAACATCTCCAGACCTATTGACATGCTACTAGATGCGAGTGTGTACTCCGACATCTTGATGGATGGCCTTATCAAGGGTCCTAACAAGGCGCCCATGGCTCAACAGACTAGGGTAGGTTGGATCTTGTCAGGGGACGTGAAGACATTTAACTGCTTTGTCGTGCTGAACAATCTGGCCGATATTTCGCAGTATTGGGAGCTCGAGGAGGTTCAGAGTTCCTCGACTGCCCGCTCGGAGGAAGATGAGTACTGCGAACAGCTGTACCAGACGACCACGAGACGATTACAGAACGGTAAATATGAAGTTGCGATTCCAATGAAACAGGACTTTGAAAAACATCTGGGAAACTCTAAACAGAAGGCGATAGCACAATTATATAATTTGGAACGTAAAATGACAAAAAACATAGAATTCTCAGAAAGTTACACACAGTTTATGAGGGAATATCTAAGTTTAGGGCATATGAAACCTGTAACAAAAAAGGTAGAGCCATCGTACTATCTCCCGCACCATGGAGTTTTAAAAGCTGACTCGACAACAACTAAACTAAGAACCGTATTTAACGCCTCAGCAAAAACTTCTACGGGGTACAGTTTGAACGATTTGATGCTTCGAGGCCCAAATCTACAAAGCGATTTACATAGTTTAATTTTATCGTGGCGTAAACATAAAATCGTCATTACAGCGGATTTGGAAAAGATGTTCCGTCAGTTCTTTGTCAGAGAGTGTGACCAGCATCTTCAGAGAATCGTGTGGAGAGACATCTTCTCGACCGAAAAAACTGCAGACTCTGCACCGCAAGAATATCAATTAACGACGATCACATACGGAACTAAGTCCGCGCCGTATCTTGCCATGCGAACCCTGAAACAGCTCGCTTTAGACCATAAGGACGATTTTCCTCTAGCAGCACATGCTATTTTGACGTCTTTCTACATGGACGATCTCCTCACAGGCGAGAGTTCTATAGAGAAAGCGAGAGACTTACAGAAACAGATTATTGATATTTTTAACACTGCAGGCATGAACATTCGAAAATGGTCCAGTAACAACATGGAGCTCACACAAAACTTGTCACCAGAACAGTTGGACATTTCGCTAGATTTTAAATGTGCTGAATCGCGAAAAACATTAGGGTTAAGTTGGAGTCCTAGAACAGACTCATTTACATTTCAAAATAAATTCGTAGATTTAGATAGCGAGGATCACCTTACAAAACGACAACTACTCTCCAACATTTCGAAGATTTTCGACCCGCTGGGCTGGCTCTCTCCTCTTACCATCAGAGCTAAGGTTTTATTTCAACGAACTTGGTTGGAACCGAACATTACCTGGGATGATGAGCTTCCTCAGCAGATAATTTGTGACTGGAAAACATTAAAACAGGATTTTCAACATTTGGATAAATTCGAAATACCGAGGTACTTAGGTGATACTCATAAATACATTATACATGGTTTTTGCGACGCCTCGGAAAAGGCTTACGCAAGCGTGGTGTACATTACCACTACAAACAGTAAAGGCGTGTGCACAACGAGGCTACTTACGGCGAAAACAAAACTCGCTCCTTTGAAGAACAAGTTAACTCTACCTAAGCTTGAACTATGTAGCGCACATCTTTTGGCTAATCTTTTAGATAAGGTTCTGGCTACAATGACAGACAGTCAATATGAGGTACATTGCTGGAGTGACTCTATGATTGCATTGGCTTGGATTCAAGGTGACGTTCACAGATGGCAAAAATTTGTCTCCACCAGAGTGCAAAGGATCACAAAAATCGTCGAGCCTTCACGTTGGCATCATGTGAGCACAGAATTAAATGCAGCAGACTGTGCTACGAGAGGATTGACAGTTGCACAACTAGAATCCCATTCGCTATGGTGGGGCCCAGAATGGCTCAACAAGTTAGATATAAGTTCAATTGAAAACGTTTCTAATTTAACTACATGTATTGAAGAAATTAAGCCTAGTGTGAACGTGACTTTATCAGCTACAATTATAAAACATAAGACTTTAATAATGCAATTAATGAATGAATACAGTTCATTGGCACGTGTCGCAACAACAGTGGCATGGCTATCACGTTACATCCTGTGGCTTCGCAACAAGCAGAATGTGCCACATCAGGATTATTTGTCAGCTGTTGAAATGGAAAACGCATATTGTATTATAATTAGAACTGTACAATCGATAGAATTTAAGGAAGAATTTAGTTGTATTTTACAGAATAGAAAATTACCTAGGAATAATAAGATATTATGTTTAAATCCGTTTATTAGTAAGGATGACGGATTACTGAGGGTCGGTGGAAGACTGAATAAGTCGCATTTAGAAGGTTGTGCGAAAAATCCAAATGGCAGAGTCCATCGAGGAACTTTGAAGTGGACGACATAGTTCTGGTGAAGGAAGACAATTTACCTCCCGGGAAATGGGCTTTAGGCAGGATAGTCGAGGTACATCCAGGCAAGGATGGGTACGTGAGAGTGGTATCGGTTAAAACCAAGAATGGTATATTGAAAAGGCCAATTTTAAAACTTTCACGGCTTCCAGTCAAGAAGAGTGATACCGTACAGGTGAACAGCAGCTCTAGTGATCGTGATCGTCATGCCGTGACCCCTGGAACAACGAGCAGGGTACAACCAGAAAGCCAAACAAACCAGCTACCGCCATCTCGACGTCGACCTCGAAGGAATAATTTATGTAATTTTATATTTACTTTACTTTTTATGTTTTTATTCACAATTGCACCCACACAGGGAACCTACAATATATCTAATTTCAACTCGAGTCAAAGCCTGTATTTCGACAAACAGTTCGATATTAACTTAATCAGGGACGAGTGGAAATTAGTCGTTTACTATAATATGTCAACGTATTGGACGAGTCTTTCATATTTACAGAAGTACGTCAAACATATACAGAAAGATACTTCGCAACTTTCACCGCAGTACATAAGCATAGCCGACCAACTACAACATGAACTATCGGAACTTCAACATTATAATGTATTGCTGCAATATAAAACTAACAAAAGACAGAAGAGAGGCATAATTAATGGTGTGGGTTATGTAGCTAACGCATTATTCGGAGTTCTCGATGACAGGTTTCTGAAACAATATGAAAAAGACATAGAGAAGATTTCGTACGACTCTAATCACTTACGAAGCCTTCTGAAAAATCAAACGAGCATTATTGAGGCACAGTCGAACATATTACGCAGAAATGAAGATATTATGTATAAGCAATTCAGCATGGTACAGTCACATTTACAAAACTTTACAAATATTTTAAATCGAGTACAGTCCGACAATGAGCATCAACTTAACACTTTATCATCAATTTTATCGGCACAGATTTTAATATCGAATCTTCGACGTATACAAGATAATTTAGTAGATACAGTAACTGATTTATCTCATGGACACTTGGACGCACATTTAATACCTTCAGAACAGCTGCAAGAACAGATGCACATTATTTCGAATCAATTAAGAGGAGACCTAACTTTGCCTGTTAGCGAAGAAGACTTACAGGAATTATACAAGGTCATGAAAGTTAACTCTAAAGTCGGAAGATCATTTCTAGTCATAGAGATAAAAATACCTTTAATTGCTAAGGAATCGTTCGAACTAGACAAAATATACAGTATACCTTTAAACAGTAATCTGATTATTGAAACATTTACACCTTACATAGCATTTAATTTACAAAAGGAAATATTTATTTTACTCTCAGAAGAAGATACTCATTTTTGTATGCATTTATCCTCAGGAAAAGTCTTGTGTGCCTTTGATAGACCAATTTATGAGCAACAAATTAATCATTCTTTCTGTAATTTGCATACTGACAATAAAACATTATGTACAACTAAAACAATTAAGTGCGAAGAGCGGTGGATCAAGTTACGTGCTAATAACAGGTGGTTTTTCTCGTGCTGCGAAAATTGCCAAGCTCGACTTTTCTGCTCGGACACAATAGAAATGATTACCTTACAAGGAAACGGACTCATGGACATAGCGTCGGGATGTGTTTTAAAGAGTAGATCAGTTACAATTTACGGTCACACTAATTATCTTACTAAACTATCTACAAAGCCGGACATAGCTCCTGTACCAGAATTTTCTGTCCTAAATCATATTCTAAATTCTACATTACCTGAAAGTTTCATACCGGACAATCACAGTCATACTTGGGATCAGATGAAGATGCAGTTGGACAACATAAAAAAAGAAGCTGATGTGGTTTACTCTCCCGCCAGTGTACACGATGTACACCACTATACTGCGATCTACGCCACGCTGACACTGCTGATCTTAGTGGGATGCATTTACGTCGTTCGTCGTGTTCGTAAGACGAGTCAACAACAATTTCGAGTGTCCCCTGCTGTTACTGCCCCGGTGGTTCTGCGGGCGGTGGAGGCCACTAGCGTGGAACTTTCGGAGCTGCCTACAAAGCAGCAGTCATCATCATCATCGGGGGTGGCTCCTCCGAGCACCAGTATGCAGTCATGTGTGAAAACAAGTGGCAAGTGTAAAAAATCTGTGCGATTGTCGGTTCCAAAAATAAGTGAAAGTGAAATTAGTGATTATTAATTTTAACTGTGACATAATTTAAAGTGGTATGGGACAAACATTTTAGAGACATTAAGTTACATATGGACATTAAGTTTTAGTTCCTTACATAATAACATTCAGCATCCTTTTCCCTGAGTCCCAGGATGTACAAAGTACAATAATTATGTATTAGTTAAGTGCTGAGTGAGAACTTTGTGTCAGCGAATTGCATCCATTAACATTGTTACATTTTACTTAATTAATAAATCAGTGTAAAGACAGCACTCAACGGGTTTGGTTGTTTCATCCCATCCCTATCTCTCTGTAGAAACACTACAAGTGTTTTTGTCTATTTTTTGGTCTTTAAATATTTAGTAGTAAATTTACTAAAAAATATTTAAACACAAAATTTTTTTTTTTAGTATTTAAATATTTTGTAAAAAAAATTTGTTCAGGACCCTAGGTAATTACTATCTTAAGCTGAAAAATAACTCAAACATGTTAAATATTTTCGTATGAGAAAATGATTTTGGTATTAAGAATGTATGAAAATTTCGAGGGTAACCCGGGCCCTTAAGTGCTTACAGCATAGCCAAAAAGTGTAGAAATTAATGTGGGGCTAAAATTTTTCTAACAAAATTGTTGCCATACTTGTTCACTTTACGTCAAAATTACCTTTAAATATTTAGGTTACTTTAAGGTCAAGATTATGGCAAAGAAACTAGCGTCCTCGTTTTCGTCTAGGTACTCTTTATGGCTAAGCTGTATTTTTAATAATTATTATGGTCCAAACTCCAAAGTAGGCAACATCGTCGTAACGTTCTTTTTTGAAAATACCGTGACTTTTAAGTTTTAACCATGAAAGTTAGAATATCGAGTTACTTAAAAGGAGTCATTAAAGCATGTATTTATTTGTTTTTATAAATATATTGTTTGTTTCAAATATAATCTGTTGTTTTAATGCGATGCTGCAACTAGCAGTAGACCTCAATTTTTATACTCTTATGCCCGGGCCGCACCTGCGTTTATCGTTACGATTTACGAAGCTTCGTACTAAAAGACGACAATGAAAAAAATTGTCCAATAGTATCGTCTCATAGCACGAAGCTTCGTGACGATAGACGCATGTGCGGCCGCGGCATAACAATAGATACGCTATCGCGCGATCGCTATACTTACCTAAATTTTTCCTTGACTATCAAGGCAGTCACAGACTTAGCTATAATATATATTAATATGTTTATAGCTAGGCATATTAATATATATTTTTCTATACAATTTTCGCGTGACCACACACTCAGCTATAATATATATTTCTGGTCTCAGTGTGTTTAGTACGATATATTAATATATTATATTATAGCTAAGTCTGTGACGGCCTTCAAGCGTCTTTTCTAATGTAACCCTAACCACAGAAATAAATCAAAATAGAACGGCTAAGCGGGTGGAGTACGTGCGTGTTTCAATCTTGCACAAGTGTGCAAGATTCGTTGAACGTTCATTCAGTCAGCTCGCACGCCTCGACTTGATTACACCGGAGCGGTTGTGCAAAATGCCTCATTGTGCAGTGTCTAATTGTAAAAACAGAAGTACGAAAGTGAATTGATCAAAAAAGGAGGTATTTCTTTCCACGGGTAAGTTATTTGTGCTTTTGGAGGTCACTCCAAATAAAACTTCTAGATCACTAAACACACAGCGTATATTTCAGTAATAATTATGTAAGTACACTTCACACACGGATATATGCCGGGAAAAACAGTTTATAGCTTAAATAGCGTTCTGACTCTCAGTACCGCGAAAAGCGAGAAGAGCGAGGGAAAACCGGCTGTCACTTATGACAGGCCGTCTTCTCCTCCTTCTTTCTGTCGTGCATAGCACGCCACATGCTAAAAAGCAAAGCAAACATTGACACGAGCGATTAGGTACTTAGCAACGCATGCGAGTCGCCGGACGCCGATCTATCTTGATTTATTTCTGTGAATGTAACAGTCAATGACATAGCATTGTTTAACTCATGCATTGTTTCAATATTCTTTAGGTAAGTTGGCAATCACATTTCCTCAAAATCATAGTAGTTAGGTAATAATACGTTTATTAAAAAAATACAAAGGTAAACAAATTACGATTTGGACTACATTATCATCATAAATTGAGATGAATACCATGTCTCTCCAATGTGTCGATTGTTACACTAACGAAGTGGCTCATGGCTCGTTCAGATGGGAACTTTCGCCACGAAGTCCGCCGCAGATACCAGAATGGCAGTGAGGAAGAGCTGTGTAGATCGTTAATCTTTTTCACATCAGTGGTAGAAAACTGCACATGATCCGATCTGTTGGTATTAAAAAGATTTTATTATAGGTTTGACTTTTAAGTACCAATTGGTCGATTAGTGAATGATTAGTCTGAAACTGATTGAACTTATTCAAGCTACATCCATACTAATATTATAATTAATGCGAAAGTGTGTCTTTCTGTCTGTTACCTCTTCACGCCCAAACCGCTGAACCGATTTGGCTGAGGTTTGGTACGTAGATACCTTGAGTCCCGGGAAGACATAGGATACTTTTTATCCCGGAAAAATGTACGGTTCCCGCGCGATAAACGAAACGCGAAAAGCGAAAGGGTGTATGTCTGTCTGTTAAATTTACTCTTCACGCCAAAACTGCTTCGAACCGATTTTGCTGAAAATTGGTATATAGGCCCGTATAAATAGTCAGTACTTAAGATGCAACCCGGTCTCAAGACACGGTTCGGCCCTGTGATTGGGCCAAATTTTGACAGCCAACCAATCACAGAGCCTAAACCGTGTCTTGAGACCGAGATGCATCTTGAGTACTGACTATTTATACCGGCCTGAGATTCCCTGAGTCCCAAGAATGGACTCAAGGACTACTTATTATCCTGGAAAAATATACGGTTGCTGTATCTAAATATTTGGAAAATAGGTATAGCCCATAGACGTATAAAAACTTAATATTGAAATTAGCGAAATTTCTACTTACTGAGTTCTTTTTTTAAGATTACTTGATGGTCGATACCTATAAAATTTTGGCATTTTTACAGTAAATTTTGGATTAACAAACGAAATTCAGTTAATTTTCGATACCATGAATCATGATAGAAAAACGCTTCTGAAACAAAGCGTAACAAAATGACAAATTGTTTTATGAGCGAAACTATTGTTCTTCTAATCTTCTATCATCTATGAACGATATTGACTTTACCCACATCAGCTAAGCATAAAGCAACATAAAGTACCTATTTAAAAGTAACGTGGCAGAATATTTTTAATATGTTCGCGTTTCTATATATTAAAAAACATACTGTCACGAAACAGCCGTCATATGTCAATGTCAATGTCATTTGTCAAATATTGTTTCTCTCGGTCATCGTTTTCATCGGTTTTCATTTCTAATTTTGTAAAAAAATAATTGTTTGTTGTTATTTTCATGAACAGAAATATTCAAAGTATACTGTAAACAATCTTTCTTATTTCTATGTAATTGTATTTGGTGAGAAGCGGTGGCAGCATACCACATCTTGCATGGAGACCTAAATGGATTTTTATAAACTGTAAAAAATGTCGTTTTTGGAGGTGTGCCTTTAAAGTAAATCTATTAAACACTTAGAATTAACTAACAACATAGCTGCAAGTTCAGTTAGCCAATTTTTTTATTATACTGTAAAAATTAGGCATAATAATAATTTCACTGTTTGGTAATCAATGTTTAACTGATTCTGGGATAAGTTACTATACTTACATTACTAATGATAATTTAATATTAGATAATCTACATAATAAAACAATACAGTCAACAGTCACCATTATATTTTATACATACCTACATTACAGCTACAAACATTACAGCCCTACATTACCAAAATTCTTTTATATTTATTATGTTTTAGTCGATACTATGTTTTTTATGTTTGCTATTTTCAGTGGCGTCGTTTTTCCTTTTTTGATGTGCTGAACAATATTGACAATGGGAAGATAGCTGAATGCTTACAAGTAAGTATGAACCTCTAAAACTTTTACATAAAAAGTTATCATATTTATTTGAAAATTGACATGTTCCCAGGAACATGTTCATGTACATCCAAAGCCCAAATCGCACACAATATAGTAATATTATGTCTTTTTACTGTGCCATGGTTTTTTTATGATATACTATTATAAAATATGGAACTTATTTAAAAGAAGGTGTCTTAAAAGACTATGGGCAAAAATGTATGGGCTCTGTCCCCACCTACCAACAATCATAGAACTGATACCAATGTGTTCCTAAAGTGCCCCCTATTTAATTAAAATCCTTTGTTTTAGATAAATCAGTGGGAATATAATTATATTTAAAAAAAACTACCATATTACTACTAGACCTTGCCAAGATCTAGTTGTAATACGGGTCGATTTTGTCTAATAATATTTCATTTGGAGGTGGGCATTAACTGTAACATCGAGGCGGCCCATTCGTGCCGAAGCATGACTCTCCCACGGTGCTGTGCACTAATGAATACATAAATTTAAGCATGTATTTTGGAATTAGTCGTCAATAATGCGTTAATGAGATATTTGCTTAAACATAAGATAACATGAGAACCCCATGCATTTGGGCAAAGTCGCCATAGTATAAAAATATCATCTTGCCAAGGTGCATCAATTGAGCTACTTTTCATTTGTGTTGATGGGTGGGGATGATTCCGCCCACAGTCATTTACTAATATTCAATTAAAGGGAACCAGGGGATTACAAGGAAACCTTCATTCTATTTACTTACCATGTGATTACTTTTCAAAAAACTGTTACTCAAGTCAGTTGATACATATTGTTTTACAGGATACCAATGTGACAGTATCAACAAGTGGCCACAATCATGTCATATTATGTGACCTGACAGGCTGGGCTCATCGCATATCACGATCATGGGAGATCACTTCGTTCAAAGCATATGAACTGACCATAACATTGGCTCAACAGTTACCCCACGATCCATATTTGGTTACGATTGGGGTAAGTCTTGTTCTGATTTTATATTACTAAATCAATCCTAAAGTTTCACATTTATCAACTTTAACATCGCACAATATTAAAATATGTAGTAAAATTAGGATTATATCAATCCTACAAGGCTGGATTTATCGTTAAGCGTTTGGCACCGGTTCTTCTTGCCGGTTAGTTCCCGAACCGGTGGTAGGCATCATGTAGAGTCTACATGTATACAAGTCTACATTGTAGACTTTCAGAAAACATTTGCAAAAATTTATTCTGAATAAAAAAATTGAATTTTTTTTTGGGGAGCGTCGTTGGAGCGCGCGCGTTTGAAGATGTCACAAACGAACGGGCGAACGGCGCTGCTCAAGCGCACGACGATGAAACGCAACTACTACTCCCATACATCTTCGAACGTGCGGCGCTCCAACGGCGCTGCTGAAACGCTTAATGGCCCGGGGTACCCTCGAAATTTTCATACATTCTTAATACCAAAATCATTTTCTCATACGAAAATATTTAACATGTTTGAGTTATTTTTCAGCTTAAGATAGTAATTACCTAGGGTCCTGAACAAATTTTTTTTACAAAATATTTAAATACTTTAAAAATTTTTTTGTGTTTAAATATTTTTAGTAAATTTACTACTAAATATTTAAACACCAAAAAATAGACAAAAACACTAAAAAATATATAAATAAATAGTAAATTTACTACAAAATATTTAAATAATAAAAAATATTTTTTAAAGTTATATTTTGTAGTAAATTTACTATTTATTTATAATTTTTTTTGTGTTTTGTCTATTTTTTGGTGTTTAAATATTTAGTAGAAAATTTACAAAAAAATATTTAAACAAAATCTTTTTTTACTTATTTAAATATTTTGTAAAAAAAAATTGTTCAGGACCCTAGGTAATTACTATCTTAAGCTGAAAAATAACTCAAATATGTTAAATATTTTCGTATGAGAAAATGATTTTGGTATTAAGAATGTATGAAAATTTCGAGGGTACCCCGGCCTCTTAACGATAAAACCAGCCTTAACTTTATTAAGTTCTGTCTTTATTTTTATAATAACTCTTCTAAAATCTTTATTAAAGGACGATGAAGCCGGTACAAACCCATTAATAAAAGTGTGGGATTGGTCTCGTGTGGACAAACATGGCAACCCCAAGTGTGTGCGGACATCTCGGGCCGTACCGTCCCACATGTACCCTACAGCTGCTACTGCACTGGCCGTACATGATAACAAGGTAATTTTAATATTATGAATAACTAGATGATGAGAGATGATTACTCAATGTCAGGAGACAGATTGTAATATTAAATATGGAAAAAAAACTAGATGCCCGCAACTCCATTGCGCCAAAATTAGCTTATCTCGCAGAAACCGTACATTTTCCGAGGTAAAAAGTATCCAATGTCCTTTCCTGGGACTGCCTGACCGAGCATACCACCTCGCTCGGTCGGAAGATCTACCTTTGGGCCTCCACGCATTATTCCCACAATGGACATAAAATAATAATGTAGACTTCTTCACAGTGATATGTTTTTAGGGTTCCGTACCCAAAGGGTAAAAACGGGACCCTATTACTAAGACTTCATTGTCTGTCCGTCTGTCTGTCTGTCTCCAGGCTGTAACTCAAGAACGGTAATAGCTAGAGATTTGATATTTTCACAGATTATTTATATCTGTTGCCGCTATAACAACAAATACTAAAAATAAAATAAAATGAATATTTAAGGTGGGCTCCCATACAACAAACGTGATTTTTTGGCCTTTTTTGCTGTCTCCAGGCTGTAACTCAAGAACGGTAATAGCTAGAGATTTCATATTTTCACAGATTATGTATATCTTCTGCCGCTATAACAACAAATACTAAAAATAAAATAAAATGAATATTTAAGGGGGGCCCCCATACAACAAACGTGATTTTTTTGGCCTTTTTTGCTCTATATCAAAAATGGCAACAGATAGGTACTTGAATTTTTCACAAAATCCTTAGTTATATGTGTACTTTAATATTTAATAATAATATTAAAATAAAATAAAAAAATAAGGGCTCTCCCATACAAAAAACACAATTTATGGCCTAATTTTGCTCTATAATGGTACGGAACCCTTCATGCGCGATTCCGACTCACACTTGGCCGATTATTTGTAGAATCTACTAGCTGTGGGCTTTCAAGATGGTTCAGTGTCCATCTACCGTGGCGACATAACGCGACAGAAAGGCAGCAAGATGAAATCACTGCCAGGCACAGGAAACAGTCCCATCACAGGACTAGCTTTCAAGTAAGTTACTATGTACTAGAACTCACCCGGGCATTATAAGTTCAAAAGATGGAGTCAATAATAATTGCACAGTTAGGCTGCTTACAGACGAACTGCACTTGTCGACGGCAGTCGGCGGCACGCGTTGACGGCAGTCGCTGGATTTTTTTTGACACTTGACGGCAGCCGTCGACTGCCGACTCGTGCCGTTCGTTTGTAAGCGCTCTAAGCCGTAGTAAAAAGTTGCCTACGTTATTCTTTATACCCTGTAGTTTCACAGCCTGTTCACAGCCTAAGCTCTGAAACTACAGGGTTATAAGGCTAAGTTATATGTTCAGTTGTGGATAATATATTTTTTTATTTTTGTATGTTCAACAATTAATCCGCCGTTTGTTAGACGATTTTCATTTTGTTTTCTATACTCCAGAGGTGCAGACAAGCTGTTCATAGTGTCACGTGCGAGCGTGTCAGTGTGCACGCTCGGTGCGGACACGGTGAGCGTGCTGGACGCCATGGGTGCGGCGCCCGGCTGTAGTGTGCTCGCCGACACGCGCCGCCTGACCGTAGCCGCCGCTGATGTGAGTAGTGTGTGCGAGCGTGCGTGTTTCTTGTGTGCGTGCGTATTTCTTGCGTGCGTGCGTGTTTCTTGCGTGCGTGCGTGTTGCGTGCGTGTGTGCGAAAATAAAGCAGCATTTTCAACTATATTTTATGTATCGGTTATGTAATTTGAATATGTTTTTAAGATTGTTAAAATGTACAGAATTATTTCAGGCTATATACTGCTATACTACCGAAGGCAGAGGACCTTGCTATGCTTTAAAAGGCGAGAAGGTCAAACTAAACTGGTTTAGGAGTTATCTAGTCATAACAACCAACGAGGCTTCGAACGAACCATCCGGTTCAGGCAACGTGCCAAAAGCACACCATCTAACTATACTAGACATACAGAACAAATTTATCGTGTTTTCGAAAACTTTCGAAGAAATAGACGCAGTTTTAACTGAATGGGGGTCATTCTATATACTCACGAAGAAGAAAGAAATGATCTATCTCGATGAAAAGGATCTACAGTCGAAATTGTTTCAATTGTTTAAGAAGAATCTTTATGATGTTGCTATAAGGATAGCGAGCAGTCAGCATTATGATGCTGAGGGCTTGACGGAGATATACAAACAATATGGAGACCATTTGTATGGGAAAGTACGTAGTGCGTAAATATTTTGTGTGCTGTAACATCTCAGATCAATTTTTATTACAACAAAAAGTTTTTGTTCCAAAATAAATATAATTATTATTATAATCGTAAGTTGAAATTAAAAAGAGTTATAATATATTACATTTATTTAAAAAAAGAACCAATGCGTTGCCATTATGACATTTTGTTTGATAATCATAAATATAACTGACTGATTCTTCACTTTAATTTTTCATTTATATTTACAGGGAGACTTCAAAGGTGCAATAGACCAGTACGTCAAAACAATAGGTTGGCTAGAAACCTCCTATGTCATACGGAAATACCTAGAATCCAGACATTTAGAGCCGCTAGTACAATACTTAGAAGAACTACATAAGAAGGGCTACGCTACGGAGGACCATACTACGCTACTATTGACATGCTATGTGAAGATAGACCAGCATGACCAAGAAGGGAAGCTGAAGGAATTTATCAATTCAAAGGATAAAGCGATTGATTTTGATGTAGATGTTGCTATTAAGGTATTGTTTTTAATATAATTTATTATGGACGTTTTATTATACGCTTTTTATTAGCTTCACCTGTATATTTGTTTGTAACATGTTTGTAACCGACTTCTTTGGGCGCGATTTTGACCCATTTTAAACGGCCAGATTTCGTTCAAACTTTGTAGATTTATCAAGGACCGATGACAATACACTAATTTGATATAATTATTCCATTTTTCAATTTGTATGTTTGTATGTTTGTTTGTAACCCTTTATATAAAAAGCGTGTTTTTAGTTTTTTTAACTATTACTTATTTATTTTCAAAAGATAAAAACTGTAACTTGATTAGATAATCCATAAGGTAGTGTACAATTATTATACTTTATTTTAGCTATGTCGTTATCATGAAAAGCAAGATTATGAAATACCAAAAGTAGATTTTAAAACCCATGTTTATTAGAAATCTGAGGGACCTATCAGACAGAGAGCGGTCAAGCGTTCAAGCGGTCAGTTTTGCTTTTTTTGTTTTGTATAACGTTGTACTGAGATACTCGCACAGGGGGCGTTCTGACCGCATCAGAATTCCTCCTGTGTGACTTACCGCTTGAACGCAGAACGCCGGAACGCGTGACCGCTCTCTGTCTGATAGGTCCCTAACCTAAATGTAGAGAGCTTTAAAGTGTGATAAAAAACAGTAAATATAAAAACTTTTGCTATTTGTTTATAAAAACTTACATAATATATTTTATTACATGCACATAATATTTTATACATAATTTTCTCACATCATACTTTTGACAACCCAATTTTGTATTGAAAATTCATATTGAACTACTTTCAGGTGGTACGTCAAGTGAGTATAGAAGACGCATTATCTCTAGCACAAAACCACAAACGCCACGACTGGTACCTGAAAATGACGATTGAGGACAAGAAAGAATATACTCAAGCGTTAGACTATATAGCGGAGTTGGAGTTTGAAGATGCAGAGATTTACATGAAGAAGTACGGACATAAGTTGATACAGCATGCACCCGATGAGAGCACTAAGTTGTTAAAAAGTGAGTGTTTATCATGTATTGTCTTTTATCTTTAGCTGTAAACTATGTATTATGTACTCTTAACTGTTTTTTTTAAAGAAGGCAGGTCGCTGTAGTTTTGACGTCACTGCGACCCCTTTCTATTGTGACTCCTTCGCACTAGAGTATCATCCCCAACCCAATACTGCTCATAAATATGGTTGGGGTTGGTGCCACGTATTTCCTCTGTGGATGAGTATTCGTGGCGACCAAGGTGCCTGTTCCTGCTCTGTAGTAGAGCAGGACAGTCGAGGTGTGACAGAAGGCGGAGCTCTTAACTGTACTGTTTGCACTTTTACTATATTTTATAGTAAAAGTTGATGTTGATGACATGACAAAATTAATATTTTAATTTTACGAAACAGAGTATTTACCATTGAGATACTATAGTAGGAGAGAGCCTTATATAAGGTTCCGGGGGAGACTCCGGAATGAAGCGCGCGTCACGTCGCCGTTAACTCGTGATAAAGTGTAGTTATTAAGTGTATATTATAATTTATATGTATGTTAGTCACTAAGGTATATATTGTATGGGCCTATGTAGCCCGATATAAATAAATAAATTAAAAAAAAAATATATATATATATATATATATATATATATATATATATATATATATATATATATATATATATATATATATATATATATCGGTGTATAAGCGTCAAAAGCGTGTAATGTTATGTCTTACAGTGCCTGTAGACAAGTGGCGAAACGCTAACTCTAGCGTTACAAAATGTATGCGATTTGACATAAGTCATCGCTTCGCTAGCGAATACTAATGTCAAATCCCATACATTTTGTAACGTTAGCGTTAGTGTTAGCGTTAGCGTTTTGCCACTTGTCTACAGGCACAGTTCCGCTTAATAATAAACCATAAGAATGGCCAAATAATGCCTCAAACACGTGGATTTAACGTGAAATACGTAAGTTTTGAACGACGTTTTTTGGGCTTTTCAATCGGTATTTTTGTAAGCTAAAAAGACAATTTATAAGTTTAATAATCCCTTATTCGTGCTATATAAGACATTAGTGCTAAAAATGTCACATCAATTAATAATTTGACTACAAAAATTGCATAGCTTTTTACGTGTATTTACGGATTCTCATTACTTGAACTATAGTTTATCGATATCATGAACTAAATGACTTTCTTTTCTGGATTATAATGTGCTTCAAAATGATCGACAAATATAAATATTCAAGAAAATAAACGCACAAAATGGCCACGCGATGACGGGCTGAGATTACATCTACCTATATATCCTTAATCTGTGGTATTTACTATTATAATATTCATCTATTGACCTATCGATACTTGTGCGTGAGTGTAGAATGTTTTAAACTAAATTACAACCTCTAAGTTACATGCATCTTTGTAAATATACTTTAGAAAAAAAAGTCTTGGACCTATTCACTTTTCAGATCTCTGCACAGACTACAAGCCGCGCAGCAAGCCTCTGATCGACGAATCATCCCTGTCAGGCGGTTACCAGGAACCGGACCGCGCCTCGCCCGACGACTTCATACACATGTTCCTCACGGACTCCACCTGTCTGATATACTTCCTGGAGCACGTGACAGCTGACAGACGCTGCTCCAAGCTCGTGTACAACACGCTTATTGAACACTACATACATGTGTGGTGAGTGCTGTAAACTTATGTCTAAAGTCTAGTCCCTAGTATCTAGACCATAGGCCACGCAACTTCAAGGTGTGGGAATAATGCGTGGAGGCCACAAAGGAAGATCTTCCTACCGAGAGAGGTGTTATGCTCGGTCAGGCCGGAGCCCACGTGATACATTTTAGCTGTCGTATATATACTGACGCGCTCAGAAAACTTCGATAGCGCGATGCAGGAATGTTAGGTGAATTGTGGGTACCGCCCCACAAAGGCCTCAATCTCGAAATCAGCGGGCAGCGAGGCGGGAGCCGCGGCGGCGCGTGACAATGTATAGATTTGTATGGATAAGTCGTCTAGCGGTGAACCGTGCGCCGCTTACTAGACAGCTTATCCATATAAATCTATACTGTGATCATTGTGATCATGATACTAACAGCGATGTGGCAGGTCACCGTTCTACCAATAGTATGTGCGCCCACCCCGCACTCCTCTATATTTATATAATCAATATTTATGGCCCATAACATTTACAATATCTATTCTATAGGTCGAAATCCCCAGACGACGACAAGTGCAAATACGAGGACAAGGTAATGGCGCTGCTCCGGCACCCCGAGGCCGACTACGACAAGGACCAGACGCTCATCATCTGCCAGATGCTGGGATTCAAGACCGGGATATTGCATATATACGAGGAACGGAAGTTGTAAGTTATTGTGTATTTACTGTCGTTGAATGTTTCGTCTGCCCTGTGCGGATGCTTACGCCGACACTAGTTTCGTCTCACGTTTTTGTCTATAAAACTGTTTACACACAAGTAAACGTAATTTACACGTGATTGATGTCAATATGTCGTGATGTCATAAAACTAATTTTGAGTCACTAGGTTCGCACTATAAATTCGGTTTTGCTTGTCATACGTGCTATCGCCCGCGCGCGAAATTAGTCCGCATGAATGTTGCCGGATCCTATCGTTTCATTGAATTATGTTTTTCCTGTCATGCGGGCAATATCATTCGCATGCGGACCAGACCAGAGGAAAAGTGCCCTTAACCATTTCATAATTTGTATACAGATGGCGCGGGCAGGCGGCGCTGTACCTGCGCGGGGGGCGGGCGGAGCGCGCGCTGGAGCTGTGTCGGCGGCGCGGCGCGTCCTGCCCGCGCCTGTGGCTCGACGTGCTGTGGGCGCCGCCGCCCGCCGCGCTGCTGCCGCCGCTGCTGCGCGCCGCGGGTGAGTGAGACAGACGTAGACATGAAGTGATGAACGGACATAGACATAATGCAAAAAAGAGAGATAGCGAGTGTATGCGAGAAAATAAATATGCAGTGTGTAACAAATATAAGTGATAATACTTTAGGGTGTGTACGTGTTCCTTGTAGAGAGTTCACTGTGAAAGTAGCAGCGCTGAAAGACCAATTTTTTTTTTCACTTTTGTATAGGGAAACTCGTGACGAACCCCTTGCCCATACAAAAGTGAAAAATATTTTTGGTCATTCAGCGCTGCTACTTTCACAGCGAAAAATAAGTGATAATACTTTAGGGTGTGTATGTGTTCCTTGTAGAGATACAAGGAACAAAGGTACACACCCTAAAGTATCATCACTTTTTTTGTTACACACTGTATACACTTTATTAGCTTGTTATTGTACGCCTACGAATAAGAAATTGTACGCTAATACGTGTACGTAATTACGTATTCATTCACGCTACGGGCGTACATGATAGACGCTTTCAATTGCCTCTTGTTGCTGTAGGTTTTTGAATGGCTGTGCCTATGCAATATCTAAGTACGCTATTAAGTTTAAAATTGCACTTGTACTGTACGTCAATTAACGTACAGTAGACGTGCAACTTAAATAATTGATTCATTTTTGCAGCGGAAGAAAATCTTCTGTCGCCGATCGAAGTAGTCGAATGTCTGGCCAGCACGACGCTATACACACTGGGAGACGTTAGAAAGTAAGGAAAACTTAGTATGACTGGCTATAATGCTACCAATAATTTTGACGTCACGTATTAGCCGCACACAGAAATATTTACCAAACAAGCTATATTTTGTCTGTATCTTCTAACAGTACATATTCTTTCATAGTTACCTAATGGCGGTGATGAAAGATGAGGACGAAGTGATAACGACCGAGCAGACGTTCGCGGCGAAATACCAGGCGGAGATCGAGCAGATGAAAGAGGACACGCGCCGCATCCAGCAGGAGCCCCTCACCTTCCAGAGCTCGCGCTGCGCCGCCTGCAAGCGCCCGCTCGAGCTGCCCACCGTGCACTTCCTGTGCCGCCACTCCTTCCACCAGCAGTGAGTACAGAGCGAGACGGCGCGAGAGCGAGCGGGATAGACATACAGTTGTAGTCATAAAGTTAATATACCTAGCGGAATAGAGCAACAAACTCGAGCTGTCAAACGTAACCGAAATTGGTTTTCATCTGTGTAAAAAATATGTGTACGTATAACTACACTTACACAAGCATGATTGAACATGAATTCTATGAGATTAAATTGTCAACGGTCAGCCCCGGGCTGACGGTCGTCAAAAAAAAGAGTGATGCTGTCATAAATCACACGTCTCTTTTTACCACGCAGTGTTATTGATAGTGATATCTCGCTTGCTCAGGCCTTTGTTTCTCTATTATATACCTAGCGGTATATTAACTTTATGGTTGTAGTAGTGTTAACTAGTTTCCGCCATATTCTCGTCGTGGTTATGAGTTTTTTTACTGCTATTTAGTCAATAATGGTTGATGGGTGGATGATCACGATGGGTACAACCTTCAGAATCAGAGGATAATGTAGGCAGATGGCAGACCTGCCCTATTTGGTCAATTTATGCCAAATCAATGTAAGTCGTCATCGGATTAGGATCTAGGTTAATATTATCTGTATGTAGTATGAATCAATTTCTCTTATGCCGCGGCCGCATATGCGTGGTGCTTCGCGCTAAAACCAATACTATTGGACGATCTGCGTGTATCATCCAATAGTATCGTCTCTTAGCACGAAGCTTCAGACGATACGTCATGCAGATGCGGCCGGGCCGTTATGGTACATATTTATTCTATTGCTTAATATTAAGGTTGTTAACTTGTTATTAGAGTAACGGCCCGGCCGCATCTGCGTGTATCGTCCGAAGCTTCGTGCTAATGAGACGATACTATTGGATGATACACACAGATCGTTCGAAAAAAAAATCGGTTTTAGCGCGAAGCACCACGCATATGCGGCCACGGCATAACAATAAATGTTTTTCCACAGCTGTTTCCAAACGTACTCTGAGCTGGAGACGGAGTGTCCGGCGTGCGAGGAGCGGGGCGGGGCGGGGAGGGGCGTGCGCCGCGCGCCGCCGCCGCACGCAGACCAGCTGCACGCGAGACTGCAGGCTGATAACGACCCGTGAGTAATGAGTATACACTAATATATCTACACAGCTGTTTTCAAAAGTAAAGCCCTTTTCCTGTCATGTGTTTTGTCACCCGCGGGCGGATCGGATCGGATTATCGTAAACGCTAACGCTCACGCCACAAAATGTATGGGATTTGACATATTTAGTATTCGCTAGCGAAGCGATGACTTATGTCAAATCGCATACATTTTGTGGCGTTAGGGTTAGCGTTTACGATAATCGTTAGGCGCTTGTCTACAGGGGCTGGTCCGCGGATGCGGGCGACAACATGCTCCTGGCCGCCCGCGAGTTGCCCGCATGACTTAGGCCCGTATAAACAGTCAGTACTTAAGATGCGACCCGGTCTCAAGACGCGGTTCGGCTCTGTGATTGGTCCAAATTTTGACAGCCTCAACTCAAACAATCGAACGAGAATGCCGCATCCTACTCACCTGAAATGACGTTGTTAGAGCAAGACGTGGCATTCTCGTCCGAATGTTTGAGTCTCAAAACCATTTCGTGGTAGGCCTACTGAACCGTGTCTTGAGACCGAAATGCATCTTGAGTACTGACTATTTAATATTTATACGGGCCTTAGTGTCGGAAAATTCTTATTGAGTTTTCGAAAACACGAACATCTGGCGGCACTTCGTGTGGGACGGCGCCTGCCCTCTAGCGGCAAATGAAATATCGAAAACCTAACAGCCGCTTGTCGGTTTCGTTCATCTCGTTTTCACGCGCTCGTATAAAGAAGAAAGGTTTTATACTCGAATTTTGAAACAAATATTTTCAGAACTGTCCTTGAAATGAATTGAATTGTTGACCTACTAATTATTATTATTCGTTCCCTGAACGAAAAATTTAGTAGGTCAACAATTCTCATGTAAAAAGTAGGATGATAATATATTTTATGTTCGCGTTTTAAAAAAAACTGCGATAGCAAAAGGACAGCTACAGAGTAATGACTATTGGTCCATTGTAATATAATTGTTTCAGGTTCATATAATATTATGTAAGTATTCCTAATTTTTATAAAATTACAGACGACATAATTTTAATATAAACAATACACATTGTCCGTGTTAGCTCAGCTGTAATGTTTATAAAACTGTGGTGAATTGATTCAAAACAGCAGCGCACGTTCTAGAAGTTTACGATATGCTTGTAAGAATAAATGATTTTCAAAAAATTTGTCGATATAAAAGTAAAGTACTTAACTGTTATCTAAAACATGATTTTCAATTTCATTCAATTCTGATATAATTATGTTTGCGTGCCTACAAGATATTTAAACGTAAACCAAAGCCGGTTGTGACTTACCTTAGTTAGTTTTTAAGTTAGGGGCGTCCACAAATTATGTGAGGAATTTTTTTGAATTTTTTTACCCCCCCTGGTGAGATTTCGTGAGATTTTATTTTTTAAAATGTGGGTTTCTTACGTAAACGTTTGGTTTGACAGTCAGTAGATTTTCTTTCGAACGAATTTGTGATTCATGATCTTAATCATAATAACGATTACGCTTACGATTAAATCTTAAGCATACGTACCTAGTACCTACAATCTGGATGAAATGGACCAAAATAATATTATTTTGTTGAGTAAAAAATTACGTGAGATTTGCCGAGACCCCCCCTCTCCCCAACGTGAGATTAGATGAGATTTGACTCGACCCCCTCCCCCCCCCCTAAACACTTCACGTAATTTGTGGACGCCCCCTTACTGTAATATTTTTATAGCTAGGTTATTTTCATTTGGGTACGGAACCCCGAAAAATATGTTCATACCTACACTCGACAACTCAATAATGTGACAACAGGTGATCTCTAAGACGCATTATTTACTCGTTCATCCAGTTTTACCAACCGGACCGAAACAGCCTTCGAAAATAGATTAATGAAATTAAGTATTGTTGTAGCCGGCAGCGCGCGCGCACGACTATCAATAAAATTTGTTATCAGTATTTTATTATTAATTCGCGTGTTTTATTATTGATGATAGTTTTAGATATTGTTATGTGATTCAGTGATAAGATCAGTGATGGATATAGCTCAGAAGGTGCCGCCGTTTTCGTGGTGTTTTAGACCTACAGAGAACTATGATAGGTAATTAATTTGTACTTTCGTTATCGGTTAAAAATGTATTTATTAGTAGGTAAAATAATGTGGTTGACTGATAACTTTATTTCAGTTTTTGTTTGTGGGGTATAAGTTTTATTTACGTTCGGTTCATGTTATCAGGATTTTTATCAACTTTTTATTTACAAACTATTTTTTATCTTTTGCACGTTGTAGGTAAAATTATTGACTGTGAAATAGTTTTTTTTGCTTTGTTTGGATATTGAGAATAATATTAATGTATTATGTATGATCGACACGGTGTTTTAAAGATCGTAAGATGAATTAAAATTTTATTGCCGAATTTTAATGAGTGACAGGTTCGTGGTCATACATAATTAATTTGTTTAAGAATGTCATGAAATTATAATTATAGTATTATAATTTCACGACATGATAATAAAAAGATAAAACCGACTTTAAAATTGTACGTAATAATTGAGAATTAAAATTCCGTATCTCAACAACTACTGCACTAATTTAGATGAAACTTGCACTATTCCCTAAGTTGAACAATACCCAGTACAACAAAAAAAGAATAACTTAAATCGGACTTATAGTTCCAGAGATATGCGAACACAAACATAAAAACATACATACATACGTCATACATACATATGCAGTATACACTTTTCAAATTTGGCACATTTGCTCAGATGTTGATATAGAATAACATATATACGAAAACTGGGCGGTTCTGGTAATATTACATCCTCTTTTTTTCGAAGTCGGTTAAAAAATTGATTATATCTTTTAATTATTCTCAAATAATATAATTACCATTATTATTAAACAAAATATTCAAACCACAACCAACCTCACTAAAAATGTGTTTTCAGACTTATTAGTATGTTTTACAAAAAGTGTTTCTACAATTATACAGCATGACATTATACAGTTCAATATTCGAGGACGTGATATTTGGCTATTATATTAGTTGGAAAAAAATAGTATAAAAAAATAATATCAATTGATCACTGAGTAAATGTAGCTTAAAGTTAAATAATTATTTACCCAACGCATGGACACCGCGCGTGGGAGTAGAGCGCGGCGCGCGGAGCGCACGTCGCCGCGCCCGGCCGCATAGTAATTTACTAAGTGTCCATGATTTGTTTAAAGGTAAATTTGGTCAAAAATTAAGTATCTAATTTTATTACATATTTATAATGAGAATCGAGTACTGAATACTCTCCTTAATTATCGGTATTGACTCACCAGTCATGCTGTATATACAACGTGAAATTTTAGTGGTTGTTTTCCCGCAGCAGAACGATTTACCTATAGTAGTACTATCGAACCATGTATGTTATTTTTTGAAAATAAAAAATATTTTGTATGACGTACTATGGAAACTTTATGCCGATAGGCGCGAGTTACTATGGACCCGACCGAATTTTTTTTTGATTTGAACAAAAAAAACTTTACAAATCTATTGTACTACTAAGATAGAATCATTTTGCTGCGAGAAAACAACTATTAAAATTTCACACTGTATAGATGTTTTACCACTTACAATACCTTTACCTAATTGCAACGAAACATGGCCTTTCACGGTGGCCTTTTGGACACATGAACCGTATAGCTTCAAGGGTAATTAATAAGTAAACAAACTAAAAAGTATAAGTTATGTTCATCTATCTTCCGTGTACCTCACAAAACTTTTGTTGGTTTTACCCTACGAATAATAAAAACTAAGGAAACGTAACTCCCATACTATTACCGTTTTAAAGGTTCCTTTCGAACTGTCATGTAACATCAGCCTGATACCGCTCAAGGCCACCTAAATATTGCAAATGTATTGAAATGTGTACCTTTTTTGACAAGTATTTTGGAGCATGTTTTTTGACGGAGTTACTCTTACTTAGTTTTTAGGGTTCCGTACCCAAAGGGTAAAAACGGGACCCTATTACTAAGACTTCGATGTCTGTCCGTCTGTCTGTATGTCTTGAGGCTGTAACTCAAGAACCGCTATAGCTAGAGTTCTGAAATTTTCACAGATTGTGTATTTTCGGTGCCGCTATAACAACAAATACTAAAATAAAAATAATATTTAATATTTAATAATATTTCCCATACAACAAACGTGATTTTTTGGCCTTTTTTGCTCGTAATCAATAATGATAAGAGGTAAGCACTTGAAACTTTCACGAAGGCCTTAAATATAATTGTACTTTAATAATTAATAATAATATTGAAATAAAATAAAAAATTAAGGGGGTTCCCATACAAAAAAACAATTTTTGGCTTATTTTTGCTCTATAACGGTACGGAACCCTTTGTGCGCGAGTCCGACTCGCACTTTGCCGATTATTATTATTCGTAGGTTTTACCTTTTATTCTTACCTAACTCGTTATCCACAATGTTAAGAGTTTCGTTCCCTACTCTGAGTTGTTTGCAAGTTAGAATAAGTGTAAGAAGTTAGTTAGAATAAAGCCGTCTCATTATTATACATTAATAAAGTGCCGAATAGGCTATTCACAACTTTTTTGACCGATTCTCCATACTCGGTCTGTCAAGTTAATTGGTGGATAGCCTATTCGGCACTTATCAGGAAGTGGTGAAACAGGCCCTAAGTAGCTAGTAGGACATACCGACAGTATGTCCTACTAGCTTACGAGAGTCAGGGAAGAATAACTTCCCGTATTGAATCCACATACGCACATAACTTTTGCGTACCGAACTACCGACTATGTTAGCAATATAAATTACGCTTATCACTTTCCCTTCCTACTTATATTTTTGATATTGTATCCTACTGTTGTAACTTTCTTTTTATCGTTAATATCTTTTCAGGTTCACAGTGGTATCAGAGCACTTAGGCCGTGGGTTGTTCAACAAGGTAGTCGTAACGGAGCCCGAGGCTTCGCCCCCCGTAAGTGCAGCCCCTGAGCCCCCGCGGGCCGCAGCCCCAGCGCCGGTGCCGCTCAACTACGGCCCCGGGGCAGAGGCTAAGTTGCGGTTGCAGGAGGGACAGAGTAAACAAAGTAAGTGGCAAACGCCAAACCGTGGGAGAGCCATCTTCGGCACGAATGGGCTGGCTCGACCGGAAAAATACCACGGGCTCCCAGAAAACCGGCGTGAAACGGCGCTTGCGCTGTGTTTCGCCGAGTGAGTGAGTTTACCGGAGGCCCAATCCCCTACCCTTTTCCCTTCCCTACCCTATTACCTCGTAAAAGGCCGGCAACGCACCTGCAACTCTTCTGATGCTGCGAGTGTCCATGGGCGACGGAAGTTGCTTTCCATCAGGTGACCCGTTTGCTCGTTTGCCCCCTTTTTCCATAAAAAAACTAATATTGTAAATGTTAAAAAAGTCTGTCTATTATTCACGCTAGCGATACTTTGGGTCCCGAGAATATTCATAAAACAATTTTTATTCTGGGAATTTCTGCGCTAAGAAAACTCAGTTATGGGCAAAATCTAGTTTTTAATAAGGCTTTTAATTGCTTACTTATTAAGTTTTTAGAGCAAAAGATAACATAAAGTTAATTTTTCGCTTAAATTAATATATTATGTTTCTATTAACATTTGTGTTCTATCAGTCACCATAATATTGTATTTCGCATTATATTTTAAGTTTTTTGCTTACCTTAGTAATTAAAATGACTTTCACATAAAACTTACCATAATCTTCTCCATTCCAGTGTTCATATCGAACGCGGCAAAGCAGGTACCACCGAAGGGTACCACCGTGATCCCGGTACCAGAGGGTCGGATGAGGGTCCTCGAGCAGCAGCAATACAGTTCCAGCCTAGAAGCCAACCTCAAAACCCTGGAACCGGCCAAGTCCGAGTCGCCCATGGTCCACAGAAAGTTTGAGGAGAAGCAGAAAATATCGACGGTCATCGCCAACGACAGTAAAAACCCCTTTGATGAGAATTACGATGAGTCCAAAAACCCATTCGCTGATGAGGACGATGACTCAAAAAACCCATTCGCCGAAGACGATTACGATAAGAATTTGAATCCGTTCTCGTGAAATTAGGGACGTAGGATTTAGCTAACTAATAAACTGATTTACAAGTTCCGTTTGACTCGGACTCGGATATTTGGCCGTGCGGTCAATGGCTTTGTCCACATTGTGCCTTTTTCTGTTCGTCAAGGGTATGCGTTATAGCGCAGTCGGCAGTCAACAGCGAACGTGAGGCATGCCCGTGACGCGCGTTAAAATCGTACCGCTCGCTATGACACTTTTCTTTCAACGCGGGTGGATTTTGACGCATTCAATTATTGAATATTATGCCAAACGAAAGTTGAATAAAAAGAAGATGACGAAAATTGAAGATGAAATTGCATAATGTGGACATAGCTATTGGATATCACGCGATAATGTTTCCGATTCCGAGTCAAATTGCGTATCATGAATAAATGCCCAGGTACACAAAAGGTGCCCTTTAATTTGCTTGCTTACGCGGTTTATGAACTACTAAGTGTTGTACTAAAGTCCACTTGCGCACATCTAGGTTAAAGTTAATACCGGGTTAAATTGTGTGTTATCTCTTACATTCTTCATATATTTTACGAAAGAGATAACGTTTATTCCGGGGTTAACTTTAACCCATTGTTTATTTTGTTTATTTAGTAACAAAATGTAAGCAAAGTTCTAATAAAAACGCCTAGTGTGTACCAAGGCCTTAATGTGTTTTGTGTCAGCTTTGTAAGATTTTTAATAGTTTTTTAAATCGAGCCATCGAAAATTTAAAGTATTGTGAGATCTCCTTCGGTTATTTAACATCCTTTTCGGGTTTTTTTTCATAGTTGAGAGAGATATTATGTAGAAAGAGATTTAACCCAGGATTAACATTAACCAAGATCTACGCAAAACGGAATAACCCTCTAAAAATGTTAAATGCTTATATTTATTTGATTTTATTTTTATATCTTACTTTAGTGGCAATATTAGTTTAGTCAAAAAATATATTTGTGTTATTTATAAAGTTGTAGTCAATTTATTTGATTCTTGTATGTTTAATTGTTTATTGTACGAATACCACAAAATGTAATTTAAGTGCTTTCGTTCATATTATTATGAATCATTATTTTATAAAACTTAAATCTTACAGTACACTATTTAAAACCCCAATTTTAAAAATATGTCATAATATAAAACGCCGAAAACTGCTGTTTTAGTCTCCAATCTATAATAATAATGAACTATAATCACTTATCATTATTCCATTAGTCTTTTATAGTTTTTAATGGCTGTGTTTGTGTGTGTGAAAACTGGATCTCTTGTACACTGCTTTTGTCCATAATTTAAACATTATAATAATATTATGTATTGTTCATCGATTTATATGTCAGGATATGCCTACGAGAACATTTTGCTAATAGGTTTTTCATACAAGGAAATAGAGAGCCATCTATGAAAAATCGATTGAACTACGTAGTGCGACACAATATTCGGCCGCGTGCGAATGCTGTTTTACCGACGAACCCCGCGTTCCACCTGGCGTTGAAAACGATCAAAACGCTGAAAATGCCTCCTATTTTTAGCGTTTTGATCGTTTTCAACGCCAAGTGGAACGTAGGGGTTGCGTCATTACTCGGTAAAACAGTAGCCATGGCGGATGATGGCGGACATCGGTAGTAAAATTATAAATTAATTATTTCTTTACATAAACAAACAGAATGTGACTTACCGATGATAAGATATTCCATGTGCTTTTTTAATATAATTTTTGCAGCCTTTTACTACACAATTAGGCATTTTTATGGCACTGTAAGGCATACGATGACCCACCTGATTTGTTCTGCGGACCACAGACGACTAAGTCACGTAGGAGTCAAACGGAGCGTTTTGACTCCTACGAATCGGCATCATTGCAACGCGCGATTGACCCGGTCCTTAGTAATATATGTCTATGGTATTGTTACTATTTTCCACATCTTTATTTGTTTAAGCAATGAAATTATTAATTGTATATTGTTTAGTGCCCTTTTCATGTCATGCGTGTTATCCCCTCGCGCGAGTCTGGTCCGCATGCGGGTGACAACATTCTCCTGGCCGCCCGCATCGCCCCCATGACAGGAAAAACATCTATGTAATAGGATGCGGGCAACTTTCAAGCAGACCGATCCGCGCGCGGGTGATAACACGCATGACAGAAAAGACGCACTTAGTAATAGAATTGAATCTTGTAAAGTGATCATCAAAGTCTGATATGCTCATAATAAATCGTAATATAAGGTTTATATCGCATATTATTTTGTGTTTTATTTTAATTTTACTGAATAAGAGACTTTCACTTTCAAAAACACTAAGAGTGAGTTGCATCGACCTACTTCAACTATAACTTTAACCATAACAAAATGTGAAATGAACTGTCAAATCCCTAGCAAAAGTCGCCATATTTGACGATAACCTTAACCTTAACTACGCTTCTGGTGCAATTCACCCTTAATGCAAACCTCTTCATGCGTTACGCGCTCCTGGTACTTCATAGTTTAAAACCCCTTCGTAAAAATGGAGTCACAAGAATGAAGAAAAATATTAGAATTAGTGGGTAGGTCGAAAAAATTAAACGCAAACACTTCTTCATACGTTAATTTGTCAATTCACAAAAATTAAAACAAAATATTGGGGATAGTTACAAGAAAAATATTAGAATTAGTGGGTAGGTCGAAAAAATTAAACGCAAACACTTCTTCATACGTTAATTTGTCAATTCACAAAAATTAAAACAAAATATTGGGGATAGTTACAAGAAAAATATTAGAATTAGTGGGTAGGTCGAAAAAATTTAACACCAATTATTACACCTCTTCATACGTTATGCGCTCCGGTACTTCACAGTTTCAAACAAATGGGCTACCCCTATTAATTTGTCAATTTACAAGAATTGAAACAAAATACTGGGGGCGTCTGGGGGTAGTCACAATAAAACTCTTAGAATTAGTGGGTAGGAAGAAAAAATTTTACGCAATATTTGTTGAAATAAAGAATTTTGAATTTGCAAACACCTCTTCATACATTATGCGCTCCAGCCGGCCTAGCATACGCCAACGAGATATCTCACTCTCGAGATAATTAAAAACTACTCGTCTCATAATGTCAAAATCTCGACATTATCTTGACAAAACTCTATAAAAATGTGTTATTTCGATGATAGATCTACGCGAGAAAAAATGTTTGTCATGCTAGGATCAATAGAAATGAAGATACAAACTATCAAACATCGAGAAACATGTAGAGAGAGATATGTCGTTGGCGTATGCTAGGCGGGCTGGTACTTCATAGTTTAAAACAAATGGGTTACCCGGGTTACCCCTATTAATTTGTCGATTCACAAATGGGGGTAACCCATTTGTTTTAAACTATGAAGTACCAGGAGCGCATAACGTAAGAGGTGTCTGCGTTTAATTTTTTCGACTTACGCACTAATTCTAATATTTTTCTTGGGACTACCGGGCCCCCAATATTTTGATTTAATTCTTGAGAATTGACAAATTAATAGTGGTAGCACCCATTTGTTTTAAACCATGAAGAACCAGGAGCGCATAACGCATGTCTCAGTGCGGCCGTCAGCGTTAGGTTTTATCTGGCAAGTAGGTACCACCATAGTTTGGGAGTAAGGAGGCGGGGAAATGAAAACAACATCTTGGAAATTTTCAAAGCATTTTATTTATGACCTTTAACACTGTGTATAATATATTTTGATAGTACATTTAGAGCAATGAGTAATATTACCAATTATTACATTGTTTTTTTTTAATTAATTATTCTCATAAATTGAATGAAATTCATAAATTATATATAGAATATATAATTCTTTAATCATTCTCAGCCAACAATCAACAATCACTTTAGAATCACATAGACAGGCCTTCGCCGAAATCTCGAGCCCCCCGCACCGACCCCAAAATAATCCAAAACTAAATTACAGAAAACATCAATTTAACTTTAAGCTACGTCTATAAAAATAACAATTACAGCTTTAGATCTATAAAAATATATATAATACAGCGCGAGCTGACATCTCTAATTTAAAACTCGAATCTAGAACTGAACGAATGCAAACTAACAGACAAAACGACATTCGCACGTCACACTTTGGAATGTTACGAACATGACTAGAAGAGGGAAATTATCGAGATCCGTTACATACTCACAACTCAAGGACGTCTCACATTGCACGGTAAGAGGTTATATTCGAGAAACGTAACACACAGCTTCTAAATTTTGGATAATACTTTTGTCCTTACACCTATCGACTATGCTATATCGACTCTATAGCCGAACTGTCTACGGTCAGAGTGCAAGCGTCACGTGCACGCGGGTGACACGAAGCGAACCGAACGTCCGAAACGATATAACGATCCGAAGATTATTTACAAAGAAGAAAATACACTTAAGCTTAAGAAATTGTCGTATTTACGATTATATATCATTTAAAAATTCACCTAAAAGCGGTTATACTGTATCCGACGTTATTATGAAACGGTTACGAGAACTCTGGACTGCTCGAGAACGAAACGCTTATTTAGATCCATACAAAACTAGTTACATCAATTACTCTACCTACGGTGTGGGGGCCTTGACGCGGTAACTTGACGGCTAAACCGACGCTAAAAGATAGACCAAGCGCGAACAATGAGCAAAATGTCGGTAACTTTGTCGAATAAAAATTGTCGTACTGTCACGATTGAGACACATTTCTATACAATTTTCATTTGTTACCTTTACCAATACTAGCAAACTCGTGCTTGGGCTATTATATTAAAAAGGTTGCAAGATTTTACGGACTATCATTTAATGGTCTATAAAATATTACACGTTTAACTTCAATAATTTAACTAAAGCTTGTCAATTTTTGGCTTCAAGGACACAGCGCGTTGTGCGTTCACTCGCACAATTTTTGCGTGCGCGAACGCCACAGCGTGCACGCTCATGCGTTGGCGCCGCACTCTAAATCGACAAGTTTTAGGAGACTTGGGCTTCTGAGTGCTTAGTTATATTGCATTCGCTATTTACGGTAACAAAGTAAGATGTTAAAGATGCGTTAATAAATGGTAATCTCAGCGATTTTTGACATCTAACTTTGCCAGCCAAACGAGGGAATGCATGATTACTTGGCACTCAGATTTAGATTCGGTTTCGTTTTGGCGTTAGCGAGACAAGGCCGTAAGGGAGCAATACAGTGGAGATAAGAGTCTTACAAAATAACATCGAGACACGCGTGCTGCAGCGCCGCGCTATCACATACCCAACATGACTAGACCGGAGCTACCGAATATTCTCTATTAGACACGAACTACGCCGGAACATTAATCCTACTTTTTACAATCCAATAAATAAATTATACCTAAAAATAAAATCCGAGAAAATCATTTCAATAAATTAATTTCGACCGCGTAGTCTACAACTACATGTATTTACAATAATACTTAAAGAAATTTACGTATGACGTGCGGCCTTGCGGCCGCGCTGACAAAATATAGGTCATACGTATGTACAGGGTTAATTACATGCGTTAAGAAAAATCTATGTCGATATTTTGTCATATTATGCGTTCCGCATACAAAATGGAGTCTATACATCGCCAGCCCGTTGTGCGCAACTCGAGCGACTCACTAAACTTAAAGCTCAGAGTTCACAGTCAAAAGAAACAAGCGAGCTTACAATATTAACAATTTCATAACATTTTAAAATATGACAATTTGGCAAGAAAATATGCGGAGACCGTTCGCCGGTACAAACATAAATATCCGCTCCCCGCAGATACCGAAACGGCCCGTACGCTACTCCCCGCTAGATGTCGCCAGCCCCCCCACCACGTCACAGTATGAGGCAGGGTGATAGAGTAGCATCGCTAGATACTCGATCTCGGTAGGGAGGTACACAAACTACGGAATCTGTATCACCGTGTCTCTCGTGGTG
Source organism: Plebejus argus (assembly GCA_905404155.3). Taxonomy (NCBI): domain Eukaryota; kingdom Metazoa; phylum Arthropoda; class Insecta; order Lepidoptera; family Lycaenidae; genus Plebejus; species Plebejus argus. Next base: position 3,380,855 of record FR989945.1, read on the forward strand.
CGAGGGTTCGTCGACTGCAGCGGAGTTATAAGACGATATAGTTACCTTCAGTAAATATTTCATTTAGTTTTACCCTTTCCCGTGATCAGTGCACCGGTTTGGTCCCACCTCGCGACCGTTTAGACTACGTAAAATTAACGTACAATATATATCTACATTTATTTTTATTTTTTATTTATTTATTAAAAACTTTATGCACTTACAAGTACAAAGGTGGACTTAATGCCTTATGGCATTATCTACCAGCCAACCTTTGGGCGATACAGAGACAAAATTGTGTAGGTGCCAGTCAAAAAGAACTAAAAAAAACTAACAACATAATATTGTAGATATAATAATATTGTATAATAATATATTATATACTAAACTAATAAAATATTATTATTACATTTACGTATAGACCGTATTTTGCATTCTATGCCGTTTATAAATAGGTACTATATTAGTCTGGATATGCTAAAATAATTGATACTCCGTTTAAATTATTATCGTACAAATACTTTGGGTTGACTAGCCTTCTATCAACTTCATAATATAATACTTTGAATATTTAAACATGAAACTCAAAGATTTACTGAGTTTTAAATGTATTAAAAATATATAAAATGGGTAGCGCTTCAGAAGTAAAGAACTAGTATTTGGCTACTTAAAAACAAAATCTTTGGACCTATTTCACCCTCATTGTAACTAAACCCTCCACCAAACCAGTCACGGAAATTCGCTCGATATTGTATATTTGGCAAGTTACTTAATATAAAACTTTTCGGTTATCGTCTCAATCTTCTAGTTTCATAATATCAGTCTGTGGTGAGCATTTTACGAGTATTAAAAAGTTGTATTGTGCGATGGAGGTACACGGATGACGTGTACCGAGAGGAAAAATATGTTTAGGAAGTTTTAATTTGACTTTATTAACACGAGTAGGCGAGCAAATTTCTTCCGCGGCAATCTACAAGTTTCATTTATAGGTTAGCTGTCAAATATGACATTGTCATAATATATCAAAGTTGACATCTGTCATTGTCATGTCCATCATTACACATACCCTACGTTCCACTTGGCGTTGAAAACGATCAAAACGCTAAAAATAGGAGGCATTTTCAGCGTTTTGATCGTTTTCAACGACAGGTGGAACGCGGGGATAGCTGTCTAACACGATATTGACGTATGTCAAACTGACGTCTGTCATCAAACTACCCGCGGAGGAAATTCGCGCGTTATCGAGCGTTTATGGGGCCGTTTCAATATCTGGGAAGGGAACGCGTCGCTCTAAGCGGCCTGTGCGATATTCTGGCTTCGGCGACGCTTTTAAAAAACGAGGATAGACTCCATTGTGAGGCTGTCTCATGCGTCCGCCTGGCCCCCCGCGCCCCCCGCGCCGCCCGCGACCCCCGCCCCGCGCCGCGCTGACCGCGACCTGTTGCACACCTTGACGCGTGTATACTGCTATAGGCCGGGCTCGAGCCTCACGGTTAATAACTTACATGCTACGCTACGCTCTGGTTTATAAACCACCTGCGCCAGTCTGCCATTCATTGTAGTTTGTACAGCGTAAAGTGTATACACACTGCAGCACGGTTGAAATGAAATTTTCATTTAAAATCAAGCTGCCGGCCTTCCCGGCTATGGTGTGTAGACAGCCTTAAAATATCTTGTCGTCTCTTTCATAGATAAGATAGACGAGAGAGAAAATGACAAAATATCACTTGATCATAAAACCATAGTTGTAATAAGATACACTTGCAAAAATTCACTTGATAAAATGATTGCAGACTGGCGGTGGTAGACCTTAGTAATATGACAGATAGATATCATTGCAACTCTTCTAGTAAACAAAAGAAGAAAAGTAATGACGGCATAAATAAATGTTTGCTGTCGGACTATAAAACAGAGTATAACTTAGGCAAGGAAATTATACTTTTTAGGAAATGCAGTTTATTTAAGAGGCAAATATTTAAAGGCGTTTTGCGCGTTAAGTATATGCCCCTCTCTTTAATAGGCAATAGACAAGGAGGCAAAGTATGTTATTACTTATTAAATTCGTTAGCTTGTTTACTGTATAACTTCCTTAGCATAACTACAATTGGTGGTTAGAATTATAAATAAATGCAAAAGTTGCTTGGAGATCTTATTTATGATTAAATTTTTTTTATAAATAATTTATAATTCATACCATAACTTGTTCCTGCTTCAATCTTCTTCATTTGTACGTAAAGATTTTTTTAATTACAATTGAAAAACGCTTGTTTATTATTATGAAGAAAATTGTATATAAGGATATTTCTAAAAATTCGTCCATTCCAAACTTTCAAAATACAATAAGATTTTAATACTTTTACTATTTTCACTTGGAAAGAAAGGACGAACGTTTAGAACTGGTTATACAGCTTTTTACTCCTAACATGGGTATTTTTGGCAAAAACATTTGCAATCTTTACTTTTAATCTTCAGTTTAGTTTCAATCTTTAGTTCAGGAATTGTTAAATTTTAATGTTAGTGTATTTTCATCACAGAGTGCAAATATTTTTTACCTTCGCCTTTAAATTTAATTCAAGTCTATAAATTGAATTAAGTTCATAAGCATTCTACAGTCGCTGATTATGAGATACTTAGAAAATTCTGAAGCTCAAAAAATTTTTGAGTTTCTGAATTTTATACAGCGACTGAAGTTTTGACAATTTAAAGATTTTAAAGTATGCTAATTCGCATCGCATCGCATCGTAATATCATTTTTAGGGTTCCGTACCCAAAGGGTAAAAACGGGACCCTATTACTAAGACTTTGATGTCTGTCCGTCTGTCTGTCTGTCTGTATGTCTTGAGGCTGTAACTCAAGAACCGCTATAGCTAGAGTTCTGAAATTTTCATAGATTGTGTATTTCCGGTGTCGCTATAACAACAAATACTAAAATAAAAATAAAATTAATATTTACCCTTAACTCCCTCCCATACAACAAACGTGATTTTTTTGGCCTTCTTGGCTCGTAATCAATAATTATGATAAGAGGTAAGCACTTCAAACTTTCACGAAGGCCTTAAATATAATTGTACTTTAATAATTAATAATATTTAAATAAAATAAAAATTAAGGGGGGCTCCCAAACAAAAAACACAATTTTTGACCTATTTTTGCTCTATAACGGTACGGAACCCTTCGTGCGTCCGACTCGCACTTGGCCGATTATTATTATGAATTTTGTCGCAAACATTTGCGATGCGATGCGAATTTGCAGTTATTTGTGGGAGCGCTTGATATTAATAAGTGTTGTAATTTTCAGTGATAATAATGTGTGGTGGTTAGTAATATTATTATTGTTATTAGTCGTCAGTCGAGTGACAGATGTTGTGTGGTGTTTATTGATGTTATTTTCATGAAATGAACTACTTAATGACCAGACATTGGATAGCGTACGTGTTCAGTTACGTCTGCATAATTTCACGCCAGTTGTCTGTGAAACCGGGATATCTATCCGGTCAAGTCAGTTCATTGTAAAGAAGCATGTAAGTGTTAGTCGTGAATTATGAATGTGCTATGGTTTGGAACCATCCATATATTATGCCACACTTAAACTTTTTGAATCAAGCACCCTTTACACCAATATAAATAACATGTACTGTGGATAATTTTGGTTCTAAATAAACGCACACATTAACGTGATTTTCGATAACTTGAAGTAGCAAAACAAGGCAGTATTACAAAAAACATGAAATCACGACCTTGGTTTAAAGAACAAGAAGATCTCCTTTGCGCTGTGAGTTGTGACATAATGTATGAATGGTCCTTGGCTTACCAATATGTGGACTGTGGTGCGTGGCAAGCGCTTACCTGATCTGTCCGGCGAGCAGGGGGTTGATGGCATACAGCCAGTCATGGACCTCCTTGTCACCGAGCGTCTGCAGCAGGTAGCCGCGCTCCTTGCTCACCACGCTGAAAATAGATAATAATAAAAACGATTTACTATAATACAAACAGACGCCTGAATTAAATCCATACTAATCCATATTCATACTATAATATTATAAAATGCGAAAGTGTGTCTGTCTGTCTATCTATCTGTCTGTCTGTCTGTCTGTTACCTCTTTACGCTCAAACCACTGAACCGATTTTTCTGAAATTTGGTATCGAGATACTTTGAGTCCCGGGAAAGGACATAGGATACTATTTATCGCGGAAAAATGTACGGTTCCCGCGCGATCAACGAATTTTGGCGCAACGGAGTTGCGGGCGCCATCTAGTAATACATCAATAAATAAAAACTTTAGCGGACGTGAGCAGTGACGTCATTAGTCATGCATATTACTTGTATTGAGCAAGCGTACTGAGCTTTATTGGTATCAGCGGATAATGCTAGTAGATATTTCGATATCAACACTGTAAATACGGAATGCGGAAGAAGAAAGAAGAATCTTTTTGTCTGTTAAATCTTCATGGCCATAAGTCATAACAATGTTGAACGGATTTAGATGAATTTTTCAGTTTCATGTTGGACATAGCGGATGTCCAACATGAAACTGAAAAATTCATCTATATCAGGAGGCCCCCCTTAATTATTTATTTTATTTAAATTTTAATGTTAATTATTCAAGTGCCTATCTGTTGACAACTTTGTTATAGAGTAAAAAATTGCAAAAAATGTCACGTCTGTTGTATGCGAGCCCCTCTTAAATATTTAATTTATTTTGTTTTTAGTATTTGTTGTTATAGCGGCAACAGAAATACATGATCTGTGAAAATGTTAACTCTGTAGCTATTACTGTTATTGAGCTATAGCCTGGAGACAGACAGACAGGCAGGCGGATAGAAATCGAAGTCTTAGTAATAGGGCCCGTTTTTAGGGTAGTAGTAGTTAGTAGCTAGTTTTTAGGGTTCCTTACCCAAGTAAGGAACCCTAAAAACTAGCTTTTATACTAAAATAAAAATAATGAATGTGATGATTACCTGAATGTGTTCGGCATCCGCACCATCTGCTCCTGGTCCTCGGAGTACTCGACGTGCGCGTTGGCGAGGTTGATCACCGCGCGCTCCACCGGGTCCCGCTCGTCCCGGTACATGAACACGTACGGCCGCCTTACCACCTGCAAACAGATGACGTTTTGAAGGGGGGAGGAGTAAAATTGAGCATACCATAAGAGAGGTTGCATAATATAAGTTATGTTTGTGTCAAACACATGGGTGTTAATAGTTAATACTACAGAGAATAACTGCACCTGCAATGAGATGTGGGGAGGGGGGGGAGTAAAACTGGTATCTATGTCGCCATCAAGCATGTAATTATAATAGATTCTAAGCTATGTTTATGTGAAAATAGATCGGATCGGATAAATACAGAAAAAATCCTTTGAAATGCACTATATGATTATATAGAAGTCTAGTAAGAAATAACTGCACCAATGGTCATTGGTCGCACAGTTACAACTGACGGCCAATCAGAACGCAGTTAGCGCTCTCCGGGGAACACAGTCTGTGGCCCGTATAAATAGTCAGTAGGTACTCAAGATGTATCTCAGTCTCAAGACACGGTTCAGGCTCTGTGATTGGTTGGCTGTCAAAATTCGGACCAATCACAGAGCCGAACCGCGTCTTGAGACCGGGTCGCATCTTAAGTACTGACTATTTATACGGGCCTGTGCGTTGTAGTGTATACGTACCAGCCACCGTTTCTTCCAGCCGTGCGTGCCGTGCTGCAGCACGTTGAGGTACCCGCGGCGCGCGACGGCGGCGGACACGCGCACCTCCTCGCACTCGGGCACGTACAGCGCCCCGCCCACGGTCGTCGCCCCGCCCCCGCCCCCACCCCAGCCCGCCGCGCGCTCCAGCATGGCACGCTCCGGGGAACACAGTCTGTGGATAATAAAAAGTTTTAATAAAAAAAATATTAAATCAATAATTGACATCATAGCTCCTCATCTAGCAATGTTTTTAATAACTGTATAGAGAATGGTGTTTTTCCTGACTTAATGAAGCACAGTAAGATGATACCATTATTTAAAGCGGGAATTATGTCTGATCCGACAAATTACAGACCTATATCTAATTTAGCGACTCTTAGCAAATTATTATGAAACAGCTATTGGTACACTTTAACTCAAATAATTTATTACACGAAAATTTATACGGTTTTACTACGGTCGTTAAACAACGGATGCTGGTATAGGTCTTCTATGTAGTATATTTAAAGCTTGGGAGGAGTCGCAGGATGCCTAAGGGTTGAACTACATCTGGCAGCACGGAATCGCCTTTTTCCGTCGCCCTTTCTCTTTCTATCGCTTAGAACTGCCATTTGCTAGACCGAGACAGAAAGCATAATGCGATAACACGCAGCGGAATCCTCGAGGCGATCGGCACCACTATGGCATAAGGGACTATCAGCACTCAACCTTTTGACATCTTACCTCAAAAATAGGACTCAAAGGATTGAGATTAATAGTAAGAGCGAAGATAATCCAACGGAACCAAAAAATGGAACCATAAATAGAATTAGGTGTTCCACAGGGATCTATTTTGTGCCCATTTCTTTTTCTCATCTACATAAAAAAAACAGGTAAGATAGGTCATCTTACCTAGTTAAGGATAATGATGATGAAATAGTTCTTTTTGCTGATGACACTTCATTTATTTTTAAAGTGAAGAGACAATTGTGTTTGTCAGTGTGTGAGTGTACTCACTCGAAGCTGCTGGCGCTGTGTATGGAGGAAAGCAGGCTTGGCGTGCTGATATCGGCGGACACGCCCTCGTCGACGGGCGTGGCGGGTGACACCGCGGTCTCCACCTCCTTGTGACCTATCCTCCCTGAGGAATAGACCGCTACGTCAATGAAACATGTTAGACTAGAACCAGAAGTAATAAGTCTGTCACGTGACTTTTGGAAAATATCAGACATGATTAGTTTAAAATTTAATTGATTACTTCAAAACTACCAATTTAGCCTAAGATTCATAGCATTTGTCGTTTGTAAGTAAGTTGTATATGACAACGAAGAGTCAAAACCTAAGAGGCTGAATTGTCTTGAACTTGAAAGTAAGCCGTTTTGTTTAAGACATTTAAGACTTAGGATAGGGCATAATAACTTTTGAAGACAAGACGACGAAGTTATTGTTATTAGCAACAGTTCAACTTACCCTGTATAAGTTTAATATATTTGGTGGCGAGTTCCCGTTCGCGCGGCGTCATCTCCCACGGTTCGTAAACGTCCTCACGTGCGTGCCCGCACTCCGCCGCCGCCTTAGCCGCCATGTTGCTCACCTCCTACGTACACAACAATATAATATCTGTCTCTTTCTATCTGCCAGTGATTGGTCGTTGTCTCTCTTGCTTAAAAATATCTTTGCTACACAATACACATAGTTTTTAACACTATTTGCTGCGAAAAGTTACTACATCTACACGGCTTTGAAACAGCGCCTCTAGTGGCAAAAAATGTAACTAATTAGAAGCCATACAATGAATAATTGTAGTTTCGACTTAAATTATCGAGCAATATCATGGTGAAACAGTTTCAAGAATAAATGATAGAGTTTTAAACAATATTTTAATTGCTGTTATTTGTGTCCTCGACTTAGTTACAATTTTATTTTAAGTTGAGAATATCGGAATAAAACGTATCACACAGATGCATCTCAACTATTATATACTCTCCGTCATGCGAGTTTCTTACGCCGGTTCATCTCGCTGGGCTAGCTCCCGAACCGGTGGTAGGCACCATAATTACGACGTTGAAAAAGTGTATTAATAATACCTATTTGGAATAAAAATATATTTTATTTATATTTTATTCCTTACCTTCTCTGTCTTCGTAAAGTCGTTGGGCGCGACGGTATTTTCGTGTCCGTGACGCAGGCGCTCGCGCAGCGCCAGGAAGTGACGTGTCCGGCTCACTTGCTCCAGTCGAGTCATCTTCTCTAGCTCCCACTGTAAGTGTTTAGAGGGTAGGTAGAGCACAACTATTGGTATTTAAGTGAGAGGGTAGGTAAAGTAGAACTACTAATTTATATGTGAGGATAGGTAAAGAAGAAAGTAGTATTTACGAAAGTTTTGCGCGGGGGGGGTTCAGTATTTCAGTAAACAAAGGTTTTGGATTGGTTAGGAACAACTCTATCCTAGACACTACAAATTAATTAAGAGAAATAAGGGGCAACACATGCTGTCTCGTTCGCACAGGTAGAAATGGTGCGTGTACGAGCGCGGCAGCATGATTCGCTGATTTCTTATTTTTTTATTGTAAATACAAGAATTGGACTTAATTAAAACGAGCCAAAAGATAATCTTAGGCACTACTAGACAACACTTTCATGAAAGGTTTCGTCGAGTTTTTCAACCCTCGTAACTTGGATTATGGTTTTTATAAATTAATAATGTTACTCTTTAAGATTTTAAATCTACACATTTGCTATTTACATCTAAAGATAACACAAACTATTTCACCGGGTTTAGCCACAGTTTAAAAAGCAAAACGATCACACGAAGCATTTGTGTGTGTGTATGTATGTATGTGAATTATATGAAGCTATTCACTATTTGTGTTAGTTGTTTAATCTATAGAGTACTATTATATCATTACTATGGTATATAATTATACTATATTTTATTAGTATTTAATACAGGATTACATAGTTGTAAGTAAAATATTATTTTTGTAATATCTTCAGCTGCTGCTACGATTATTAAAAAGCTCAAAGCCAATTTGTATACTACAGCTAATTATAAAAAGCTTTAGATACACTGGTATATATAAGGCTATATAATATATGGCATGAGGCATGAGATATGATACCAAGTACACAAATAACTTTTCAGTAGCTATTTAGTACGAATGATAGAACATCGAATGGATGATTGCGCACATACTAAATAGCTAAGAAAACATTTGTGGACCTGAAATTTATCGATAATGTCCAGCGGCCAATCATAGACCAGTTTGCGCCAGATACGCCTCTGTACGACAAAGAAATCACGTTAATGGTACTCGTAGTATACAGTCCCTTTAAATTCAACATTATAAGAGGCCCATTCACAAGTGGCTTTACGGATGATTATTTGTTTGTTAAAGACTTAAATCCCACTTATAACAGTATTTAGATATAAGGCGTATTTAAGTTTGAGTAACCTAAACTTTAGCGTAAAAATATTTTCAATCACGCTTATTTTTTCTTCAATTTATATCGCGTGTTTATACAATATGATCAATGAAAATATAAGAAGTAATAAGCATAACAATACTTTTCGCTGACTAGTGGCTATCTATACTTTTATGACGAAAATGAATCGACGTTATTTTATAGAAAATATATGTATCTTGTTTCGCAATCATGCATTACCATTATAAACAGTGAATGGGCCCCTTTAGCACAGCAACCAAACATTATCAAACTAGCATCGAAACAAAACAATCTTCAAACTTTACAAATTACAACCATAGACAATATCTATAACAGTCAATTTATTAGTGTTCTACACAGAAACGTCTTTTTATAGCTCACTCAGATTACAAACAAAGTAAGACAATACCTGGTGGTCAAATATAAGGGAGTCGCCCCTAGGGCGCCAACCGTGCAAGTTCTCTTCACCTCGCACATAAGTGCCACTTGTGTCGAGCACTCGTCTCTGACGGCGTTGTACACCTAATAAAGGTTTTGAACTATAATATTACACAACTATATTATGAGTAAAGAAAGGACCCAAGAACGAACCTTGGTACCCACCTTGACTTCGTTTTTTCAAAATAATAATTTTATAATATGTAATGATTAATTAACAACATTAAGATCACATAGCGTGACTAAAATTGTCCATACAGAACTATATAAAATAAACATCAGCGGTCCCAGAATTGAACCTTGAGGCACTCCATCTCAAAATACATTTCTGGTTTTATTCATCTATCGTTATTACTTACCGGGCTCCAGCGCGCGGTGTAGACTCAACTCGTATAACCCGGTGAGGCGGTCAGCGCGCGCCGCCTTAGAGCCAAAGAGCGCGCGACGGAGCGATCGCCCAGCGCCGATGCGAGAATCACGCCCGACGACCACCACTGATAGATCCTTGGTGATAATAGCTGGTCGACCACAGTTCTCCACCTAAAGTGAAACAAAGTATTGAGATAATGCCTTTGGTAAATTATTTTGTTAACCAAGTAATGGTAATAGCTTAGAAAACTAATGGATCATGCTATCAAAGGCTTTAGTTAGATCGACTTAATTTTTAATTATTTAAACCACTTTATGCAAATATCTACATAGGCGAGCTTAATGCCTTGTGGCATTCTCTACCAGCCAACCTTAGGGTGATGATGAAAGTGTAAAATAGGCGCATTCTAAAACGGAATTGGTGATATGAAATAAATAGTTGTGTAAATATTTGACAAACTTATCTTGATACATATTTTTAATAATACTTAAACTATGCTTGACGCAACAAAAATTGCTATACTAAATATACACATCTTAGAAATTTGTCGGAGTATTATTTTAAAAGGCGGGGTACGTAGAAATTATACTATGCCTAGATTTTTTTGTGCGCGAGTAACAAAAGTAGTAATGGATTGATATGGGTCAATAGTGAATACCCATATCACCATAATTTAAGCTGTACTTACCTCGAGATAAGCACTAAGCGTGATGTAGACGACCTCGCCGTTGGCGCTAACTCTGTTGAGCAGCGGCGAGCCGTGCAAGCTGCTGTCCCATGCCGCTTCGAATCTGCGTCAAAATATAAATGTTAATACTTAAGTCCAGTAGCCGCATGAAAATGATTGGTACTCGTATCGGGCACACTGTATGATAACTAGATCTAGATGCCAAAATTTTGACTACAAGATACTTTAGTGCAGAGGTTCCCAAACTTATAAGTACCACGCCTCCCTACTGTTTAAAATGAACATGCTTACGCCTCCCTTCGGCCCAGGGCCCAGCAATTAGTAAAATAAAGACCAAAAATACATATTTTTCAGATGTTTCAATTATAAAAATATGCTTTTACATATTTTAAGTGGGCGACTAACCCAAAATTGACGATTTTATAATTCTTTGTTATATTTGAAATTAAGCTCCGAATTGTTTCATTTTCTAAAGTTAAATATACTACATTATATTTCCAAGAACCCGATCTGAGCAAAAGCACGATATCTTAAAATTTTTTCGATAAAAAAAAAATCGCAATTCGCAAAGATGCATCTAATTTTCACGAATTTTTCATATTATTATATTGCCATAACCGTGCATTAAAATCAGTTAATATTTTAACACATTGTAAATATTCTATCATTGAGAAACCGACCTAGCGGATTTTTAAAATGTTGTATATTTATTGAGTTATTGAGGACAATGTTTGATTTTTTGGGTTAGTCGCCCTCTAAAGAAGAATCAATGTGACGGATGGATGAGCTTGCATGTTTTTGAAAAGATTTCCAATTCGCGTACGTCGCGGGAATGCGCGGGCGTCTGGAGTAAAACCGCCGCTGGCGCCCGCGCCCCCCTCATCATCTCTTCGCGCCTCCCTAGTGGGGCGCGCCCCCTAGTTTGAAAATCAATGCTTTAGTGTTTCTTTTCAGATTCCAGATCAAAATCCAATAACGCCCATATTCATGCTGTTATATTGTTATCTCATTCATCTGCGTTAAGAGTGAGTAAGATAGCTTACCGGAATACCGCCCTGTCGTCTAACGTGGGTCGTTCTCCAGGGAACAGGCCGAGCGACAGCGCACTGTCCTCGTCCCCGTCCGTCGTGTCCTCGTTAGCCTCAGGTGTGTTTCTGATACGTCCTGTAAAGAAGTTTGTGTTTGTAATATAAAGTATGACTTCTTCTTCTTGGCGTAAGCCTCCCCGTTTAGGAGTTGCCCATCTACCTTGTTTTTATACACTCTAAGATTTATTGGTTAAGAATATGATGCTAACTCTTTTTATATCCAGAAAGAGGTCACGGATTTCGAAACTGGATTCTGTGGCATGATTTTGAAGTTTCGCAGAAATACTTTCTGTCTGTCTGACCTAAATCAAAATTCACACAAAAATTTTATAAAATTAAACCATTATTTAAAAAGCTTATATCCTAGATAAATGAGTACTTACCAACAACAAGTTCCCTCACGTCGCTCCAGTGCAGATCACCCGAGGGTTCGTGCAGTATCGTGATGCGTATGCGCCGCTGTATACCCTGGTGCAGCAGGAACAGACCGCGGCACGGTAACTCGTCGCTGTGCTCTACCACCTGGGAATGTATATTATACTTCGTCTTTGTCTATCAAGGATAAAAACACTCAATCTTACGTATACACAGTATTCCCACTGCGTTTTTTTAAGATTTACATTAGACATTTGTCATAAATCTCTGATAGTAATAGACTAACGTAAACATAAATACTTGTTATTTTAATTTTCACATTAAACGATCTTCATAGATGTTACAGATATGTGCTAAAATAAAATTTGTATCCTGCATGACGTAACTTCATAACTTTTTATGACATTAAAGTTAGAACTCCTTAGTCAAAATATCTATATAACTCGTATGAGCTAACAAGGCCGAGCCTTGATGACGTCATCAAATCATCTGTATATTATTAAATCATCTGTATGTTAATAATATGATATCTGTTTCAGTTTTATTATAATAATAAACTTACCGCCGGCACGTATTCCCCGTTAGGCGCGAGCTCGCATATCTCGAACCACACGAGCAGGTCGTGTTTGGAGTGGAGGTGGGAGGAGCAGCAGGGCGGGGCCACGGCGGCCGCGCCCCACTTGGGGCTGCGGACCGGCGCCGATATCGGTAAGGAGGGGGGCAGCATGCGGCGAGGGGGCAGCCGACCCCCCACGCCGTCTTGTTTTGCGTCCTGGGGGGGAAAGAGATAGATGTAGTTGATAACGTGAGGCCTATCTCCTAGAGAAACCTATTTCTTTACTGGGAATTTATACACTTCCAGCTATTTCCATTAGCGGGGAAGTGTGTGAGATATAATATGTATAAATAAAACAACGATATGTTGCCGATAAGTAACGAAACTGAACTGAACTTGAGTTCTCTTTATCCTAAGATAATATGTGAAATCATCTCCAACTTTTCAAATCTATATCAACGTCTGTTAAAGTTTATCGTTAAAAAAGTCACGTTATCTCTGTCATTTTTGTACGTGAAAGAAAGGGCACGTTATATAAATCAATCTGAGGCAACTAGGCCCAGCAATTTCAATGTTTTGGTAATATTACATACAGGTAATATTATGTACTAGCAATAAATAATTTTATTATCAAGCTTGTTACCTTGTGTAGTGGGTGTTGCTGGTAATGACCGAATACTTCGAAGACAATCGGCTGAGACTTGATGTAGTCCACGAATGACTTCGTTACTGGAACTGTGATCTGCAACAATATAAACCACAAATAATTATTGCAGCTAAAGATCGGACGATAACAAACACACATCGTGTGTTTTTTATTGTCCAGAACGATGGAAAAGTGGTTTGTAACACGAAAGCAAAACTAATCCCTACGCAGTGTTTTTTACAGTCTATTAGGAACCGTGTTTATTTAATTCTTACGTTTTGTACGTGATAGAATCCGAGAGGCGTGTTCTTTCCGGCGTTCTTGACGGGCTCTGTGGAAAATGCATCCTCGTTCCTGTGTAGGAAACTAAAACAAAGAGAAATCGAGGTTAAGTCAGATGGCAATGTTTTATGAAATTGACGAAATATTATCTGACAGGACAGAAAAGTCTGTCAAACAATATTTTTGTTTATTTCTGTTCAGACCTATGTGTAGACTGTAAATAATTTTATTGATAAGGTTATCCAAGAGACCCAATAATCTTACAACAGCTAATATTGGTAAGGGAATTATAGTCCAGGATCACCCACTTGAAACATATTATGACAATGAGATTATAGTCCAAGATAACTCACTTGAACTGGCAGAACACGTCAGCGTAGTCAGCGGACACGCTGTGCGCCTGCAGCACTGTGACGCGGAATGTGAACTCCTTGCCCAGGGTGAGGTGGTCGGGAAGGTCCTCCTCCTTCAGCTCCGACGCCAGGGAACTGTCCCCGCGCCCGCTGTCCGCGTCGCACTCAGTGGCGGCTAGTTCTGTGGTAGAAAAAAAACAACATGGTAAAAAAGATTAAGTTACCACTTCAAAATTTGCCTTTACCCTCAACCAACTTTAGTTGCTAACAAAGTAGTAAGCCTTTAAAGGATTTACGACTCCTGTAGACCGATGCCAGATATTCAATCTTACTTCAAAATTGATACATATTCTGTCCTGTCTTTGAGGTTTTAGTTCTTGTCATCGTTACCGTGTCGGGGCGATATCAATAACACTCGGCAGACTAATACCATCTTACAAATAATTAAATATCTCCACCTACCCTCAATTTTGATATTGGAGTCCTGTTCAGTCCTGTCTTCGAGATTCAGAGCGTTGTTTTTGTCGACATTTGTCAGCGCCTTCAGTCGTGACCGCGTCGGAGCGATATCGTCATCGAACGATATCTTGGCGGACTGTTTGACGCCCGCCGCAAATTCTGCGTTGTCTACGTAGCAGACGTCTAAAAGAATAAAAGAAATTATATTTTTGTCAATTTTTATATTTGTATTCTAATACTGGACTTTAGCGCACACAAAATTATCTACTATTAATTAACAGAAGTTAACATTAAAGTAAATATTGTTGATGACTGTTGAGTAATGGTTTAGGACTCAATTAATAGTAAATTTGCTACGCCGAAATTCGTTTCTTGCGCAGGAACCATACATTTTAACGAGATAAAAACTACCCTTTATCAGTATCATAAAACAGACACTTAATTGGGACACACGTTTATAATTTGAGTGTGGACAGTCACTTGTACAGTGCTCCGAAAGTGATCATGCGCATAGAAATATTCGTCGTTGTTCGGCAACGATCGACAATCATATTTCCCGAGCGTCGGAAGACGATATGTACTGGTATATAGAGTGCAGATAAACATATCAAAATCATGGCAACGACAAGTGACAACGTACACGTTGTTTAAACTTGACAGCTAACTAAGTATATTAAACAACTTTGTTCGTGGCGACTGGCGTTGCCATAACATAATATGTTTTGGACATGCGCAATAAAAGGTTTTGCAGCGCATGCGCTAAAAATTACGCCGACGAACACAACCAATGATTTTTACTTCTATTTCTTTCGAACAAGGTGCAAAATTCAAATGCATAGTTTGGGGCTCTTAAACGTTTCATAGATTCGGGTGTTTCCGTGAGTACGAGAATTAGCGAAGACTTTCATGCGCATTATTAATTTGGGAGTACTGTAAATAGTTAATAAGAAATGTGACTCGCGATTTGTGTTGAAAAATGGGTGCAAGGGAGAGTAGAGGAAGGAGTAGGCTCCCGGCACTACGTAGTGAATACGGGTCTAGGGCAACTTAAAAGGCACGTGGACCAAATTAAGCAGTGGTCAGTGCCGTATGAGCCTCCGGAGACGCATACCCCGGGGACCTCAAGGGGTCCCTGTAGTCACCCAGCTGCGGGCGAGAGTGGCGCTCCTGTACTAGTAGAAACACCTCCTACGAGCGACCCTCCCGTTGCGGCGAATCCACCGACCTCAGTTCCACCTGTACGCTTGCACCGACCCAAGCGCCTCACGAGGCCGATTGATAGGTTTGGCTATTAGTTGTATAATATTAATCTAAATCTTCTTGTGATTAATTTTGTTGCGGGTCCCAAGACAGTTTTAGCATGTCCCTCGAGCTCCCTGAGATCATATCAAAGGGTTTTCGTAGTTGGATACCGCTGTCGATCCTGGCGACACAGGAGATACAGTTGTGGGAATGTGTGGTGGGCTTCATATGCTCCATTTCACGATTATAACCATACAAAAATTGTATGTCCCATCTGACAGTTCCTATAAATCAACTTACTTTTCTCAGCGTCGAGCACAGCCTGCACGGCGACGCGCAGGTAACCCTTCACGTCTCCCTTCTCGTTCACGATCGCCACCTTGTGAATGAGCGGGACGGGGTACAGCAGGTTCGATAGGTACACGAAGCTCCTGCGAACCGTACACGTTGGTCAAGAATGGAACAAACGACAGTGACAAGGTGACAAGACAAATGACGTTCAGACGGCGAAGCCGCGTGACCGAATCAGTCCAAGTATTCAATCACAACATGATGTTTTAATTGTATGTCAAGTGCTATACGTTTTAGCAAAACGGGTATATAAAAACGTTGGGAAGACTTTTAAATGGTCATTCCATTTATCGTTATACTACGGCTACATTGTCGCGCGAATATTATTCGCGTCGCGTTGTTGCGATGAGCCTTCGTGTTCGACGAACGAAGAGCTAGGCTACATCAAATAAAACTTCGTTACGTCGCAATCATTTTCGCTACGTCGCGTCGCTCGGCGTCTTGCAATGAACTAAAGCACGCAAAGTGTAGTACGAAGTTTGTCGCGATAAAACCCTTTGATGTGCTGCGATATAGCGACAGCGCCGCGAAGGGCGTTTGTATTCGCGATAGTACGAATTATTGGGCCAGACGTGTCGCGACAACGCAAATCTTCGCGTTATCGCGACAGCGCGGCTGTAGCATTAGAAGTCTTACCGATGCGCATCGTTAGGGTAAATTTATACTAACGCAGAGTCGAA
The DNA here is from genome assembly GCA_905404155.3 of Plebejus argus. Taxonomy (NCBI): domain Eukaryota; kingdom Metazoa; phylum Arthropoda; class Insecta; order Lepidoptera; family Lycaenidae; genus Plebejus; species Plebejus argus. Next base: position 3,397,478 of record FR989945.1, read on the forward strand.
GCGCATCGAAGCGAATTCCCAAAAACTGAACATAGAAAATTCAACCTTAGCTCCAGAGCGCACACATTACTTCAGCGTAGGTCGGGCGGTAATTCGCTTCGATACGCTCGACTCTGCGCCAGTATAAATTGAGTCTTAGTGTACCCGTGTCCATGATTTTAGTCATCTTACCGTCCAACCAGACGGAACCACGGGAACCGGTCGTAGAATGGATCGCCGCCGGTCACCGACTCGATGTTGTGCTCCGGCGACGTCGGCGACAGCTCCGCCTCGTTGTGGTACATCTCGCGCATCAGCTCGAGACGTTGTCTGTTGGATAAACGACTCTATAGCTATGTGTGTATGGTAGGTTTATGTTTGTTAGTTAAATCACATTTTATTAAAGGATTAAGGATCTTATTGCAGATGGGCTTAAGATAAATTTTTGTACACAGTAATCTAGGTTCCAAACCAAAGGCCAAGTCACAAAATTGCGTATAAGTTTTTATGTCAAAATTATTGTAATTTGTATTATGACGTGTCTTATGGTTTGGAGATTACATCTCTAAATGCTTGCATTCTTGTTATAAATATCTACATAATATCTACTCACATTATACTTAAAATTTAACTATTATGAAACTAGCATGCACTGCTAAAGCTTTGAAGCAATCAAAAATAACTCCTATACATTCAGGAACGGAACACATACAAAACAGTAGCCCTATACAGATAATTTTGCGTTTAGCTTATTATTGCTTAAATAACCAATTTAATATGTGGTGTTGCCTAACAATAATGCGCCTATATGCAGCATTTTAATATGAGATACGGTACGGTACTTTCCATCGATCGTATAACGTATTACACAAGCTTTCGATTTTCAAATTTTGACAGATGTCGCAAAATCTTTTTTTTTTACCAAGCACATAAGACAAGTGGTTTTTGACACAAGCGGACTTTGGTAAATCCCGAACGTACAGCTCAAAGCTCGACAAAAGCGTGACCCAAGCCGACGTAATAGTTTGGCAGAAACAAAACAGAGAATATTCTAGAACCTATCTTCATCTCAGGTTATCCCTAACCATTGACATATTCAGAGAGATTACCACATCGCTGCCTGATCGCACAAATAAAGCAAAGACACGCCAATGATTAAAAAAACTTTTGAAAACCAAATCTAGTTCCATTTTCAAAAATACTAAATGAATATATCAATGTCCGTCTGCTTTGTTTCTGAGGCACCAACCTCGAGGGCAGGAGATTGGCAAGCGATAGTCTTGTGTTATTCGCGCACGCAGATATGCACTGCGCGAGCGGCGCGTCCGGCCGTGCGTACGCATCTGCATCCGTGCGCGCGGGCGGTGCGTCCTCGTCTGCGTATGCGCTCTCGTTCATGTTGTATATCGCGCGCATGAGCTCCAGACGATGGCTACGGACAATACTATCCGTTGGAACACGCCTACCATCCCCTATCCCTAACCTAATGTTTCATTGGACGGTTCTTGGATGGGAATGTCTTCGACTAGGCACTGGTTAGTCGGCCATAATTTGATAGGTTTGGCTTCCCACCCAAAGGAGAGTTTAGCGAAGATACAGATTAGGAATAACTTTATAACTTATTCCTGGGATGGACCTATTATTCCTATCATAATATACATAATAATCAATCGATGAAACAAAACATAAAAAGCGACAAATCAAAAAAGCGGAATTAACAAATAAAAGCTATGAATACCAAACAATGTACTTACCGTGCAAATATTATAATATACGTATTTGTAATATTTATAATTATTTATACATTCGATATTAAAAATCATAAATAATGTTATAATTATTTTCAGTAAGTATGTAATGAAAACACAAACTAAAATATCATAGAAATGATATTGATAAATTATTAAAAGAAACAAACAAAATATCAGAGCAAATAATTTGTTTAAAAATGTAAACAATACTTTACTAAAAAACAAAAAGATGAATCAAATTAAGGCAACCGAAAGAAATATAAATAAAGTGACACTAAATAATTATTATAATCAGGGTTTCTATTATTATTTATTATCCATAAACTATTTTTATCATTCCAAGAAATCTATATCACATCAGTCATCACACACTGTCTATTTTATCTATGGACTATGGAAACTGCTATCTTTCACTACAAAAATATTTCATAGCCCTTCGGCCTTTTGAGGTCGAAGTAAATTAAATTAGAAAATACCACTAAAGGGATGCAAAATTAAGTTTTCGAGCATATACAAAAATTTTTTATTTGTTGCACTTTTAAAAAATTTCTTAAAATTATTTGGATTTTAGTGGGATACTTTGCCAGTTATAATAATATTATATTCTCACTAAAATACATAATATAAACTAAACAAAGATGTTTTACTACTAGTTCCGTACCAGACCAAATGAAAAGTAAAAAGAAGTTACTTTTCATTTGACCTGACTCTGAGAGACATTTTTATCAATATAACAGAGAAGTTGATTCATAGACAGATGGCGGACCTACGTAATTTGGTCGTGTTATATTAAACCCAGCCGACAGATCACAGCTAACATTGAATTGACATGATCCGACCAAATGACGTTTGTCTGTCAACTGCCTAGGAATCAACTTCTCTGATACATTCGTTAGGCCTGAGAATAGGTTTTTATCTAATTTTATATTGATACTAGAAATAACTTATACGGCAAAAAAACGTTTGCCGGGTCAACTTTATAATATTATTATCCTATCCCCATCCACTTACCGCAACTTCTCCAGCGTCCAATAATGCGTTGCCCCGTTCTTCGTATCGGTCACCTCTACGGCGACCACAGTGGGTGCGCCGGGGCGGTATTCGTGGTCGTCGTCGCGCGGCGCGAGCTCAGGTGGGAGGGGCGAGTAGGGCGTATCCGTGAGTAGGGTGAACTGGAATTGCACCTTCTTGCGGAGCTCCACGGATATTGCGTTCGCCTCCTGTGAGTGGTGGTTAATGGGTGTCAAAAATAATGATGATTATTGATAAAATGTTAATTCCATAGACCAACGGAGATTGTCGAGCAATATAAACCAATAGATTATCCGTTTATGATCCGAAATGATTTATTGTAATTTAGTATCTTTGCAATTAGTTGCGAATGAGTCGGTGAGACGATAATAAATATAATTATTAATTACTAGCTGTCCCGGCAAACGTTGTTTTGCCATTTAAAGTATATTTTCTACATCATCAGTTGATACATGTTTTACCCCCTCTTTTGTCCCCTAAGAGGGTGTGGGGGGGAAGGTCATACACCAGATGTTAAGTTGAAAAACACAGTTAATACCTAATATGAAGTAAGTCCACTAAAGAAAAAAGTTGTATACAAAATCTGACCCCTCTTTGGTCCCCAGAGAGGGTTGAGAGGGGAGGGGAGGGGGGGATTTTTATACACCGGATGTTAAGTTGGAAGAAGACAAATATAATATATCTGTGAAAACCGTATGCAAATCGGATCAGTAGTTTTCGTGTTAAAGAAAAAAGTTTGATACAAAATCTGACCCCCTCTTTTGTCCCCTTTGAGGGGTGGGGGGAAAAAATTTTATACACCAGATGTTAAGTTGGAAGAAGATAAATATATCTGCGAAAACCACATTCAAATCGGATCAGTATTTTTCGTGTGATGCTGGAACAAACATACAGACAGACAGAAAGAGTGACAGACAGACAGACAAAAAACTAACCACATTTTTGGCTTCTATAGCGATGTAGTGACAAAGGTGTAATTTCGGGTGTCATTTCATATCTTTTATGTACAGAATTTTTATTTCTACAACAGAATATTGTCTTCCTCCCGCCCGCGCTTTGGTGACGCCCACTATCGTAATATTTTAATTTCGCCATAATTTCAAAACCAAACGTCCAATTTTAATCATTCAAAGACCAAATATTATCTACATAAACTGTACTTAGTGATAAAATAATTTATTTTGATAAGGATTAATAGCGTGAGTAAAATATATCCGTTTAAATGTAGTCCAAAAAAAATTCAGGATTTTTAAATAAATAAATGGTTATTGTGCCTCACTCGACATAGATAGGTATAGTGTGTCGCGGACTTTTTTGTAGATATTTATAAGATCTACAATTACTTAGAACATTTTATGGTTCTATCTTTTATAGTTTAGGCAGCGTACGCAAAATAAGTAACTTTTCTAGCTGATTTTTTACACCTTGCGTCCGAAAAACTCAAATATCTTACGGAACCCTACTTTTTTCCAAAATAAAATGTAGCCTATGTTCAGCAGAAATAATGTAAGATTCCAATAGCAAAAGAATTTTTCAAATCGGTCCAGTAGTTTCGGAGCCTATTCGACTCAAACAAACAAACAAACAAACAAACAAATCTTTCCTCTTTATAATAGTAGTGTAGATGTTGCTCCCACTTTGAAGAAGACAACGTTGTCCAAAGATACAGGTACGTACGTATACGGACGCCACTTACGTACAACAAATCACGCGCATGTACGAGTTTCCAACCTTGTACAGACCTGTGCAGTGTATTATTTTTTCGTTCCAACAGTTGTATATATATTTTATATGCGAGCGGGTACGCAACGTGCACGAGTCACTGACCTTGAGGAAGTGCGTTGTCGCACAGGTTTGTGTATATGTGTGTGTACAAACTATAATATATATGTGTACGTCACTGACCTTGAGGAAGATGGCGTTGTCGCACAGGTCTGTGTATATATTATGTATGTGTACAAGCTACGGGTGTGTGCGTCACTGACCTTGAGGAAGATAGCGTTGCCCCACAGGTCGTCCCTCAGCGAGGTGAACTGGTGGTACTTCCACTTGCGGAACGCCCACGCCGCCAGCCCCACCTCGCGCGCCGACCAACACTCTGTCTCAAACAGGGGATTCACTACGCAGACAACGCCGACAATGTACAACCACCCATCACATTTGCTACACTACAGCCAAAATCGTGAGACGTGACATGGTTTTCTGATGTTTTGTCTCGTCTCAAGGTATTGACTATTAATTATATTAGTATTATTAAGATTTTGCAAGAATTACTTTAACACTGTTTTTTGTTTTGCATGAATGTTGTTAAAGTTTATATAGATTAATAATTGTGTTTTTTGAAAACGTCATCAGAAATAAGAATCCAGTGATATGAATGTGGTAGGTTATTCTTGCAGCTTAATAATTGTTTAAATATTTTTATTTAGGACCTGTTTCACCACTTCCTGATAAAGTGCCGGATAGGCTATCTATAACGTTTTTGAGAGATTCGCCATACTCTATCTGTCAAGTTTAGTGGTGGATAGCCTATCCGGCACTTATAAGGAAGTGATGAAACAGGCCCTTATTATGGCTAAGGTGCAGTTATGTAAACCAGCTACAAGTGCCGAAGATCTTACCGAATATGTCCTCATCATTGTGGAAGTCTTCCGGCGTGTAGGAGCTGTACATGGACATGGTGACGCTCTGCTCCTCAACTTGGCGCTGGAGTGCGTCAATGCGTGCCTCGTAGTTCTGTGGTGATGATGATGATTAGTAAGATACTTAGTGAAGATGATTGTCTCTTTCGCTCGCACGATAAGATAGATATTGCTCTATAGTGTAGCATAGATTGAAACGCGTTTATGTGTGAGTGAAAGAGCTTACCATCATAGCATCCTAATTCATAACATCGTAGAAGTTACCGATCAAGTATCTTTATCATTTGATTTGAATATTATGTTACAAGTTTTAAAACACTTTGGCATTTCAGGTTGTTTATTTCGTTAAACTTAGGCCTGAATAAAGGTATCGCAAGCGCCTTATCACTCAGCTACGCGTTACGTCAAATCATATTATACATTTTATTTTAAGAATTTTAAAGGCTGCTACATAATAATATTATGTAAAAAATTTAATATACCTTTCTCTGTTCCTCAAACTGCTGGTCTGCATGTTCCTTCTCCCTCTTAAACTGCTCCTCGAGTGCGACGAGGCGCTTTCTCATCTCGGCTTTGAGATCTATGCCCTGTTTCTCCAGAAGTTCGCACTGCGCGTAGTCCCAGTCTACTGTTTCGATGTCGCTCGCGACTGAATGAAGAAATAAATTTTATTCAAAACTAAATATTATATGTAGTCATTTTATTCCAAAATGAATAAAGTTAGAATAGTTACTAGTAATAGAGGTTTTTTTTACTTACATGTCTTGTCTCTTACAAGACACGAGACAGAGAACAAACACGTGACAGTAATACTAAAAGTTAAACCGTTAGCAGCGACTTGTTTCACAAAACATCAAAGGAGTGATAAAGAGGTAGACATAACTTGGGCTCATCTCTTTTTCTAAGGTTAAATTTTTGGAGTCCAAAATTACTGCTGCCGCCAAATTGAAAGCTAATTTATCTATAACTAGATGACGCCCGTAACTTCGTTGCGTCACAATTCGCGCAGAAACCGTACATTATTTCGGGATGTTCTTTCCCAGGACTCAGTGTCTCCGTACAAAATTTCAGCAAAATCGGTTCAGCGGTTTGGGCGTGAAGAAGTAGCAAACAGGCAGACAGACACACTTTCGCATTTGTAATATTAGTATGGATGCAATGCAAGCAGAAAACTTTGATAGCAAGTCCATATACCCACTGACAACGATAATGACACAAAATAAAGTTAATATACCTAGCGGAATAGGCGGACAAAGGCCTGAGCAAGAGAGATGTAACACTGCGTGGTAAAAAGAGACGTGTGATGACATGACAGCAGAACTCTTTTTTTGACGTCCAGTCGGCACGTGCCGCACGTTGACAATTTAATCTCATAGAATTCATGTTCAATCATGCTTGTGTAAGTGTTACATACGTAAGTACACATATTTTTCATACAGATGAAAACCAATTTCGGTTTCGTTTGACAGCTCGGGTTTGTTGCTCTATTCCGCTAGGTATATTAACTTTATATGACACAACGGCCTTTTTGAGGCTACCATTCGGCTTTTTTGCGCAGTCTCAGAACCTACCTTCAGTCTCAGTATTGCTCTGTTCCCTCTCCGTCTCATTGAGCTCCTTGTCTTTGTTGCTGATGACTCGCTCCTCGCGCGGCTGGCCGGGGTGCGTGAACCGGAACACGTGGTTCTTGCCCAGGATCACCCGGGAACCGGTCTTCAGGATTATCGGCTCCTCCACCTGGGTGAAGAATGGTGATTAACGAACGAAATTTAAGTTTATTTATTGATTTTCAGGTAAATCGCAGACCTATGTAATTTGTACGGGTTATTATGACTTTCACCGCGTTCCATTTGATGTTAAAAACGATCAAAACGCTAAAAATAGGAAACATTTTGAGCGTTTTGATCGTTTTTAACATCAAATGGAACGCGGGGTTAGTCAATAGTTCTGGACTAAGTGTCTAAATACACTAGGCCGAAAAAACGCGGCCGAAGTTCCGCATGATTACGCCTGCAATCTATTTTAAATTACCGATGACACACCATGCCCAAAATACGTCATGCCGAACTTCGGCTGCGTATCTTCGGCATGGTGTGTTTAGACACTTATATTAATTTAAAAAGTCATGTCATTATTATCTCTCTCTCTTTCTCCGCTATAGTGTGCGAGCGACTCACCTCTCGGCCGTTGACGTACACGAGCGCGCCGCGGTGCGGTATGAGGCAGATGACGCCGTCCGTGTTCTCGAATATGCAGTGCTCGCTGAGTATGTGTGAGTACAGTATATCTATCTCTCTCTACGCCATAGTGTGCGGGCGAGACTCACCTCTCGGCCGTTGACGTACACGAGCGCGCCGCGGTGCTGTATGAGGCAGATGACGCCGTCCGTGTTCTCGAATATGCAGTGCTCGCTGAGTATGTGTGAGTACAGTATATCTATCTCTCTCTACGCCATAGTGTGCGGGCGAGACTCACCTCTCGGCCGTTGACGTACACGAGCGCGCCGCGGTGCGGTATGAGGCAGATGACGCCGTCCGTGTTCTCGAATATGCAGTGCTCGCTGAGTATGTGTGAGCCGGATAGCTGGATGTCTTGAGGCACGTTGGCCTCAGCTGTACCGAGCCGGGTCACACCTGAGGGTTACACAAAGATACTTGCTTCGATTCGCTGTTACTTGAGCACGACTACAATTCCAAGCACGCTTACACACTACACAGGCATAAGACAGGAGCATAATAGTACTGGGTGAAAGAGACAAGTAGCGATAGGTCAATGGACAAATTAATATTTGCTACGCGACCGGACAAATTGTCTCATAGGCATTTGACGGACCTATGTCATTTGGTCGACTTATGTCAATTCAATGTTAGCTATGAATGATCGGTCGGTTTGACACAAAGCGACCAAATTACTTTCCCATTATTAACCCATCCGACCGATCACAGCTAACATAACATTTGACATAAGTCGACCAAATAACGTTGGTCTGTCAACTGCCTATGAATCAACTTCTTCTAGTACAACTTTTTACAAAAAAAAAACTATATTGTCTGTGAATCTGCTTGGTACACACTTGTTTACATTATTATGAAAAATTAATGTGATTAGGTCGTATTGAACACTTGCTAAAGACTGTTACAAGCGTCTTATTACATCTCATTATATAACATGTCTCGCTACTAGAGCGAATCCTTTGCTATCAGATTACAAGTCACTAGTTTAGGTATTAATTACTGAGGTTAATAATTCATCTAGGCATAATATTAATTGACAACCTACACAAAAAGGCCAAATAAGTCTGGGATGCCTCATAAGCCATTATTTCTGTTATAATATGATTTTTGTTAATTGTTTGTACCAAAATAACACTTGAAGACATATTTTAAAGGACAATGTTGTTTATCTTTGCATTTGCATTTTTTCATGTTTAAGAACAAACAAAAAAACACATACCATCCTTGATATAATAGATGAGGCATTCCGACAAGTTCGGATCTTCGTTCAAGTTGACAAGATGTGGTGTTTTCTTGGGCGAGTATACACCGACTGTTATACCCTCCTTCACGGCTAGACCCATCTCGGCGAACACGGCCTCGCGTTGTACTCGTATTTGTTCAGTACGTTTGAGCTTCTCCTCCCATGTCTCGTTCAGTTCTACGTGAAAAAAAACCAAAACGCCATTTTGTCAGTTTTTGAAAAAAGAGTTGTTCTTTTAGAATTGAATCAAGAATTTGAGGGATAATTATATCAAAATCTTTATTTAATAGCAGTACAATTAATGATTATCTCTGAGTGCTGCAGGTAAGTCCCGGAAAAAATACGATTCTCATGTTACATTTGTAATACAAAAAAACTTGAGAAATGTCAAGGGACACCCGGATGGAACAAAGTTGCTTTCTATGAGAGAGAGAGAGAGAAACACGTGTACGCCGCATGGCTTACAACTATAGCAAAAAGTGTCATTACAACTTTTGATCTTAATTTTTTCCATCTAGCCCCCTTTGGCAACGCGCGATAAGGAACTTAGTTCCAAAAGTCTTTTGCCATTACCTGCAATAAGCTTCTCCGACGCCTGCAGCTGGTCGACCGCCTCCTCGGCGATAGTGGTGGCGGCTCGCGACAGCTTCGGCGACAGCACTTCACCCTCGCTCTTTTTGCGCATCGGCGACGCGTTCTCCTCTGCTGTTCACATTGGTGCGGTTAGACAGGGACGGCTATATGGGGTGGCAAGACTTGAAAATACTCCGGACGGAGCGGGATTAATATTGTGCGCTTTAAAATGGAATAGTTTTTTTTTTTTCATTATCATGTAGGCGTTATTTTTTCGTAAATTGTTCTTTAACATAAGTTAAAGATCGACCTGCAGGACCAACTTATCAAAATTTCAAAAATTGATTTACATATTACAAAAAGGGAACAATTATTGTCAGCTATTAATTGTGTAGGAATCCGGCAAGCCGAAAAGAAATATCTTGCAACCATACCAACCAATGACTGATTTGATAGACAACTGCAAGTTCCATAGCGCAATTCAGAATTGTGCGCTGTTTGGCTCACTTTTGAAACATAAGGATGAAAAATGTCCGGAGATTTTCTTGTCTATAACCAGTGCTATTGACGAAGTGCTTCGTGTACCACGAAGAAAATATACCCAGTGTAATGTGCATTGCACTTATGAGTAGTATACAATGACATACTTGTTAAATATTTCGAATTATAATTCTAAGTAGACATACATTTACATGCATAAGCTATAAAGCTTCGCAAACATGAATAAATATGGCCGTTCGCGACCGTTAGCAGATTCCAATTAGAAATTTTGAATTTCGTGTTCTAAATTGATTTCGAATTTAGAACGAGCGATGTTGCCAATTATTCTCAATAGCCGCGAACGGTGAATTGTTTGATAAATGAACATTTTAAAACGCCGTAGTTAGTCACTATATATCACGTTCTAAGGTTAATAAACGAATGAGAAATAAAACGCATTACCTACAGAAGACACAAATACTCTCTTGTATATCTACGAAAGTAAAACTTCTAACAAGCCAATAAAAAAACTTATTTTTTTAATTTTCAAACAAACGCTGAACATAGCTTCCATCTTTTAATTTATTCAAAATATGAAATTCCTTACCTTCCCTATCCTTTTTCAAGCGTATTTCAATTTTAAAATGCTCATTATCTGTAATACATATCTATAAAGCCGTAAAGTATAATGGCTTTATAACATCGATAGTCGTACACAAAATATATAATTACTTCCTACAATATATACCATCACCAACATAAGAGAAGCAGACACTAACGTACTTTTTTAATAAAAATGAATATGATTAAACCTACGACGCCACAAGCTCTGGTTATGTGTGCGATATATTTTTTTTCAGTGTAGTGTTGCCAGTATATCTTGTTTATTTTTCGGCAACACAGGAGGCAAAGCGTACAGGTGGGGTGTACATATGCATCAAGCCTCATTTACTTACTGGTAGGCGGTTCTTTCTTTTCATAAACGACTCTACCATCGGGTCCTTCAGGTTTGAAAAAAGAGATATTAATTTATTATATTGAAATTTTTCTGTGGCGTTTCATAATTTAGAATGATCGATGCAATCACACTCACAAACACTATTCAATCACTAGACCTAAAGCCCTATCCTAGAAGCCTTATTTGAATGTAGAAACTACACAAAACTTCTTCGCATATTTCATACTGGCTGATAATAAAAACCCCTTCCGAATTCCGTTTCCAAATTCAAACAGACATCTTGTCAATGGTTTGTTTTTTTTATTTACCTTCAGCGACATCAATGCCCTCAGCCTTGAGCAGCTCGCGTAGTTTGAGTATCTCCTCCTTGAGTTCTCGGATGAGTTTGGCATTGGCGTCCTCATTGACGACCGCCTTGCAGACAATCTGTTTAGCGCGATCCGCGTACCTTTACACAGATAAAATAAGTTTGAGTTGACACTTGACAGCTGTCAAAATGATGTCTATAACAAAATATTTTTATATTATTGTGCCAGATTGTGCTATGAATTTACAATTTTTAGATTTTCAAAATCAACTGACAGCTGCCCTTTGAATTTGACATGTAGTTTTTTCATCCCAGAGATACAGTACAAACGTTTACCTCAATGTACTCAGCGTCTCGTCGTAGTTGATGTCAGCGGGCGATATGGCCGCTATCATGGCGGTTTTGGAGTTGCCGCCGAGGTTCTCACGTAGAAGCCATGTTAGAACCGAGTCACGGTACGGTATGAAGTCCGCCTTCTTGGATTTCTTGCTTTTTGATGCCTAGAAAGTATTGGTGGTTAAAATATACAAAAACAAAGGCAAATTCTAGAAGAAAAAACATCCTGAAAATTATATTATTGCTACATGATCTATGTAGGTTTTTTGGCTTTGTGAAAAATGTTCGATTATGCTATAATATAAACTAGTGAATCTACGAGGTGATTGCTAACAATCATGAATAGATAATATTATTTCCGCAATCTGTCCCTTTATTTTCCTCGTAAAAACTAAGGCGATTCCCCGGATTCAGTATTGTCGTTATTTTGGCAACGATTCAAATAATATGCATTATAAGTGCCACTTGGTGTGTTGCCAAAAACAAAGACACAATAAATAAAAATATACCTATTCTACCTAGGCTTTGCATATTATAAATAATGCATGGCTGGAGTTCGGTAAACTTCTGTTACCCAGTATTGTAAATGATACAGGTTTCGTTTGTTATAAATACATATTATATCTATAAGGTGTATTCCGAAACTCAACTATAATAATTAGTAATATTATACTTGCTAGTTTGATTTCTAAAGTTTTTGTTGGCTATCAAGACTTTACATGGCTTTGGTCGGTATACTGTTTAAATTTAGGAACACACTCTTAAAGTACTGAAAGTAATGTTAAGGTGGCGCATATTATGTCAAATAAATTTTATAATTTATATTTTTATGTGTTGATGATGTACGTTGTTAGAAAAGTAAAAGCATAAAGAATGGACTCTAGGAATATTCTTTAAAGAGATATAGTTTTAGGATCTTTATTTTTTGTCCATTCTCTACGCTAAAAAATATAGCTTATGTAGATTCATTTATACAACAATCAATCACTCAAACACACACTTACCGACTAGACGTGTCCAAGCAAATGTTGCGGATAGACAGGTAAGAAATATAGGTTATACTTCTAACTAGTTAGTACACAATACACAAGTTAGCCATATTATATGAATAATGTCTTGTGACGTCACACAAAATCATTCACACATGAAAACTGAACTTTGTTCAATAATAACTGAAATTATGACAATATTAATAAATGCCAGTGTTAACAAAAACTAGCGTTAAGGCGAGGCCAGTTCGAAAAGACTGATTTTTAAGCTTCCAGACTGAAGAAATTATGTGGAATTCTCTTACACCAAAATTGATGTAGACTCAGAAAGGAAAAAAGTAAAGAAATAACCGAACAGAATATTGAAAAATAGCATGGTAATTCTGTAAAAAAATCTTGAATATCACCATAAAAATACACTTCAAATTCGAACATCTCGTAATTTTCAATGACAATGATATGATTTTTTTTTCCAAAAAAGATAGCTTTTTTTATAGTTCTAATAAAATAACCGAATAGATTTTTAATAAATGATTCGGTCATTAAAAAAATTAAAGAAAATGTATAATTTTCTCCTTTTTCGCCCTATCAAGAACGCGGCGAGCGTCGTACCCGCCACTGTACAAGGCGCGCTGATATGAATGTTATTTTAATGTTCTTAACGTCGATATTCGTACTGACAGACATCGACCTGCTAATTTTCGGGACAGCCTTGCCTTAAACGATAATGAAGATTTGATGATTTGTGACGATTAATAAAATTAGAAAAGGTTTGAGGTAAAGATTCCTGTCAATAAAATCGAAGGTTGAATACTGTAATGGTTAGTTGTGAATTTTGAAATTTCTTATGCCCGGTTTCTAAGCCAACGTCAAACAAGTTCACCAATTTAAAATGCCATTGAATGTTATATCAGAGTAAACAGAAGTAACGAGTAGGCCGACTCAGAAGAAATCTCGAAATTTATACGTTTGACAATATAATATATCCGGGGCAGGGTGAGCCGACAGTATACGGAAACAGCCGAAATTTAAATTAAGAACATAACTACGTATTGCACTATGATGATCCACGAAGCACGTGGACTTATATTACTGAACATAGTTTATGTTCTTAATTTAAACTTTGCTTATTTCCATATTATCCTGTCAGCCCACCCTGCCCCGGGGCAGTTCAGATGCCGAAAACGATATTAGTATGTCCTATCGGCCGGCGCGCGCCGTACTAATGCGTTAATCAGCATTGTGAAACATGTTGAAAGTGACAGTCGCGCCCAATTCACGTATATTCGCCCGTTTGTTTGAAGTCGCGGTACTCCTTAGTTCTGTCTACTCTGGTAATATGCTGTCACAAAAAATTTTTGAAAGCGGACACAACTCAAATTAACTAATTCAAAAAATTCCAAAATCAAATTGATTTTGCAATAATTTGAAATTCGAATTTTAAAAGTGCGTAGTTCCAATTTAGAAACCGCTCAATTCTAATTTTAAAATACCACATTTCGAAATTCAAATACTCACGATCTCAGCGAGCGCGGATATGACTTTGCCGAGCGTGGTGAGTGACTTGTTGATGTTGGCGCCCTCCTTCAACCGCGTGCCTTTAGCGCCGGTGGAGTCGGCCCGCTCCGACCCGGCCAGATCCACTAGGGAGATCTTGGACACCTGTGTGGAAAAAGGAGATAATTCATAAACATAGCCCAGCATAAAAGGAGAGTTAAAGAAAGAAAGCAAAAATATATAGAGCCGAACGTACAACCTCCTCCTTTTTGGAGGTTTTAAGAAGAAGTAAAAAAGGCTGATTATTATTGGAATAGAGTTTAAAAGGGAGAGAGAAAGTGTTAAAGAGTTCTCTCTTTAACTTAAAATTCTTCTTCTCTTTCTCTTTAGAAATGATGATTTATGAAGTTGTTGTTTCGTTAAGTGGCAGATAAGTATTGCTATTAATTAGAACACAATAAAATAATTTATGTTACATTTGTTTTATAATATTTATGTATGGCGGTAAAGGACATAGCCTACGCTGCCATAAATAAATGCCATACATACATAGAACCAGAGCTGTCTTAGCTTAGTTGGGTAGTTGAAGAATCAATGAAGGAAATCCGGTTAAAATCCCTGTTATCACAGAACACATCTTACCTTCTCTGACACCAAGTTGGTGGTCTTGTCGTGTCGCTGCTGCGTGAAGAAGATGGTGAACACCGCGTGCGAGCGGGACGACGTCTCGTTCATGTTGGTAGCTGCCACAGTCCTGTACAAAAGATGGAGTTAAATATTGCTTATTAAGCTCTTATACTAGATGACCCGGAGAACTTCCTATCACTTCCTAGTTCCTTCCTAATATACCTACCTCTAAGCCTTCCCTGGACTTCCACGATTTTTTTTTAATTAATTTAACTTTTTTTTTCATTTTTTTCATTTGTATGCATATAGAATATAGATAGATGACCAATTAAACTAGAGATGCATCAGGCTTAGTTTGCCCCGTGCTACCTTAAAGGTGTATAATTCATTAGAATGATTAAATATAATAATTTATAAGAATAAAAAAGTTAAAAAACACCTACTTAATAGTATGTTTAAAGGCTTTTTATTTTATAAGGCACATTGGTGATAAGCCATAGATTTTATATCAATACAAACAATATCAACACTGTTTATAGTGTTCATATAATTACGAAAAAAACACTATAATGCTAAGTACTCACATACGGTTTTGCTTGATAGTTTTACTCCAAATCGAGTTATAATATAATTACTGTGTGGACCGCAAAACTCACAGCTCGAAGGCTCGAATAGAGCCAACTCGAAGGCTCGCATCGAGCCGGCTTGATGGAATGAAATAATATATCGATTTAGAGTAAAACTATCGAGCAATGCTGAATGTGTGGACGAAAGCCCGAGCCGCGGGTTTTGCTCGACGTTATTGCTCGATCGAGCAAACCCGTAAGTACTTAGCATAACAAGAACATTTTCAAGTCATGCTACGATTCGTAGCAGGCCTACGGAATTCGTAGAGCCACTACGAATTTCGTAGCTCCACTACGGAGCGTAAAACGTAGGCAGTAGTTTTATTTTCGAACAAGATGACGCCAGCTTCGTTGCACCAAAATTCGTCCGCGCATTGCTTTCGGAATAAAACTATCCCATTTTTTCCCGGAACTCAAGTATCCGCATGCCCATCAAAATCGGTTCAGCGGTTTAAGCGTGCTCAGGTAACAGACAAACAGACAGACAGACACACTTTCGCATTAATAACATTAATATTTAGTATGGATGTCAACCAAATATTTAGCCGAGAAGAACCGGCTAAAACAAGTTCGGTAGCAACAACTAAAAACTGTCTAATAGTATAGTCTATAACATATTAAAGTAGTATCTATTTCTGTTACCCAAATATATTTCACGGTCGTTAACAGATCGATAGAACAACTACTACCCGACAAAAACTGGAAGGTCAATGTCAAGTAATGCAATTACGACATTCTAATTTGCTCGCATAACATCACGCCGTCACGATGTCTACATGCATATGCAAATTAGCGCACATATTCATAGTTTAAAATTTTTGTATAATCTTCATGAATATTGAAGTTTTATAGTAGTCAAAGCCATATCATGGAATAACATTTTGACTAAATTAAGCACAAAAACTTCGGGCAAAAGACTTCAGAATTGTTCGTATCTTTTATCGTGACGTGCCTTTGAAATCAGGTATATAAGGTCAATGATCCAAAAGAAAAGTTTATTTCTGTTCTCTTTCATTCGTTTGTAAAAATTTCTTCAATAAAACGTTGCTTAGGTAACAATACCGCGTGAGTCCAATTTGAAAAGTTTTCAGATAAAATGATTTCTTTTTCATTACTTACAAACATTTAATTTTATTTTATTTAAAATATTTATTTCATTTAAAACGATTTATTATGAAATAATAATTTTTTTGTCTCCTGAAATTTTTTCATATTATTTGACTTTCGTGGTTTTGTTACCTCACGATGAAATGTAGTTTTGACTTTTGCGTAGTATACAAGCTTCAATTTTGAATTAATCTTAAAAACGCAGCGTAAGTCGCGTCTCCGTCTTACTCTCCAAACTACTTACACTGATCAAGTGTTTTTGTGGCCTTGCTGCTATAATAATCAATTTGTATCCTATAGTTATTATTCTTGGACTAACCTGGCCTTATTCCCCTCGTCAATAAGGTCGTATATATCCTGGTAGGACATGACGGCGAGTTTGCTGAGGTCCTCAACGTAAGGGCCAAGGGCGGGGTGCTCTCGGACCCTCAGGTTGCCTTTGTTCTTGGGATTGAGCAGATCGCGCACCCGCTCGCAGTATATCTCCATGTAGGATACTTCCACCTGTGAGATAAAGGAGTTAATCTTCTGAAACTGGGTGTTACGCCGTTAACATACTGACACAGCAAACTGAGAAACAGCAGCTGTCAGATTTACTGTCTTGTTCTATCGCTTTTCGCTGTTTTCACGGGAGCCGACTTACGGCTGGGACACAAAAACACGATACGACGTCGTGTCGTGTTTTTGTGTCCCGGCCCATACGAACCAGTAAAATCGTTTAATTTGCCTGACTTTCCTTAGCACAGTTTTTAAGTTCTAGAATATTCGTTCGTCGCGTATTACGTCCGCTACACTTAAAACTTAAAATTTTTTATCAAGTTTCAAAACGAACTATTCAACTCTGACAAGACTGCTTGTTAACTGCAACGTACCGAGTAAGTGAGGTCATCTGACGTGGTCTGCCGGATGCGGCGGAAGAGGTCCTTGCAGATCTGCGGGATGATGCCCTCCTGGCCGTCCTCGCCGCGGCCCATCATCGTGTAGGACTTGCCAGCGCCAGTTTGTCCATACGCGAATATGCAAATGTTGTAGCCTGGGAGATGGACAGTGTTAAGATCATGAAAACACGATGCTCCGTAATTTGAATAACAAAAAATTACAGAAGATGTACGAAAACTGCCTTAGGGCGTTTGTGCAGTACACGGAATTTTACCGTCCGGCGTTCATAACTTTCACGTTTGCCATATCAAAACGAAATCGGGACGCCGCGCCGCGCCGCGCCGGATGGTAAAATTCCGTACCTATAGTGCACAAACGCCCTAACAGGCAAAAATCAACATAATATTTACCGTCGAAAGCGTGTTGTAACATCTCTTCACCGATGTCTTTGTACACCATTATTTGTGACGAGAATTCTGGATCACTTGGCTATAACAACAAATAAACACATGTTACAAAGGTTTGAAACAATTTTAGTAAAATGTTTTTAGGCATAGAGCTGAGGGAAGAAACGATGAAACTTAATCGTTAACGTTTTATTATTTCCGCGCCGAAAGTTCCGCCGACGGAAAGTTACGCGCTACGCCGAACGCGACGTAATTTACGCTGATGTGTCATAGAGAACTTGAAATACATTGCGAGCGTATTGAGCCCAACGTTCTGCAGATGTGTGGCGACATTTAAAAGTCAAAAATAAGGGATCAAAGCTTGTATGCCAGGAATACTATTGCATGCAGGCGAGGCGAATAAATAAAATCAAACACAAAATACAAATAGCATCGTTTAAATTTGATTGCGGCCATCACTGCCACGCGGTGAACGAATTTCCTCGCTTCATGACCCATTTGCCCCACTAATATAAAATATGTGGCCAAATAAAACCGATTCCGGATGTCAAAAATAAATTTCACCTATTAAATTGATTTCCGATGATGATGATTTCCGGGAATAATATTGGGGTAGATTTCCAGAAAAAATAGGTGGCACATTAAAACAAAGCTAGATGATTTTTAAAGAACCTACCTAACCTCTAGTCTTTATTTACCTAATGGATAACGTAAAACAAGTAATAATAATAACGATTATTTACTCCGGCTACAGGAGGCTACAATCATCCTGCAGAAGAGAGAAAACTAAGTAATTTAAACAGGCGCTTGACAGCAGTATTGTGCAATATCTGCTGTCAAACGCCTGTTGCTTGCTTGTTAAGCTTAATTAAAGCCCCCGCAGACTACAGACCTGTGCCTGTAGACAAGTGTCAAAACGCTTACGCTAACGCTAACGTTACAAAATGTATGGGATTTGACAATAGTATTCGCTAGCGAAGCGATGACTTATGTCAAATCGCATACATTTTGTAACGTTAGAGTTAGCGTTAGCGTTTCGCCACTTGTCTACAGGCACTGATCTGATAGAGATTATATTATGCCCGATTACACCTAGCAGAGGTAGAGGTGTCTCGCTAGACAGTGTCCTCGGCCGAACGCACTGTCTCGCCACTCTACTCGGTAGGTGTTCCGGCCTTATTATCGGCTGACTGCACCGACGCCTCCGTGGTCTAGTGGTATAGGGCGCGGCTCTTGACTCGGAGGTCGTGGGTTCGATTCCCGCGTTGGAAACATGTTATTTCCAAGTTTGGTTAGGACAATGCAGGCTGATCACCTGATTGTCTGACAAGTAAGCTGATCCATGCGTCGGATGGGCATGTAAAAAGTCCTGCGTCTGATCTCTCGCCGGTCGTGTCGGTCTGCCGTCCCACTGGGTAGCTATTATTACGAGTATTATCAGCCGACTAAAAGTCTTCAGTCTGTGTCTAGTATACATAATATACAATATTTGCAATCCGTAACAGATATAACCCCTCAATCTCTATAAACACAAACACACATTCCTCAATAACAATCGAATATCAATTAAGTATCAGGAACATTGGAATTGTAATTAATCTCTAGGATCAAATGAGAATCAACAACCGCAGCTATGATTGTTCTGTTCCGGTTGCGATTGCGAATTACACAACAACTCGCAATTCCACACAGGAAATTGCAACTGCAGACGCTTTGTATTTAGACGGTTTTAGACAACAAAGCTGTATCTATTAGGACCTTTAGTCAAGTTTTATTCGATAATTTCGAACGCAATCAAAAATTTATACAAAGTGTAACAAAACATTATAGTTCTCCGTGAAAGTAGCAGCGCTGAAAGAATATTTTTTTTGCTTTTGTATGGCAAAATTCATGCCAATCACGCGGGCTCTTACCCATACAAATCACAAAAAAATATTTGCTCATTCAGCACTGCCACTGTCACAGTGAACTCTATAATAAGTAACACATACAAATGACTTTGTTTAGTTACATCTTGTATAACTTTAACAGCGAATCATCAATATCAGACCAAGACAGCATCAATACTTCATCAGGGACGTATCAGACATGGAAATTGGACAACTTGTTGGTATTCAACTATTCATATAATGTTACATAATATATTATTGTCTGTACATCCGTCTTTCTCCATCATGTTAATACTTCATTAGAGGGAGCGAAATAAAGCTTCTGTAGTCCTTCGCATGAAAACTTGTCAAATGCTGATGAAGCGAAGCCAGCCCAGGGTCTGGATTAGAATCCTTACAGCGGCGTTTGACAGATGAACTAATCTCTTAATCATGTTGAGTACTGACTACAAATCCAATATGGATAATGTTGCAAAATATACTTGTACCATTTTCCTATCGATAAATTACCTAATGTTAAGAAATTTAAAAAAGTTTTTGCATTTTTCTTACTTTATGAACAAAAGTTTTATTATTTTATCTCATTAAGCATGGACTGCAAAAAATCATAGTCTTTTCTTTTGGTTTCGTCGTGATCTGGTAAAACATAGAATTCACTAGAGGAAGGTAGTATTTTTTGCTAGTAGTCATAATCATGGTACGTATTTCAATTTTTCAGTTTTATGATAAAAATGTAAAAAGACAAGGGAAAATGTTGTAAATAACTGATCATCTTTCAGCTCTTTGCCTATTACTTTACACAAGTTAAAAAAAAAAGTTTGTACTTACATTGTGCGACCAGTAGGAGAAATCAAAATTAAAACTTTTTGCGCCTTCCTTGTTGTTCGGGGGAAGTTTTGGGTTCAGTATAACTGTAACAAAGAAAGACAATTTATTAATATACATTAACACCCATAAAGTAGTGTTCTTGTTGACATAATATTATATAATATCCCCTATATTATAACATTAATATTAATATGCACAAAAAACGTTTGTATGGACAAAATTGTTAGGGCAACTCCCTAAAAATGTTGACTGCCATTGTTTGATTGCGTTTTTTTTTCTGAAAACCATAGTAAGCCTTAAGTAATACCTTAACTACAGTGTACAAAACCTTCGTGCGTAAATCCATTCATATTCGCTTCGTCTTACTTCAATTCGTCGGTTTTTCATTTACAGAATCAAGACTCTTTTCTCGTCGTAACTCTATTCGTCGCAAACACAGCATGTCGAGACCACTTCGTCGTATTCACTCGTCGTATTAATTCATCGTAAGTTCGTCGGAAGTCGGAACACAGTATGGCGCCGTCGCGACGTATCGACCGACGCCAACGTTATGCTAATCGCTAAACTTTAACATTTCTACTATTTTTAACTTAATTGTCGCACAAAGTTACACAGCTACTTGGAACTACAGCTATTATATGTTTGAATTTGCATACCATATTTATGTTTCTTAATATTGTAAAGAAGTAATGTTTATCTGCATTGAATTCCAACGAAGGTCCGAACTTGATAAAAATTTGCAAAGATATGGTAGACCATTGTGAAAAGGATAGGTTGCTGTTCGTGGCAAAATAAATTAATAGCTCGTAAAATTGCTAAGTATTTAAATAGAAATGATTATGAGAAAACGTATATTGCTAATTTATTACAATATTTTTTCTCCGTTCTCGTATAGTATCATTTATCAAAATCTAAATCCATGTTTATTGCATCTCAGTTTATTGTCTATAAGGCTCAACATATACCGGCACGGAATGAAAAATAGAACCGACTTTTTGCAACGAAACTGTACATTAGCACAATGAAAGTTATATCAACGGTATAATTATAATACTGAATACACAAATCAAACACGAGCCAAACCAAAACATTAGACGCGCGTCTTCTGCGGAATTCTCTAGAATTCGTCGGTGTCAATTTCCTCGCATGATGCGAAATTGACGCTTCTGTTCCATTCCATTCCGCGGCAGTGTAAATATAATATCCTTAATGTAATTGCTAAGCAAACGTAAAAAAATAAACCAAAGGACTAGCCAAACCGAAAACCAACAAAAAATCCATCCATCTAAGTGTTACTCAATAAAAATCCATTTCATCCAAGATTTTATGTAAAGCCTTATATAACAAGTCCTCTCATGTTTATATGACATTCAGGTTTCACTGTCTACCTATAAATCACACCCACGCAAACAAACATAAAGAAAATATTTTAAGGGTATTGGATAGCTTATTCCCATGTAAATAAGAAGACTGGACAGCAAATTCCTCAATATCATTATTCATATAATCTGTACAATTAGATAAAAATCAATCCATACCAATATTATAAATAAGAAAGTACATCTGTCTCTATCTTTTGTTCAGTCTTCATGTATCCGATTTAGATGGAGTATGTTGTGTAGAATTTGTAGACACCTTAAGCCCAAAAAGGTACATTAGAATTGCGGAATTTACGGTTTCTGTGTAATAATTTTTGAACGAAAATAAGCTCTTTGTAAGTATGATAATATAGTCTTTATCATTAAGTCCTTTAAAACAATGCCAGTCTAGAATAATAAAAAAAACATCAACTTTTTGAACGATGCATTACATTTAAGTCTGAAGATGTTTCGCATCAAAAATCAACTTCAAAGTACATTTCCGCCTTGTGATCTTAGCTGTAGTCTGTAGACATACGAAATGTAACGAGTGGTGCACTCGTATGTACTATCCTAGAGAATATTTACTCAACTTTCAACTGTACGCCTATGAAAAAAAGGCACAAAATATGTACATTACAATTTACAGGTGTGTCTAGCCGCAAAGAGGCTTAAGGAAGTTTCAACTTTATACTTATTTAATATAAGCCTTAGATTTGTTTATAAAAGGTGTGAGACGTAAGCTAGAAGTAAATTTAAATCATATGCCAATTGTAATAAAGTTTGAACTTGTATATCACTGCAGGTAAGCTGTAAAGTCGTAAAGAGGGAGATATAAATTTCTACTTTATGCCTTTTGGAATAAGGTTTAGAAGCTCTACTAGTGTACTTGTAGTGAGTGGATCCTTAGACCGCTCGTAAACCTAGCTGCTAGATGTAAAGCTCTTATGTCCTAGGACATTGTAATTGAATTTGTGTTTACACTCCTCAGAAACCTGAAGATCTATGTACAGTCGAAGACATTACTGCTTTTCGACTTTATTACTACGTATTGAGCATCAAAAGTGGTATCGAATCGTATCTACGAAATTTCAGAGCAAGACATGAAGGATTTAATTTTTAAGTATACATTACATATTATGTATTATTATATTTTTACTGCACCAGATACTTTTCTTCAAGTTTGGAATATCTTAATGTCTCACTATAGCTTATTTTTATCAAAAACGCTATAACATTATTATGTAGCTCACTAAGTACATTACAAAACGGTCTACAAATAAAGTTTCGTTCAACTTTATTACATTTCGAAAACTAATCTACGATCTCGCGTAGTAAGCGCTACGCGGAACACTACGGGCGCGTAGAGGCGCTACGTCGTTACTTTCGTAGACTTTCCTACTCCTTGACGCACGTATAGTCTCTCCGTGCGCTGCGGTGGATTGGCGGCTTTATGATTTGTGATGCCTGTAAACCAGTGGTCCCCCAACTTTTTTTCCATACCGACCACAAACATGTTTTGATCTTGGTGTCGCGGGCCACAACAATAATTTTTTAGGGTTAAAAAATAACGTTCTTTAAAATTTACAATTTAAAAGTGGAAAAAAAATCACGACTTTCACGACGAGTTTACGTTATTTTGTCGGTGGGCGTGGATTTCAAAATGGTTTAACATCACGCGGGCCACAGATAAAGTCCCGGCGGGCCGCGGGTTGGGGCTAGCTGCTGTAAACTCATCTTAGATTAAAGATAGTAGGTATGCCTGCAGAGGCAATATTATTTTTTCATTATATTATGCACTACTTGAAAAAACCGAAAAACGTAATGTACAGAATAAAATATGTGTCGGAAATCTGAATTAAAAATGAATTAAAATCATTTTAGGATCAAAAATGTATCTCTCCGTCTGCCTGTTGCAATCAATTGAAACGAATTAATATTGTTTAAATGTACTAAGAGATGCTAGAAAGCATATAATATACAAAAGGCAAAGAACTTCAGCGCAACGAAGTTGCATACATTATCTTATCCATACTAATATTATAAATGCGAAAGTGTGTCTGTCTATCTGTCGTTTGTCTGTCCGTCTGTCTGTCCGTCTGTTACCTCTTCACGATCAAACCGCTGAACCGATTTTGCTTAAATTTTACAAGGAGATATTTTTAATTTTGGCGCAACGGAGTTGCGGGCGTCATCTAGTTGTCTATAAAAGGTTAAAGAAATAAGGAATAGTATCCCACATATTATTATTGTCATTCAAAACCTTCTTCAGGCCTTCAGCCCTTCCTGTTTACCAAAGCGATACAATCAGGTCGGAAGAGCCTCGACAATGCCTCATGGAAACTGCCAAGACTGCAGCTTTGTGCTAACTTTGTATACGGGCGCTATATCGAGTTAGTTCTGTGTAAGCCGCCCCCTAGACGATCAATTGTATTGTGCAATATCATGCTTCAATTTTATTGAACTGTTTATCTATCTATACATATAATAAAACTGTAGAAATGAAAATTCTGTACATTAAAGATATTTAAAAAATAATAAGCGGGGGGTGTCACTACATCGCTATAGAAGCCAAAAATGTGGTTAGTTTTTTGTCTGTCTGTCTGTCTGTCTGTCTGTATGTTTGTTCCAGTATCACGCGAAAACTACTGATCCGATTTTAATGCGGTTTTCGCAGATATATTAGTCTTCTTCCAACTTAACATCTGGTGTATAAAAATTTTTCCCCCCACCCCTCTAAGGGAACGAAAGAGGGGGTCAGATTTTGTATTAAACTTTTTCTTTAACACGAAAACTACTGATCCGATTTGCATACGGTTTTCGCAGATATATTTGTCTTATTCTAACTCAACATCTGGTGTATAAAAATCCCCCCTCTCACCCCTCTAAGGGCCAAAGAGGGGGTCAAATTTTGTATCAAACTTTTTTCTTGGACTGACTTCATATTATTAACTGTGTTTTCCAACTTAACATCTGTTGATAAAATTCTCCCCCCCCCCACCCCTCTTAGGGGACAAAAGAGGGGGTAAGATTTTGTATCAACTGATGAAGTAGAAATACTTTACATGGCAAAACAACGTTTGCCAGGACAGCTAGTTTGACAATAAGATTGCAGGCGCACGATATTCAACATCAACACTAGACGGTCATTAATATTGCGCATATAACGCAGTATAGAACGTACATGCATTTAACCGCACAATTAGTTTCAGTTATGCACTGACACAAAATCTTAAGTTCTGAGACGAACAATCAGCTTGGCGCCAAGCACATTGATTTTTGCTTCTAGCATATTGACCGTTTACAATGTTTGATGCAAGTCAAGCATTTACGCGCTTGCTCCGCGCTGGGTGTGATTTAGGTTTTTTGCTTTTGTTTGAAGTCTTCGTGCTTGCCGCCAAGCTGCTTGTTCGTCTCGGAACCCCTTTAACTAGTTGCCCTAGGGCAACAAATAATTCTATGACCGATGCGAGTTCGTTAACCAACTGAATGGTTCCATAAAATGAGAACCAGGGGCTGTATAGCGAAACAGTTTTGAGACTCAATCGAAGAAATCGGAATGTTGCGTCCTACTTTAACACACATGAAATGGAGTTGTTAGAGTAGGACGGGGCATTCCAGTTCGATTGTTGGAGTCACAAAACGATTTCGTTGTATGCGTCCCGGGTACACATGTCGTGGAACTTTTCTTTTACTCATTTAATAGTAGTATTGTTATTCGTAGTTATTTTTCATACTTAGTGAAAGTATGAAAAACTATAACTTCAAGCTTCTCAATCCATATATCGCTTCCAAGACTTGAATCATTTCTTAATAACACGTCATAGTACCCGTACACCTGACTCATACAATTCCTAGTATTAGTGCATTACGGCCTACTGAATTAAACAATTATAGTCCATACAACGAAAGTAATTGTATCGTTTTATAGAGAACCCCTCGATGATAACTTAACTTATAACTTATAAGACTTCAATTATGTCAAGGCATGGTCAAGGTTAATTATATTATTCGAACATTGAAATAAACCATATATTATCTAATTCCACTAAGGTCCACTTGCGCAGATCTGAGTTAAAGTTAACTCTCCGCAAGATCTGCGCAAGTCCGCCTAAGTATTTACTTATTTGCAGTTTTCGATGGTTATAAGTTACTAGCTGTCCCGGCAAACGTTGTTTTGCCATTTAAAGTATATTTTCTACATCATCAGGTGATACATGTTTTACCCCCTCTTTTGTCCCCTAAGAGGGTGTGGGGGGGAAGGTCATACACCAGATGTTAAGTTGAAAACACAGTTAATACCTAATATGAAGTAAGTCCACTAAACAAAATCTGACCCCTCTTTGGTCCCCAGAGAGGGTTGAGAGGGGAGGGGGGGGGAGGATTTTTATACACTGGGAAAGAAACTGCCATTACTTTCTTCCGAAGAATCGACTGGGCAACGCCGTGCTAGCACCGAATTGGAAGAAGACAAACATAATATATCTGTGAAAACCGTATGCAAATCTGTGAAAACCGTATGTAAATCGGATCAGTAGTTTTCGTGTTAAAGAAAAAAGTTTGATACAAAATCTGACCCCCTCTTTTGTCCCCTTAGAGGGGTGGGGGAAAAAAATTTTATACACCAGATGTTAAGTTGGAAGAAGATAAATATATCTGCGAAAACCACATTCAAATCGGATCAATATTTTTCGTGTGATGCTGGAACAAACATACAGACAGACAGAAAGAGTGACAGACAGACAGACAGACAAAAAACTAACCACATTTTTGGCTTCTCTAGCGATGTAGTGACAAAGGTGTAATTTCGGGTGTCATTTCATATCTTTTATGTACAGAATTTTCATTTCTACAACAGAATATTGTATTCCTCCCGCACGCGCTTTGGTGACGCCTACTATCGTAATATTTTAATTTCGCCATAATTTCAAAACCAAACGTCCAATTTTAATCATTCAAAGACCAAATATTATCTACATAAACTGTACTTAGTGATAAAATAATTTATTTTGATAAGGATTAATAGCGTGAGTAAAATATATCCGTTTCAATTTAGTCAAAAAAAAATTCAGGATTTTTAAATAAATAAATGGTTATTGTGCCTCACTCGACATAGATAGGTATAGTGTGTCGCGGACTTTTTTGTAGATATTTATAAGATCTACAATTACTTAGAACATTTTATGGTTCTATCTTTTATAGTTTAGGCAGCGTACGCAAAATAAGTAACTTTTCTAGCTGATTTTTTACACCTTGCGTCCGAAAAACTCAAATATCTTACGGAACCCTACTTTTTTCCAAAATAAAATGTAGCCTATGTTCAGCAGAAATAATGTAAGATTCCAATAGCAAAAAAAATTTTCAAATCGGTCCAGTAGTTTCGGAGCCTATTCGACTCAAACAAACAAACAAACAAACAAACAAACAAACAAAAAATCAAATCTTTCCTCTTTATAATAGTAGTATAGATAGTATAGATAACTTATATAAGTATTTGCGAAATATCATGTATAAGACAAAAACAAAAGCATTTATTTTGTTCCTTTACGCATTTAATAAATACACAAATATGTAATATGTTTAACAATGGGGCAGACTTGTAATAAAATTAAAACTATTCTAATTTTGAATGGCACGTTTTTAAAATACATTGCATCGTCTCCTCACGTTGCTATTTGCAAATTGAACGGACCCTCAGAAGCGTTAGACCTTTGTATTTACTCCGCTATCTAGAACTTTATAGTACAACCAGGTTTTAGTATCTATATCAGATAGGAACGTCGCTATTACACTATACAATTTTACGATGATGTTGCAGTATGTGCTTTCAATATAACATTATTTACTTTAAATTCTCGATGCTCGTATACTTTACGGCTTGGCGGTAAATTAAAACGTTAAATTCGCTATAAAATGGCCGATTGCACTAAATGGCGGATAAAATAAGATGGCCGCGGAGTGTACGGAACGTGCTCTATAACTTATAACCTCTATTACTGGATTTACGACTGTATTAAAAGTTTCAATGTTTACTTAACTTTTAGCTTAATGTAGATTTTAAACTTTAATTCCATACATTTTCTGTCAAATTCTTCGTTAAAAAATTTAAAGTAGGTAATCACTAAACGCCTCTAACTTCGGCCATTGTTTCAGACGTGAGGTTCATAAACCAATACGTTGGCCAGGCCCTCGCCCGCGAATGTAAAATCTCGGGGGATCGTACATTTTACCACTATTAAAACTATAACGTTATTTCCCCGCATCCTCTTTGATACCTGTGACAAAATTTCATCGAAATCCATTAAGTGATTTCGGAGTTTCGCAAAGTAACGCACTAAAAATCTACTTTTAGAGGTTTTGCTGCCCTTATAAAATCAAAGTATTTATATCTTTTGACAACGCTTACCGCACCTAATGGAATCTGTCATCGCTATATTCGGTAACGTGTCATAATGGACACTAAAAATATATACTTCATGTACTCGGCATAATGCATCGTGACGTAAGCGGTGTGACGTCATACACCCACCGCAATTAAAAGCTTTGCCGAGCTCAACAAACAAAGTAATTTATCCGCTTAACCGATTGGAAAAGCAGATTTAAAATTGAGTACGATAGCCGTTTTATTAAAATGAAACCAAATCGACAATAAGAAGCCATTTTATTAAATTTACCGGCTAACAGAAGCTCAGTTCTGCTTTGATCCTTGTTCGATTCCGTGAGAATGAAATAAAAATTAAATGAAAAATTAAAAAAATATCCCATTGCACGTTTTGTATTTTGTTGTTTCGAATACAATTTTGTAGTTTACTAGGAAACAAGGAACAAAATTGAAGACTTGACAAACAAACGTTTGTATACTTATACGTATATAAAATACTAGCTGTCCCGGTGAAATTCGTGTCACTTTAAAACCTTCCCTGGACTTCTACGAATATTTTAAGACTAAAATCGGCCCAATACGTTCAGCCGTTTTCGAGTTTTAGCGCGACTAACACATTTGAAAATCCATTTTTAGGGTTCCGTACCCAAAGGGTAAAAACGGGACCCTATTACTAAGACTTCGTTGTCTGTCCGTCTGTCCGTCTGTCTGTCTGTCTGTCTCCAGGCTGTAACTCAAGAACGGTAATAGCTAGAGATTTGATATTTTCACAGATTATGTATATCTGTTGCCGCTATAACAACAAATACTAAAATTAAAATAAAATGAAAATTTAAGGAGGGCTCCCATACAACAAACGTGATTTTTTGGCCTTTTTTGCTGTCGCCAGGCTGTAACTCAAGAACGGTAATAGCTAGAGATTTGATATTTTCACAGATTATGTATATCTGTTGCCGCTATAACAACAAATACTAAAAATAAAATAAAATACAACAAATACTAAAAATAAAATAAAATGAATATTTAAGGGGGGCTCCCATACAACAAACGTGATTTTTTTGGCTTTTTTTGCTCTATATCAAAAATGGCAACAGGTAGGTTCTTGAATTTTTCACAAAATCCTTAATTATATGTGTACTTTAATATTTAAAAATAACATTATAAAAAAATAAGGGTGGCTCCCATACAAAAAAACACAATTTATGGCCTATTTTGCTCTATAACGGAACCCTTTGTGCGCGATTCCGACTCGCACTTGGCCGATTTTTATATAATATAAGATTTGTAATTACCAAAAACATTACTGTAATTCTAATACTTTGCGCCGATATACTGCGTGACTGGTGAGACATGTTCAATACTCGAGGACGTGATATTTGGCTATTATATTAGTTGGAAAAAAATAATATAAAAAATAATATCAATTGGTCACTGAGTAAATGTAGCTTAAAGTTAAATAATTATTTACCCAACTCATGGACACCGCGAGCGGGAGGGGTAGTTGTGTGGTGTTTCTTTGGTAGCGCACGCCTCTGCACCGGCCGCATAGTATGCCTACTTGCCTAGCCGCATAATTTACTTAGTATCCATGATGCATTTATTTTTGGGAAATTCGGAAAAACATTAAGAACCTAATTTTTAACCGACTTCAAAAAAAAGGAGGTTATCAATTCGACGCGTATGTATGTAATATTTCCAGAACTGTCCAGTTTTTGTATATATGTTAGTCTATAACAGCTTCTGAACAAATGTGCCAAATTTCAAAAGTGTATGTATGTATGTTTTTATGTTTGTTCACGCATATCTCTGAAACTACAAGTCAGATTTCAGTAATTCTTTTTTTGTTGTACTAGGCATTGTTCAACTTAGGGAACAGTGCAAGTTTCATCAAAATCGGTTCAGTAGTTTTGGAGATAGGGAGTTTTAATTCTCAATTACGTACAAATTTGAAGTCGGTTTTATCTTTTTAAAATACAGTTATTATATTACATAATTATAATGAGAATCGAGTACAGAGTACCATAAGTATCGGTAATGTCTCACCAGTCATGTTGTATTAAATGCGCGTAGCACTAACTTTAGTGCCAGTTTGTAACACCTTTAACCATTGACCTTATTACCGCCGGTAGCGGGTTCATTGATTTTCTATGACATTGGTATTCGTTACCGAAAACCCCGTAGACGACCTTCCGTTACTCACCAGTCACCCACAGTCACACACGCAACTTACAAAATATTTATCACGAATTATTTCCATGTAGCATGGGGCTATTTAAAGTGTTTTGTTACTTACTATTACTACCATAAAGAAAACTATTACATACGTAATTGGTTTTCCGACAATTTCTTGTATTGTGTGTATTCAGTATCAATGTATTTCCATTCAATTAAATTTTGCATTTTGGAGGTTTCAGGAGAAAGCCTTTTCCCAAGAAATCGTGCATTATATAAATAAATATACTTTGTGGTAGTAGTATTTCTCAGAACTCCGAAGTAAGCTGGCATTATGACCTTCTTTCCTTAAATTTCAAGTTGTAAAGTTTTTGTAGTTAAATTCGATTTCTCTAAAAATAATTAAAACTGAAAAAAGTCAGAAAATATATACCTACTCTAAAGAGCCTCCTCTTATAAAAAACTTCAAGTCAAGCATTCACAACATTTACAAAATCCAAACTATGGTTGCAAGCTCTACAAAAAATATGTTCATTTCTACTTATAATAGAATGTTTGCAATATGCAATGTTCAAATGAAATATAATTCCATAATATCGTGTCCCCCCTTCTGGCAGAGTCCCAAGCAATAAAATGACTCATACGAGTGTCCCCTTCGAACTTTTACGATCCAAACCGGCTGATTCATGTGCTACTTTTATTTGGGGTTTAAAGTTCTTTTAGAGCAAAAATTTCAAGTTACTAGTACACAATATTAGAATTCTTTTACTTCATATAAGATTCAAATAAAAAATACTGGTGGTGTACTATTTTAAAGAGTATAGAGTATAGACTAATCGAGTCTAGAATCTAGATACTCTTGAAAATAGTACAAAAGTAAATAGTCATACTAAATATTTTTCTGATGCTATAACCCAAAATAGAGAGGGGCTCTCATTTTAGTTATGAATTATGATGGATAACATTGATTGCAAGTTGCAACCATAATGGCATGCCTATAGCACGCACAATTATTATAGATGTCAATAATAGGCAATCATAGACGAATACCACACATTCGTAATCGCTTGTCCATCATAAGTCAACGTGGAAACGCTATAATTCGCTGACGGTTCAAAAACACACACTCCATCAATATACATTAGTCCAAGAGCCCGAGCGGAATTTATAGTCGAGGATCCCAAGCTTTACGGCGTTATAAACGTCGCTCTTCATTACTCACAAGAGCCGCCACGTAATTTCTTATATAGCCATAATTTAATCCGAGGGTGGAAGCCTTGAGGAACATTTTGAACTTCACTTTTATGAGGATTTATTTATTTTATTACGGCATGGCTTGTTTATTTTTAGGATTTTGGACTTTATGTTTAGGTTTGTAATCCCACCAAAAACATACCTGTTAAAATAGGGCCTAGTTCCTATAGGCAAATTTTTGGTCTAAAAAAAGAGTTGAAATCTAAAGCAATGCCCAGTTCAGATGCACTTCATCGATCATAATCATCTTCATCAACAGCCTGATCCATAATACTTCTAAATTTGAACTTGGCAGGTTAATTAAATTCTATAAATATTATCTAATTACATAATTAATCAAGTGTTACGTCTATCACAAAAACCTGCCAAGTTACGGTTCCTATAAAATTTATAGGAACCGTAACGTCGAATCCAAACGTAGTGTAGTGATTAAAAATGTAAAATTAATAATGTACTTAATGTAAAATAAATAGTTAATTTGTATGTAATCGGTTGTATTTGTTTAGAATCCGAAGTTGTTTTTTTTCAAGAATTTTTTATGCTTGTTCGCGGATAACTTCGTCGTTTATGAAACAATTTTGATTATTCTTATTTTGCTGGAAAGAGAACATTTCAAAGGTGGTCCCATGATAAAAAATATTTTTTGAAGTTTTCTTTTTGGTTAAGATCGTTATTAGTAAAGAAGGTAATCTATTATTGCACCCACCTGTAGTGTTCCCCGACATCTCGATGATGCATTTACAGTCCCGCGCTATCTCGCGCGAGTTGAAGGGGCGGACCCGCACCGCCACCTTCACCGACGACATGGCTGCGCTGGTGGCCACTAACGCATCGGTGGGAGACGACTACTGCACCTGGAAGAGAACACTTGGTTAGAGCACTAGAAGAAGACGTATACAATAGTAATATCACTTGAAGAGTATTCTTTAGTTCAGTGTTCCGCAAAAGTTGTACCGTACCGCGACACACTGGTATACCGTGGCCAGTAGTTGGTGTGTTACAAAAAATGACATTTTACCTAAAATAATACATGTTCCAACATCTTAGAACAATCGACGAAAGTAATGGGAATTGGGAAAAGAGCAACCCCGTACACGCTGATTGATTTGTGGTGTACGGTGTACATCCAAAAATTTTCATTTTTCTAGCTGTACTTCGACCACAAAAAGTTGGCAGAACACTGCTTTAGCTCCACCACTACAAGAAGAGTGTTCTTCAGTTACACCACTATAAGAGGAGTGTTCTTTAAAGAAACACAATATCGACAGCGGATAGGCCAAAAGAGTGCACGTCACTTGCCGAGGTTTCGAAATACAATCCAGAACACTTGTCAGACTTAAATTCATGTTATTGACGTCATAGTACGCCACTGGTAAAACAAGTGTGACGTACACGTTATAATTTCGGAACACACCATTAAAATTTTAATCCATCATAATAATAGCATAAAACATAAATTTCAGGTCAAAAAATAATATTATGTATTGCAAAGAATAAACAATTTAAGTTACGGATTATGGAAAAGTAGAAAAAGAAAATTGGTATTTATAAAAAGAGTAATAAGAATGAGAGAGAAACGAGTAGGTATAGTTAAAAATATCAGACTAATAACTTAAGTCAATGTATGATTTACTGTAAACTCCAGCTGAGTCTTGCGTAAATACTTTTTCTATAAAAAATCTTCTTCTTCTTCTTTAAAAATGGCCTCAGGATAAAAATCTATTCGTCAATTAATGATTGATGATACCAAATTCTGTGGTGATTGATTTAAGAAATCAATAACAAAATCTTAAAACTTATTATGTTTTATTTCAACCCTTAGTCTCCGCTTCAAAATTCCTAAGAATACGTATCAAATGTCCATGTTCAATAATAATGTATTTAATATTATGTAGCGTTGACAAAGACATGACTAATACAAGAAGCCATACACACACGTAAGTTGAAACGTCGTCGTGGTGTGAAAAATAATATTCTTAGCAGCTGTATAATCCTTAAGAATTACTTAATTATGTAATTCCGGTTACTTTGAAGAAAATAATCTAGATATAATTGAATGTATAATCTGTATCTTAAAAACATAGAGTTAATTATTATTCATTATTAATTAACAAATTACAGTATAATAATAAACAAAAACAAACAAAACTTGTGTAATATTTCTGTTAAATTATGTCATGTAATGTATTTGCCGTTAAAAACATTAATAAATAATGATTATGAATTTTAAAACTAACCATAAATACTTATGAATTATGATACTTAATTATTTTATGAAATTCTAAGCAGGATCTGGCACAAGCTTTTCAAGCCCCTAATGAGCAACGATTAAAGTATGTGTCGCAACAAACGTGATTTTTTTGGCCTTTTTTGCTCGTAATTAATAATGATAAGAGGTAGACACTTGAAACTTTCCCAAAAGCCTTAAATATAATTGTACTTTAATAAATAATAATAATATTTAAATAAAATAAAAAATTAAGGGGGGCTCCCATACAAAAAATACAATTTTTCGCCTATTTTTACTCTTTAACGGTACGGAACCCTTCGTGCGCGAGTCCGAATCGCACTTGGCCGATTTATTTTAATTACATCTATTAATCATGTTGAGAAAAAATGATGGCTGTTTTTACCACGAGAAAGCAATGTTTTGGTACTGGAAGCAGGAATTTAGATGTCCATTTTAGTTTATCGCGCGGGAACCGTACACTTCTGCGAGATAAAAAGTATCCTTGTCTTTCCAGTGACTCAAAGTATATCCATTATCCATACTAAATTTCAGCAATATCGGTACAGCGGTTTGGGTGGGAAGAGGTAACAGACAGACACACTTTCGCATTTATAATATTAGTATGGACTAAGACATTTCGAATTTCGATATTATATTATAGTGTACACAATATTCACTGCCTTCTTTAAGCTAAATACTATAGAATAATTTGACGTATTGTTATTAACTTGATAGGATTCATTGCAACATTACACAATAGTTTCATTCCATTTAATGGTTCATTACTGCTAACCCAGTTAGTTGAATGCGGAAATACCGACGTATCATGATTCATACAGAACAATAATGCACAACAGTTTAACAGCAATAAAGTTTCCATATAGTTTTGATGCAGTCTCGGTATAGTAAAAAATAAAAATACTATATTTTTTTGTCATAAAATGTCAAAACTTATAGTACGGGTGCCCTAGAATAAATTTTTTTGTGATTACTAACAAGCAAATTTTTTGTGAGTAGCTACATTTTGATAAGACGAACAACATTTTTATTTTCGAAAAATCTCGGAACGGAACCCTAACAAGCTGATTTTTTGTATATTCGTAGGTTAATAGTTATACTATTTAAGAGTAACCTTGTCCTACAAATAAATGTATGAAAAACATCGATTCCGAAGTCTATTAGAACGGTTACAATGTACTGTTACCGATATATTTGAAATCGTAACGAATGCTGCACCAAATGAGATATTTAAACGATCATTGAGAGCACAAAGACGGAGCCGACGAGTAGCGGGTCAAGAACCGTTAATTTCAACTCGTCACGGTCCGGATACCAACTGAGCCAGCGGCGCACGCGCCGATTGATTCACTAAGGTCGTAGATCATTGATTTTCAGACGATATTTACGAAAATGATTCAGAATATGAAGTTGAACATAAGCTAGAATCATTCGAGAACGATAAGCAAGCACTAAAAACACTAGTCCGTTCAGAAGACGAAGAAAGTCCGGTAAACTTTTGAGTTACACAATGAATAAACCTCGCGTTCAAATCAATACGCGAATATCATGAAACGGAACAGTCAAGATCATTACATACCGATTACAAACGGGAAAAGATTATCGATTGCAACACTCAACTAAAACGCACTAGGATATAACTGCTTATTTCCACACTTGCACAATTTCACACTCCGAGCATATCTGGAGAAAATACGAACCGAAAGGGAGACACTCAGATACTTAGAACACTAGATACGCGGACAAAATGGTGAATGTTTGACTGAAGTAGATTTTCGTGTAGCGTAATTGCCAACGGTCGGCTGAGCACAGAGTCGAAAGTACAGCCGCCACGGCCGCTGCACCACTCCACCGGCTTACGTAACATCCACTGTAACCTACATCTTTCGATTCGCGACGAAAAAATATTCAGGAGATCGAGAGGCCATGAAAACGTGTCGCCGCAGAGATGACTCACCGTACCGCGAGCGCCCTCTATATTTTTCAGATCCGGGGGAGGCGCACCGGAGGCTCAACTTTGGACACTCAATCCGGGGTGGAATACGACAATCCCTTGCGACTTACCCTAGGCGGTGTGCTGATTTGACGCACTTCGCTTTGTTTTTAGAAAATAATGGTGGTGCTTTGGTCAGGTTGCACCCTCGGCCGGCATGGCGTCGCCGATAGAACCGCGTTGCGACTGCGGGCTGGAGGCCGAAGGCAGCGGCGGAGCGGGCGGGACGCATGCGCGCCACCCTTCCAGCGCCTTCGATCTAGCGGGCGCTGCGCACTGAAACGGCGCGCACCACGGCCGCAAATAACGTTAACAGATCTACAGAACCCACTTCGAGTGTGCCACTAGCAAAACACAGCTGAAAAGGCTTAATTATTATTTTATTTTTATGAGCTCCTACAAATTGCGCACAAAAGTATTTACCTAACCTATTTACTTTCAGCGTTTCGCTCATTTCCCTTTGGTGTGGCTTTCGTTGCGCATTAAGACGTAAATGATTAAAATTCAACCTTTCTTTGTCGATTCCGTTCCTTCTTTTTTAATCATTCGAATGGTATGAATCCTTAATGAGAAAATCTCCCTTTTTGTCCTTAATATTTCGCAAAGAGAAAGTGCCCTGTTTAATAGACGCTATTAAGATGATTATAAAAATTCTTGGCAGAATCAAATCTTAAAAACACGACCCATCTTTAAACGCCGCCGTAACCTGTTGTTCCCTGACCGAATTGTCAAAAAAATGGTCTGGTCAGATGAGGAAAAGCGTATAACGCGCTGACCCGTATAGAGAATGATCACGTTAATTTTTATCAGAGAATTTTCGTGACATCTTCCCCAGACACGGCAATGAAGGAGTCGGGTCAAAGAACTGCGAACTACGCACTTAATCCAACGCGAATAGTGACGCAGTTGCTATCGATTGGATTAAGGACTAAAATTACTTTGGTGAAGTGGCCAAGGGAGTTATTGCAAGTTGAGGTGACTGATGACCAATATCTTCAAAGTTCAACCTTTTAAGGCAACATTATTGCGGCATCGTTCCTTCAATTCTGCTACATTTTAAATTGGTATTCTCATAAAATGTCCCTGGCGCGTGAGCTTTCGGTCTGTGCGTACGCGTATTGTGATCGTTAGCGCAAGTGTACCTATTCACGTAATACGTATTGTTTGTTTCGTGTCAATGACTATTTTGCATTATGGAGGAAGAGGAAGATTTAAATCTACAAAGTAGCAATAGCAGGGATTCTGACTATATCAGAGAGACGTGTGAGGTAGAACTTCATAACCTCGAATATTCGAGAGATACTTTATTGCAAGATGATATAAATCCTCAGTCCATTGTGCAGAAAAGGAAAACGCGAGAAGATGAGACGGAAAGTAGTGATGGTTATATAACGGTTGTGCGTAAACCAAAACGTTTTATACGTAGTACATCTATACTTGATAAGTCAGTTCAAAAACAAGTGGGGTTTGAACAAAGGGAAAATTTTGAGAAAAAAAATGAAATTTGTGTTACTTCTAGTACAGAGTTACCTAAACAGATGGCCATGGCACGGTTGTTACTAAGCGAAAATATTCAGAATATTACTAAAATAAAATATAAATCTCCTTACAAGGTTTTTATACAATTTGAAAACGAAAATGATGCCGAAAAATTGCTCAACTGCTCAAAATTCAAAGATTTGGATTATCGATGCCAAAAAACTTTTGAAAAGTCTGTTTCTTATGGTTTGATTAAAGGGGTTGATTTGGATTTAAAGGAAGATGAGATGTTTAAAATTTTTGAGTGTGAACATAGTATATTAAACATAAGGAGATTGAAAAGGTTGTCCTCGGAAGGAAAATGGATAGATAGCGAATCAGTTCGAATATGTTTCCAAAATTCTACTTTACCTCCGTATGCATATGCATATGGTTGTAGGTTTAAGGTAGAACCTTTCATATTTCCGGTGACCCAGTGCAGTGGCTGTTGGAAGTTTGGACACCATATAAAATTTTGTCCCAGTAAAAAAATGTTGTGCCCCAAGTGTGGGAATACAAGTCATGCAAATTGTTCATTAGAGAATATTCAATGCTTAAATTGTAAAGGCTCACATTTTGTACTTGATCGAGGTTGCCCAATGTTTGC
The DNA here is from genome assembly GCA_905404155.3 of Plebejus argus. Taxonomy (NCBI): domain Eukaryota; kingdom Metazoa; phylum Arthropoda; class Insecta; order Lepidoptera; family Lycaenidae; genus Plebejus; species Plebejus argus. The sequence goes on from FR989945.1 coordinate 3,435,394, forward strand.
GAAAGAAAAAGAAATCCGTCTTTTGATGAGTGAACAAAATATAACTTATAAAAAAGCTTTAGAGATAATGGCTATACGACGTGAGAAAAAAAATAAACATAATTCTCATGTTAGTAACAATACAGCCAATAATGTTGAGATTGTAACAGAGAATAATTTGACTACACCAAATTTGTACAGCGAAGTTGTGAAAAGAAAGCCTGGAATACGTGAAACACAAGATTTGATTTCTGGAAGCTCTGAATCAGAAAATGGGGTTCGAACTTCAACAAGAAGTAAATTAAAGAGAGTGCAGAAACAGAGAAGGGTACGTAAGAATAAAGACAGAAATCAAGATGAAACAGTTTCTTTAGAAATGGAAGTAGATAATCATATTGAAGAAGGAGAAGTAAATAATCATATCGAAGAAGGTGAAGTAGATAATCATATCGAAGAAGGAGAAAGTGACACACAAAGTAAAGATGTAGAAAAGGAAGAGAATAAAATAGATGTTAAAAAGTTATTGGAAAAGTTATACCAAGCCATAATGTCAAAGAAAACGTCTGAAGAAAAAATTGGTGCAGTTGTTAATATTATCATTGCGGAATGTAAAACTTTTATAGTCAATTTCTTTAAAAAGTATAATTTTGTTGAGAGTATATTAAACGCTGTACTTAATAATGGACAGTGATAGTGCAAAATTTATTGATATTAATATTGCTCAGTGGAATGCTCAAAGTTTGTACCCAAAATTGACTAGCTTTAGTGATTTTTTAATTAAAGAAAAAATTCACATTGCTATAATTAGTGAAACCTGGTTTGACTCCAATATAGAAATTCATATAAATAGTTACAATATCTTCAGAAAAGACAGAGCGGATTCATATGGTGGTGTGGCAATTTTAATTCATAAGTCCATACGATGTTCGTTAAGCACTTTTCAGTGCCATAATTCAGCTATAGAGACGCTTCATGTGAAGATTCATAACTGTAAGTATATTGAAAATATTGTTTCTATTTACTGCCCGTCGTCTTCTAGAGTTATGTTAGAGGACTGGCATTATTTGTTTAGTTGTTTTTCAAATAAGACTATTATAGCGGGAGATTTTAATGCACACCATAGTGATTGGTCGTATAAAACAGATTTGAGAGGAACTCAGTTGTCGGATGTTATTTCAGACAATAATTATGTATATTTAAATGACGGAACTCATACTCGTATAAAACTAGTTAATCAAAATTTACAAAGATCATCGCCAGACATAACATTCGTGTCTGCGGATATTGCTATTAATTTTCTATGGACTGTTTTAAATGAGAATTTTGGTAGTGATCATCTTATAATTAAGTTTTACACAAAAATAAACTTTTCAAATGAGTATTATCAAAAAAGAAACTTAAAGAAAATTTCATGGTACAAGTTTCAAGAAAGTTTAGTTTCATCTTTTTCAGAAATTAATGTAGAATCTTTGAATAATGATGTACAATTAATGTATGATGTTTTCCTAGATATGTTAAACAAAGCGATTAACACTAGTGTACCTTTAATAAAAATATGTACTCATCCACAATCTAAGTTTAAGGCTAAAGACTATTGGTGTCAAGCACTCTCTTTGGTTGTAGCTCAACGCAGATTAGCTCTTAGTATGTTTCGTCGGAATCCTATCCCAGATAATTTTATTAAATTACAATCTAAGATTAAGGAGGCAGCAAAAATGATTAAACTTAAAAAACAAGAAAGCCGGAGAAAATTTTATGATTCTATAAGTTCGGAAACTTCACCTACAGAAATGTGGAGACGAATGCAATGGATTAAGGGTATTCGTAGAAATGTGTCGTACATAGATGTAGATAGTCGAAAAATTTCATTAGAATCACTTACTCCAGATTGGGTCGAAAACGTTTCTCCGACTTTTTCTTCCGTAAACTATGAATTAGAATCGAACTTTTCCTTACAAGAACTTAAAAATAGTATTAAAAATAAAGATACGGTGCCAGGAGATGATGGTATCACATACTCTATGATATCTTCGCTTCCAGAAACTTTATTAGTCTTTTTGCTGAATATTTACAATTTGATTTTTAATACTGGACAGATTCCGTGGCAATGGCGGGAAGTGGTTATTTTACCGATACCTAAAGTAAGTCAACACGGGGCCGATTTACAACTGAGACCTATTTCTTTGATGACCTGCATTTGCAAAATTTTTCATAATATGATTCTTAAACGTTTAGAATGGTTTGTTGAAAGAAATAATATATTATCGTCTAGTACAGTAGGTTTTAGAAAGTCTCAATCTTGTATGGATAATCTAGTTCGTTTAGTTTCTTATATTCAAATTGGGATGTCTGATAATATGCCAACTCTTGTCTGTTTCTTGGACATCGAAAGTGCATATAATGATGTTTTATTAGATAAAGTGATTTTAAGTTTGGATGAAATTAGCATTGGGAAAAAAATTTGTAAATATTTATGGTCTTTTTTAAAGGAGAGACACTTAAAAATTAAAAAAGATGATGGACTAGGAGATTTTATACGATGGACATTTAAAGGCTTGGCACAAGGAGATCCGCTCTCTCCCACTCTTTTTAATTTAGTAACCCGAAAGATATGTAGATTAGTTTTGGATGAAGGAATTGGCTTTTCTCAATATGCTGATGATTTTGCAATTTTTTTTAAAAACAAAGATCTTAATGTATGTGTAAGAAAAATTCAAAGTGTTCTTGACAAAATTATTGTAGCATTAAATGAAATTGGTTTAAAATTATCTACAAACAAAACAAAATTTTGTGTTTTTAGCAGAGGAAGGAGAAGGAGTATACCAGTTTTAAATATTTATAATAATCAATTGTCTTCAGTAGATTATTATAAATATTTGGGTGTATGGTTAGACAGGAGTCTTTTATGGGGTAAACACATTAAAATGACGGAACAAAAATGTAATAAATATTTAAATATTCTAAAGGTTCTCGTGGGGACGTCATGGGGAGTTCATCCAATACATATGAGAAGTTTATATTTTTCATTAATTAGATCTAGACTTGATTACGGTAGTATTTTATATAGTAGTTCAGCTAAAAGCAACATTTCTAGATTGGATAAAGTTCAAAATCAGGTTTTAATAATAATAATAATATCTATGGACGCTTCACACCACGTCAATCTGGCCCCGTGGTAAGTACCTGAAGGACTTGTGTTACGGGTACCAGACAACGGAAATATATTTAATACTTTTATACTATACTTATATTTAAGATTTTTATTATATGATAAATATATTTAATACACATCCATGACCCAGGAACTTTGAAAACTTTTTGTTCCGTCGGCGGGACTCGAACCCGCGACCCCCGGCTTAAGCTACCAACGTGCTATCCACTGAGCCACAGAGGTCGTCAAAGGTTTTAAGAATTATAGGTGGGTTTATTAGGAGCTCACCTATTCATTGCATGGAAAGTGAGCTGAGCATTCCACCACTTTTTATAAGAAGGCAATTTTTAGCATACAAATATATTTTAAAATCATATTCTTGGACAGACAATGTAACTGTAGATTTAATAAAAGAGCTTAGTCTTAAATGTCAAGGTCGATATTGGCGTAGGAAAAAACTACCACTTTTAGTTAATGTTTATCGAGAAACATGCAATTTAGAGATTTACTCTAGTCATCTGCTGGATCAATTTTGTTTGGATATATGGCTGTCTCAAATAGACATAAGGAGCTTTGTTGTTTCCAATTTAAGCAGTGTTAAAAAGGCCAAAGATGAATATGAGGCTAATAATTTAAAATGTATAATTCAAGACGAAATAGCAGATAAATATAGATCATGGCACAAATTATTTACAGATGGCTCTAAAAGTAGCTCTGCACGAGGCGTAGGAATCTATGATCCAGCAAATGATCAAAGTTTTATGTTTAAAGTCATAGGAGAAGTTTCAATTATGTCATTGGAGTTAATTGGTATCATATGAATCTATAAAACTTGCTATTGAAAGTAATTTGAGAAAAATTGTTATTATGTCGGATAGTAAGAGCGCATTACAACATATCGTCCGATGTGCGATGGGATTACGAGGGGTATCTATTGCTTATGACATTCTGGGATGTATTTATGAATGTGTTAATAGACAAATTGAATTAAAGTTACAGTGGGTCCCGTCTCACATCGGATTATCAGGTAATGAAGAGGCAGATAAATTGGCAAAAGAAGCATGTTCGTCTGGAAGTGAATTAATCATCAAACCTTTTTATTCTGAATTGTTACCAAAATTTAAAAACAAAACATTATGTTTGTGGAAAGAATATTTTAATGAGAGATGTAAAACAAAAGGAATATGGTATAAAACAATCCAATGTGAGCCTCTTCATATCCCTTGGTTTGCAGATAGTAACATAAGCAGAAAATTGTTAAAAACAGCTTTAAGAATCCGTTCAGGACACATTCTATCAAAGTCATTTGCATTTTTAATGAAGATAGAAGATTCTGCTATCTGTGAAAATTGTAATAAAATAGATGATGTCTGGCATGTTTTGATGGAATGTGTCAAGAATAGAAGTAAAAGAAATTTATTCATCAACCAATTTAATATAAATGTTTTCGATGTGGGATGGATTCCGAGTTGTTTACACAAGCCTAGGTCTAGTGCAGCTTTGGCTATTTACAATTTACTATTGGAAGTTGATGAGTAAATTTCATTAAGGCGGATACGATGGGGTTGACATGTCTTATTGACAAAAACCCCCATTAAAAAATAGATTAAAAAAAAAAAAAAAAAATGTCCCTATTGCTGGTTTGTCAGACTAGTTAAGAAATAAGCAACACAAACTTTTAATAATCACAATAAAATTATTCTCAACTAGAACACAAAATAGACCTCGTCTATCTGCGACCAAACAAGCATTTCTAAGTTGAGTATTGTTTATTGTCCGTAAAATGATTTAGCCTTACAATAACCGGTGGGACTGTTTAATATTATTTAAATTAAATCAACCCCTATTAGCATAATAAATTAAACCAAATGAAGCTATATCCGAGGGAAGGCGAAATTTACTGATGCAATTACTATACAATTATGTAAATGTAAACCAACAATTTCTTACAACGCGGTTTCTAAATATTTTGATACTTGATATAATAGACATCAATCAAAAGTTTGGGACTCATGATATCAACGAGACTTAGGGCGACCTTCCGATCCTTGTCGCAAGCGACCGCGACAGACAAGAAAAATAATTGGCATATTTTGTCTCTTTATGAACTACGTTTTAGATTTCGAAATTTACTGATGCAATTATTATACAATTATGTAAAATATGTAAACCAACAATTTCTTACAACGGTTTCTAAATATTTTGATACTTGATATAATAGACATCAATCAAAAGTTTGGGACTCATGATATCAACGAGACTTAGGGCGACCTTCCGATCCTTGTCGCAAGCGACCGCGACAGACAAGAAAAATAATTGGCATTTGTCACTTTATGAACTAGGTTTTAGATTTCATTTTGCTGTACGGCCACTACAAGTGGCGGCATCGGTACCGCTAGACCAATGTTAGTAGAAAATGAAACCTATAGCTTACCTACTAATTATGCTATTATAGCCCATAAGCTATAGCGGGAGAGCCACGCGGAATATGACATATTATCATGTTCCACTGGAATGGCTCCTATAAGCTTTCCAAAAATATGTTTATACAAGTTTATTACATCGAAATGATTAATCTTAAGGGTCAATTCAGACCGCAACAGGATGGGTAGATGCATTTCTAAATTTGTGCTGAATTGACAGATTTCAATTGCGTGAGACGTCTTGCAAATCTGTAGGATCCAAGAAATGCATCTACGCGTCATGTTGCGGTCTGATTGACCCTTAGGGCGTTTGTGCGCTACACGGAATTTACCGTCCGGCGTTCATAACTTTCACGTTAGCCATATCAAAACGTAAGAAATCGGGACGCCGCGCCGCGCCGGATGGTAAAGTTCCGTGTAGTGCACAAACGCCCTTAGTGGCTTCCCTAAGACATTTCATACGATATTGTATACATAGGTGTAATAAAGAGGCGTAGGAGGCATTAATATGTTACCCCGGGGCCCACGCATTTAGAGTAACATAAATAACAGAGTAATGCGCAATGTTTACAATGGATACATTGTTAACATAGTCTTTTGGGAATAAAAACACTTTATTATACTTTACACCAATAAAGAAAATATATATGCGCTTTTGTTCAGTTATGAATTTACGTAGATGCTTTAAAATTAACATTTTTAAGACAATGTAACTAAGATGTTATTTTACACAATAACGCGCGTTTAAATAGATTAAAATCCTTCTGTGGATAAAACTATACTATGTGTATACGGGACTCAAAGTGTAACCATACCAAAAACCAAAATCGGCTTAGGGGTTTAAGCGTAAATACGTAACAGATAGACTAATGTGACGAAAACAGAAGCCATCTCCATCCCCCATCACGATTGCCTTAAAAGGAATTAAGATAGTAAGAAGAAAAGCCTACAGATCTTATCGTTGCCGAAACCTCAATTAAGACTTCGCCACAAACCTAGATAAAACATAACCCTCCTAGAAAAATCTGGTGAAGACTACGAGATAAAGAAACAAGATACGTTGGGACAAAGCAGTAACTTTCTGATTAAACCTTCAGTCAGGGAATTAAGGGTCTCAGCAAATATTACGTAAACATTTCTACAGAAAAACATAATTTTAAAGTTTGTGTTAGGCTACATGGTGTAGGTTATAACTTATAACATAAATTATAAGATAATACTTTAGGGTGTGTGGGATGCATATTATAAAGAGTAACTTTTGACTTCAATGCGTTATGCGAATTGCGAAATACCTACTCCAACATCAGTCGTTCATTCAACAATTTTAAAAAAAGACGGGTTGCACTCCGGGCGTGCCGGCAGAAGTGAAATCTTGATTATTAACTCATTTTTTATGAAAATAGATTTAAAAAAAATAGATTTTTTTAATTAATCGAAACCCTTACAATCGATTTAAAAATATCGACAATCGAAAAAAACAATCGATTGTTCGATTAATCGATTTCGATGTTACAACACTACTATCCAACCGTCTTACGGTTTTTCGATCAGCACACGTGACCTGACGCGAGTTTCACAGTTTTTACCCATCCCACAAAAGTGCTCAACGCCGCTAAAGAAGTTTTCACTTCAAAAAAACTTTCAACACAGCTACTTTTACAGTAACTCTATACAAGGATCAATACACATAAAATGAAAAATAATCACTTATTTATGAATACATCTTTGGTCTAAATTCTCCCATAAAATACTAGTCATAATAACAGTAATATAAAGGATATGAGACTAGAGATAATAGAAAGATAGACCAGATATAAATAAAAAGATAAAACTATAGACGCCCAAAGAAAAACCCATGAAGAAAATGAAAACAATGAATGTCATAACTCATAACATAGCTCTCCCCTGGGTGGGCAGAGCAAATATTGCTGTGGATTGAACTAGATCTCGGCGAAGCGCTGTTTGCTATCCCTATAGGCTCGCCGAGATGGAATTTTATACGGGGTTAGCTTGACCAGTTATGTTGATATTCTTTCCATGATTGTTTCCAGAATTTTTTTCAATTATTTTTTCAAATATTCTTTCCAGAATTGTTCTTGTTAATTCAAATAACACATTTAGGTTAGAATGATGGCAACGGTGGATCGTAATAAGCTAATAAAGTGTCTACTTAGGGCCTTACGCTTAAACTGCTGGATCGATTTAGATTATAACTAGCTGTCCCGGCAACGTTGTTTTGCCACATAAAGTATTTCGCCCATATTATTTTATTGATATGACTAAATAAGTATGTCACCATGGCAACGCCCGTCGCTATCCCGTCGTACAAACAATGGTCGCCGTCAGTCTCGAGTTGTAATAATTTACTATTATTTATTCAACAAATGCACTTATCAATATAATAAGTACCCAGTAGCCGATTCTCAGAGCCACTGAATGTGCATATAAAATTTGGTTAAAATCAGTAAAGCCGTTTCGGAGGAGTACGCTGTCTAACTCTGTGACACGAAATTTTTATATATAAGATAATTTAGTATTTTGTAATTCAACTTTGTCCTTTTGATGGTATTTCACTTCATAAAAATGTAGAGTTCCAGCGCGATTTACAAATTCCTGCACGAACGAAGATGCGAGCAGCTTCCAGAGTCCAGAAACTTAGGATGCACAAGACTTGATTCTTTTGTACTTTTTACCGGCGGGCGGCGGCCGGCGACGGAAAGTACTTTTAACGTATATCTGTCAGTCTGTCTGTCTGTCCGTGGCGTCATGGCATTGAAACGTTTTTGATTAAGTTTAAAAAAACAAGATTTAATGTATAACAATAATTCATCAACGTCATCATCCGCGATACAACACTTTGCATTTTTATTTCTAGCACTTATCTTAAAAAGTGCAAAATTAATTTTTGGGACTGGCCTTCTCATTTTATCAATGAATTACATTCTCACCTTTAAACCAGCAATTTAAGAATAATCCACACCACCATTACAGTTACCTCGAGCGAAATGAATACGAAGTGCTAAACTAATGGGTTGTTTAATTGCTTTTACATCGACACAATGGCGAATTATATCGCGAACTGCATCATTCTTGAATACTAAGGGCGGAATTATTCTTGGAGGAAACATAATATTATTAACACTTTAAAGGTATAAAATATTTTAACCTGCAAAACGTTTTGAGTTCTGACGCACAAAGAGAAGTCAGTCGTTACGTCTTTAAAACCTTCTACTATAGCCACTTCTATAAATTATAATTTTGACAACCTCTGTGGCTCAGTTGGTGGGCTATTGGTAGCTCAAGCCGGGGGTAGCGGGGTTCGAATCCCTCCGACGGAACAAAATGTTTTCAAAGTTTCTGGGTCATGGATGTTTATTAAATATGTGTAATGTGTATGATATAATAAAAATCTTAAATATATATTGTATAGTATAAAAGTATTAAATATATTTCCATTGTTTAAGATTATATACTTACGATCGACTACGACTTAAGACTTCACATGAAACCAAAATTTATATGGAAACATATGGTATGTTTCCATATAAATTTTGAGGAGTTCCCTCGATTACTCATGGATCCCATCATCAGATCACAACCTTTGTCAAAATGGGACCAAATTGGATTGAAACCTAATATAACAAAAGAAAAATTTTGAAAATCGGTTCATAAACGGCGGAGTAATCGTTGAACATACATAAAAAAACATACCCACAGATGAACGTATAACCTCCTCGTTTTTGGAAGTCGGTTAAAAAGTCTCTTTGCTGACACGAAAAATGTGTGCATTTCATACAAATTCGTTTTTTCTCTCTCCAGTGTAGGCGTAATGACTATGCCCTGAAAACATTTGATAGCGAGTGTTTCCACGAATTGCTAACACCATTAAAACCTCTTTAGTGTGGAACTGAAGAGTTGCAATTTTTGCACTTTTAAAGGTGTGACTTTAGTGTGTGTAATTGTGCAGCCTATGTTTTGAAAATAGGGTAGTTGTACTATTTTTCTTTCTAAAAGATTTCTAATAGATCCATGATACTTACATTTTGTTAAATGAGAAAGTGTGTTACTAGTCCTGACGCGGACGCTGATTTTTTAGTTTTAAAAACGTTTTGTCCATAAAATCAAGCGAATTTTTCTAACGATAAGTGATAACGATAGAAACATTCGCTTGACAGACACACACAGTTTATACATTGATATAAGGGGGATAATCAATAAGAGTCATAAATAATAGGATTGATACAACAACATAATATGCTGGAGTACGAACAAAAGATAGCTGTACGTTCGATAATAATGCTCTATCGCTTTAGAAGTTTACAAACGATCCCAAAGGCGATCTAAATACAGACTAAAACTCTAGACGTCTGGCTGATCTATAACCTAGTCTCTAATTGCTTGTTCTAGTTTGTAAAACATTAAACGCGGTAAAAACTAAAGCTCTTTACTCTTTATAAACTAGTTCTTGGAATGAAAACGTTAAAAAGTTTTATTAGAGTCTTAAATGCTATTTTTTACGGCCGCAATCAGGGACATATATTATTGTAAATTAAACTTTTTAATTAAAAGTTTGACATTAGATCAATCCATATTTCTATATTACTACAAGTCTATCTTTTACCTACTGACGCTTAAACCACCGAACTAATATTAATTAAATTAGCTATGGTGATACTCCTCCGTGGTCTAGTGGACTCGGAGGTCGTGGGTTCGATTCCCGCGTTGGAATCATGTTATTTCCAAGTTTGGTTAGGACAATGCAGGCTGATCACCTGTTTGTCTGACAAGTAAGATGATCCATGCGTCGGATGGGCAAGTAAAAAGTCGGTCCTGCGCCTGATCTCTCGCCGGTCGTGTCAGTCTGCCGTCCCACTGGGTTATGAGAGTAAAGGAATAGAGAGTGCTCTTGTGTACTGCGCACACACTTGGGCACTATAAAATTACTGCTGCGTAGCTGGCCTGGTTTCATTGAAACCGGCCACCGTCACCGAAACCGGTGTGGGAGCTATTACGGAGATACTCTGTGTAACGGGAAAGGGCATAGAATAGTTTTCATCTCGGAAAAATGTGTGGTTTCCGTCGTTTACACTCAGCATTAACGAATTGTGTCTGAAGTCAGAACGAAGCAAGCGACGCCTACGTAGGGCATTTCTGGAAACATTTCGGAAGGATCTCTATGAAATAATTACACAATAATTTATCGAAACGATGACGATTTGAAGAAAGTGGTTGGCAGCGGATGGTGAGGGCTGCCCATGATCGGGATGGTTGGCGCTCATTGGAGACATTGGGGGAGGCCTACGTTCAGCACTGGACGGCAATAGGCTGATGATGATATCGAAACATTTAGTTTTTTTATGCAACATACTTTTTTAACCGTGATTCAATTATAATATTGAAGGCAAGTTTGTTTGTGCATTTGTTAGTGGACGTGATCGATGGTAGCGCCCTTGTAACTGGACGTCTGTCGAGATAAGACCCTTCCAATGAATAACTTATTCTAGAATATTCCAACATGAAATATAGTTGCCAGAGGCAGGTAGAGAATACTCAGCAAATATTTCGTCTACAACTGCAGATTCAGCATGACTTAAAAATGCTAAAGATAGCTTACTGGCAAATTTCCTTCGTCAATCTGTCACTTCGCCTTATCTTTTGTAGAAATTAAAACCTTTTACGTTTTTTTATCTTAATTTTCACGCATTTAGATCCGTAGAACAAAATATTTGCTGAGATTCCCTATCCACTAGTAAGATTTTGTAAGATGTTGTATTCAAAATTCAAATATGTTAGGTAACTTAACGAGTCCCCCAAGAGAAAATTTAGTATCTTTTTCTGGGTAAAATGATCATCATATATTTCAGTCTACTTTTTCCATCGTCAAAATTATAAGTTCTGATTTATACCACATACATGTAAATCGCACAACTTCAACTGTCGTGATAGCGAGCACGAGCTAATTGGTTTGATAGATCGATGTATGGCTTTACTTTTAGTAGGTAATGGATGTACACTGTACACGTGTAACTGCTATCTTTAGTATGAGCACTTTTAAATATCTCTTTAAGAATTTTTTTTATGAAAAAAGGGGCAAACGAGCAAACGGGTCACCTGATGGAACTTCCGTCGCCCATGAACACTCGCAGCATCAGAAGAGCTGCAGGTGCGTTGCTGGCCTTTTACCAGGGAATAGGGTAATAGGGTAGGGGAGGGTAGGGACGGGAGTAGGGGAGTGTAGGGAAGGAAATAAGGGAGGGTATGGAAGGGAAAAGGGTAGGGGATTGGGCCTCCGGTAAACTCACTCACTCGGCGAAACACAGCGCAAGCGCTGTTTCACGCCGGTTTTCTGTGAGCCCGTGGTATTTCTCCGGTCGAGCCGGCCCATTCGTGCCGAAGCATGGCTCTCCCACGGTAAATCTCCCAAGGTAATTGGAACATAATTGTAAATATTGTAAGTCAACCTGCAATCATCAAATTCCATTAGAATTTAATGAGAATTAGTGATTTCTAGCTTAAAGCCGCACTCAGAAACTAATAAACTAATTAAATAAAGATTTTTATATAAACCCTATATTATACTATCTGTCAAACTGTTCATTTAATTACAGTCGAGTAATTAATATTCGTCTCTGAGAGCGGCAGTTAGGGTCAGTAAGAAAAAGTAAAAAAATACGTGTGACACTCGGGGAGTGCCGCGGTAAAGCTATTGTATAACATTTTTAGGGTTACGTACCCAAAGGGTGAAAACGGGACCCTATTCATGAGACTTCGATGTCTGTCTGTCCGTCTGTCTGTCTCCAGGCTGTATCTCAAGAACCGCTATAGCTGGCTAGAGTTCTGAAATTTTTATAGATTGTGTAGATGTGGGCGGGCGGGCGGGCGGGCGGACCGACGGACGGACAGACATGACGAATGGGTTCCGTTTTTTGCCATTTTGGCTGCGGAACCCTTAAAAGGGATCAAAAATTGTATGTCAGCGGACGAAATTTGAAAAACCACTCAAAAATGAAGCCTCAATTCATTACTCAATAGTCATGGCGCGCACCTCAGAACACTTCTGGAACGTTCCGTCCTGCAGGCTGCTGACGTCAAGGATTGACGTCACGCCATTCAGCCTCCGTCCTAGGTCACGTGGATCAACGTCTTCACATCTCCCACTCACGCTCGTTATATCCATGAGAAAATTATAGGATTGTATTTGATGGCTGACGTGGGTGGATGAGACTTTTGAAGGTGATTCGTTAGATGTCCTGCCAATTTTTGATACAGTGTATTTTTGTAGTCAGATCTTTTTTAGCGTTGTAAACTTTTTGGAAAGCTCGCGTTAGAACACGTGACCTGACCGTAAGACGTAGGGAGACCAAATCAGACTGCACAGCGAATTTTGTGCACAGATATTACGTGAAGGGTATACCGTATAGTGTATACCTTAAGACTGAGTAAATTTTAACTTAAATTAGGGCTCCCACATAGAGCTGCAAATTTTCATCGCATCGCATCGTAATGTCATTTTATAGTACGGGAGCCCTAGAACAATTTTTTGGAAGGATAAGACTGGTTTTAAAAGTCCTCAAAAAAGCAGCATTTCTAAAACTGTCCGTAATTAGAATTTCGTAATTAGGCTTTATAATGATTTGATTTAGATATTATTATTATTCCTTATATGGCTACATGCAAGTGATATGTAAAATTCTTCTTCTTCCGAAGCACTGTGAGATTTGGATAATAACACTATAGTAGACTGTAGACCTGGTTTAGGTCTTCTTTAGGTCTTCTTAGATCAACTTTAAAGTATGGCAATGACAACAAGAAAACAGAGACAAAGCTTTTCATCCCGTAGCCTACCATATTTCTCACGTATCTGCTTATGTTTCCGCTTACGTTAGTTTGCGCATCTGACCAGTGACTAAGTTGTAGTGACCTGTGTGTATCGATTGTGCACCGACTGACCCCTGACCTTTATATTTGATTAGAGTTTCCCAGCCAGCCGTATGAATCTCTCTCGTCAACTTTACTCAACTAAACAAGCGTTTCCAATAGCTATTTACATTTTATGAGCTCTTGTCATTGACGTGACCTTATAAATTATATTCAGGCCATAAACCATGAACTTCGAGCGATCATTTAAATATTTCATATTGATTTTTTCTCATTCTCTAATGTATAACATTAGCTTTTTACTGCGGAAAGTGTCACAATTCATTTCCTCTGATAAACCGCGGGTAACACCGCAGGGCACAGCAGTCATGAAATAAAGCTAACGTGAACCAGAAAATGAAACGATTAACGGGCACCTATAACCAGGACTCCTGGAATTGACAAATTCTTAAAATATTCCATCTTTGTTTTATAACAAGTTATTGGGTTGAGTGTAATTTTCGCGTCGCGGGCTACACTGGAGCGTCCTCAGAATTCTGATGCTCATGAATATTTGAATATCTAATGCCTCTCGACTCCAAGGATGTCAGAAGGTTCGGTCGTGGAAAATGCGAGCAATATTGGATACCAATAATATTTAATAACGAGCTTTTTATAGGGATGCAGATGGATCCAAATAAGCAAGGTCTTTTGCGAGAAAATCGTTCAAGTTACTCTTAAAATCAATACAAGATCTAAAGGGGATTTAAATGGAAGGATAAAAGTTAGAAGACTGTATCTTTTTCTAACAGAAAGAGAAAACATTAAAGTTTATGTAAAAAACAACATAAGATATTTCCACTAAAGACCTATAATCCAAAATAGCAAAGTATACAGTTCAGAGGCAGGTTTAATAAGTTTCCCAAGTAAAGATATTGTTATGAAAAGTATGGTATTGAGCGTAATCCTTGAGAGCTCGGCACAAGGTTGGGACTTGGGAACGCAGGGGCAGCCGTTAACCTAAATGTGCGGCCTTTATGCGGCCTTCTCTGTACTATCGCATTACTGGGCTTGTTCACTGCAATTCTTAATTCAATCTACAAGGCGTCTTGCTATTTTGTCCCATATAAAATGTGGTGAAGTACTCTATAATATGTAGTGTTGTGTGTATTTACCATATTTTTACTGAAAATAGGCAAACAGATCGTTCAATAGAAAGTGATTATCGTCACCCATTTTAATTGGTCATGCAAGGTAAAGTGGCAGGTAGAAGTAGACTTTGCCGTAGACGGAATACGGATATCTTCACTCCAGGGCATAAGACAGCGATTTCCAAAATACAGATAGAGATATAACTCATAATAATCGCCAAACTTCCAAAGGAGACGAGACATTAAGAAGAAGTCACCAATGGACACCCAAAGAAGTTGCCAGGAATTAGGATTATGAGAGGGAATACGGTTCATTCTGTAGAATTTTGTGGATATACACGGTCCTTTCCCTTTCCTTATCATAGCACCTTATTTATCAAACTACTCGTTTCTTAAATTTTGTAATCCAAAATAACTTTTCAAATATTCGTATTCTTTTTCTTATCTTTATATTCCAAATGTCGTTTGCGGGGACAATTCTTGTGACCCAAAACCGAGCTCATATATGCAGCGGTCATGTTACATTATGCACTAGAATCTAGATCCATGTGGCGCACGACTTGTCTCCATATGTACCCTGTCTCCGCAGATATAAGTATTCTATCTTCTTAAAATAGGAGTTTTTTAGTTACGGTACTGCGTTTTCGAAGAATACTTTATAATGTCGTTGTGCTGTGTAGTGCAGACTTAAATTGCTTTGTCATTGTTAATTAATGACTAATGACATGATACGACTTATCGTTTAGAAATCTTTTACGATAAGAAAATTTGTAAAGAGCTAAATTGGTGAAAATTGTGGGAAAACGAGCAAACACCGGATTACCTTATAAAAGTTGACTACTCATAAGCTTCTCGAGTCAAGGATGGTTCATACTTAACTTTACAATTTTAACTACATAACAATATTCAGATCGATAAAATTTCTATTGATCCAAAATATATATTAATTTATTATATTTTGAAAGCTTGCCCAACGCGGACATTATTTCATCCTACTGATCATTATTTACTTCTGAATCAAAATGAATGAAAAAGGGGTTTTAAAATATTTTATTAGGCTTATTTAAAAACATTAAGGACGCTATTACAAATATCAGCGATTTTCCGGTACCCTATTAAAGAATTAGGAGTCAAACTGCGAGGATATTTTGGTTTCAAATGAAAGATAATATATATATTCATCTCCACGACTGTACCATAAAAATTCTATAGCCGCATACAAAATTTTCACATTAAATACGTTTTAACCATCACAGTAATCGCAAAATATGAAAAAAATGGGGTCTGATTAGGTACCTTAATATCTAAATACACTGAACTGAGGAAAATAAATATACAAAAAAATTATTGCATATTTAGTCCTCTATAAAGTCCGTTAAAAATTTTATATAACAATAAACAACTTTTCCAGTTATAAGAAAAAGAAGAAAGTTTCTCAAATTTTTTCATACATTTTCGCCATATCAAGAACGCGGCGAGCGTCGTAACCGCCACTGTACAAGGCGCGCTAATATGAATCTTATTTTAATGTCATTAACGTCGATATTCGTACTGACAGACATCCGACCTGCAAATTTTTTTGTTATAGCGTCCTTAATGAACCATATTTATAAATGTCACTTTAAAATTTAAGGCTCGAGCGCTTCGGGCTTTTATTTTAATGGAAGTGGCGAAGGCTTTTATACTGAAATTAATTGAGTGAACTAAGAATGAACGATTTATTTCGGGCCGATGGCTAATGTCATATTCTGTCACACAAATGGACAGTTAATTATTATAAGTCTATGCATTAAACAATGTTAATAAAAATATTTTTTGACAATATCTAATAACCCTAGACTGTCAATAATATTGCACAATAGGTACATGATAATGCACAGTAAAATTTATCTTCTAGACTCTAGGGTCCCGCTTACAACCTTGTGTATCGATATACTTTCTAAAATCTAAGGCATCAGACAAGGACATTGCTTAACTACAAAATCTGTATAAACTATAAGAGTAGATCTTTCCGTCAGTAAGGGAGTAATTGATTATAGCAGACTTTCTTTCAATAAGTAGCACAACGCTCAAGCCGACGGCAATTTCATTAAAACTACCCTCAACATAATTAAAGTGTTAAGTTTCTCAACTATCGCTAAGCCTGTAATAAAACAAAAGTGGGCTTGTTCTCGATAGCCCGTCGCCAGTGACAAGTAATTGTTGTGGGGTTTATTTTTAAACCCGTTTTAGGGTTCAGTAGTCAACCAAGTTATGCTGATTACAGAACCCTATAACGGAACCCTAACGAGCTGATTTTTTGTATATTGATAGGTTTAATAAGTTATATGATTTAAAAGTAACATTGTGCTACAAATAAAACAGTCCATATTTTAGGACCATCAATTCAAAGTATGAAATCCTTTCTATCTCTGTTAGAGACCACTTTCAAGATTTTTCGCTGATAAAAATGTTGTTCGTCTTATCAAAATGAAGCTACTTACAAAAAATTAGCTTGATAGTTATCAAAAAAATGTTGTTCTAGGGCTCCCTGGCAAATGGACGAACATTTTTTTAATGTTCAATGTTTGGACACATCACAGCACAATCAATAATTATGCTGGATGAAAGAATAAAACGAGCAAAAAAATCGTCTGATATCAGCTTGCACCGAGGCGGCTGACAGGTACGACTTAAGCTTTTGTCAAACAACACGCTTTGTATCGATTAAGGCTAACTATTAATAGCCTGTACTTTCGCCTGTAAAACAGCCCTTTCTAGAAATCCAGACTTGTTTAAATTGGTTTTAGAGCTAGATAGAATTGCCCTTAACTTTAGGAGTACTTAAATATAACTTAGAACTTAGAAATAAAGTGTTAACTTTAGGAATACTTAATTATATACATCTTAGAAATTTTAAGTATCTAAAATAGCTTTGAAAAGCCTTCAAAAGCTTTTTAATCGCGTACAAAATTAAAGACAGTTTAGCTTAGTCAAGAGTAAAATTAAATTACTTCAACAACTTTTTAGGGTTCCGTACCCAAAGGGTAAAAACGGGACGATTACTAAGACTTCGTTGTCTGTCCGTCTGTCTGTCGCTAGACTTCTGAAATTTTCACAAAAGCTTTAAATATAGGTATGTTTTTATATTAATAATAATATTTAAATAAAATAAAAATTTAAGGGGGGGGGGGGGGCGCTCCCATACAAAAACACAATTTTTCGCCCATTTTTGCTCTATTTAAACGGTACGGAACCCTTCGTGCGCGAGTCCGACTCGCATTTGGCCGATTTTTATTAAAACCTTAGAAGTGTATTTTCTTGTTCTCTACCTGCAAAAGTGTGTCTGTTTATCGGTGTCTGTCAGTCTATCTGATTCCCAAAAAAAATTATAGATACCATGCAATCAAATTACGGCGCATAATACCAGCTATGTTATAAGGTCAAAAAGATTAAGAGTGGGTTGCACCGGCATACTTTAACTATAACCTTAACTTTAACCATAACAAAATGTGAAATGAACTGTCAAATCCCTAGCAAAAGTCGCCATATTTGACGATAACCTTAACCTTAACTTTAACTACACTTCTGGTGCAATTCACCCTAAGCAGAGACGGTCTACGACATTTTTAGTTACAGGAAAACAGATCGACATGCGACCCCATGAAAATTTTTGGAGAACTAACTGGAAAAAGCGTATATGGCAAGAAATTTTAACGAACGTTTAGAAACTTTGAGCATGTTCATGCATCTTTAGCCCATGCAATGATTCTAGAGTAGGCTTATTGCACCTTCGGTTATAGGAAGACAGATCAACATGCGACACCATGAAAATCATTGGAATGCTAACAATATGACACGGACGTAATGTCATATACGGTCAGAAACTTTAAGGACATATTAAGGCTTTTACATGCGTCTTTCGGCCATTTTTTTTTCCTGAAGGCACGTCATTGTAGCCCTGACGCGCGATCTATTCTCAGGCGACCCTAGAGGATCTATTCTCATTGGGGTTTGTGCCACGAATTTCCTGTGGATGTGTATTCGTAGCGACCAAGGTGCCTGTTTCTGCTATGTAGTAGAGGCAGTAGAGCAGGACAGTCAAGGAGAAGGTGAATGTTTCGTCCATGCAAGGATCCTATGTATTTGGGTACATAACAGACGGTCATAATACGACACATACGTTGTTCATCGATTGATGTCCGCCGCCCCGGCGCCATTGGCTGGCGCGCGTGACGTCACGCTATCGACCCGCCGCCTACGTACGCGCATGCGCCCGCACGGAATACTCGCACGCGATTGGTCCGCGCCGCTCATACAACAGATGGCGTACTATTCAGGGTTGCCAACTGAAAAACTGTTTCTTTGCGCACATAAACGTATTTTCATGAAGAAAAACTTAGAAGCGCCAACCCTAGTAGTATTACGCCTTGTTTTGAAAATATAACAATGCTGGTACACAGATAGAGTCAAGAATAAGAAATATGATTTATTCAGAGTGATTCACATGCTGCAGACTTGGGAAGTTGGGGTACAATTTTTATAAAACATGCTGCCATAATATTATGTAGACTGTAGAGTATAGCAAAAAGTATGAACAAATAATATTTTATTTAGGGTATGTAATCTTTTAAAAAATTTCAATGAGGAGTGCAAAACATCTGAAGAGGACTACTGACAGACACTTGGTAGAAAAAGTTTAAATCAAACGTTTAAGAAAAATTTAAATGGTATTAGTATCGGTACCTGGAATTTGTCGAGGTAGCATTAAACAAGTCACGGGAAAGCCATTTTGGGAACACAATAGATATTTTAACAATTTGTGACCGTCGACATAGGGTTGCTAGTCGTTCGAAAACACGGATTTTCGATTGCGTGCCCAGTCAAAATAAATGGTTTCCGACTTTTTTTTTTTATTAACATAAAATGAAGAACTTTTGTGTCTTTAAAGGGTATCCGATTTTTAACTCAGGATGGTCGGAATCCGCATTTTTAAACTGGCAGCCCTAGGCACAATTTATTTAACCCTGGACAGATAAATCTCTACGGTCCTTTTACCTAAACCCAAAGTATTAAGGTAGAGATTAGTTTATGGGGGAGAGTTCAGCGCACGCTATCCGCGAAATATCTGAAATAACTGCCAATAAATCGCCAAACTAAGCCACCCCCGGCAACCGAACAAATTAAGACATTCACTTGGTCTTGGATATACACTTATACAGCTCTTTTCTTTATGAAAAATAAGAACACATAAAAGGGAAGGCACGATATTTCTGGCGTAAATTAACTATTTAGTCGGCTTTTTAGCGCATGGCATATTGTTTCAATTAATAGTAGTTTAAATAAAATCGGCCAAGTGCGAGTCGGACTCGCGCACGACGACGACGACGACGACGACTGTTATAGAGCAAAGTGCAAACATAGATGATAGACCAAAAATTGTGTTTTGTATGGGAGCCCCCCTTAATTTTTTATTTTATTTAAATATTATTCTTAAATTTTGAAGTAGACACATAATTAAGGCTTTTGTGAAAATATCAAGTGCCTACCTGTTGCCATTATTGATATCGAGCAAAGAATGCAAAAAAAATCACGTTTGTTGTATGGGCTAGCCCCCTTTAAATATTAATTTTAATTTGTTTTTTGTATTTGTTATTATAGCGGCAACAGATATACACATTACACAATCTGTGAAATTTTCAGAACTATAGCTATAGCGGTTCTTGAGATACAGCCTGGCGACAGACAGACGGACAGACAACGAAGTCTTAGTAATAGGGTCCCGTTTTTACCCTTTGGGTACGGAACCCTAAAAAGGAATAATACATACTAATCATATAAATGCGACAATAATATGTCTGTTGGCTCAACTTGTCTTAACAATTTCACCGACTTAGGTAGCTATGGACAAGTATGATAATATAATAGTTCCGAGATATGACAAAGATAATCTCGAAAAATGTACGGTTTTCGCGGGGAACGAAGGCTATCCAACGGACTTACAACATCTAGTAAGTAGTGAGTTTAATAAAAATTCAATGCAAAAGTAAGTACAACAATGTAGCGCACATAAAGATGCGCTTCTCGTTACATCTGTCGGTGATCTCATAAAAGTCTAACTCGTACCAACTAATGCCCCACGGTGCCATTTTTCCTTACAGTACCTACGAAAATGACCTCTATTTCTACAACATAGAGGTACTGTTACAGGTATAATAATTCAGGACGCTCACCGGTAGTGAGTACCTCCCCCGAGAGCGTGATGTATGGACGAACTTGGTGATGGCCGATGGGTATGAACTATGAACATAAAACTATGTGCTCTATGCTCAAAGTTGATGTCCTTTATAAATCATGTGAAGTCCTTTTAGGAGTTTGAGTATTTCAGTAGTTTCAAAGATCAAAAGCGGTGCTAGAAAGTGATTTTCTAGGTATAGTAGTACTTTAAACTTTACAGCTATAGTAAGATATTATTAAGCTTTTATTGTGACACGTGGTCAAAGCCGTGGGTGGGTATAAGGTTATAACTTATAATAATTCATAAACCGTACAAAATTAGTAACATGTAGCAACGACACCCACATTATTGCTGCTATTAATAAAAATCGGCCAAGTGCGAGTCGGAATCGCGCACGAAGGGTTCCGTACCATTATAGAGCAAAATTAGGCCTAAAATTGTGTTTTTTGTATGGGGGCCCGCCTTATTTTTTTATTTTAATATTATTATTAGATATTAAAGTACACATATAACTAAGGATTTTGTGAAAAATTGAAGTACCCACCTGTTGCCATTTTTGATATAGAGCAAAAAAGGCTAAAAAAATCACGTTTGTTGTATGGGAGCCCCCCTTAAATATTCATTTTATTTTATTTTTAGTATTTGTTGTTATAGCGGCAACAGATATACAAAATGTGTGAAAATATCAAATCTCTAGCTATTACCGTTCTTGAGTTACAGCCTGGAGACAGACAGACAGACGGACAGACAACGAAGTCTTAGTAATAGGGTCCCGTTTTTACTCTTTATGTACGGAACCCTAAAAACCAACATTCATATATTTCATACAGATTATAAACGCTAATCACACTTCAAACGTGTTCTGATTGGTCAAAGCTCCAAAAATCTGTCGTTTGAGGCTTGTATGACGTTTATAAAAATACTAATTAGCTGTTTGCAAGAATCCGAACCGAATCAAAGCTGTTTTTAAATTAAAACGGCAAAATAAGGGCGGAATTATGTCGTGTAGAAACAAAGTAGGAACAAGAAAGTGCTTCTCACAAGATAATTCCAAATCGATACTCGAGGGCTTTCACCGCTAACTGGGCAAAGTTCACTTATTTCTGATTCTAATGGCATTGCAAATACAACATTATGTAACTTACGAGTTTATTACAACAATATTAATCCTGGATACTATCCGTACTAACACTATAACCACGAATGACTATCTGTCTGTCTTTCGTTAAACCAATGATCCAATTCCGATGGATGGATATGGATGGGTATGGGATGGATTGGAAGGCAACGTCTAGTCAATTTTAACGCAAAATTATTTATATCACTAGCACAATAGAAATAACTACCAGTAGTTCGACTGCAAAGAAACGGACAGAGGGGTTAGTGCGAGTTTTATTCGATCATACTGTTTTGCAGCACCCTCTGTGTAAGTTTTTAAAAAAAAAACCAAAAGTTCACCCTAACTAATTTATTAACCCAAAATTAAACTAGTTACACTTTACTACGACTTCCCACACGTTACTTGCCCGGCTTCCAGAATCTAACTGACTTATGAAATGAACTAGAAATGAATGCTAACCGAAAACTGCAACGTAAATGGAAAATTATGGAAGAATATAGAAATGCTTATTAAACGTAATGTGCTAACTAAATAGGGATGTAACAGCTCCCCCCTTTTGACGAAGCTTTATCTCTTTAAGATAAGCGAAGTTAAAAAGATAGAGACGTAAAGTGTGCGAAGTCTACAAAACATGGAAATATAAAACATTGAAAACACAAATGAAATAGAAAGTAAATATCTAAAAATAAAACATCGTTGATATTATCAAAACATCATTAAAATATCAACATAGTAAAACTTCATAAAATTCATAAAATAGAAAAATCGTAGACTTCACAAAAATAAAGAAATTGGAAATAAAACGAGACAAAATATAATTTGTTTCAAGTTAAAATAAACAAAATTATTTTGAATTAAAAATTTAAATTTCTATTAGAAGAAAATTGACTTTTGTCGAAAATATTTGCTCGATGTTGCAACGGCAAGGATTTAACTGATTGTCTTTCTTCATCTGAGGATGAAATCTGAGTCATCTCAATAGAATTAGAAATTTTAGATTTATTTTGAATACGTTTTTTATTATTACATTGATTAAAAATCTGAATGCAACATCCTGACTCATTCATAGAGTTTTTATTTTTAAAACATCTGAAAATCTTATACACAAAATACAAAAATAGAGACACAATTAAAATATAAGTAAATGTAGAATAATATTGGCCATATTTAATAAAATGAGATTCCTTTTCTAAATTGTTAAGTTCAATTTCTAAATTATCCATTTGATGTGAGGCATATTTTAAAGAGTCTAAATTTATTTTACATAAGGAAATAGGAGATAAATGTGGTAAGCTTTTATTAAATATGTCCTTTTTGCAACAATCGTCCTCGGTAATATCAAAACTTATATCTAAAGGAGATTTAATCATAAAAGAATAAGAATTAGTTGGTAACAATTGTACAGTTTTAGAATAGCCGACACAATCAGCTGTTAATTTTACAATACCAGTACCCTGGATAGAAAAATCAGTGATTTCATCATCACAACGAATAGTTAACTTATTTGGTTTTGACTGTACAAAAATCCATTTATTATTTTGCAACTTTTGCCATATATCGATATTACCGTATAGAATTTTAGAATTACATTCAGAGGGCAACGAAAGTGTGACCTCGGTTAAGATTTTCGATTCACAATTTGGATTACTAACACAAGAGTAAATGTTGAACAATTCACAAATAGAATAATTACTTGTTATTAATTTACAATCATTTAAAGAGCTCAGCATAGCATAATGCAATCTGTCGTCGCTCAGGGCGATATATGAGTCAGAGGGTTGAATTAACGCGAAAGTATTATGAGCATCATCATGAGGAGTTGGTAAAGGAATATTTTTATACACCATAAATTTTTCAGGTGTGACTAAAGGAATTTGTAAAATAAAAATTATTTTATTATTTAAGAAATAGGAACTAAGTTTAGAAATATCGATTAAAATATGTATATTTTCTATACTAAGAGAAATTGGGAACTCCAATTTTTTACTTATTTGATTACTATGCTTAATTAACTCATTATAGAGACTTATAGGATTAATTACACTAGGATGTAAAACATTTACTTTAGAAAATAAGATAGAATTTAAGGTAGTATCTAGTAAATTAGAAATAGTAAGTAAAGAACCTTCGATAATATTAAGTAAATTATTTAGTTTAGAATTGTATAATAATAAATTATCTGTATCCGTAATTTTAGAAAGAATTATTATTCATATTATTAATTTGCGTATTTAATTTAATTTCATTTTGATTGAGCTTGTAAATAGTATTATTAAAATTATTAATTGTAGATTTTATAACGTGTATATTATCACGCATTAAATGAAATATTTCAGATTCGCTTTTCTTACAAGACTCAATTGCAGCATCATATTTTCTAGCGTCGTCAGCATCTAATGTGCCGAAGAAAAACTTTAAAATTTCGCCACCAAATTCTAGTGACCGTTTGACTTTAGTAGTCTTATGATCAGAAATAATATGAGACAAAGATTGTAATTTAATACTGTTGCTATGAATCAAGACCTCGATAGGGTTAGATATGTCTTTACAAAAATTTAAATCTTGCGATTGAATCTTGTTACAAATATCAATTGTATCAGATAAAAGATTTTGTATTTTATTTAAATAAGGCTCAAGAGAAAATAAATCGATATGCGTAACAACTTTCCAATAATCATTATAAAAATTAACATAAGTAACAGGTTCAAAATAGATTCCTGGACTATGCGATATAGGAATGATATTTGACTCCGCGTCGCTGCGGCAAAAGCCATGACAGCATAATATTCTGAAAAGAAAGAGACGAAATATGTTTTTATAACATAGAGTTAGAAAGTTAAGATGTGGCAGGCTTAATTTCATTAGTATGATGTTTGACATTTTTGCGACCTATTTGTAGAGTCACATTATGTTTATTATGAACTTTGAGAATTTTATATGGGCCTTTCCATATAGGAGATAAGGCTTTTCGCAATCTATGATGGTGTTTTAAATACACCATATCACCTGATTTATAAGAAACTTCGCGAGAATTAGAATCGTAATATTGTTTTGACCTTTCTTTACTACTAATAAGGTTCTGAATTGCTTTTTCGTGACTAAAGCGCATTCTGTATTGTAAAGCACGAATATATTCATTATAAGTTGTATTATTATTACATTCGTATAAAGAGCTAGGAATAGAAGGTTTATAGCCGAACAATAGTTCATGTGGCGTAAAATTAGTAGAAGAATGCGGCGTCGTATTATAAGCTAAGATTGCAGTAAATAAATAACAATGCCAATCGTTTTGATTCTCGTTGACAAAAGATTTTAAATATTCTTTTAAAGTTGCATGAGAGCGTTCTAGTGCGCCATTTGTTTGAGGATGATAAGGAGTAGTAAATAATGCTTTTACTTTTAAAATTTCAGTTAATTGTTTAAATAAATCAGACGTGAAGGGCGTACCTAAGTCTGTTAAAATAGTTTTAGGAAATCCGAAAAGAGACATAAAATGAACAAGATTTCGAGCTATTTCGTCACTCGTCGACGAAACCATAGGATAAGCGCTAGTGAATTTAGTTAGATCATCTTGTAACGTTAAGATGAATTTAAAATTTTGGAAACCCGCGTCGGGAAGAGGACCCACTATATCGAGAGCTAATCTTTCAAATGGTCTTGTAGAAGTAGACGTTATCTCCATTGGAGCTTTATTAGATTTACGTAAAGGCTTGTTGATTTGGCAGAGTTTGCATTTTTTAACATAATGCTCAATATCAGAGCGCATTCCTTTCCAGTAATAACTGGCTTTAATTCTTTTATACATCCTTTGAGAACCTGGATGACCCGCAATAGGCGAATCATGATTTTCCTTTAAAATTTTAGGAACTTCTACCGGAGTAGGATAAATTAATTGATTTTTGTAAATATAAATCTTAATATTAGTATTATGAAAAATATAGGAAATAATATTGTAAATTTTAGTATAAGATAACTTAGAAAATGGATCTGAAAAATCTGAAATAGCAAGATCCGTAACATTTTGCAAATTGACTAAAATATTTCTTAATTTAATTAATAAATTATAAATATCTTTATAATGAGTTTCATCAAAATGATGAACTTTAGTAAAAAGGAAATAGTAATTTTTATCTTTAAAATTATAATGTTTTACTGTGAACGGCTCACGTTCAGAATTTAGTAATTCGTCAGCATTTTCTAGCTGCGATAAAATTTCTTCGCAATGTGGAATAGAATTGTCAAAATCTAGAGAAACTGGACACGCAATATTATTTAATTTAGTTAAATGTAAACCTTGAGTACATTCTTCGATAATAGTATTAGAAATAGGAAGTTGATTAGTAAATTGACTTTTAAAGTATTTTTCATAGGTTAAATTATTTAAGTTATTTATATTAAGAGCATTGACCGGACACCTAGACAGAGCGTCGGCATTAGAATTGAGACGACCTTGTTTATAAACAATCTCGTAATCATACTCCTCGAGTTTCAAGCGCCAGCGAATGAGTCTGCTACCTGGATCCTTTACATTAAATAACCATACGAGTGGCCTATGATCCGTAACGATTTTGAATTTATTACCATATAAGTATGGTCTAAAAGTTTTGACGGCAAATAAAATAGCTAGGAGTTCTTTTTCCGTCGTTGAATAATTGCCTTCTGGCTTATTTAAAGTTCGCGAGGCGTAGGCTATAGGTTTGTCCTTGCCTATGGGACCCTGAGATAGAATTGCGCCTACAGCATAATTACTAGCATCTGTAGTAACGATAAAAGGTTGCGAATAATCGGGATACTGGAGAAGAGGAGCAGAGATTAATTTTTCTTTTAAAAATTCGAATGCTTGTTGCTGTTCCGCATTCCAGTGGAAAACAGCATCTTTCTTTAAGAGAGACGTAAGAGGCTTAGTAACCTTTGCAAAATTATCAATAAAACGGCGATAATAGCCTAATAGACCTAAGAAGGATTTGACGTCTTTAGGATTTTTGGGAACTGGAAAATCGGAAACGGCCTTGACTTTTTCAGGATTCGGAGAGACACCTTTATCGGTGATGACATGACCAAGATAAGCGACTTCATGTCGAAGAAATTCGCATTTATCTGGCTGAAGCTTTAAATTGCTTTGACGAAGTTTGTCGAAAACATGTTTTAATTTTGTAATATGATCTAGTAAATTTTGGCTAAAAATTATGACATCTTCAAGGTAAATAAAACAATCGAGACCTTGTAGGCCTGACAAAACGGTGTTCATTAACCGCTGAAAAGTGACTGGGGCATTTTTCAACCCAAAAGGCATTCTGGTAAATTCATAATGTCCAGACATGCTTGAATTAGTACTTATTGTAAACCCTGTTTTAGGGGCGTCCTTAGGACACATTTTTAATTGATGAACTACACCTAGTGTACTAAAATATTTTGCATGACCTAGTTGATCTAGGATGTCTGAAACAGGAGGCAGTGGATAAGACTCTGAAACAGTGGCGTCGTTAAGGCGACGATAGTCTATGACGATTCTCCACTTTTGTTTGCCTGAAGCGTCTATCTTTTTCGGGACTACCCAAACTGGGGCGCTCCAAGGCGAAGAAGAAGGCCGGATTATTTTCTGATCTAGCATTTTGCGGATTTGGGAATCGACCTCTTCTTTGTGACACTCAGGAAAGCGATAGGATTTGACATGGATAGGAGGAGTGTCACCTGTATTAATACTGTGTTCAAGGACATTAGTACACGTTAAGGGCTCGCCATCTAAATGAAAAATATCTGTGTAAGACGAGACGCAGTCTAAGAGAGCTTTTCTTTCTTCATTATTTAAATGAGAACAGCGAATTGAATTTAGAACTTGTTTTACGCGATCAGATTTAGAACTAGAAATAGAATTAACGCTAATACAATTTTTTGAATTATTTAAACATTCATTTTCGAATGGTGTTAACTTTACGTGATAATCTTTGACTTCGATATCGGACTCGGTAGTATTTAAAATAGTAAGGTTCACTTTTCCATTAGATTTGACCTTTACTATGCAATTAGCGACATAAACACCTTGACTTAAGGTATGATCTAGAACTAGAGCTTCGTTGTTATGATAAAGCTCGGGCGAGAAATTTGATACAGTACACTCAATACAGGCTTCCGCACGAGCCGGAATGATATACGTTGGCTGAGTGTAAACAATAGGAATAGAATGATTATTTATAGTCATAGATTTAGAAGAATAATCGATGTTAGATTTAAAGAAATTGCAAAAGTCGCTACCGATAATACCATCGTAATTAGTTAAATTTATGTCGTCATTTGTGACATGAAACTTGTAATTAAATTTTTCATAAGATATAGAAAATTCTAGTTGAAAAGTTCCTAATGTCTCGACAGGATTTTCGGAACTGTTAATGCCTTTTAGCTTAACGATTTCATGTGAAAGATCTGGAATTTGAGATAAACAGGACCCCTTGATAATACTGATGGCTGATCCCGTATCAACTAGAAAACATAGCATACCCGTTCCCGGTGCATGCTTACAAAGCAAATAAGTATGAGGCAATGATACCTTTTTAGTATAATTATTAATTTCGTATATGGATTTAGAACTAGAACTAGGATTTATGTTAGATTTAAGTGACTTATTAATATTAGAATTAGTATTTTGGACAATTTCGTCCTTAAAATTATTTTGACTCGGTTCATATGACCGAGGTGTAGATTTAGGATTATTTAAGTTAGAATTAGTAGAAAGGACAAAGGCGAAATATTATTTGATATTTTTTTTAGCGTCTAAAAATGCCATGTGAACAAAAACAAATATTTTATTATTTTATATTTTACCAATATATTCTAGGGTTTAGTAAAGGCCACCAAAAAAAACAATTATTTTTTGTAAATCAATTGACTACTTAATACGAATTTCAAGCGAATTTCATATTTTCCGCTCAGCTACCGTTAATATTGCCATTTTATATTTTTTGCCAAAGCGGCGGCGCGCACCGCGCGGCGGTTCAGCCGGCGAACGGCATAAATAACATAATGTTTCATCCTACCGTTTAAGTTATGAATAGATCTACAATTATTTTAGTTAATTCAACACTTTTAATAAATAAATCGATGTTTATTTTTTCAAAGTAGTTAGGTAAAAAAGAATGGATGAGGTAGTTCCTAAAATAACTAGCAACACTGCTTAGTTGTCAAACAAATGTTAATTGTCATACCAAGTGTCAAATGTCAAAAAATATCTATGGATTCTATGGTGTTCCTGCCGCGTGCGTTGCCTCTCGTGTTCGATTGTGTTTTATTGTTTTTCCTTTAATTTCGACCCGGCATGTTTTTGGACTTTGATTCTGTGATTTGATCTCTGACACTTTGTTACTCAGTCCTACGGGAATGTAGCTCGCGGAGAATTTTCAATTATATTTTAATACAAAACAAACAATAATAAAATAATACCAATAATAATAAGTAAGTAATACCTACTTACCAATGAAACATAACCTAAAATATTAATGATTTTTATGATCTAATATCTAATAACCTAGGCCTTCTTGGGAATATTTATTTTTAGAAGTTAGTTGTAGGATGAGTTCCTAATCATTTAAGCATTTTTTTATTTATAGACGCCTCCATTTTATCTCAAATAAAATCATGTATGAGAGTTCGCCATTGTCCTTTGTTTATTATATTGAGACGATTGAGGCGATTGAGACGATTGAGACGAATTAGTATTAGTTGAGTTAGAAAATGAGACATGTTTTGACTTATAATTATTTTTACATGCTTGGCAATTATTTTTGCTATTAAAAATTAAATGACTCTGCTCTTTTGACAGAGATGAATTATTATTTATTTGACTCGACTCTTTTGATCGAGATGAAGATTTAGTAGGACCCAAATTTTGGGATGAATAATTATGACTCATCGTTTTATTTTGTTGAAATGGACTCAGCATCTTGGGCTGAGATGTAGATTTTGAAAAATTTGATTGACTCAACATGTTTTGTTGAGATGGACTCAGCATCTTGGGCTGAGATGTAAATTTAGAATTTGATTGACTCAACATGTTTTGTTGAGATGGACTCAGCATCTTTGGCTGAGATGTAATATACACACCGGCAAAATTAGCGGAACATAACAAAATTTTCAGTTTTTTTGTAAATTATTCGCTTATTTGTATATATTTCTTTATTAATTTAATAATTGTTGATTAAAAAATAAAACTTATATAAATTTAGGGCATGAAATCGTGTAAAAAGAAAAAAAATCAGCAAAAATCAAAAATTAAGAAAATCTTTGAAATTACAGCAGTAATTTTTTAAGTTAAATTCTCCATTTTTACTTAAGAAATGCCATGTTAAAAGCGTTTAATGCCTTCTATGGATCTCCAGAGGGTCTGGATACGCCATTCCATGCTTGCATTTTGATTGTCAATCATTTCCTGTGGAATATTCTCCTACTCCTCCAGTAGCGCCAACTCGAGCTCCTGAACAGATTTTGGAGCTGGAGGTTTAACTCGTACCGTTCACCCATTGATGTGCCACACGTCCTCAATCGGATCCATATCCGTAGACCGTGCTGGCCTCTCCACCTAGGCTACGCCAGCAGAATTTAGGTAATAATGCCTGATTTTTTTACTCTATGGACGCGCATAAAATTGAAGCTACTGCCTAAACTTGTGTAAAAGGCACAACATGCAGTTCTAGGACATCTGTGCTTTAGCCGTGTACTGTCAAAGTACCATCATTAACAATCATCAGCACGGTGCAGGCTCCAAGTCATATGCCACCCCAAACCATTTCGAAGCCTGCATGATAGGCCACTGTTTCCGTTAAGTTTGATGGTCTATAGCGTTCCTTACGATTTATCCACATTCTTTATCGCCTGTCAACAAAATTTACACAGAATTTGCTCCCATCACTGTACAGCATACGATTTCATACACTTGTCAAATTTTGATGTTCACGCGCATATCTTAGCCTAGCTCTTTGGTGTCCTGTCTCAAGTTCTGGTGCCCTTGCTGGCACTTTTGAGTTTAATTTAACTTCTTTGAGTCTTCTTCTTACTGTACAATCGCTCAGACGTACATCTCGGATCTGTTCCGACAGGTTTCGTGTATGCAATGCAGTTTGAGGTCGATTTCTTAAGGGTTGTACCCTAACAAAACGATCATCCTGAACCAATGTCACCCGATATCTGCCTTGTTCTCGTCTCCAGACGTAAGATCCAGTCTCTCTGTACCGTTGAAAGTTACGATGGACCACGGAAGCTGACCCACCTAAGGCCTGACTGACCGAACAGTAGGTGTGACCTTTCTCTATCGTGGTTACAGCTCTAGCTGTCGTAGATGCTGGGAAATCACTAATTTTATATCTAACCAATGTGTTCTTCCAAAAACCAAACAATCAAATGAGCTGGCATACCTTGAACCCCGCTAAAATCGCCATTCTTATCAGAAACACTTACAATGTCAATCATCGAAAAACATTTATTATGGCATAATTGCAATAAAAATCTCTCAAATTGCCAGTTTTGTTGAATATTTTATTTCTTAAATGAGCTTAGATACTATATAAAAGGATTTCAGACAGCCCGACCCACTTGAGTTCAAGTTGTGCCCCTTTTTGACTATGTTCCGCTAATTTTGCCAGTGTGTGTATTAGGAAAATTTGTTTGACTCGGCGTTTTTCGTCGAGATGGACTCAGCATCTGTGGCTGAGATGGACTCAGTAACTGTGACTGAGATGTAGATTTAGAAAAATTAGAAAAGTTAGTTTGACTCAACGTTTTTCGTTGAGGTGGACTCAGCATCTTTGGCTGAGATGGACTCAGCATCTGTGGCTGAGATGTAAAATTAAAAGAATTAGAAGATTTAGAATGACTCAACGTTTTTCGTTGAGATGGACTCAGTAACTTTGACTGAGATGGACTCAGCATCTGTGGCTGAGATGTAGAATTAGAAAAATTAGAAGATTTAGTATGACTCAACGTTTTTCGTTGAGATGGACTCAGTAACTTTGACTGAGATGGACTCAGCATCTGTGGCTGAGATGTAGAATTAGAAAAATTAGAAGATTTAGTATGACTCAACATTTTTTTTCGTTGAGATGGACTCAGTAACTTTGACTGAGATGGACTCAGCATCTGTGGCTGAGATGTAGAATTAGGAAAATTATAATAAGATTTAGAATATATCGTGTCCTTATGATTTATGTTGGATTTTGGCAGACACGGAACCAAAATCCTTTTTAATTTAAATCATCGTGATTGGATTGAGTCTGATGATTATTATCAGCATTATATTCAAAGTCACATGTATGTGAAGGAATATGACCATCGTCACGTTGCGCGTTGCCAGCGTTTACGCGGCGTTTCATATTAAATTGACGCTTACGACATTCCATGATCGTGTGACCGACGTTTTTACAATAATTACACGATTTAGCATAAAAATTAGAATTATTTTTAGACATTGAAATAGAATTATTTTTAGGAATAGAATTGGTATTAAAATTAGGATTTGAGTTAGAATTAAAATTACGTTGAGGATTTACATGATAAGATTTCTGGAAAATAGGTTTTTTATTTTTATAACATTCAGAAGAGCCATGTCCGAATTTATGACAGATAGAGCACTGTTTTTGAGCCCTAGTGCTATTTTTAGAAAGATTAAATAATTTCTCCTCATCAGTGGCATATTGAATTGCATCACTGAGGGTTTTAGGATTTTTACACCTAACAATAGTAGAAATAGAAGAATTTAAGCCCAATAAAAATGTATTTAAAGCGAGTTCTTCCATAGCCGCAATTCGACCGGGAAGTTCTTTCTCGTCTACGCAACTATAATGAATATCGGATTGAATTCGAGTTAAAATTTGTTCAATTCTAAGTGAATATTTTATAACATCCTCGCTAGATAATTGCTTGCAATTTTGGAGATCAGACAATAAATGAGTTGCGTGTTTCTTTTCGCCGAAAGTTGAGCGTAAAAATGATTTTAATTCCGCCCAATTTGAAAATGTTTTTAAGCTACAGGCGACTTGTGCCTTGCCTTCTAATTGAGAAATAATAAATTTGCATAAAATTAATTGTTGTTCTGGGCTAGCTAATAACATAGCATTTTCACAATTTGTGAGAAATGCAGGAAGTGACTCTCTGTCACCAGTATAAGGTTTTATAAATTTTGTTAAAAATGAAAGCGTTACTTTTTCGGACATTTTGTCTTTAGATGACTCTCCCTTGACTGACATTATTAATTATGTTATGCTGAACTTGCAAAAATTAGAAATATAATACAGCAAAGATTTAGAAATTAAAAATAGAATAAACTAGGATTTAGAATTATTTTAGACTTAAGAGTTTGTAAAATTAGATTTAGAATTATTCACTTCACGATTTAGAACACTTTAGATTTAGCACTTTGATTTAGCACGATTTCTTGAATTTAGTAGAAACAGAGACAGGATTTAGAAAGAAATAGAAAACACTCACAGGAACACGACGAAAACCTTCATGACGTGGAGACTGGAGTGGACCCGGAGTCGCGTGCAGAGGCTACGCTTTACCCGGAGCTTGGGGCCGATGATGTGGCCCTGGCGAGTTAGGCTGGAGCGGCTCAGACAGCACAGCACCGCTGTTGAAACTGCTGGGGCAGACCGACGTCCTCGTGGGGTTGTAGCTGGAGCGGGCTCAGGCTAGGGCCTGAGGCTGACCGTCGTCCGAGTGTGTGAACCGGATGGAGCAGGCTCGCGCAGAGGTGCGGAGGCTTACTGTCGTCCAAAAAACGTGGTGCGGGCTCGCGCCTTCGGTGGCGGAGTCTTACCGTCGACCAAAAACTTTAAAACACGGGTGCCACGGGTTCGTGATCCCTGGTCTAAAACATTAGACTTTTTTTTCGGGATCAAATATCTGCACACTTCTGACACCAATTTGTTTTGCAGCACCCTCTGTGTAAGTTTTTAAAAAAAAAAACCAAAAGTTCACCCTAACTAATTTATTAACTCAAAATTAAACTAGTTACACTTTGCTACGACTTCCCACACGTTACTTGCCCGGCTTCCAGAATCTAACTGACTTATGAAATGAACTAGAAATGAATGCTAACCGAAAACTGCAACGTAAATGGAAAATTATGGAAGAATATAGAAATGCTTATTAAACGTAATGTGCTAACTAAATAGGGATGTAACAATACGCATCGAGCACGTTAACGCGAATTTGTATGGGATCAAAGCGGTATCCACGTTAGCCACTAGATGGCGCTGCTTTGATCCCATACAAATTCGCGTTAACGTGTTCGATGCGTATGATCGAATAAAACTCGCACTACACCCCCAGGATTCAATATCTGTCAAATTCGTCGGGTTTCAGTAGGGTTATGAACGGGATGTGCCTCGCGCTGGCTGATATAATTTATTTTTAAATATTTAAAATAAAGATTTCAAAATTGGATTCTGACAATTTTAATCGCATGTGCCAAAAACACAAACAAAAATACGACCAAAGAGGAACACGTCCAGCGAATATTATGTCATAGTTTTAAATTCGTAGGTAACAAGTTATCAACCCTAGCGACGACTTTCGTCATAATACGTCAAATTTAAAAATTCCAACATCAGTACTAAGTCGGCATACTCTATAATTTTGTCTACTCTGTCACTAGCATTGCACACCCACATTTTCAAAATCAAGAAACTTAAGTCAAATAGTACTCCACCAATCAACGACGACAACGACATTTAAGTAGCCCTTAACTTTGAAAAACGTTTAAGACGACCATTAAAAGGGTAGAATCAATAGCGCGGCAAAAGACATAGCCACCAAGGTAAAGACGTCTGGAGCCTCCAACCTAAAATGAAATCGGTCAAGTGCGCGCCGAGCGTGCACTCACCTTAGTAATGTTCTGAAAGACCTATTCAAGCCTAGATGACACTTTGGAATAAAGAAACGTCTATAACTATAGGTACGAGTTACGACAAAGGTTTTGAAGGTTTTCCCTGCGAAAGAAGCTACTAGTCAAAAAGCAACAAAAACTATATTCTATCTGTTACCTCTTCACGCCCAAACCACTGAACCGATTTTGCTGGGTATGGAGATACTTTAAGTCCCGGGAAAGGACATAGGATTACTTTTTCCCGCGCGATGAACGAATTTTGGCGCATTAGAGTTGCACGCGTCAACTACTATCTAGGTAAAATAAATAAATAATAAATAAATAAATAAAAAATCTGTTTATTTCAAGTAACAAAAGCCGGACATTACTTATACAAAAACTTATGATGGTAATCTCATGTGAGATTTTACACATAAGTAAGGAGTCGCCTATTATTTAAAGGTGTAATCTAATTTCAAATTATTTTGGTGTTTCTACCAAGATCCCTTAAGGATACTATATCTACCAAGAGCCCTTATTTTTCTGCCTTCAGGAACTCCTTTAGGGATCAAATCTTCCAAGTCATTGTCCGTTACCTAAACTACTAATAGCCGAGAGCAAAAACTACAAGTCAAGAGAATCGATAGTGCCAAAAGGTATATGTTCCAGCCAAAGCTTTTATTGTTTCAGCGACTGGCCTCCTATTTTGACCGACTCCTATTTCTTTGATGAATGTGAAAATTCGTCTGTCTGTCGGTCTAATTACCTCTTCACGCTCTAACCACTGAACGGATTTTGCTGAAATTTGATATGGAGATACTTTTATCTCGGAAAAATATGTGATTCCCGCTCTATAAATGAGTATATCTGCGCAACAGATTTGCGGGCGTTATCGAGTTTCTCCTATTTCTTCCATGTTTCCCATATTTCTTCCATATTTTCTTCAGTTTCCATATTGCGTGTGTAATCAAGCCACGATACTTGATTACCGCTAGCCCGACTCGACGGCGCCCGCCAGTAGTTGGAAATTGTTTTACAGTTTTTAAAATGTTTCGCAGCAAAGTTCAGAAATTTCAAGTGCATTTTGCGATGTTGTTTCTAAAGTTAATGTTGGTTGGGACCAAGCATGTTCGAAGATGATCTTCGTTCATCTCGGGACTTCAACATCTCCAGGATTTTAATGTCATCTATAGCTTGCACCAATATTTCACTCCAAACTTCAGAAAAATCAAAGCGCACGGAAGTGCGCAGGCCAAGTTCCAGCAGGCCGCGCGCTTGTAATTACATAGCTACAAAAATGGTTACTTACTTTTCTCATTGATATCTAAATTAATACCTTTGTAATTTCAGTAATTACCTTTGTTTAATTTTTTTTTATAAAATGTCTGGACCGCGAAGGTCTTTTCATGTCTTAATATGGACCCCAAGCGAAACTAATAATTGGTGACCCCTGTCGTATAGTGTATTCTAGTAGCTTTTGTACTAGTAACTCTACTTGCTTTTGCAGAGAATATATAATTAGTACCTTACGGTAGCTTTTGCCCTAGCATGTACTAGTTTGTCCCCATTTCCGATCGTTAAGCAAACAGGGACCTTGTATCTACTGACCTTACCAATTACCATTATAACACTTTTGAGGTCAATCCGTGATTAGCTTCGTTTAATGTATAAAATTGGGGTGCAAAACCATGGTCGATATACTTAAAGAGCATGGAACAAAAGCAAATAAAAAGTGAGATTACGTGGGACATCGAACATGTTAAATATGTTAGAAATTAAAAGAGGAGGAGATAAATTAGATAAATTAGAAGATGACAATATATTAAGTATATTATAAGGAATCTAAGTAACTATGATTTCTTTAGTTTAGGCTAATTTTGAGATTTTCTAAATATTAACAAGAGGGGTTATATTATTATATCTAATATATTTTACTGCAAAAACTAAGATTTTTCTTTATCAAACTGCTGGACAAAACAATACCAGACAATATCTTCAGTCTTGTTCTATCTGTTGCTTGACTTTGCCAATGTGCTAAGCATATTAAAAAAGTCCATTAACAGATAAAGGCAGCCAATCTTAAATAGTAACAACTGCATAAATATAAGTGGGTGAAAAGAAACATAACAAGATGTTACTAAAACTAGAATAAAATTAGACTTTTTCGTCTATCGTTTACCGAATTAGACATCATACGAGGGTGTCACCCGTCAGATACAATATTGATTGTAATAAATTAGATAATATAACGTCGCCTAATTTTGACCTTCACAAAATCGGTGTGACGACAAACAGACGAACTTAATGTGTATGATCATTGAGTTAAGCCCACGCAGGGGTTGAAGTATCCTTCGGGTATAATTCAGACCGAAAAGGAATTAACTTCTTACTTATTCAATTACTTGCCCGCTGTTTCGCTGCGCCGAAATACCCTTCGTTCGTTTCCGTTACGTTCTGTTCGTAATACGTTTATTTTTTAAAATGAAAACTATCTAATGTCCTTTCTCGGGACGCGAAGAATCTTCATACCAGATTTTATCAAAATCTGTCCAGCGACTTGAGCTTTATAGGCCGCGCGGCTTCGCCCGCGTAAATCAGATATTTAACAGAGAAGTTACTCCATAAAAATAGCCTATGATCCTCCACGTGGTCTACTTCTTATATGTGCCAAATAATATTAAAATTGTTACAATAGTTCGTGAGATAGGCCCTTTCAAATAATTTCCCCCGTTTTTCCACATTTTCCTCTATTTCTTCGCTCCTATTAGTAGTCATAGCGCGATAGCCTATAGCCTTCCTCGATAAATGGCCTATCAAACACTGAAGGAATTTTTCAAATCGGACCAGTAGTTCCTGAGATTAGCGCGTTCAAACAAACAAAAAACCCTTCAGAATTATAATATTAGTTAGTAGGTAAGTATAGATAGAAAAGCAGGCACAAAGTCACACTTTCGCATTTATTACATTAGTACGTTACTTGATACGGATTACGGGTAAATAGATTTTCCCACTTTACTTTGGGCCAAATCCAAATCGCAATCATTGTTAATTTCATCATTAACCATGATTGCGAACTGTCATTGCGCAGCTCTCGTGTACAATCGACTCCATTATGGCACAGATTACTAAAAACGATTACGGATCGGGCTGAAAGGCATGCAATGATGTTAAGACGTAGGCATCCGCTAAGAAAGGATTTTGATAAATTAAAGACGAATCCATAATATACTTTAATATTATAAATGCGAAAATGTGTCTGTCTGTCTTTTACCTTTTCACGCCCAAACCGTTGAACCGATTTTGCTGAAATTTGGCATGGAGCTACTTTGAGTCCCGGGAAAGGACATAGGATACTTTCTGTCCCGGGAAAATGTACGGTTCCCGCGCGATAAACGAGTTTTAGCGCAACGGAGTTGCGGGCGTACTCTTGTCTATCTATATCTATATATATAAAACTCAAAGGTGACTGACTGACATGGTGATCTATCAACGCACAGCCCAAACCACTGGACGGATCGGGCTGAAATTTGGCATGCAGGTAGATGTTATGAGTTATGACGTAGGCATCCGCTAAGAAAGGATTTTGATAAATTCCCACCTCAAGGGGTTCAAATAGGGGATGAAAGTTTGTATATAATAATACTTCTTAACGCGAGCGAACGCGGGCAAAAGCTCGTAATATATAAGTTCCTAATCGCCAATAGTAATCCACCTTTCCAACTTGCAGAAGTCCCCTAAGAGTCGAGACGAAGGGTCTGCATTATTATGAACAACATTCTTACATAATAATTATTTTGGAAGCTTCAAGGGTCCCAAAGTTACATTAACTTGTAAGTAAGTCGGAAAAGTTAGTCGCGAGTCGCGACTCCTCAGAACTGCTCTACCCATATTTCTTTTAATTAACTTTGTTTCATAAACATCTGTTAAGGCT
The DNA here is from genome assembly GCA_905404155.3 of Plebejus argus. Taxonomy (NCBI): domain Eukaryota; kingdom Metazoa; phylum Arthropoda; class Insecta; order Lepidoptera; family Lycaenidae; genus Plebejus; species Plebejus argus. The sequence goes on from FR989945.1 coordinate 3,474,073, forward strand.
TCATTTAATGTACATGTTGTTGTAGAAGAAATTCGGTTTTCGCGTGTTTTCCCCGGAATAGGAATTAATCATTAATTTCTGTAAAATCTGCATTTTCGTCCGACTTTGAGGGTTACATTTTCGATTTTCCAGACTAAACTTCGTGCCAAAATTACAAAAGGTTATATTTATCGAATATTAATGTCTGTATCTTTATAGTAGGTATACGCAGTTCATAATAAAACATATTTGCTAGTTCATTTGTACCGCATATCTTCATCAGAAAATCTGTTTTCATTAATTTCCTGTTGCAAAAAGGCAACCCCACGCCCTTCTCTCCAAACCTCATAGTCTGCACAGGAAACAGGAATTTTAAGGGATGTAAAGATCAATAAGTAACTAATAGATGTTTGAAATATTTACTATAGACATTAGACATGTTTTAAAATCGAATAATTAAGGATACATAACGCCGCGCGAAAATTTAAAAACACGTAAGCCGACAAGTTAGATTTTAAAATGATATTAACAACACTGGAAATCCTTTTCAAATAAACCCTTTCACTAATGCGTCCCTTTGAAAACACCATGACCTTTTTAAATATCACAACTATATACCAGATAATTTCAAAGGCGTATTTTCTCGAGTGCGCGCTGTGGGAGTTAGGTTAGAGAGCAACTGCAAGAGTCGTACGAAATTACATTAAACTTTTAATGAATGCAAAAATTCTTGCTACTTTAATTATGAGACGAAGTTGTTACATCTTTTAAAATTTGAAGATTTGAAATTTTCCTTATTATCTCCAAGGTCTACGGATACGTTTTATATAAAAGATAGTCATGTACATTGCAGTTAATACCTATACGGCTTTTTTATATAAAATAAGGGTGCCAACGAGCAAACAGTTCTCCTGATGGAAAGCAACTACCGTCGCCCATGGACGCTCACAACATTAGAAGAATTGCAGACAGGCAGATAGACAGACAGACACACTACGCATTTATAATATTAGTATAGATATTAAGTAGATTTTAATTTAATTTTACCACTGTAAGAGAACAGCATTCTATAAAACGACTTCAACTTTCTAGAACGTATTCTCGAGTATTCTGTACGGTATAATAACTGGAGGAATTAATTTACTCAACAAAGCCGGTGAGACTGAAACTCGGCTCGAGCCAAACTGTTGACGGCTGAGTTATCGCTCCGTATTTTGTTACAGATGCGAGGGAAAAATGTAGAGAAAAGAGAATTTACATACTTACAACAAAACAATGAACAGACAAACATCCTAATGTTAAAAATTACCGGGGTAAAGTAATAAGGGAAAGTGCATAACAATCATAATGAATCCTACACTCAATCATGATTTATTATTTCATCTAAGGGAGTTCATACAACAACAAAGGAAGAAGATTTTGGTTCATCAAGGTTTAGACTTTAGACTAAGGAATCGTATGTGGTAGGTTCAGATATTCATCCCTCTGCTTTGGTGGCAAGATAATGAAAAGAGCATTGGCATAAACATTGGATAGGTTAGGTTAGAAAATCGAGCTAGATTTAGAGCGATGGCATACCGCATAAGTATTGGATAGGTTAGGTGAGGTTAGAAAATCGAGCTAGATTTACAAGATATAGATAAGAGCTTTTAGATAATGATTTCTTATGTAATCCACCCACCCATATACGGGTGTCATAATCACTTTAATATCCCCACAAGAAGGTCGGAAATTCGACCTGAGCTTCTACAGAGTGTAACAAAACTAAGTGATAATACATAATTTAGGGTGTGTACGTGGTCCTTGAGGAGAGTTGACTGTGAAAGTAGCAACGCTGAAAGACCAATTTTTTTTTTCACTTTTATATGGGGAAACTCGTAAAGTCGTGACTCGTGACGCCGCGCTGGGAAGTGAAAGAAAATTGGTCTTTCAGCGCTGCTAGTTTTACAGTCAACTCTCAAGGACCACGTACACACCCTAAATTATGTATTATTACTTAGTTTTGTGAACCATGACGCCCTAAACTCTAAAATATTATCATTTAGTTTTGTTACACCCTGTAATCTGTATATTCGTCCTAACAAACGCCACGCCCATCCGTCGATCAGTCACCCCACCCACGCGTGATGTTGATACATCGAAGCCTTTGATGCTTTCTTTGCAATTTTTTTCGAGTTAATTACGCCTCTAGTCCACCGACGCATTCGCATGCGGCAGCGAAAACTGTCAGTAAACTGTCAGTAGTATGGCAGAATTTCCCATACACTTTGTCTCGCTCTAACATTAGCTTAAATGAATTAGTTGCGTCCTTGTCAGTATTGTTTCGCAAGGAACTGCGAAACCGTCGTTACACAGAGGCGCGTTTCGCCGATATTTAGCTATAGTCCGACAAGGCTTTATATGAATGTATCAATGATGTCAATAGGCGCTGCTGGTAAAGGAGAACTGTCAAACACATGTCAAAAATGACGTTTTTGTATGATAGAAGCGTTTAGTTCCTTTTCTCGCCACGTTCATGTAGAGCCTTGTCGGACTCTACCGCTAGTTTCGCAGGGATTCGCTGCCCATGCAGGAATCATAGAAATGAAAAATTTTAAAAAATGGTTGCCCTGCAATTTCATAACTTGTATGTGTATCAATATAACTTGTATATCCATACTAATATTATAAATGCGAAAGTGTTTCTGTCTGTCTGTTACCTCGTCACGCTCAAACTGCTGAACCAAGTAAGCTGTGGAGATACTTGTAAGTCCTGGAAGAGGACATGAGATACTTTTATTCCTGAAAATGTACGGTTCCGGCCACTTCCGGCACAATAAACGAATTTTGGCGAAACGGAGTTGTGAACGGCATCTAGTTAATAATAAATCTAGCTGGCAAACCAAATGACCATGTAATTGAAATTGTATAATTTTCTCTGTGTGCCTGTACGAAAACTGTGTAAATCTGCTTTGGTTTTATATTAGCTCGTCGTCCATGATAGAAACTCTACATGTAGGCATCTTGGACCCTTGTTCAGGTTTCTCCGCTTAAGATGCCTGATCCTTCTAGGATCCAATGGAAGCGATATTTTCTAGTAATGGACATCAAAAATAATATAAAAGAAATTTGTTTTCACACCATTGTGGTGATATAACGTATAAAAGATAAGTCATTAAACCTATAGCTATGTAAAACCCTTGTATTATTAAACGCTTTTTATTAGCTTCACCTGTATATTTGTTTGTAACATGTTTGTAACCGACTTCTTTGGGCGCGATTTTGACCCACTTTAAACGGCCAGATTTCGTTCAAACTTTGTAGATTTATCGAGGACCGATGACAATACACTAATTTGATATAATTATTCCATTTTTCAATTTGTATGTTTGTATGTTTGTTTGTAACCCTTTATATAAAAAGCGTGTTTTTAGTTTTTTTAACTATTACTTTTTGCAATATGAATCTAGGTTACTAAGTATAGCTCAATTTTGTCTTATTAAATTTCTATTTTTGTCATAATATAATTTCAAGCAGTAGGTACTTACCGTTAATACCGCCCTCACTCAGTATTTAATCAGCATCTGAAACGAAAAACTTTGTTGAGGCATAGAGAAAATATTGACGTAACAAAAATAATGTGTTTTTCTTATTTTTGCGTGGGACGCGTCGCTGACTTTGATTTAACTAGAAACTTGAAGCTTCAGAAAAATAATTGGAATGGAACTTTTGTCTTTGAGAGTTTAACACACACCTACGTAACCAGTGACGGATTAACCCTTAATCAAATTAAGCAATTGCCTAGGGCATAACGTCTGAGGGGGCACCAGAAGGACAAAAGGACAAAAAACATCCGTCCTTAGGGCATCACGTCTCACTCTCACGTCACCAAAAACAACACCATAATTTAAAGTTTCTAGGATAAAAGTAATGTTTTTAGGTGGTAAAACTTGAAAGTTTAAAGACCGATTCTAGTTGACATACGGATAGGGACGGGGGGGGGGGCACACAGGCATGGATTGCTTAGGGCATCAAGTAGTCTTAATCCGTCACTGTACGTAACTCTAGCTAAATGTGTAGATTATGTAGGTATCTATTGGTGAAGCCGTATTATTTACACTGTACAAGTTTCATTTTAGTTTACGCCCCTACAAATTAGTGATATTTTTGGTAGCTAGACCAATGTCGCGGTAGAAAATAAAACCTAGGTCATAAAGTGGTTGAGCAAACTGATGGCCGAGCTGTATTTGCACAATCCACGTTACCTACCATGGTACAATCCATTTTTTACTGTGGCAGTAAGTATGGGCATCGTATAATCGTAAGAATCGTTAGCAAATTCCTCAACCACTGTTACACTACTGTTTAATAGGTAAACACTACGCACATATCACAACCTGCAAATTGCAATGCTTTTTAGTATTTTTTCCAACTTCCGCAAACAAATCCCTCTAACTAGTAATTTTACCTGTAGGCTGTACAACTTCGCCTATACTAATTTATTTGGTACTTGATGCCTCACGAGCCGTTAACCATAATATGATCAGTTAGCAGTTAGCACGAAAACCACTCATTAACTCAGCGAAATACTAAAACTGCCTTTTCGAAGTTTTACAGGGGAAATTTTCAAAAGGCTTAAAGTTACTTGTGGACTTAAATTAACAATATTTTTGAACCGCGATAGGCTAATGAGGTAGCTAAGAGCTATGTACCATAGAACACTGACAGAAGGTACATGACCGAGCCATAGGCGTCGTAAGGCGTGGGCGGTGTGGGCGACCGCCCACCCGGGCCACGGCCTCGCGGTCCTAGGGGCCTCGCGCCCTTTGGACATCGCGTTTTTTTAGGATTTACGAGTATCAAAAAAATCTTCAACAAAATCCGTCTTCTTGTATCATCCACGGAGGCCTCGCAAAATTTATTTTGCCCACTTTTTTTTACGCCCACAATTTTATAATTTAGGTCTTCCCGCTTGCGCCGCCACAACCGAGCGGTAGGATGAGGGTGATGATGATGGTATTTATCAGCCTTCTTTTAACCTGACAGCACCCGTTTATCAAGTGAGTATCAGTATTCAGTACCTTAATCCTTATGTCGTCTCTTTGGGACACTTTGAAGCACAAATGGTTATTAGCATTTGAACCTTGATTTAATCATTTAAAAGCAGATTTTTTAGGGTTCCGTAGCCAAAATGGAATGGCAAAACAATGCAACGTTTGCCGGGACAGCTAGTTTAATAATAAAATTATGAAAACATAGGGACATGCTAATAGTAGCCATAGATATTCAGGAAAAAAATTACAACTCTACCGGTATTATCCAAGGAGGAAACAGGGGACAACGTTTGTATGGAAAAACGGCTCTACTGGTAGCCCTTATCTATTAAGCCCTCAAGCTTATGTTAAATTCATCATTACATTAAAGTTAAGTAATCATTGGTCATTATTAGATATAATTATATTTTATGAAATTCTGAGTATTATCTTGTATTCCCAACAAGCCGCGAAACTTCTGTCGCGTAACTTCGACATAGTGTGTTAAACCATAGATCCGATGCAACAAAGTCTAACATTTTAGGTTTTCCCAGGAATCTAGTACATGCACTGCCTAGAATACCTAATAATCTGGGCGCTGCATTCACCTAGTCGCGTGCGGCGCCGCGCCGTCCTGATAACACATCTAGAACCAACCCTATAATTTGGGCTAATAGGGACAGTTTTGTTTGTTACGTAACCAATTTTAAAATTACAACATATTGTAGATTAACACTATCTTAATAAGCTTTAATAAACTTAACTAGATAGAACTAGAAGAGAACTTTTCTCAACAACATTTGAGTGCCAACATTTCGCCATATGATAGTGATTCAAGTTATAGGTTTTATTTTTAAATTGTACACTTCAATATCAAAAAAAAAAGCGGCCAAGTGCGAGTTGGACTCGCCCATGAAGGGTTCCGCAGCAGCAATAAGTTTTATTTTTATGAAATTTAAAAGGTTTTTGATTTAGTTTTATATTTCAGTCGATTTAATGAAATTTAGATTAAGGTTTACCATTTATGACGTATAAAAAAAACTACTGGCTAGATCTCGTTCAAACCAATTTTCGTTGGCAGTTTTTATAGTAATCTACATAATAATTTTTTTAGAATTATCATGCCCCTACTTTAGAAATTAGAGGGGGGGGGACACACATTTTACCACTTTGGAAGAGTCTCTCTCGCAAACTATTCAGGTTAGAAAAATATGATATTTAAGAAACCTCAATATGATTTTTGGAGACTTATCCATAGATACCCCACATGCATAGGTTAGATGAAAAAATTTTTTTTTGTTTCAGTTGTACTTGTACCTATGGGTATCCCTAAAATTTTTAATAATTTTTCCATTTTTGCATCAAAATCTTAATGCGGTTCACAGACTACATCTACTTACCAAGTTTCAATAGTATAGCTCTAATAGTTTCGGAGAAAAGTGGCTGTGACATACGGACGGACGGACGGACGGACGGACGGACGGACGGACGGACGGACGGACGGACGGACAGACAGACAGACAGACAGACAGACAGACAGATAGACAGACAGACAGACAGACAGACAGACATGACGAATCTATAAGGGTTCCTTTTTTGCCATTTTGGCTACGGAACCCAAAAACACAAGAAATCTACAAGGGAGAAGTTCTGACTCTTCTGGAGGAGTGGTTCTTGTTGCCTGTAAGCTAAGAAATAAGAATGACCACAGAGTTAATGCAAAAGCATAGAAAGACTAATGTTTTTTGGGAAGAAGTAACCTGTTTTCTCTTGCAATCTACGACTTTGTCTATTTAACCGCAAAGAAACACTTTTATATGGCAGTCATGGTAAGCATGCTGGTCCACTTCACAATGAAATTTTTCTGAAGTGAAAAACCAATCTTGCCAAAGGTGGGTTGAGAATAATATAAGATGTAATTTAGATTTCAAATCGTAAAATAAACTTCCCATACTTAGGCAGAGGTTACACAATCAATTTTTCATCAATCTGATCCATCAATCTGATATCAATCTGATTGACGGAATATTGATGGTTATGAAAATTTCATATAAAAAAAATGATCAATCCATCAATCCGTGGGTTAGATGATCATTTTTCGTCAATCTGGATCGGATTGATGGATCAGATTGATGAAAAATTGATTGTGTAACCTCTGCTTTTGGATAGTTATTATTTTTTTACAGCAAAGCTAAGGATTTCTAGGTGGAAATAGCTTACTTATAAGTTATTAAATAGCTTTGAGTAGTACAAACAGTATAGGAGTAAGTAATCAAATAACATAATTATTATTAGCAAAAGTTCCGTCTTTTTTTATATTCTATTTTATTTATAGGAAAGTTCCGTTGTTGTTGAAATAAGTTTGCCATCTTGATAAAAATTTTATGATTTGGATAAAAGTTTTCTTTATTTTTTTTTATATTAGATTTTTATACCTCTTCTTTATCGCAACATTTATCATTGCGATATTTAAGGACATTTATTCAATGATTATTTGTTGTAAACTGTGAACTGTGAAAAAACTGTGTATAATGTATAATGATTTAATGTATCATCATTGTATTGAACTACACATATTTTATTTATCGCTCTTCTAAACCTTCTTTAAACAATGGATTTTATAAAAAAAATGCAAGTTCAGAGTGAGAAAATATTCTAGGATATTCGCTTGTAATACTAGGTATAACTACCGATATTAGAATGGGAAATATATGACTGAATGTTAAATAAGGCATACAGACTTTAATGTAATGAAGTAATTGCGAGTTTAATTCAACAAACTTATTGCGAGCTAAGTTCTATCCAATTCACAGAAAAATCAATAACAGACGTCCTTCCGTCGCATGTTATATCGACATAGAAAAAACAGTGTTACAGCTACTCACATAAAGGACACGCAGCGCGAATAGTTCTTCAAGTTGATAATGCACAATAAATATGATAAATACGGAGATAATTGCAATTTATTTATTTGTTTTAATCACAAAATCTCTTTAGTCCTCCCGAAACGAATTGTACCTAACTGTCAATGTCAAATTTATGAGATATATTGACATTGACAGCTATTTTTTTATAATTTTTAAAAGAAGGCATAGTGTTTGACTTATGAAGTCATCCATTATTGATTGATTGAGAGGCTTAATGTGAACACTATGCCTTATATCTCTTTTATCGTATGCTACGTTATAGATACGATAAAAGAGATCATAATACGAGCTAAGAAACTGCACTACGTTCTAAGAAATGTATTAAGATTTAATCCTTTGAAACAAGCTAGTTTTTTTGTTTTAAGTTGTAAGACATTAATTACGTAGAAATTATATTAGATTATGTAACATTCTGATTTCTGTGTGTTCATTTTAACTTGCTTTTTACAACTTTTTAACATTAGCAGAAACAACATGAATCCCTAGGTCTAATAAATACACATTTTGCAAATATCCAATTATTTAAATGAAACAACAGAAATGTATATAACAGTATAATATCAGTGCATATATTATATTAAACTTAAAAAACATTACAAATAGCTGCGTGATGATAAGAAATCACTACACTCACGCTCATCATTTAGCTACTAAGGTTTAAAATGCTGAGATTAGTTCACTACTTCAATGCCTTCTCATATCTTGTAGATACATCTTGCCAGTTCGCCACATCGAATATTGCCTTAACATAATCAGCTCTCACATTTTTGTACTGTAGGTAGTAAGCATGCTCCCAGACATCAATACCAAACAATGGAATGATACCTGAAAATAAAATAAATAAAACTAAGATTGTTATGTTAGGAGTTCCAAACCGTCATCAATGGTACACTCCTTGTACACTCACTATTATAATCATTGTTATAACTTATATCAATGGGTATAATAATTATTATTGTTAACACTTCCTCAGTAAAAATTAGAGCTATTTTTAGTTTAACTAAAAAATTATTGTTAGTGTTTTTAATATTTTTTTTGTTGTGGCACCCCTTCTTACACCTAAAGCGCAATACACACTGAGCCCGCCGGGCCGCCGACAAAGCCCGGCGACACAGCCCGGCGGGCGGCAAAGATGATCATTTCAAACAGGCCGCCGCCCGCCGGGTTGTGTCGCCGGGCTTTGTCGGCAGCCCGGCGGGCTCAGTGTGTATTGCGCTTTAGCCACAACATACACTGTATAGGCTGCCTGTCGCCAAAAGTGCGGCAGTGCGACTTCTATACCAAAAAGAGTCGCGTGGAAGTCGCGCTTCTCTTTTTAGTATAAAAGTCACGCTGCTGCCGCACTACTGGTGAGTGGTGACCTAATTTAAAGGCACCCATACATGTAACCTGAGATATTGCATGACAATCAGAGCAAAACTTAACTTTACTAGTATAGTGTCAAGAAAATAGTTCAAAATACATATCCAGAAAGAAATTCTGTCAATCTCTAGCAAAAAGTTGCCACAATTACCAGTAGTGGGTTGCAAGGGATCTTGGTTTTGACAGGTGGCAATCTGCAGCTTCTTCATGGTCTTGTTGTAGCCCAGCCAGCCCCAGCCGGAGCCCTGTACGCCGACAGATGCAGCCGCCAGCTGATTCTTCATGTTTTCCACTGATCCGAAGTCCCTGGAATAAGTAAATGTATATTCTCATCAATCCCCAAGTGACAGCCGGCTGTCGCATAACAATTGAAAATCTATTGTGTCTGCAACTCCCACAATCTAGATATACCCCCTTACTAATAAACGTTGTATAAGCTTTGAATAGTTATACAGTGTCTTGTTTCTGTCACACAAGTGACATTTTTAATTGGATTGAAGAAGACAAAACACTGTATAACTATTCAAAGCTTATAGGTACAGCGTTTATTAGTAAGGGGAATTAAGTATAAAGTGTGTGGAACAAATAGTGCTGTGCCATCAGCAGATTCGTAAGCTCTGTAGATTTATTTTTACTGAATCATAGATGATAAGATGTTGAGGATTAAAATATATATTTATTAAAAATTTAAAGTGTTATTTATATTTTTATATTAATTAAAAATGTATTTTCATTGATTCATGGGGTTAGCATAATTAGATTGTTTCAATCAAATATTATTCAAGTATCAAAAATTGCCTTTTCTACCTTTCAATTGCCTGACAAAGGGCATCGGAAGGTTTTCCGCCATTAGGGGAGAGATTTTGCCAGAAGATTGTGTGGTTGATGTGTCCACCACCGTTGAACCTGAGAGCTGGAGCCAGGTTAATGACTGTTTCAATGTCACCTAGAAATTGAAAAATATGTTTTAAAATATTTAGACTGCCAATAGAACATAAAACCTTGTAAGAAATAACACTTCAATTAATACAGATGAAGTTATGCAAACTTTTGTCAATGAATCTTATTGCTATGTTTAATCCTCAAATAATAATTACTTATAATAATATTATTATGATGAACTGTGCTAACTTTAGTAAAAGCAAGCTTGTACCAAAGTCTAATGGGAAGAAGTTAATTAGCACCTCATTCTAAGGAAACATGAGAAGGAAATTCAAAATAGGTTTCAAGTTATCTTGGCGTACTTGAACTGCTGTCACAGAAGTTCTACTTGTTATTAACAATAACTAATTAAATATATACATTTTTTTATTCAATAATACATAATTACTAAGCAAATGAGGTGTTACCTTTGCTCTGTGCCTGAGCTAGTTTCTCTTCAGCCGCATTTAAATTGTTCACATAAGTGGCATGGTGCTTGCTATGGTGCAGGCTCATAATATCGCGGCTTACCACCGGTTCCAATGCTTTATAATCGTAGGGTAGATCTGGCAGAGTGTGCTTTTGGCGAGTGCCGATCGCCCGGCTAGAAAAATTGTTTTGAAATTAGTTATGTATGCGAGTCACAATAACAAAACCACATTGGAAAGAAATATAGTTACAGTATGGATCCAAATCTGCAAGTAGAATACATTTTATCCTATTATTAAATGCAGATTCTCGTTAATTTATTACGCAACCCGCACTCACTGCACGAAAAAAGCTGCAATTTTATAAATTTTGCTAAGTAGGTACCTACTACGATTCAAAACATTTTGTCAATGTCAATTTGACAATGACTTTGATAGCCCATTTCACTTAACTTCTCAAGTACGCTACTGCCATTAAAGAAGAAGAAGAAGATTTTTTGTCGGGAATGTGAAAGTGTAATGTTGTGATTTTGTATTATTTTCCTAAAATTGTGTTAAGTTGGGTTTTTAATGTGTAATATTGGTAGAATATTAACCATTAGATATTCGTTATCGTGCACAAGTGTGGGAAAGTGATGCATTATCCAGAAACGTGCTATTTTGTGTTCCCTCCAAAACTCCATCAAAAGTTTCAGTAAAGCGTCTACCACTTTACTGAATCAACCGACTTGACTTTCTGACTGTAATGACTTTTACTTAGACTTTGACTAGACTTTAGACCTGACGAAATAGAATAACGATGCTGAAAATTATATTGTAAAATATTGTTTTCCCGCCATAATATTATATACTCGACACTGGCCATGGTTAAAGCCGAAGTGCCATTATAAGAAAAAAAAAAAAAGAAGAAGAAGAAGTATACCTGCTTTTTAAAGTAGACCTGCTTTTTGTGCCTATTTGAAGCGGAAACAGCGCCCCAATTATTCGGGTAGAGAACTAAATTTGACGTAACCACAACCAATAACAACAGTAGTCATCACTAGTATTAGTTCCAAATACTCTCACTACTGCTATCAGCGCCCATATGGCGGCTTTCAAACGTCATTTTTACGTCAGATTTAGTTCTCTACCCGAATAATGGGGGCGCTGATTCCGCTTCAAATAGGCACAAAAAATAGCTGTCATTTCAAATGCTATCAGCAATCCAGCGTACTTGTATTAATAGAGATCAGTGGCCCATTTACATTCGCGTACACGAGCCACGAGGCGAGGGACGAAGCGTGAGTGTAACGTCCCGGCCGCATCTGCGTCTATCGTCCGAAGCTTCGTGCAATGAGACGATACTATTGGACGATACACGTAGATCGTGCAATCGTAGCACCACGCATATGCGGCCGCGGCATAAAGGCCATATGATAGAATGACAATTTTAAGTCATCCTCTTATGCCGCGGCCGCATATGCGTGGTGTGGTGGCTTCGCGCTAAAGCCGATACTATTGGACGATCTGCGTGTATCGTCCAATAGTCATTGCACGAAGCTTCGACGCAGATGCGGCCGGGACATTAAACAAATTTCTATAAAATATTTTTTGCCCTCGATGATACATTGCTAGATATTAAAAACAGGGCTCATAGCCTTCTTAACGTTATCGAATAGCAGAATAAATATCGTTAGGTAGGTACGTACAGTTATTTTCATAATGCCGCGGCCGCATATGCGTGGTGCTTCGCGCTAAAGCCGATACTATTGGACGATCTGCGTGTATCGTCCAATAGAATCGTCTCGTCGCACGAAGCTTCGGACGATACACGCAGATGCGGCCGGGACATTATGGTAGCCAGATAACGGTATTTTATCCATCTACACTCCATATTCTAAAGTATGAAATACACGGTCGCCAACGGCGGTCGTTAAGGGCCCGGGTTACCCTCGAAATTTTCATACATTCTTAATACCAAAATCATTTTCTCATACGAAAATATTTAACATGTTTGAGTTATTTTTCAGCTTAAGATAGTAATTACCTAGGGTCCTGAACAATTTTTTTTTACAAAATATTTAAATACTAAAAAAAAATTTTTGTGTTTAAATATTTTTTAGTAAATTTACTACTAAATATTTAAACACCAAAAAATAGACAAAAACACTAAAAAATATATAAATAAATAGTAAATTTACTACAAAATATTTAAACTAAAAAATATTTTTTATTATTATAAATAATATAATAAAAAATATTTTTTAAAGTTTAAATATTTTGTATAAAAAAATATTTTTTAAAGTTTAAATATTGTGTATAAAAAATATTTTTTATTATTAAAAATAATATAATAAAAAATATTTTTTAGTTTAAATATTTTGTAGTAAATTTACTATTTATTTATATATATTTTTAGTGTTTTTGTCTATTTTTTGGTGTTTAAATATTTAGTAGTAAATTTACTAAAAAATATTTAAACACAAATTTTTTTTTTAGTATTTAAATATTTTGTAAAAAAATTTGTTCAGGACCCTAGGTAATTACTATCTTAAGCTGAAAAATAACTCAAACATGTTAAATATTTTCGCATGAGAAAATGATTTTGGTATTAAGAATGTATGAAAATTTCGAGGGTAACCCGGGCCCTTAACAGCAAAAATTAGTATCAGCGCGTTGCCAGCCACATGGTTGCCAACGTGTTGCCAAGTTGCAACCGATTTTGCGTGGTCGTCAAGCATCGTCAAGTGTCAACTGCCGTTGACGACCGTGTATTTCTTGCTTAATTAAAGGAAGGGCTCGAAGTTCGAACACGGCTCGAACAGAGTTTAAAATAATGAAGGATATCTGAATGATAGTGAATGATAGTGAAATGATAGAGAATGATAGTCTCCACGGGCCAGAAAATGGCTTACGCTAATAACCGGTTTATAACATGGAGTGTAACGCACTGATAAGCTACTTTAGACTTAAGCACTTCATAGATAAGGCTTACATTTATACCTAAAAATAGAAAAAATTGCTACGTGTGACGACGCACGTGAACACTCCGAGATCCGTAGCCGGCCGGCGCGGCGCCGCGGCGCGGCGCAACTTGTACAACTCTAGTCTGCTCTAGTCCGTCATCAACCGTGAAGTGTGGTAAACATCACTAGCTCCGGTATATTTCAGGGGGGTGACAGCTTTAGTTCCCATTAAGTAGTTTTGGCGCTAGTGTCGGTACGGAAGTGTTTTTATCTGTGGGCATAATCCGTCAATGTCGTTTTCTCCTTGTAGAATGTAGATCGTACTTTAATCGTTGGTCGTTTTTGTCAATGTCATTGAAGGCACAGCCATTGTTTGTTTGTTTGGTTCATGAGGTTATTATTACATTGGTTATTTCGAATTGAGTGCCGATTAATCTTGTGTTCTCCTCTTGGGTTGAGTTGAGATATTTGTGAAGCCATCCGCCTTTGTCCTTAGTGCAATATTCAACGTGTAATCACGTGTGTCGCGTACTATGGCATTATAACAGCTAAAGTGTTGTTTTGGTGGTTGTGGTTAAACGAATCACAATGAAAAACTATTTTGCAAAACAGTCTTCACAATTTACGGATGTAGTTTTTAGTCCCGACTAATCTGGCTTTGCTTGGACTAAAGAAGAGCCAGTTGTTGAACTACCGTGTTTGTGCCAACATTTTTACCATGTAACACAATTTGATGAAGCTGGTTCTAGGATCCGGTATTCGTATCCTTGCCTGTTTACCGCATCGGAGAAAGCTCATGGTGTGCAACTTAATAATGAAGGTAAGTTTCCTTCTCACTTTTATTAAAATAGACAGTATTCAGTACTTATTGTGTGTGTATCTATTGAAAAGCCACATCAAAGTTGTCTAATGTGTGGCTTGTGTATCCATACCTTCATACTATAAATTACTATATCTTCTTATATATAAAATTCTCTCGTTGCAATGTTGTTGCCTTTGAAATAATTTACATTGTATGTTCTACAATATAAATTATTTCTATTTTATCGGGTCAGCTATGCGAAGGGTCTGTTACCTCTTCATGGTCAAACCACTGAACCGATTTTGCTGATATTTGGTATGGAGAATGAAGATACTTGGAGTTCCGGGAAAGAACATAGGAATTGTTTGAATTCGTAATTATTTACAAAATATTTACATGTAGGAAGACGTTTTACTTGAAGTTGTTTTTTATTTTATTTCAGATAAAAACCTTGATAGCTCATCAAACCATGACATCATGAAAAATACAAGTAGAATTATTTGAAGACCTGTTTGACAGCATGAACGTCAGGAGGGACAAAATGCAAGTTGAGGTGTGCCGTGAAACCCAACTCAGTTCACCGAGAATCCTGGCTCATCTCAATACAAGTCTTACAAAACATCCAATTTATAGATGCGAAAACCAAACATGCTATACAATCGGGGCATTTGAGTTTCTTGGATTTATCCGAATTATTGTATAAAGAATATGGGGTAGATTACTTTCACTGCTGCAGATACATAAATCAGGATCCCCTTGAAATTTTGGGGGTATGGGGTTTGATGAATAATTAATATTGAGACTCCAATGTCACAATAATTCCTGCAAAATGATAAATAATATATTAGAGGGTAAAATTCTACGCATAATAAATACTAAGGAAGAGTAACTGTGTCAAAAAATAGTTCCGATTCTACAAAATGTGACCCGAATACATGCATACTTACATGCAAGAATTTTGTGTAATTAATAATTATAGAAGTAACAATCATTGTCAACGGCTTTATTTATTTTGTCAATTTGAATGTAGTGTTTCGTAGCTATTGCCATATTATTTTAGTATGGAAGTTATGTTTCCTTTGTTTTTATTATTTGTAGGTAAAATTGATGAAAAATATGTAATAGGTGCAATGCAAAAGACCTACAAAAATAAAAAAATTAGGTTAAGAAAATCAAAGTTAAATAAATGATATACCTACCTATTATTATTGTGTTGTTTCATTAAATTTTTGTAATTCTCGACTTGAAATATAAAATCTCAAAATCTATCGCTTCTGAATATATTCCTTAAATATCGATTTCATGGCCTCACTTTTTTTTTAAATTTATAATCTATGCCAAAATCTAGCACTACTTATTTTTTATCTGTGCTTCTCATTTTGACACCTTTGTAAAACGGCGATTACAGCGCCAAAACTACTTAGACGGAACTACGCAAAACAAACTGTCCTATCTGTAGCTTGCTACATATATTAATCTGTGGTATATTTCTTGCGGCGCAGTCGACTGTCAAAGTTACAAAAAATACTACAATCTTGTGTTGTTCATAAAAACTTGTTATTATTGCGTTTCCATTACAATTGTGCTATTTTCGTTTCATTACAATCGAAAAGTGTTGTGAAGTTACAAAGAAGTTCGATTTAAATGAGAATAATTAATTCTCAAAACATCGTAGCTCGAACGGTCGTGGTGCTTTTTGTTTATTTTTAGACCATTGAATTTGCAGTCATGTTATCAATGCGGTGGCGCTAAAATGTCTCAAAGGGATACTGCGATTCATCTTGTGGCTGGAGGGTAATTATCTGCGGAACTATACACTTATTTGAACATGTAACTTCTCCTTATTTCTACGTTTCGGGTCATTTAACTCGGCTGATTCATTATAATTCAACACAAATCTGCAACAGAAACTACTATCAGGGTCGTTACTTGTTGTCTTTAGGACATAACAATACTCTTACTCATAAACTTAAGTCCTCAGAACCAGGGACGGATTAAGACTACTTGATGCTCTAAACAATCCATGCCTGTGCCCCCCCCCTATCCGTATGTCAACTAGAATCGGTCTTTAAACTTTCAAGTTTTACCATCTAAAAACATTACTTTTATCCTAGAAACTTTTTTGGTGTGGTTTTTGGTGACGTGAGAGTGAGACGTGATGCCCTAAGGACGGATGTTTTTTGTCCTTTTGTCCTTCTTCTGGTGCCCCCTCAGACGTGATGCCCTAGGCAATTGCTTAATTTGATTAAGGGTTAATCCGTCACTGCTCAGAACTAAACTTTTGCATATTTTATAGCAACCCAAAATCAAAGCCAGACTTGTTTTGAATGTTACTAGAAGTACAAGAGCTTTTCTTTTGTGTATTTTAAAAAATGTATATTCTTCCAATAAACAACAATAAGCAGGTTGCTAATACCTTTTGAGAATATAGAAAAGCCTGAAAATACCAAAGGCTTTTTTTTTGTTTTGATCAAACATAGAATCATTATTCCATACACAAAATGGGCATCCTTTCCTATGTTGAAATACCGGCTTCCGGTATAAACACAGTTTAGCCGATTCAGTTGACATACCGGAAGCCGGTATGGGTAACACACCACAGAGGTGTGTTCTGTTATTCATTTATATATAACGTCATTGTATATCATCCTATCCTTTCTAACACGTTACAACTGCGAACGAAAAAACAGGCCGACTAGTGATGCCAAAACTCGCGCAGCTTTAGTGACAAAAATTTAAACACGAGTCATTCAAAAGTCCGCCATCGCATAAGCAGTTCTGTGTGACCATATTTAAGATCATGTGTTGTGTAAAAAATATGTATGGTGGCACTTGAATTTTGAGTTGTATTTTAAACCTAATGTGATAAATTGTAAATAAAATATTTTAATTACTTCCAAATGTTGTTGTAATTAAAATTATAACCGAAACTTATCTAGATATCACAGTACCTTATGTTGAAAGTTCTATGTTAGCTATAATTGGGTATTTATATAGAAATGGTTGAAAGTGAATAAAGATTATTCCATTTACAATAAGATTTATAACTTGAATTGACTTGATTCGTACTAGTTACGGAGAAAATCCAGTTACAGTAAAAGAAGTGGGGCGTCTGTTGACAGTCTGTTGACATACCGGCTTACGGTTTCAACAGATACAGAAAAGTGGCTATATGTCATTCAACATACGAAAGGTTATTATTTCACCAAAAATTTATGTTTTCTTTCTTTAATCTAACTTTAATTTGGTTTTCGACAGTAAAATGATTACAATTATTCTGTATAATACTAGATTATGTTATATTATAGTCACAATAATATAATTTACAATAAGATGATATTTTGTTAGGTAATAAAATCATTTTTTTAATGTTTACTCTAATATATTCACTTTTATTTTTATGAACAAAGATTTATGAATGTAAGTGAAACAGTAAGACATTGACTGATGATCATTTTGTTAAAATATCTACTTCATTGATTTACTTTTTACCCGACTGCCAGGAGGGTTATTATACAATTTATTTTATAGTGGTTAAAGAAAAAATCTCTCTAAGCTGCAATCTCTTAATTAATGTTTATTTTCCTTATAAAATAATATAATTTTTACTAGGTACAATGGTTCTTTGCATTTTAATTAAGTAGTAATTACCCTGCTCATAATTTTATCTTTTATTATTTAATGCAAATTATCTTTCTTATTATTTTGATAGTTATTATGAAATTGTTTCAAATATTATGTAGTTACACATTTCATAGTAAGTACCTGTATAAAATATAAATTAGATGACCCAATCTCTTGTTTATTTGCATAAAATTTAACAGATTAAGGGCATGTTTCACCACTTCCTGATAAGTGCTGGATAGGCTATCCACCACTTAACTTGACAGCTGATATGTCAAAAAAGTCGTGGATAGGCTATCCACAACTTTTTTTGACAGAAGGAGTATGATGTATCTGTCAGATAAGTTTTGGATAGCCTATGCAGCACTTTATCGGGAAGTGGTGAAACAGGCCCTTAGTACTTTTACTTCCAAATTATTTAACATTTAATATTATTATTTGAGTTGTTACCTGTGCTTTTATGTTTAAAAGAAATTCTTTTGGAAACATTTTATTCTGTTATAAATTGTAACCTGAATGCTTGCTACTCACATGTTACACATAAATAACATTACTCTGCAAATAGTTAACATTATTATTGTTATTCTTGGTAAGTAAATCTAATCTTATATTTCAGTATTGCTGGCACTGCCGGTGCAGTGGTAACATGTCCGCTCGAGGTGGTCAAGACACGACTCCAGTCGTCCAAAGGTGTGGGTCTACCTCCTCCACCCCCATCCAGTGCATCAAACACTAAACGAGTCTGCTCTAAGATACCAAAACATCAGGTAATTTTCATTTGTAATATGAATTATTATCAATTAGCTATGATGTAATAATAAGTTTTACAGATTTGAGAGGTTGTTGAAAGCTGAAGTTTCTTTCAACTAGTCTTTACTTAGTTATACTAGTGATAAGTATTGTATTGTTACGGATACAGACACACAGTGCTATCTAGCGTCAAACTAGCGGAACTTATACAACATAAATAAATCCCACTTTTGACACCAGTTGTTACGTGCTAGGGTTCGAAGGATTTGGAGAGAAACACCTGCTGACTCTCTTGAAGACTTTATTCACTAGCACTAGGTCTCATTTAAAACCACAGTTTTTATTTCAAAATTAAGTTACTAAAATACCTAATAAGAATTAAAACGATAAAATGTAATAAGAAAATATGACTTGAATTTTAAAATTAAATAAAAGTGTAAAAAAACTAAAAAACTAATTTAAATGTATAATTAAATTATTCAAGAACAAATTTTTTGTGATTACTATCAAGCAAATTTTTTGTGAGTAGCTACATTTTGATAAGACGAACAACATTTTTATTTTCGAAAAATCTGGAAAGTGATAGCTAACAGAGATAGAAAGGATTTCATACTTTGACTTGATGGTCCTAAATAATATGGATTGTTTTATTTGTAGGACAAGGTTACTCTTAAATAACCTTTCCATCTCTGTTAGCTACCACTTTCAAGATTTTTCGAAAATAAAAATGTTGTTCATCTTATCAAAATGTACCTACACACAAAAAATTAGCTTGTTAGTAATCAAAAAAAAAAATTTGTTCTAGGGCTCCCTGACTGTGTCTGATGTAAGAAACTAGCAATACGTCATATTACAGACATAATAATATTATTGCATCATGACGAGATGCTTCCCCCCCTTGCTCCTAGTGAATTTTATGCCTACATCCTACCCCCTTTTGAACATAATTTATGAATTTAACGCTTTTTACTACTTACATCAATTAATATTATTAAATATTAGATGACCGGTGAACTTTGTAATTTAAACCTTCCCTGAACTTACATGAATATTTCAAGATTAAAATTTGCCAAATCGGCTCAGCCGTTCTCTAGTTTCAGCGAGACTAACAAAATTTCTTTCTATTTATAACGTCTAGGATAGATCAGTAGCATGCTCACTTGTAGTAACTATCTAGTAATCTGCACTTTTACTTTATTTGCCCAGTATTTTTTGGAACTTAATGAATATTGAATTCCATTATTATAAAGGCTTAATAATTAACAGAAAGGCCGATCAAAAACGAAAGACCAGATCGGCCTGCGTTGAGTCAGACTCCGACCTGATCTTTCTGATGAGAGCCTTTATATTATTGACTTTAACATCCTGTCCGAGCTAAAACTATCGAACGGATTGTATGTATTTAACTATTATCTTTTTCTATACCTAGTATAGTAACATGGTATTGAAGTATTTCAGTATTTGTGTCAAGGATACTCAAACAAACTGAACAATTGCTAATCTCGTGCAGAGCGTACAGAATGGATTTACGCGGTTTGTCGTGCTGCGTATGAGCATTATACGATTGTTTACGATTATCCGAGTTTGTAAGCTAATTATAATTATTAAAGACATGAATGAGTAAAGTGGATAACTTACATTTTATATACTGTATGTATTATAAGAGCAATTACTCATTTTTGTCCCTAATAATATGGCCAAACCTTGTAAGTTGTAACTTGTAACATACATAAAAATCGGCCAAGTGCGAGTCGAACTCGCGCACGAAGGGTTCCGACTTCCGTACCGTTATAGAGAAAAAATAGACCAAAAGTGGTGTTTTTGTATGAGAGCCCCCCTTAAGTTTTTATTTTATTACTTATTATTATATTACACATATAATTGAGTCTTTTGTGAAAATTTGAACTACCTGCCTATTGTCATTATTGATATCGAGCAAAAAAGGCCAAAAAATCACATTTGTTGTATGGGAGCCCTCCATAAATATTCATTTTATTTTGATTTCAGTATTTTGTTGTTATAGTGGCAACAGATATACACAATCTGTGAAAATTTCAGAACTCTAGCTAAAGCGGTTCTTGAGATACAGCCTGGAGACAGACAGACGGACAGACAAACGACAGGGAACGAAATCTTTACGAAGAACCCTAAAAACCACATTTTTTATTTCCATAATTTTCCCGGTCCTAAAGCCTTCGTTTATGCAAAAAATTCCGTTTTCAAATTGTTACTTACCCGCTTCATCCACTCATGTCTTCAAATATGGTGTTAAAAATATACTTAGCTTGTTTGTAGGCACTAGCATGTGTAAACAAGTAAACGGTAAAGGCTGTCAAGTCAACGTGATTAATTATTTTGAAAGTATTTTGTAAACACCATCTACATACCTGTTTGTACTTTATGACTCATGTAATAATTTTTCACTATGAGACATAGTTTTTATCCCCAAAAATGTACGCCATTCGCGCGCGAAACAAATCACGAAGCAACGAAGTTGCGGCCAATATCTAGTGTTATACTTCTAGGTGGCCTAGCTAGTATTTGTTTATGTACTAGGCCGCAAAGGCCGCAGCCCGGTGCAGTGACACTTTATCTCATTATACGGTGTCCGCAAATAGCACGGACGCCGGTTCTGCATGTATTTATAAACTAAGCTTTATAGGATCTTAAAGGTTAGGTTCGAACTTAGACATTTATTGATGGGTCATTATATCAAAATTAACCCATAACCTAAATTTCCTTTTCCATTCATTATGTCAGTCACTATATCTATCTATACATATATAAATAAAAATTAATTTAAATAATCTTTGTTAGTCTCGGTAAAACTCGAGAAGGACTGAACCGATTTGGCTAATTTAAAATTTTAGACTTGAAATGTTCGTGGAAGTCCAGGGAAAGTTTATATTAGAAGGAATGTGAAACAAAGTTTACCAGATAATCTAGAATGAGAATGGAGATAAAATAAAAACATAATATTACATAGCGGGCTTTGTAGTAACTAACGTTATTTTGTTCACAAGCGCTTCCATAGTAAATGTCACACGTGCATAAAACTACGCTACTGCGCTATAACGCGTTTCGTATATTATGTTATGATTGGTTAACTAAATATGGTGATAATTCTAAAAAAAATATATGATGTAGATTACTATAAAAACTACTAACGAAAATTGGTTTGAACGAGATCTAGCCAGTAGTTTTTTTTTTATACGTCATAAGTGGTAAACCTTAACCTAAATTTCATTAAATCGACTGAAATAAAAAAAAATCAAAAACCTTTTAATTTCATAAAAATAAACCTTATTGCTGCTGCGGAAGTTCCGCAGCAGCATTCGGAAGTCGGAACCCTTCACGGGCGAGTCCAACTCGCACTTGGCCGCTTTTTTTATAAAAAGTGACATAAGCCACAAATGTCACTTTTTATAAAAAAATCAATAAAAATGTGACTTCTGTGTGAAATAAAGTATTTTCTATACTTCGCGGGAATGGTATTGCAAAATAAATAGATGTGCATATAAATTTATGTAGTAATAGAATGAAATTAGCTAATTAATGTCGATTGTTTTTTTTTTCTATGGAAAACGAACCACCTTAATCAAAATATTTAAACTCCGAATAAAACTATACATGCCATTAAAGCTTGACCGCTGTAAAGTCGACCCTCGTAGCATACTCGTAGCATACTAAATGTATGCTACGAGTATGCTACGAGGGTCGACTTTACAGCGGTCAAGCTATAGACATAGCCATTTCCCAAGATAAGTAAATATCACCCAAGTGCTATGCCACAAATAATATTTTAACTGATGTAGAGTTCCAGCTTTGCTTGTGGAATGTAGAGTCAGCGGTTGTGTTCGAATTTTGGCGCGTCTTGGGTACATTTAACATGGTGGCTTAAGCCTGTCACAGACTTAGCTTTAATATATTATATTAATATTTTTATAGCTAGGCATATTACTATATTATATTTTCTAAACTAATTTTCGCGTGACCGCACACTCTGCTATAATATATATTTCTGGTCTCAGTGTGTTATAGCTACTATAATGTATATTATAGTATGGTATATTAATTATTAATATTATTAATAATTAATATATATTGTAGCTAAGATTGTGACGGGCTTTATGCTTACGATAATGAAATAGTATTGCATAATTATTAATTATAATAGTAGTGTAGATTATTTACACCTGTTGTTACGCCTTATATTTCCCGCGCCAATGCTTGACCTTGCTCAATGTCACACATAATATACCTATTACCTGCTAGACCCAAGGCCTAGATATAAATAGATTATAGGATCATACTTGTACTTGCATTACTTACACACATAGTACTATACATTTGTAGAGTCAAGGAAATTGTATGTTTAGCAGATTTTATGGTCAAAAGTCCACCGATTTCTTATGGAAATGTCAAATGATATTTTAGTACGGCCAACTATTATATATTCTGTGGTACGGCCGACTGACTATGTATGATAATAACTATTGCTGAAAATCGTTGAGGTCGTAGTCGTAATAAAGATTAAACTTCTTCAATAAATTCTATACATTATAGAGTAATATAGAGAATCAAAGCTGATTGATCGATAGCTTCAATCGAAGCACATATCAAAGCACAGAATTAAGTACTTTTCAAAATTCCACCCCTATGGGGGTTAAAAGGGATCCCCCTTTAAAATGTTTATTTTATTCGGGTGAAGCTTGTAAACATCATAATATTTCCTCGGCTGTAACACACATACATACATACATGCACATGGTACGTACATACAATGAACCATCGTGACCTTTTGAGTTGATTCATTTGTAGTTGTTTTCGCGTCGCATATTACTCCATAGTTAACCACATGTTGTTTGTCCACGGGTGACGTAACAGATGTTACCAGAGTTTTTTTACCTCTTTTTAACCGACTTCCTATTAAGGAGGAGGATATTATGATAATACATTTAAATTAGGTATTTCATGTCATATTGTAAAATTTTAAAACCACGTTTTCATTTATATGTACAGAGCTAGGCATTCCGCGTAGATCCGCCCGCGTAAATTAAGGATTTTCGCGTACATTTTGCCAAAAAAGTAGTCTATGTCCTTCCCACAGATTAAGGATATATAGGTAGATGTAGTCTTAGCCCGTCATCGCGTGGCCATTTTGTGCTTATTTTCATACAAGTAGTGTGTGTTTATTTTCTTGAATATTTCTATTTGTCGATCATTTCGAAGCACATTATAATCCAGAAAAGAAAGTCATTTAGTTCATGATATCGATAAATTATAGTTCAAGTAATGAGAATCCGTAAACACACGTAAAAAGCTATGCAACTTTTGTAGTCAAATTATTAATTTATGTAACATTTTTAGCACTAATGCCTTACATAGCACGAATAAGGGGTTATTAAACTTAAACATTATCCTTTTTAGCTTACAAAAATACCGATTGAGAAGCCCAAAAAACGTTGTTCAAAACTTACGTATTTAATGTTAAATCCACGTGTTTGAGGCATTCTTTGGCCATTCTTATGGTTTATAATTTAGCGGAACCATAGAACTCAACAATATCTAGCATAAAATGTTCATTAAAAACCTTTATTAACACTTTTATTACATTAAATATGCAGACCGACTCCTTTGTTATGTCCTAGTAAGTAGGACATAACATTACACGCTTTTGACGCTTATACACTGATATAAGGCTCTCTCCTCTACTATAGTATCTCAATGGTCCTTCCCGTGGGCACAGAATATATAATAGTACTGCCGTGGGTACTCCGTAGTCCGTACTCTATATTATCTGTGTCAAATTATTATTGTAGAGTTTGTGTGTTATAATTTTGTGGCTCATAAGGCCCTACATAATACATTGGTGTTTGAGATATTTGACGTGATTTTTTCTTGTGAAGATTTTTCGATATAATATTAATCTCAGCTATAATATATATTTCTGGTCTCAGTGTGTTTAGTACGGTATATTAATATATATTATAGCTAAGTCTGTGACGGCCTTAACTCTAACGTTACAAAATGTATGCGATTTGACATAAGTCATCGCTTCGCTAGCGAATACTAATGTCAAATCCCATACATTTTGTAACGTTAAAGTTAGCGTTAGCGTTGGCGTTTTGACACTTGTCTACAGGCCCGGATAAGTAAATGTAGCGAAATATAAACGTACCGTGATTCACTGCGTCACACACGACTGAGAAAATTAACATGTGGCTTCGTGCACTGATTTGGTAAAATTCCGTCGTGCGATTTATCGTGGCGTGATAAAAATCCGCAAACACTGATAATGTAAACATTATAATCGTGAATCAATTAAGAAATATTTTGACAGACCCCTCACCCCAGCCACTTTATCTGGAATGAACTGTCACCAGTAGTATTTACGGACCAATGCGACCTGCAAACCTTTAAGAAGAGAGCGTATTCCCTCTTAAAAGGCCGGCAACGCATCTTCAGCTCTTCTGATGTTGCGAGTGTCCATGGATGACGGTAGTTGATTTTGATATAGTGTTATCCCAGATAAATGTTGAGGTCCCTTGCGAGTTGCGATAAACCAACTTCGGCGAAACAAAATTGCAGGCAATATCCAGTTTTCTCAACCCTATTTTTTTAAGTCCTACAATTTTCTGTGATTCAGAAAAGTCACGATTGTTTCGTTGCAGTGGCATGAGGTTATTTTAACTTCTAGCCTATAACTATACTAACTATTACTTAACAGTAATATTTAAAAAAAAAACCTATCTAACTACACCCCACATGGTGGGGTGGGTGGACGCGAAAAAAATATTATCATCCCCGCTTGATGTGTAGGGGAGGTTCCATAAAAAAAAGATTTTATATACCATTTTGTCGGCATCATTAATATTATGTGCATTCATGCCGATTCTGCCGAATTACAGCTTTGCAGTCCCTATAGCCACTGAGCAAAACCGCGGACAGACATACGGATGGACAGACCGAAACTATAAGGGTTCCTTGTTTTTATATTATTATTATTTAAATAAGAGGGCAAACGAGCAAACGGGTCACCTGATGCAACTACCGTCGCCCATGGACACTCGCAACATCAGAAGAGCTGCAGGTGCCTTGCCGGCCCGATTCGAACCCAAAAGAAAGGGTAACGATTTTTGTTGCCATAACAACAATGGCAAGAAAGGCGACAGCCCAGTAATTATCTGTACTGTTTTAAACGAGAAATTAATAAGACATCTTGACAACGTGCCAATTCTTAATTCTACACTGTATCACTATATTTTTGGTAGTCAATGATCAAAGCGCACGGAGTGCGCGGCCAAGTTCCAGCAGGCCGCGCGCATGCCGTGCACTATTTACACGAACGGTTTCGACGCACTTTTGACCCCCTTGTATCTCAGTGCCTATTGCGAGAGCAAAGATAAAATTTTACCTACCTAATTATATACTAGTACTTACGCAATATACCAAATTTCATACATATAGATTTGTTAGATCCT
Organism: Plebejus argus; assembly: GCA_905404155.3. NCBI lineage: Eukaryota > Metazoa > Arthropoda > Insecta > Lepidoptera > Lycaenidae > Plebejus > Plebejus argus. Next base: position 3,500,307 of record FR989945.1, read on the forward strand.
GAAATATTTCCTTGTAAAAATAGCTAATTTTGGCACTGACTCACTGACCGATAATCAAAATTCCTAGGCCACTTCCAGTTGTCGTAGCGTTATGAAATTTGGCACACAGGTTGTTTGTTATATGTAGATTAACAAAAAATTAAGAAATTTGAGAAATTGGTCAAGCGTGAGTCGGCTCATCTATGAATTTGAGATAAAAATCGGTAATCAAAACCTCTAGGCCACTTCCAGTTGTCGTAGCGTTATGAAATTTGGCACACAGGTTGTTTGTTATATGTAGATTAACAAAAAATTAAGAAATTTGAGAAATTGGTCAAGCGTGAGTCGGCTTCAAAACCTCTAGGCCACTTCCAGTTGTCGTAGCGTTATGAAATTTGGCACACAGGTTGTTTGTTATATGTAGATTAACAAAAAATTAAGAAATTCGAGAAATTGGTCAAGCGTGAGCCGGCTCATCTATGAATTTGAGATAAAAATCGGTAATCAAAACCTCTAGGCCACTTCCAGTTGTCGTAGCGTTATGAAATTTGGCACACAGGTTGTTTGTTATATGTAGATTAACAAAAAATTAAGAAATTTGAGAAATTGGTCAAGCGTGAGTCGGCTTCAAAACCTCTAGGCCACTTCCAGTTGTCGTAGCGTTATGAAATTTGGCACACAGGTTGTTTGTTATATGTAGATTAACAAAAAATAAAGAAATTCGAGAAATTGGTCAAGCGTGAGTATGCTCATCTATGAATTTGAGATAAAAATCGGTAATCAAAACCACTTCCAGTTGTCGTAGCGTTATGGAATTTGGCACACAGGTTGTTTATTATATGTAGATTAACAAAAAATTAAGAAATTTGAGAAATTGGTCAAGCGTGAGTCGGCTCATCTATGAATTTGAGATAAAAATCGGTAATCAAAACCTCTAGGCCACTTCCAGTTGTCGTAGCGTTATGAAATTTGGCACACAGGTTGTTTGTTATATGTAGATTAACAAAAAATTAAGAAATTTGAGAAATTGGTCAAGCGTGAGTCGGCTCATCTATGAATTTGAGATAAAAATCGGTAATCAAAACCTCTAGGCCACTTCCAGTTGTCGTAGCGTTATGAAATTTGGCACACAGGTTGTTTGTTATATGTAGATTAACAAAAAATTAAGAAATTTGAGAAATTGGTCAAGCGTGAGTCGGCTTCAAAACCTCTAGGCCACTTCCAGTTGTCGTAGCGTTATGAAATTTGGCACACAGGTTATCATATATATAGGCATATATATAGGCAGGTATATATAGGCATATATATAGGCTCATCTATGAATTTGAGATAAAAATTAATATGTACAAGTAAATACACTGAAATAAGATGAGGAGGAAAGAAACAAATTGGTATGATTCCTTAAAAAAAGTATTGAAATCTCACCAAAAACATACCTGTTAAAACGGGGCCAAGTTCCTATTCACTAATTGTTCGCCTTAAAAAAGAGTTGAAATCCAATTCATGCCAAGTTTAGATGCACTTCCAAATCGATCATAATCATCTTCATCAACAGCCTGATCCTAAATACTTCTAAATTTGAACTTGGCAGGTTTTCATGCTAGTAGCACTTGATAATTATTGTATAATTTTTAAATTTAAATATAAGATATCTATGTGATTAAATTAACCTGCCAAGTTCAAATTTAGAAGTATTTAGGATCAGGCTGTTGATGAAGATGATTATGATCGATTTGGAAGTGCATCTAAACTTGGCATGAATTGGATTTCAACTCTTTTTTAAGGCGAACAATTAGTGAATAGGAACTTGGCCCCGTTTTAACAGGTATGTTTTTGGTGAGATGTTCATTTAAACGTCAATGTTTCTACAATATTTTGTCAATTAATTTACGATTGTACTACATACATCTTGGTCAACTTGCCAATTTTTGGTTTCTCGAATTTGCGTACATTTTTACGTCATAGCATAGTGACGTCATAGAATTAATTTTGCAGATGAAAAGACGCAATTTTTAGTTCCTTATAAAATAGCCATGGTATTTCAACTAATTATATTATAAATTATAATGAATGAATATTGGCGCTATGTAGCCGTGGGTATGATCTATCGTGTCCATTCACCATTGTCGTGTCAAACAACTGTCACATGTCACGAAATAGCTTCCACAGATCACGATATAACCATCATAATATAATATGTCTGTCTGACACGACATTTGACACGAAAGACCATTGCGTCCCTCTGCGGTGCTAGCACGGCGTTGCCCAGTCGATTCTTCGGAAGAAAGTAATGGCAGTTTCTTTCCCATGTCTACATAATATCTTTTTCCCGAGCATGGCGCCACCCATCGACTTGAGTTTCAGAGGACAAAGACAAGAAACTCTTTCCATAGCAACCATTATAGCAAAATTTTTTTTTGACATTTAGTTTCTTGATTTTCCTTTTTTTATAATGGCACTTCGGCTATCATGGCCAGTGTCGAGTAAATGGCGGCAAATTCAAAAAATCGACGTGTAGCAACTGTCTGAATTGAACTTTATTATTCGTAGTTTGTACTTTGTAGATCAAAACTGTAATTCCGGCTATAGACAGGGTTGCCATACATCGATTTTTTGAATTTGCTCGACATTGGCTATGGTTTTATAGCCAAGTGTCATAATAAAAATAAAAAAAGAATAAAGAAACTAAATGTCAAAAGCGGATAAAAAATGGTCGTCATGCTTGACTTATAGATTTTCAAAAGCGGAAGAAATCGAGATACGGAAGAAACATTTTCTCCTGTGTTTTTCCGGGCAAACTGTCAAAATATTAGATTCTTTCGTTTGTCTACAGCCGTATGCTAGCCCCGCGGGTGGCAAATGATATTATACTGACAGCGACATAGTATGTGTGGTCGCTGTATATCGACAACTCTCAATGCACTTTACCAAATATTTTTAATATATCTAAACTCTAAAGTCAGTGTCAGTGCAGGTGATTAGTGATTAGGAGAAAATAAAGAACTTGCACTTATCAGTCGCTCTCCACACATGCTTTCTCCTGATTACTAATCAAAGTGAATACAGGCCTATTATAGCTATGTCCACATTGTGCCCTTTCATCTTCAATTTTCATAATCTTTTGACATTTCGAATGTCAAAAGAATATGAAAATTGAAGATGAAAGGGCACAATGTGGACATAGCTAATAGAGTACATTCCTCTGTTCCTTTGTCCTATACGGTATACCTATTTTTTACATGGGAAAATGTTTTGCGCATCCCCGGCGGAATGGGGACTTTGGCCGGGGTATGTTGGAGTGGGACTCCCCGCATAGGATCGACACACTCAACGTCGGGAGTGGAGCAGTACGGGGATACTGGTCCACTCCCCGTTTAGTCATTCCCAAATTATACCTAGGATTTGCTGCTGTCAATACACGTATTTCACAATATTTACTTACGTTTCGAATAAGAGTAAAGTGCCTATGGCGCGGGCGGTTCGTAGAGGCTCTACGGGCGCCGCGCTACAAAAGTTGATGCAATATTTTGACCAACTTAACAAACCTCTAAGTACCAAAATAATTAGGAATTCTTAGTTTCTTTGAAATTAGTCAGGTAAACATATATTTTTATGATAATTAGCCATCAGGCAAGTCACGTTTTTTGCTGCTCATTCTGTTTTTGTTTGGAAATAAACTCTTTAGACTGTTTTTTTTATTTTATTTTTAAACGGGCTTTGGCCCACCACACATTCCCACAACTGGCGGTATCCAACTACGAAAACCCTTTGATATGAATCTCAGGGAGCCTGAGGGACATGCTAAAGCTGTCTTGGGATCCGCAACGAAATTAATCAGAAGAAAATAGGAGGAGTAGGAAGAATGACTTTAAGACTGCTGCTCAAATATAATTTTTTGCCAGCCAACGTAGGTCATTAGTCCACTTACAAAATAGTATACATAACAGCTATTGCTAAGAGCTACTCTCCCTACACCCTGTACATAATATTGAATAGCAATAGTTATTTTGGATGTAGACAGTACTTTCTCTAGCCAATAGAACACAAAGTATCCATTCCTCATAACAAAGTCGATATTTTTAGCGTGCGCAAAAATAGCTCGCGTATATTTTCATGAATTTCATGACCCAATAACGTGAACATGATTTCATAAACAAAATATTATTCATGTTTATTTTATTTTTAACTCCTCTTGATATATGGCTACTGTGCCTATAAGAGCGATTTTAGTGTCTACACAGACGGACTGCAATTTGCGGTTGGATTGCAGTCCATCTGTATAGACCCTTACAATTATTAGAATAGAATTCATTGTGATTACAAGAACCAGTATACACTATACATACAATATTTCAGTAGGTACTAACACCTAATCCGAAATAATATAATTTGTATGCTCAAATCTGTAAAACTTATGCAGCTTTTCTATTTTAGTAGAAGGCCAATCAAATTTTGGCAAAATTGCCAAAAAGTTGTTACAGCTCTCAAGATAGTCTATGATAGAGCTTTTTTTTTTGGAAATTACTCCACTAGTCGGGCGTATACCGCAAAAGGCCAATAATATAGCTGTAGTTCATTCAATTTCATTCCTCTTAAGGTGACACCTTGATAATTTGGCTGTAGCGATGTCCATTTTTCTCAGCAATGACTAAAGCTAAGAAATTAAAGTTCACTGTCAGTATTCATCATGTCTTTGTCTTTGAATTACCCATAGCATAACACGATTGGTCAACTTTTATAACACAGAATAATCAATCAAAAAGACCTCTGTAAAAAAAGGGATTCCTATTTTGCCAACAGAGGAGAGTGATATAAGCTTCCAAAATTTGTACATAAATTGGTTCTAGTATACACGTTAATTTGCCCATAGCTTATATGAAATGTATTTATGGTTTTTAAATTACGCGACAAAAACCATTTTGTCGCTACGCCCTTTCCATTTTTTGCTGTTCCATTGCTTGTTTTCTATGAGAGGCCGGGCCAGCCTCGCATAGAAAACAAGCAATCTAAAACACATCCAACACGGTTTTTTACTTTAACATGGCGTCACCTTAAAGGGTATATTAATTGGGCACACTAATTGCTTTTCACGCGAGCTCCAGAAATGATTTCTTGGAGCTCGCGCGTGGGGTAGCTTATAATTTGGTCCACTAATTGGCCATAATGTACTGCAGGAGGGCAAATGGGACTACACGCGCCCATCGCGACCAATCGTATGCACTATGCAGATTATCTAATGCCATGAAAATAGTGACATCTCTAAGAAACCTCCTCGATAGATGTATCTAAGCTCGATCCATTCTGTTTTTTTTTTCTTGTTTATGGGTATTGAGCATTATGCTCCGCGCGCGAACTCCAGAAATAACACGTTGGAGCTCGCGCACGGGGTAACTTAAAAATTGGTCCACTAATTGGGCATCTACCACAGGAGGGCAAATGGGGCTACACCCGCACGATGGGCGCGATGTTCGCCCACAGCAAGCAGGCCGATCGTATGCTGATGTCGTACACTTGCCAGGTGCAGCCGTACGCGCGGGCCGGCCAAGCGCGAGCCGCGCCCCGCATGAGCCTCATACAGTGCATCAGGTGAGGTTACTTCTTTTTCTTTTCCACACAAATTGTTCCTGCAGGAGTAGCATGATTAGAGTAGAAAAAAAAAAAGAATTAAGTAAAGCTCGGATAGATTTTAAGGACAATATGGCAATTTTTTGTCAATCTTACGATTCGTTCTAACTTCTATGGTAGGAAGAAACCCTTTCTATTCTCTAACCAACAGGATAAACACATAGTACGATTCAGAACATCGTCTACTCTCATGCATATATTTTAACGTCTTCAACTTACGTCGTGACGAACCATAATTGCCTAAGTAGCATAATAGAAAACAAATACTTTGCACTGGATACAGTGTTATCACAAGAATCGGTTCGATCTAGTAGAGGCCAACGTCTGTTATCACCTCAGTGATAAGAATGTCACGATTCCCGCGCGTGATGTGGATTTGCACACAGAAACTGTTTATCTCGTTAGATTCAGCCTGATTGGTCAAGTGGGAAAGAATATAAACTTCAGTGTCTTAACTTCTAAGTAGCCAGTACACAATGGCCTACGATGTCCCACTGCAGGCTATTGTACGCCACGCCTGGACATCATCCGCCATCATATACCCCCCGTCTACACAATAGCGATGGCATGTAGTGGGCCAACATGGTCCATTGTGAAGAGGCACCTTTAGGGACATAATGTCATAATACATATTTAATCTGTCACGTCTATTCTACTTGTTGGATCAAACAAAACGGATATATAATTCGACAAGGCTCTACATGAACGTGGCGAAAAAAGGAACTAAACGCTTCTATCATACAAAAACGTCATTTTTGACATGTGTTTGACAGTTCTCTTCACAGATTAAGGATATATAGGTAGATGTAGTCTTAGCCCGTCATCGCGTGGCCATTTTGTGCTTATTTTCATACAAGTAGTGTGTGTTTATTTTCTTGAATATTTCTATTTGTCGATCATTTTGAAGCACATTATAATCCAGAAAAGAAAGTCATTTAGTTCATGATATCGATAAACTATAGTTCAAGTAATGAGAATCCGTAAACACATGTAAAAAGCTATGCAACTTTTGTAGTCAAATTATTAATTTATGTAACATTTTTAGCACTAATGCCTTACATAGCACGAATAAGGGATTATTAAACTTAAATATTATCCTTTTTAGCTTACAAAAATACCGATTGAGAAGCCCAAAAAACGTTGTTCAAAACTTACGTATTTAATGTTAAATCCACGTGTTTGAGGCATTCTTTGGCCATTCTTATGGTTTATAATTTAGCATAAAATGATCATTAAAAACCTTTATTAACACTTTTATTACATTAAACATGCAGACCGATTCCTTTGTTATGTCCTAGTAAGTAGGACATAACATTACACGCTTTTGACGCTTATACACTGATATAAGGCTCTCTCCTCTACTATAGTATCTCAATGGTTCTCTTTTACCAGCAGCGCTTTTTGACATCATTGACACATTCATATAAAGCCTTGTCGGACTATAGTCCGACAAGGCTTTATATGAATACAGACTATAAAAGACAGAATAGATTAAAATAGATTATGGTTGGAGGAATAAATACCAAAGAAATAGAAGATATTTCTTCTAATTCATAGTCTATATTTTCCCTTCCCCTTTTTACGCGTAAAATGCGTACCTATGACAAGTCTTGATACTTGTTTCAATAACAGCTTAAAATAGTAGCTAAGTTAACAATATTTTCTAGCTCATTTTGCCTTATAAGTTATATGTTAAGAATTTGTAAAGCTTAAAGAAACTGAAGTCTTGTTTTTATTCGCGAAATTTTTACGTTTTGTATTGTTTTGATACTAATAAATTAGCATATAAATCGGCTATAAGTGGGCGTGGAACCCGCTTGACCGGTTGTGTTTAGAATAAATTTTTTGGCGGAACAGTAAAATGAATTTTACTAACCGACTTGTAAAAGTTATGATTTTTTATCGTGGCACTTTAATACCCGTGGTGAGCATTCTAAATTTTTTTACGTGATGAAAGATCTCATTCAGCCTATTATTCTCCTCTGTTTATATTTCATTTACAATCTCGTAGACTTTTTGTTTTTATCAGGGTGAGCGAAGCGAGCCCTAGTGTATCTCACAACCTGAACATTTTGTGGTACTTAATAACTATATATTTTTACTTTAACATAGTAATTTTTATTTATATGTAGATGTGTTATCATCAGTCAGTCAAGGTGGCAGACTCAAGGTGTGACGACGCAAGCCCTCACAAAGCTCGTTAATTTATTTTCCGCAGTCTATTTTGCCTTGCATGATGCATCAATGTTAGGACATTTAATTACAAACGCAAAGTCTCCAAGGTCTTTTCCATTTGCGACTTAAACTTGAACAATATCCGAGTCGAATTTTCGGTTGATATGTGAACGAATATTACATGTTTACGTTTACCGAGATAGCGATTTACGTCATATAACTTATTTGTAAATATCTCGTTAAAGATAATGATAGCGTTAATTGATCTTCGTTTTAAATATAAAGGCATAAACTTTCCTCTTATTATCGTGACTTAAAATAGTTTTGATGCAAGATTGGAATGGAAAATTGTTATTTTTATATAAACACACGACTTATCGTCCTGTTTTTTTGTGCTTAAAATAATGTACAAAAATATATTACTCACAATTTTTCGGCAACGATCAAGACTTGTTAATTAACTGCTGTCAAAAAATCCTTACTTTAATACTTTAAATGTAGACAATGCTCATTTAAATATACCAATGTACTGTGTATTTTTAATTTATGGTTAATAATAGCCTGGTCAAGTATGTTACAATAATAATTGATCATCTATTATTATCTTTTATACAATATCTCCAATTGCATGTAACAAGTTATCAATGTTAGTTGTTATATTAATTTACAGCTTAGGTATTGTACTGTCCATCTATTCAAGTTTATTTTCTCATCGTAAAACGATTTGACTAACATTTTATATCCATACTTCCATATGTACTAACTACTAATACTATAAATGCGAAAGTGTGTCTGTCACCTCTTATTAAGCCTATGTCTTTCGCGGGACACAAAGTATCTCCATGCCAAATTGCAGGCTAAATCGGTTTAGCGGTTGGGGCGTGATGAGCTGCCAGACAGACAGACAGACAGACACACTTTCGCATTTATAATATTAAAAGTATGGAAGTATGGATGAATACTAGCTTTTGCCTGCGGCTTCCTGCTATGGAAACTTTGTAACTCTATTGAAGTCCCTTAGGGGTAGAATTCAGAAAAAAATCTTCCTTAGTGCTTCCACTCAATTAAGTATCTAATGACTTAACTATATTTTCAGGCACATAGTTAAGAATGAAGGCGCTCGCGCGCTGTTCAAAGGCCTGGGGCCGAACATAGTGGGCGTGGCCCCGTCGCGCGCCATCTACTTCTGCACGTACTCTCAGGCCAAGGCCATACTCAACCAGCGCCTGCCGCCCGACACGCCCATCGTGCATCTCTCCGCAGCCAGCGCCGCAGGTAGAGTAATATAATAATAAATTCTTTATTTGAAAATACAAAAAAGAAAAGACATAAAGTAAAACACATAAAAGAGACAAAAAAGAAATAACAACAAAAAAAGTATAAAAATTACAAAAACATGCAAAATGGCGGTCTTACTGCTTTAAGCGGTTTCTTCCAGACAACCAATAAAGTATTGGCCTGCGCTAGGCCTTTTGGACTCCACTAGCCTGTAAGGCCCTTGCGACTATAATGTTTAGAGTTGGCCTTTTGGACTATAATTAGCTGCTTATTATATATTATTGTCTATTGGAATACAATTTACTACAAGTAAGCCTCTTCGAATATTAAGGCTGCAAGTAGGCCTTAAAGACTAGGTTTTCATGTAGTCTTGCTTTGACTTTTTGACTCTGCTGGGATGTAAGCAGGCATTTTAGACTAATTGGCTGTAAGTAGGCCTTTTAGAGTGAGGTTAGCTGTCTCTAGTAGGAAGTTATAGTGTGCTAATGAGTGATAAGTGTATTTTCAAAAGTCACGCTTTTAGAATGAGCCTAGAAAACATTGATATACTGTTTGATGGGGGACCCCATGATAAAATATAGCTGTTTGCTTTCTTTTCTTAAATTAGTGTTGATATTTAACCCCCGACAGATAGAGGCCGTGTTATTATAATATAAATGTTTACTTCGCTACTTCATTATACGCTATCCTATTTCAAAAAGTTAAACGAGAGCAGTGTTTCCACTATAATGATTTCGTTTCCCCACGCCTCAATTCAGATTTCCCCTTTTTTCCCCTCAAAAATTATTTTGCTGTAGTTTTAAGTTTTGGCACTAGTATAATATTAACTAAATCGGCCCCACACACAATCCCACCACTGTATCTCCTGTGTCGGCAGGATCTACAGCGATCTGCAGTATCCAACCACGAAAACCTTAAACCCATTAATTTGATCTCAGGGAGCCCGAGGTACACGCTAAAGCTTTCTTGAGACCGGCAATGAAATTAATCAGAAAAAAATAGAAGTAGGAAAAATTCCAGTTTCCCTAGGTTTCCCGCAATTTCCCCTTTTATAGTCTTCCCCTTTTTCTTCCCCTCTGGACCCTGATTTCCCCTCAAAAGGGGGAGTTCCCCTCATTGTGGAAACACTGAACGACAGTCAGACAGAATACTGATAGAAAATGACTCTACCCTTATGATAAATTAAGTTCTCAAATTCCAACCACAGTATATTGAATTTTATGTCACGTTTTAAAACAAAATTGTCTTGTTTGTGTGAATTTTTTAAGCAATAGTATGTCGTACTCAAGCGTGTTCCGAAACCGGTTGATGTTTAAAATCCGCATTATATTTGTTGCTGAATCGGAACTCGGAAGTCCGAAAAGCATAATGATTTCCGCAATACGTATTTTGATGATGATACAGGAACTGTTCATTATTAACTGAAATGAATGAAGATAATAATGATAATAATGATAATAATTATTATCTTATTATACTTACAGATTTTTTTTTTTTTTATTTACAATTTGGGGCCATCTATATCCTTTTTTGCCATCTTAATTTAGTTTATTCGCACCAAGGATAATTTATTACTTACAATATAATATTGTGATTGTTGTCCATCACGCCATGGACCTTTTTTATATATAATATATAAATATATAGTATATAAAATATAAATTAAATATTTTATATACTATATATTTTTTTGGTCATTTTTTGGGTTAGGTACTAGGTAGATTTTAAATATATATAATAATAAAGACACGTGCTTTTTTGGCCTTAGAAATTTAAAAAAAAATCTACTTTTTGTGGTGTTTAAAAAAAACCTAATAAAAACGCATGATGCGAGAACAAAAAAAGCCTGTGTTAATATTAATAAAGAAGTAATGATAAAGATTATAATAATTTAAAAGAAAACCTTTGATCGCGCGCTATTTATAATGAACATGTAACTTCACATACCATAATATATGTTTAAAAACATAATATCCCTTCTTCGGTAATACAGATAAATTATTTTAAAAAAAGTTGGCGCCCGTCTTTCTTTTCAGACATACTTAACAGACTTGAGACTACAGACTACAGACTACCATATTAAAATCGATCGAGAGCTTCTTGCGATAGTCAATATGGCAGCACTCCAAAATGTTGTTGTGTTGTCTGTCGAGTTTAATGCGGCCAAATTATTGGCGGTACACAACCGATCGTACCTACTACACTACGCATGTCTGACTAATACACCTGCTTTTGTGATTCTTGCAGTAGGACTTTGAACTCCGCTATTTTGGAGATACTGAAAATGTTAAATTAATTTTTAATAAGAAAGAATAAAAAGTTTTATGAACGTTCATTGCGACGACGGTAACACTTCTTAAACAACATTAATTTAACACACCAAAATAAGAAACGTTTCAGAAACGTGCGAGTAGAAGTAGCATTGTATCAACTTTTTGTTTCGACAGCGTTTGCGTTTGGGCTGAGGTTCAGTAGGTCCGAGTTTCACTTGCGGTTCAGTTGAATAAATTTAGCGCGATTGCCCTGCTGGATAGAATATCCACCACTTAATTTGACAGATGAAGTATGGAGAGAATCTGTCAAAAAAGTTGTGGATCCATTCGGCACCTTATCAGAAAGTGGTGAAACAGCCCGTTATTGTGATTTCTTTTTCTATACCACCAGTTGTAGTTACTGCATTGTTATCTTGTGTTATGTTATGTTGAGCTGTGATAAAATGTTGCACGCAGTACACAAATTGGCTATCTCTTATCTCCACAGTCCACCCAATGGGTGAAAAAAAAACTTTATTCTATTTTCAAATTGGCATTTTTCTCCACAGCTCTATAATTTATAAGTAATTTTTTAATCTATTTTACTTTCTGTGACCCCTATATTTTTATAATCAGACCCCACCAAAGTACTATCTTATCAGAAGTCACATTTCTCGTATCTTATTTTATCCTTGTGTATATTTAATATTATTACATTACTGCGCAAAATATAGTATCTTATCTAGATATCTTGATGCACTAGAGATCTCCTTTTACATGTATACAAAAATAAAAATTAATGATAAAATATTCGGCTCACAAACAAAAAGTAGAGAGGTCTAGCCATGGAAAAGCATTTTAATTTTTAACCCATTTATTGACAGAATCACAGAAGACCCTTGACTCCCCGGTCCCCCTAAGCTTATCCCTTAGAATAGAACACACTCATGTATTTGTGAAAAATTAAAAAGTAGCACTAACGGCCGGTTTGTATTATTCCAATCCAGTGGGTAATCCAATCCAGCGCTTTTTTGCAAAATTGAATTCCAGTACATTCCAGCGCTATATACATTATTCCAATAGTAATCCAGCGCTTGATTAGGTCACTTAATTTGAATTGTGTGAACCGGCCATTAAACAATAGTTATTAATCGCAATATTAAATTTAGTTACAATTAATGCTTGCAAAACTTTCTCAAAAAAAATTGCAATATTTCTTAGATATTTTGGTACCTTATTTTACTCTGGTATTGGAAGTTGGTAAAGCAAAATGATTAAATACTGGCTTCTCAATTGGCCGGTCATGCAGCCTTGACGAAGATTAGCGCTGACCATTGCAAACGGCGCCATTTCAACTCGCCAATGTAACTTGACTCCGGCTTTCTATGATACTAGTACAGCGGAAGAGGTCAGCTAGATTTGTTGTGTACAAGCTAACGATCTCTGTAATTGTAAATACAAACACGCATGCCGTGAGAAACGGAATTCTAGAAGTGTACAATATTGATATAGAAAACGCTATATGGTTATTTTGTTGTCTTATCAGAGAAGATAAAATCAGAATAAAATTTGAGCTTAGCAAAAAGAGTTTTAACTAAGAATATGTAAGATGAATATTGGCCTTAGAAGAAATTAGGGCCTCCTTCCAAGCCTTTGTCCAATTCCTTAATACCTTTTCAAAAATTAGGTTTGAATTTCACAACTGGCAACACAACAGTTTTCTTAGTTACTTACCAGGCAAGATTAATAATAAAGTTTTGCTATATAAAAAAATCGGCCAAGTGCGAGTCGGACTCGCGCACGAAGGGTTCCGTACCGGTATCTAGAGTGAAAGTAGACAAAAAATTGTGTTTTTTGTATGGGGGCCCCCCTTAAATATTTACTTTATTTTAATTTATTATTAATTATTAAAGTACAAATATAAGTAAGGATTTGGTGAAAATTTCAAGTGCCTAACTGTTACCATCAATGATTACGAGCAAAAAAGGCCAAAAAAATCACGTTTCTTGTATGGGAGCCCCCCTTAAATATTAACTTTATTTTATTTTCAGTATTTGTTGTTATAGCGGTAACAGATACACGTAGTCTGTGCAAATTTCAGAAGTCTAGCTATAGCGGTTTTTGAGTTACAGCCTGGAGACAAACGGACCGACGGACAGACATCGAAGTCTCTGTTATAGGGTCCCGTTTTTACCCTTTGGGTACGGAACCCTAAAAACAACTCCATAATAATATTTTTTACATTGTCTTCTTTATATTCAGGTTTCGTGTCGTGCACCATGACGAATCCCATCTGGTTCGTGAAGACGAGACTCCAGCTGGACGGAGCTAATGTGACTGCTGTGCAGTGCATAAAGCGGATATACACCACTACGGTGAGTGTTGTTACACTCGTCTCTAACCAACTAGATGGCTAGGCAGTGCCGAATTTATATTATATATAAGAGTAGGCCCCTTTATTTCCGCCGCCGTATCTACGTAGTAGGGCCTCAATTTTTTTTTATAAAATAAGGTGGCAAACGAGCAAACGGGTAACCTGATGGGAAGCAATTACCGTCGCCCATGGACACTCGCAACATTAGAGCTACAGGTCCGTTGCCGGCCTTTTAAGAAAGAATACGATCTCTTCTTGAAGGTTTGTAGGACTTGTATCTAATCACACCATCTATAGCTGAACAGCTATATGGCTAAGCCGTTTATAAGTTACGTAGAAACAACAGTTGAAGGGACCAAAACTGCTATGGGTTTCCTCCAGCCCCCCTAGCCTCTAAAGACCGAAGCTAATTTTTGCTGAGTACTAATTATCACCGAACGTACTTTCAGAAGAACAAACTTTTTATAGTCGGTAACGCCGAGCATTTCACATGATGTTTTTTTTACGTTAGCTATTTTCTATCGTGCTCATATTTTTAGGGGTCTTATATAATAATGTATAGAATATATTTTAAGCAAAAATACTAATATTTAAAATAACTTTTAAAAGAACACTCGGTATTTTCGACTTTAAAATGTAATAAACAAGAATATTGTTTTATTCCAGTTAAAAATCCAGTTCAAGTGTAATTCTTTTTTTGTTGTACTAGGTATTGTTCAACTTAGGGAACAGTGCAAGTTTCATCAAAATCGGTTCAGTAGTTTTGGAGATAGGGAGTTTTAATTCTCATTCTCTTTTTAAAATACAGTTATTTATTATGTAATTAATTTCTTTAAGGGCCCGGGTTACCCTCGAAATTTTCATACATTCTTAATACCAAAATCATCTTCTCATGCGAAAATGTTTAACATGTTTGAGTTATTTTTCGGCTTAAGATAGTAATTACCTAGGGTCCTGAACAAATTTTTTTTACAAAATATTTAAATACTAAAAATAAAATTTTTGTGTTTAAATATTTTTTTGTAAATTTACTACTAAATATTTAAACACCAAAAAATAGACAAAAACACTAAAAAATATATAAATAAATAGTAAATTTACTACAAAATATTTAAACTAAAAAATATTTTTTATTATTTAAATATTTTGTAGTAAATTTACTATTTATTTATATATTTTTTAGTGTTTTTGTCTATTTTTTGGTGTTTAAATATTTAGTAGTAAATTTACTAAAAATATTTAAACACAAAAATTTTATTTTTAGTATTTAAATATTTTGTAAAAAAAATTTGTTCAGGACCCTAGGTAATTACTATCTTATGCTGAAAAATAACTCAAACATGTTAAATATTTTCGTATGAGAAAATGATTTTGGTATTAAGAATGTATGAAAATTTCGAGGGTAACCCGGGCCCTTAAATTGTAATTGTGAAGTAAATTTTGGTATTTGAATACGACTTCAACCAGGAAATGTGGTAGTATAATGAACCCGTATGTTTATGTATTGTATTGTCAATTTTGCAAAACAGGCCTTGACTGGGCTCTTCCTCAAATGAGTATTGTTTACATTGAGTTATTTAAAGTAGGTACTACGTAGTACTTATAACTCACTGATTGTTTAGGGAAAATATTTCAATACTACTTGCATTATATTCGAAGCGTTTCATGTTTAAATATGTTGCTATATTTGTAGAATATATCAACATATTTAAAATAACAGTCATTTTTACTTATTATTATGAGACACTAAAATATTTCTCTTTTTCTGCTTGACTTGTGATTATTCAATATTTTACTTCAATTCTTTCTTAAAAAGTTAAGAAATTCCTTGAATCATTTTTGCATAGATCGATCGAATTAACTTATGCCTTGACTGACACAATTGGCCGTAACTAAATGTATCAGAAAGAGCATCTGACTTTTCTTGAAAATTGACCTTAAGGGCCCGGGTTACCCTCGAAATTTTCATACATTCTTAATACCAAAATCATTTTCTCATACGAAAATATTTAACATGTTTGAGTTATTTTTCAGCTTAAGATAGTAATTACCTAGGGTCCTGAACAAATTTTTTTTACAAAATATTTAAATACTAAAAAAAAAATTTTTGTGTTTAAATATTTTTTAGTAAATTTACTACTTAATATTTAAACACCAAAAAATAGACAAAAACACTAAAAAATATATAAATAAATAGTAAATTTACTACAAAATATTTAAATAATAAAAAATATTTTTTAAAGTTTAAATATTTTGTAGTAAATTTACTATTTATTTATATATTTTTTAGTGTTTTTGTCTATTTTTTGGTGTTTAAATATTTAGTAGTAAATTTACTAGAAAATATTTAAACACAAAAATTTTTTTTTAGTATTTAAATATTTTGTAAAAAAAATTTGTTCAGGACCCTAGGTAATTACTATCTTAAGCTGAAAAATAACTCAAACATGTTAAATATATTCGCATGAGAAAATGATTTTGGTATTAAGAATGTATGAAAATTTCGAGGGTAACCCGGGCCCTTAACTCCTTGTATCAGAAACAGCATCTAACTTTTCCTTTGAAGCTAAGGGTGGGTTGCACCACAGGCATTGCACTCTTAAAGAACTAAAATCTACTAGAAACTCGTTTTTCTAACTTTCATGTAACTTTTCTTGAAAATTGGCCTTAACTCCTTGTATCAGAAAGATCATCTAACTTTTCCTTTGAAGCTAAGGGTGGGTTGCACCACAGGCATTGCACTCTTAAAGAACTAAAATCTACTAGAAACTCGTTTTTCTAACTTTCATGTAACTTTTCTTGAAAATTGGCCTTAACTCCTTGTATCAGAAAGATCATCTAACTTTTCCTTTGAAGCTAAGGGTGGGTTGCACCACAAGCATTGCACCCTTAAAGAACTAAAATCTACTAGAAACTTTATTTAAATATTTTCTACAAGTAAGTTAATAGTATCTAGCCACGTGAACACAGATAGCTTATCACCGCGATAACTGTAAATAATTCGCCATCGTGCTGACACTGTGACTTAGATCAATTATTTAATGTTGAGGACATGATTATATAGATTGTTAGAATGCAACTTTTTAGAAGCTACTGTAGAGGGCATATCACTATATTAGGCCTAGATTACTTTACTGGTATAATTTAAACCCTATTACTAATGACATTTATACTAATTATAAAGAGGAAAAGTTGGTTTGTATGTTTGACTGTTAAGGTTGTCTGGAAGAAATCGCTTGAAGCGATAAGACCGCCGTTTGTACTAATTGTCACATCAATAGTAATTACTAATTTCTGTATATTGTCATGGTTGTTTTGGTGCAATAAAGAATTTTTCGTTCATTCATTCATTCATTGTATTGAATAGTCTCAAAAACTACTAACCTGATTTTGAAAATTCTTTCACCTATGGAAAGCTGCATTCTTTGTAATGAACATAGACTATTTTTATTCCAAAAATGAAAAGTGGCAAAAATTTGCCATAAAATTACATTATTTCGCTCTCCTGCCATTTTACTCAACTATCCAAGATAATTGTTAAAATGCTTTTTGTGGACAAAATATTACAGGAATATTCGGGAGCATTATTTGCCTTGAAACATGGTAAAATTTTCCTCACATATTATGTATTTATTTGGCTCATTCAGTAGACTTAAAGTGATTTATTGCTTGAGTAATGAGTATCTTTACATTATTGCTGGTCTTAGACTGGAGACACCGGTGACACCATTTTGAAATACCTAGCTGGACCCCGGTCCGTCCTTTCAGGGCCCCGTAAGGGCTACTGGCGCCTGTGTGCAAAAAATGGATTTTGGCGCCCCTTTAGGCAAATTTTTTGGGTTCTTGGTTTTGGCGCCCCTAAAGATGACGATTTGGCGCCCCTAGAGGATGGCGCCCGTGTGCATTGCACATATGGTAGCGGAGGCCCTACGACCTTTAGCAATTAGGAATATAAACTATCGAATAGAAAAAAAGTTGTGTCCTTTCTCCTGACACGCTCATGGTTAAGTTATTTTTAACTAAACGAAATGGTTTTTTCCAGGGTATCCGCGGCTTCTACAAGGGTATAACCGCCTCGTACATGGGCATCAGCGAGACGGTGGTCCACTTCGTGTTATACGAGGGGGTGAAGGCGCGGCTGGCGGCGCGCGACGGCCCCAACGCGGAGCGCCGGCCGAGAGACTTCCTCGAGTTTATGGCGGCCGGCGCCTTCTCCAAGACGGTGGCGTCGTGTATCGCTTATCCGCACGGTAAGGATATATATCTTAGACTAGGGTTACACGCTCAGTCTGGCATCGGTTCAGTCCATCAGTCTGCGACTGACGCCAGAAGGGCCGGAAAGTACATAATAATAAAATCGGCCAAGTGCGGATCGGGCCACGCGCAATATAGGGTTCCGTAAAACATCCCCGCTTGATGTCTAGGGGAGGTACCATAAAAAATATATATTTTTTAGATTTTATATTATACCACTTTGTCGGCATCATGAATATGTGCATTCAGGCCGAACAGCTTTGTAGGTCCTATAGTCTCTGAGCAAAACCGTGGACAGACAGATGGACGGACAGACAGGCAGACGGGCAGACGGACGGACAGACCGAAGCTACAAGGGATCCTTGTTGACTACGGAACCCTAAAAATTGAGCAGTCACCGTCAATCACACGGTTACACTATCATTATTTTGTCAGTCTGGATCAGACTGATGGACGGAACTGATGCCAGACTGACCGTCACGGTCAGTCTGGCATCAGTTCCGTCAGTGGGTTATACGGTCAGACCGTATAACCCTAGTCTAAGACTAGATAACGCTCGCAACTCCATTGCCCCGAAATTCGTTTATCGCGCGCATATATTATGTCCTTTACCGGGATTCAAAGTATATCCATACATTTCAGCTAAATCAGTTCAGAGGTTTGGGTGTGCAGAGGAATTGATGACAGACTCACTTTCGCAATAATTATAATATTAGTATGGATACAAAAAATACATGTTTGAGTCACCTATTGACGCACTGAAAAAATCATAACCCTCTAACGTAATCGAGTAAAAAACCACATTTGTCATTTGAATTTCATGACACTGGAAATCCATTTTTACCCGACTGCGGCGAACCAAAAAGGAGGGTTGAGTTATATTATATTAATGAAGAGGTGATAAGCAGGATCTCATTGAAGTGGTTTAATGAGGGACAATCGATCATTGAGTGTTGACACTCACGATTGTACTAGTAGGTCAGGTTTTATCAGAATTCAGACGTATGAAGGACTTATTATAACATCTACAATGCATATTATTTTATTTATTGGGGTTGATAACGTAGCAGTCATTGGCTCTTTTTTTTTGGATTTAAACCGTTTTTTGTCGTTAATTTCAGCATTTTTGTCGTACCAAATATCTGCAAATGGTAGCTCAAAGAGTTTGAATAGGCTACTTGACCTAATTTTTTTCTTCATGCTAATCGCTTCTTAATCATTAATTTTCACGAAATAAACTAATATTTTATTATTTTACACAGTAAAAACCCATAAAAATGTTGATTGAAAAATACGCCTTATAAATGGCGCCGAAAACACTGTCCGCCATAGTGTGACGTCATACTGTTTGTATTTTAGAGTCTCTTTATTTAACATTTTTTTATGTGCTAAATGTACGAGTCTTATGGTGCCCAAAAATTATAAAAGAATTAAATAAGAAATTAGAAATCATTTGTAATGTTGAAAACTTTTGGAGAAAAGTTTTGGCCATTTCATTTCCCGTCTACAATAAATGGAGATAATATATAAAACTGGTGTTTTATTTGAATTACTCAAGAAAATATATTTTGCAAATGCTTCTAGGCTTATTCTTATTATTTACGTACAAATAAACTTACACATAACGAGCGCGATAAATAAAAGATATTAAATTACGAACATGATGACGTCACATCCAAATCGGAAGTACTGCAAAAGCGTTTTAGTCAGTACAAATCATATTTTCATAAAATCATATTTTTAAATCGACTTTATTTATCAATCATAAGCTTTTATTTGATGATAAGGGTGAAATACGGTTTCCTACGCCAAGTTCTACTAGAAATATGCATTTGTTCAATGAAATTGAATATAGGTCAAGTAGCCTATTATTAAAATTACATGATACATCCAGGAGTATTCGATATTAAGGGCCTGTTTCACCATTTCCTGATAAAGTGCCGGATAGGCTATTCACAACTTTTTTGACAGATTCTCCATACTCCATCTGTCAAGTTATGTGGTGAATATCAAGAAGTGGTGAAACAGGCCCTTAACCATATACTTTCAAGTAGTTTCAAGTTAGCTGCTGTAGGAGACATAGTCTTGATGCTACAATACCATAGATCAGGATTTCAATGATGGACATTGGACAGTAATTACAAGCTGCTATTTAAAAAGATGAATGCACTGCCTCTGCCATGTCTTTTCATTTACGAAACGGCTATATTTGTTTACATACATACCTACTTGTTTGCTGATTTTACCGGGACTGCTATGAATATAGAGATAGGAAACGAGAAAGTTTGTGCATTCCTGACCAGAAATTAGCATGTTCTATTCGACTTTTAAATTAATTAATAATATTGATTGTATTGTTACAGAGGTAGCTCGCACGCGTCTCCGCGAGGAGGGTGACAAGTACCGGAAGTTCTGGCAGACGTTGCACACGGTCTGGCTGGAGGAGGGGTACCGCGGTGTCTACAGGTAATAAAATCGGCCAAGTGCGAGTCGGACTCGCGCACAAACGGTTCCGTACTGTTATAACTAATATAATAGCCAAATATCACGTCCTCGAGTATTGAACATGTCTCACCAGTCACGCAGTAGAGCAAAAATAGGCCAAAAATTGTGTTTTTTGTATGGGAGCCCCCCTTAAATTTTTATTTATTTAAATATTATTATTAAAGTACACATATATTTAAAGCCTTTGTGAAAATTTCAAGTGCCTACCTGCTGCCATTATTTCAGAAGTCTAGCTATAGCGGTTATGAAGATACAGCCTGGCGACAGACAGACAGACAGACAGACAGACGGACGGACAGACGGACAGACAACGAAGTCTTAGTAATAGGGTCCCGTTTTTACCCTTTGGGTACGAAACCCTAAAAACGACCGTCACAACGAATACCGGCCGAGAATTGCGCGGATCCTTTCAATGATATAATATGTACAGTTAAACATTGAAAGAAACCGCACGACTTTGAAAGCTAAAGAGAGTGTTTGATATTCTATTTGCCATTAGGTGCCGCTATGTAGCGTTAGGGTCTTTACTCTATTTCTATACTAATATTATAAAGCTGAAGAGTTTCTTTGTTTGTTTGAAGTTTGAACGCGATAATCTCAGGAACTACTGGACCGATTTCAAAAATTATTTTATTGATGTATAGCTAAGATGTCCCTGAGTGCTATAGGCATGTATGTAATGACAATAACTTTTTTAAGCACTGCAATAAAAATTAAAACCGGCCATGTAATACACAACTAGCTTGGAAATAAAACTAAAATAATGCTGCGTTTTGGTATTAGCTACATGTGTGACATCGATAGCTTTTTCAGTATGTTATCTGAATACATAATTTGTAATGTTATTTGCTACAATGTATGTGGTTCAATTTAATCATCAGCGTTATACTGCGCAGAATATTTTGTCTGAGCTATACTACCATATTATTAGTATTTAACTTCAAGAAAGAACATATTAATATTTAACTCACAGTAATATTTACACAGCCAATATCGTAATATTTACAGTTGATGTCCTTGTCTGTCTAGTGACATTTTCAGTATTTATGTCATCGGAATGTTATGTAGTATGTACAGAAAAATATTGGAATTTGGCACAGGACAACCTTTGAACATTCTGCTGCCAGTATACTTTTCTTTAGAAATTGTGGCGGTACTTACAATAATTAACGCCACTGCTGTCACAGTTTTCTAAGTGCGATATATGACAGCTGAAATCAATCACGTGAGCTTCTGCCTAACCGAGCATACCACCTCACTCGTAATGAAGATTCCTTAGCGGCCTCCACACATGTTCCTAAAAATGATTTCCTAGTCTTTGACTTTCCTAATGAATTGACTAACGACTTTTCTATAAGTAGAAACATAACATTATGAACATAATTAAACATAATATTTAACATACTGTTTGTTTTGTTTCAGGGGTCTAGGCACGCAGCTCGTCCGTCAGATCCCGAACACAGCGATCATGATGTCAACATACGAGGCGGTGGTCTACCTCCTGACAACACACTTCAATAGCTCCTTCTACGAGAACACTTAGCGCACACACACAATGCACCTGTGATTCCCGTAGCGTAGACATGTAAACTCAGCCAAAAGGCTGTAAACAACAATGAAAATTTTGACTGAAATTATTACGAAAGGTGCACCTGACGTAACCCTTTTGCTATTGCGTCGTATTTTACTTTCGAAACGTGGAGAATGTAGTGTAAAGACTATATTCGTTAGTCCCGTAGTAAGGAGCTCAAGTCAGTAAAAATATATTTATGTTGTTGAAGGCAGAAATACTAATCCGCCTTATGTAAATAGCTTGAGTTTGCAATGTAGGTATATAGTCCAAACCGCGAGTGACAAAACTTCAGGTATGGAATTTTGTGACTATATTCGTGGTTTAGGACATAGTCATTTGGAACTATGTCATAAATTGATTTTTTATAGACTGTAGACGCTGTTATTCTTAGTAAGACTGTTTAATAATTTGTTAATGTTTATTGTGCCACTATTAGGAGATATTTAAGTAGGATATGGCAATGCCCTGGATAGACAAGGGGAAATGGCTTTTAAGAGGTTTTATATTTTTCACATTCATCGCCCTAACATGCGACATAAACTTGTCAAGCATAATGTTATGAATAAAACAATACATTAAAGGTGTAATTGCAGCAAACGACGTGTTGTCGCGACACTACTGGTTTCTATGTATTTCTATGAATAAATGTCGCTAGCTGCGGAGGGTATTTCATAGAAATACATACTAATCAGTAGTGTTGTTGCGACACATTGTCTGCGGTTGCTGTTGTCATGTAGCCCGCTGCCAATCGGCACCTTAAGTAACTTATCTCAAGTATAAACTCATGGTCGGTATACATTTTGATTAAGACATAGTGTGATGGGGTGTCTGTGCTATCCAGGGGCTGATTGTTACATTTGTTTATAGTCATCTTTTTCAATATTTTTGTCATAACGCTTATAAATTTGTATGGTGTAATTGGTACTTATGTGACGATTTTGGTTGAACTTACATATTTACTTGATTATTATTAATGATTAATCCGTCTATCGCAGATTCTTGGAAATCTATTGTTATTGCAGGCCACTTGGGCCGTTCAGGAGTTGATAGGTGAAAAAGCCAAAACTCAGAAACGCCAAATATTTCTGAAATTCCAAATATATCTGAATCATACTTTATTATAAAGACTGATTACAGATTTATATTTAAGATTACTGTAAGTTATTCTCAAGTAAATGTGCAAATTGTAAACAAATTCAGTACCTTTACCAACTAAAATGTGAAGTTATATTCTATAAAATAAAGATTATCATCTTGGACCCTGTATTTTTATTTTGTACCTAGCTTTTTTAGCTTCATTCGTTATTTAAAATATAAAATCAAAACATTAAAGATATTTCTAGATAGATGTAATGATTTGAAATTCCATTAGCCTAGTTATTTTTTACAATAAAAATTACAAAGAAATCACAAATTAATATTGGTGTCCTTATACTGTATAGCAATTTATTATGAAAAAATATAACACGAGTTCAACAGCTATTAGGACAACTTACCCACCTACAAGAAATGTACAAAATAGAGATTATTATTAGCCTTAACATTATAAATAATAGGCTACTTGACCTATATTCAATTTCATTGAACAAATGCATATTTCTAGTAGAACTTGGCGTAGGAAACTGTATTTCACCCTTATCATCAAATAAAAGCTTATGATTGATAAATAAAGTCGATTTGAAAATATGATTTTATGAAAATATGATTTGTACTGACTAAAACGCTTTTGCAGTACTTCCGATTTGGATGTGACGTCATCATGTTCGTAATTTAATATCTTTTATTTATCGCGCTCGTTATGTGTAAGTTTATTTGTACATAAATAATAAGAATAAGCCTAGAAAGATTTGCAAAATATATTTTCTTGAGTAATTCAAATAAAACACCAGTTTTATATATTATTATCTCCATTTATTGTAGACGGGAAATGAAATGGCCAAAACTTTTCTCCAAAAGTTTTCAACATTAAAAATGATTTCTAATTTCTTATTTAATTATTTTATAATTTTTGGGCACCTTAAGACTCGTACATTTAGCACATAAAAAAATGTTAAATAAAGAGACTCTAAAATACAAACAGTATGACGTCACACTATGGCGGACAGTGTTTTCGGCGCCATTTATAAGGCATATTTTTCAATCAACATTTTTATGGGTTTTTACTGTGTAAAATAATAAAATATTAGTTTATTTTGTGAAAATTAATGATTAAGAAGCGATTAGCATGAAGAAAAAAATTAGGTCAAGTAGCCTATTATATATCATGTATTTCTCTTTATTATATTTAATATCAAAAATCTTTTATAAGTTATGAAAACATTCACAACTTTACAGACACAATAATTTTTCCTTTTGCCCTTTAATATTTCTAGTTATTCTTGTATTGATATATGAATAAACTTTCATATCTTTGGTCAACATTCATTCCCTTCATAATTTGTTTGAATAGCTTGGGCCTTCACTCAGATTACCGCTATACATCTGAGTTTTGTCATAGAAAAGGTTTGATTAGAGACCTAATAGATACATTGGATATAACCACCCAAATATGTGTTGATATAGCGTTTGGTGTATCACTGGGGTACTGGAGGACGCTGGTCAGTGGATACAGGTTACCCTTGATGGCAACAATTGGTTCTCTCCTGAACCATATCACTGACATAACAATTAGTAATGCGATTACTACTTGAAGTATTATGTGTACCGAACCTTTTATAGCCAAGCTCTTACTGATTCTTGACTGGGAGTTGTCTTTCAACGATGTCTCCAACTTTAGAATCTTCCTTTGCAATTTGGAATACGCAGCAAACTCCTCTTTTATAGAAATATTACTTTGTTCAGCTTTAAGCTTCACAATTTCTGATAATGTTTCTCGTTCTTCATTTGATGGCCTGGAGAAACACGCTGATATCTAAAAAGTAGAATTGTATGAAATATAATAATTTTGTTTGAATAATCTTCAATGATACATATCATACAAAATAGTTTTTATTGAAATTGGAATTATAGGTGACTTACAGGTTTTACTAACAGCGGAACAATGGCACTGAGGGTACATAAAATAACAAAGTAGACCAGGAGAAAACCATTAAGGACTTCCAACATTTTCAGTGATTTATTAATTTATAAAGGTAATTTTAATAATTTTCAGTTTTCATTACATCCACAGACTACTAAGGGATACTACGTATATTACATCCAGAACATCCAGCCAACATCCAGCAAGTATTTTGGTTATCTGTCAATGTCAAATTGAAACCTGGGGTTTCTGTTTCACAGATTGATATCCACAGAAACTGATCGTGATCTCTATGCAAGTACGCTGGATTGCTGATAGCCTTTGAAATGACAGCTATTTTTGTGCCTACTTGAAGCGGAATCAGCGCCCCTATAGGGACCGTGCAGAAACTATAGAGGGCGTCGTAATTCGACAGCAGCGCCACGATGCGAGTAAAAGACGTAACTTGTGAGTGACTTTAGCTTCGCATTCTCCTTGACCCTGGATAGTTTATGAGTGTTTTTTTATGTTTTACACTATAAAATGATATAATACTTACACTCCCAAGTGGCCACATGCGGCCGCGAGAACAACGACAGATTTCCAAGAATCCGCGATCGAAATATTAAAGTTAAAGACTAGGTGACGCCCGCAACTCCGTTGCGCCAAAAATCATTTATCGCGCGAGAACCGTACATTTTCCCGGGATAAAAAGTATCCTATGTCCTTTCCCGGGGCTCAAAGTAAATCCATACCAAATTTCAGCAAAATTGGTTTAGCGGTTTGGGCGTGAAGTGCTAACAGACAGACACACTTTCGCATTTATAATATTAAGTATATTTTTATAATATTAAATATAATATTAAGGGTTTCTACTTTCTACCCGTAAACAAAGAATGGAAGAGTGAATAAAAATGTATAAAGCTTATCTAGTTAACTAAGAAAATATCCGAAAAAGTAATTAATAGCATCCATCACATCCATCAGCATAGAAAGTAAAAACTTGATAAATATTGCAATAAAATAATGAAGCTATGCAAAAATACTTATATTAATTACTGAAAATGCTTGTGGATTAATAAAATAAAACAAGTTCACTAAAATAAATGCTTTTATTTCAACCTTCTGCGATTCGATCGATACCATCTTCACAACTTTTGTCTGTCACTATTTTTAACTAATTTCAGTCTGGATCTCATAAGTGTAAACACCATTTAGGTATACAGTATTCTTTAAATAACACACAAAGACTGCACTACTAATCTTTTTCTTACTTGAAGAATAATCCTTTTGAGAACCAACACTTTGACAAGATGGTTCAAGTTCAATACTATCCTCAGTGTTGAATTCCTGGCAGGACTTCTCCAAATTATCCTTACTTTTGATGCAACTTTATGCCAATTAAATGAGCGGTGCCTATGTATGTATATCAATTAAGATGGAAGCCAGTTTGGATGTTTACTGAAAGAAAGCAATGGTTATAGGTTATGTTCATATAGTGTTCATAAAAAATGAATTTACGGTTATAATCTACAAAATTTAGTGTTTTTACTAGTCTACACATAACACTCATGGAACTTTTTAAATACTTACGTATATTTTTACCGCCTTTTATCCATTTATTTCGTTTTTCAATAAGCAAAGCCATGTGAATATTTTGGCAGAAAAATAGTAAAATTTTACATCGTTCGATTTGCCTTTATATTTCTTGTATGTATATTAGAACAACAATACATTTCAATTCTTGAAAATACTCAGAATTTGTTAAGAAATCTTCTAATTTTCCGTAGCTTCACTAGAGCTTGACAGTAAAATTTTCGTAAAAGTTTCGGCTATTCGCCACTTGTGGCAGTGTCGTCGCTCTGCACGGTCCCTATTATTCGGGTGGAGAACTAAATCTGACGTAAAAATGACGTTTGAAAGCATTTTGAAAGAGGTTTGAAAACCGCCATATTGGCGCTGATAGCAGTAGTGAGAGTATTTGGAACTAATACTAGTGGGGACAACTGTTGTTATTGGTTGTGGTTACGTCAAATTTAGTTCTCTACCCGAATAATGGGGGCGCTGATTCCGCTTCAAATAGGCACAAAAAGCAGGTCTATATCAGCAATCCAGCGTACTTGTATAATAGGGACCGTGCAGAGCGACGACACTGCCACAAGTGGCGAATAGCCGAAACTTTTACGAAAATTTTACTGTCAAGCTCTAGTGAAGCTACGGAAAATTAGAAGATTTCTTAACAAATTCTGAGTATTTTCAAGAATTGAAATGTATTGTTGTTCTAATACATACAAGAATTAAAAAGGCAAATCGAACGATGTAAAACTTTACTATTTTTCTGCCAAAATATTCACATGGCTTTGCTTATTGAAAAACGAAAGAAATTGATAAAAGGCGGTAAAAATATACGTATTTAAAAAGTTCCATGAGTGTTATGTGTAGACTAGTAAAAACCATTGTAAAAACACTAAATTTTGTAGATTATAACCGTAAATTCATTTTTTATGAACACAATATGAACATAACCTATAACCATTGCTTTCTTTCAGTAAACATCCAAACTGGCTTCCATCTTAATTGATATACATACATAGGCACCGCTCATTTAATTGGCATAAAGTTGCATCAAAAGTAAGGATAATTTGGAGAAGTCCTGCCAGGAATTCAACACTGAGGATAGTATTGAACTTGAACCATCTTGTCAAAGTGTTGGTTCTCAAAAGGATGATTCTTCAAGTAAGAAAAAGATTAGTAGTGCAGTCTTTGTGTGTTATTTAAAGAATACATACCTAAATGGTGTTTACACTTATGAGATCCAGACTGAAATTAGTTAAAAATAGTGACAGACAAAAGTTGTGAAGATGGTATCGATCGAATCGCAGAAGGTTGAAATAAAAGCATTTATTTTAGTGAACTTGTTTTATTTTATTAATCCACAAGCATTTTCAGTAATTAATATAAGTATTTTTGCATAGCTTCATTATTTTATTGCAATATTTATCAAGTTTTTACTTTCTATGCTGATGGATGCTATTAATTATTTTTCAGATATTTTCTTAGTTAACTAGATAAGCTTTATACATTTTTATTCACTCTTCCATTCTTTGTTTACGGGTAGAAAGTAGAAACCCTTAATATTATATTTAATATTATAAAAATATACTTAATATTATAAATGCGAAAGTGTGTCTGTCTGTTAGCACTTCACGCCCAAACCGCTAAACCAATTTTGCTGAAATTTGGTATGGATTTACTTTGAGCCCCGGGAAAGGACATAGGATACTTTTTATCCCGGGAAAATGTACGGTTCTCGCGCGATAAATGATTTTTGGCGCAACGGAGTTGCGGGCGTCATCTAGTCTTTAACTTTAATATTTCGATCGCGGATTCTTGGAAATCTGTCGTTGTTCTCGCGGCCGCATGTGGCCACTTGGGAGTGTAAGTATTATATCATTTTATAGTGTAAAACATAAAAAAACACTCATAAACTATCCAGGGTCAAGGAGAATGCGAAGTCAAAGTCACTCACAAGTTACGTCTTTTACTCGCATCGTGGCGCTGCTGTCGAATTACGACGCCCTCTATAGTTTCTGCACGGTCCCTATAGAGATCAGTGTCCCCAGATCACAGAACAGATTTACTCCTACAGTCCGACAAGGCTTTATGTCACTGATTTCTATTATACAAGTACGCTGGATTGCTGATACAGACCTGCTTTTTGTGCCTAATTGAAGCGGAATCAGTGCCCCCATTATTCGGGTAGAGAACTAAATTTGACGTAACCACAACCAATAACAACAGTTGTCATCACTAGTATTAGTTCCAAATACTCTCACTACTGCTATCAGCGCCAATATGGCGGCTTTCAAACGTCATTTTTACGTCAGATTTAGTTCCTCTACCCGAATAATGGGGGCGCTGATTCCGCTTCAAGTAGGCACAAAAAAAAGCTGTCATTTCAATGGCTATCAGCTATCCAGCGTACTTGTAATAATAGAGATCAGTGCTTTATGTGAATGTGTCAAATGTGTCAATAGGCGCTGCTGGTAAAGGAGAATTGTCAAACACATGTCAAAAATGACGTTTTTGTATGATAGAAGCGCATAGTTCCTTTTCTCGCCACGTTCAAGTAGAGCCTTGTCGAACTATAGGGACCGTGCAGAAACTATAGAGGGCGTCGTAATTCGACAGCAGCGACATGATGCGAGTAAAAGACGT
The DNA here is from genome assembly GCA_905404155.3 of Plebejus argus. Lineage (NCBI taxonomy): Eukaryota > Metazoa > Arthropoda > Insecta > Lepidoptera > Lycaenidae > Plebejus > Plebejus argus. Next base: position 3,529,538 of record FR989945.1, read on the forward strand.
AACTTGTGAGTGACTTTGGCTTCGCATTCTCCTTGACCCTGGCTAGTTTATAGGTGTTTTTTTTATGTTTTACACTATAAAAATTGATAAAATGATTTAAAGTAATTGGCATGACACAAAAAAATATTTCTACAGATTAAAAAAAGAAAGTTTTACACATTTATGTCCTAAATCCTGGGGTGTCCCAAATAGCCCCCAAAATCTCAATGGGGATGATGACAAGGTCAAAGATTAGCGAATTTTGTTAATAAAATAAAGAAATCACGGTAAAAAATAAGTGTTCCCAAAATTTCAGCTCGATAGCATTTGTATTTTTTTTGTTATGCGCCTTCAAAGTTGGATAATCAAGTCGATTTTTTTTTCAATTAAATTTCTTAATATTTGTATACCATTCGTTAACTTATGCAATTAAAAACTAGGTACTTTTGTTATGAAACCACTTTCATAAACGCAATATTTAATATACCTATCGAACAAAGTTCTTTCCCGATGAGTACAAACTAAGAAAGAGTGACGTCAGTCTTTCGTAGCACTTTGTATGGAGCGTTTCGGGCAGGTCTATTTTATGAGATGTTTGAATTGTCATATCTTGGTGAATTTTTAAGCTATCAGTCATGGTATTCTAAAATATTGTTTTCCCGCCATAATATTATATACTCGACACTGGCCATGGTTAAGTTAAAGCCGAAGCGCCATAATAAGAAAAAAAAACTCTAATCTGGTGTTTCAATTTGACATTGACAGATAACCAAAAAACTTGCTGGCTGCATCAATGCATGCTGGATGTAGGTAATGAAAACTGAGAATTAAAAATTTGAACATTACACAAAATACAATATAAATAACTATCTTCATTAATTTATCATGTTTTTATATTTAGAAACATTTACTTCTTATGAAGATTATAAAAAGTCGAATATTTTAACGGTGCCACTGGAATCTCTCATAGCATACTATGTGTATAAATACTGTCAACCTACAGAAATAGGACTTTACTTTGTTTTCAATGATACACAAAATAGGATAGAAAGTTTGGAATTTTGTGATAAGGATATAAGTTTTAAAAGTAAAGACGATATACCATGGCAGGTAGCGTCATGCTTGTACCCCGTTGTGTTAAATAATGATACAATCGTAACTGGTTTGTGTGCTGTATCCAGACATATCTGCAAGCATAAGACTGCTGCAAGACGACCTGAAGAGCACGAAGAAGGCCTTCTCGGATTTCGCAAAAGCTGTCTTCAAGCTCCAAACGAAGCGTCCATATGGACAAAGTTTTGTGAAATCGATATATTGAAGTCAGTCACAAATATTTTGACCACAAGCAACCTCAAAGAGGTCCCAATAAACTTGATAAGATTCGAGAATCACCTAAACAAACCTGTTAAAGTTCACAATGTGTATAAACTAGCAAGAGATATAAAAAAGGAAAACAAAAGAATTGCTGATGAAGTGAATGCAAACATCAATTTAAAAAATGAGGCTCGAGTCCCCAAACAAAGAAAATGGAAGTCCAAGAGCCAGAAAGAAGTGAAACAAATACAAGATCTGAATATAAGCCATCAGTTTGCTGAAGGACCATTTTTAACATTAGCAGATCTTGTTTTGCTACCATCATACTATATTGTTCTTAAACTCTTTGGTCATTCAAAGTTTAAGGTATTATTTCCATTAACACATGACTGGTTTCAAAACATAACATCCTTAACAAACATTAAGGAGTTAGAATATTTAATGAGCTTTCCTAAAATAAATAATATTGATGTCAACAATTTAATATTGCCAAAGACAGAAGATGTCAGTCTTTACAAATCGGACCCAAAGAGACATAACCCTAAAAAAAGATTGTTTACAAAGCCAGAAGATATTGAGAATGCTCTAAATATGGTTGAGAAGGGTATGGAGCTAGAATTGAGCAATATTGACTTTGACAACAATGTTGATTGGAGTGCTATCCCAGATGGAGCAAACCCATTTGCTGGACACCTACCTGACTCAAGAAACACTAGAAAATCACAGCAATTAGAAAACTTAACGTTAGCTGTACTAAGTATGGCAAGAGACAAAGATGTTATTGTCGACTTTTGTAGTGGAAGTGGGCACCTAGGAATATTAGTAGCATATCTGCTGCCAAAGACAACAGTAATTCTATTGGAGAACAAAGAACAATCATTACTCAGAGCAAGGGAAAGAGTGTACGAAATGGATCTGAAAAATGTTTATTTCTTTCAATGTAATTTGGATTTCTTCATTGGAAAGTTCGATATAGGCATAGCACTGCATGCTTGTGGCATCGCTAGTGATTTAGTATTGGATAAGTGTTTGAATGCTGGAGCCAAGTTTGTGATCTGTCCATGTTGCTATGGATCATTACATGCAACGGATAGACTTGTTTATCCCAGAAGTTTAAAGTTGAAGCATTTAAATGTTGACCAGTATTTGTGTATTGGCCATACAGCAGATCAGACCCATAAAGAGCATCCCCTTACAGTGAGAGGGGCTAGGTGTATGGCAATTATAGACTCAGATCGAGCGAGGCTAGCTGAAGAGTTTGTGTACAAAGTTACACTGTCGCGGCTTAAACCACTGTCATGTTCTGACAAAAACAATTTGTTAATTGGTGTACCATCATGAAATAAACAATATTTTTTGAGTAGAACAGTTTTATTATATTCAACAATAATAATATACTTCTCATGTGTTTCTTTTGTGGCAAGGTGGCAGTGTTAATTGTAATAAATTATTGCACATTTTAATGTGGCATTCAAAGCAATATTTTATACATTGTATGGCACTTTTACAAAATAAAAGAAGCACAGAGCCACTATAAAAATATAAAAACAACTTACATTAGGTCTAAGGCTAGTTCCACACATGCAGCATTTTGGTAAAACAAATTTTAATCTTACTGCACATACTTTTTTTTTCGTTAGACATTGTTCCAAATGTGGACCCACCCTAATGTGATTAGATTTTACAACTCTTATCTTTATTGACCAAAGGTAAACAATTTTATAATACAAGTTCATATTTCGTTAAAAAAATCAGTCGCTGCGGGCATATACGATAGCTGTGCGGCAAGGGATGTACACCTAGAAGTAATAAAATAATTAGTTTGCTGTAAAGACAATGAATATTTTCTTAACAATGCTTTTTCTACATTGTAATATTGAATATTCTGGTTACATGCGTTAGCTGCAACTTTATATTTTGTTGCTCGGAGATTCGTGTACAAAACTATTTTATGTCCTTTCATAGTATGTAACCACTGATTAATAAACTATTAATAGAATCTCTTATGTCTTATAACAAGTTATCAAACTTTAATTCTGACCTGTATAGAATCATTCCTGTTGCCCCACGGCATGTTCTGTGTGAGGTGGTATTCTCCTTCGGGCTCTACACGGCCGAAACCGCCATACTTTTTGCTGTCAGAGCACAGCACCGCCTAGAAAAATAAAAAGATTAATTGATTAAATAGGAATAAATAGGCAATGTTTAGTCACCAAGATATGAATGATAATTAGGCTTGGATGCATAAATGTTTTCGGATAGGTTACGGATAGAAATCCACTAGAGGGCGCTGTACAGTATTGTACAAACAACATGCTTTCATTTTGTAGCTCTTGAGCGCGATGCTTACACAGTCCGTTTGTGAATATTTTACCTTCATCACGACTCTTATTTCAACGATTTAAAGCGATTAGTCCGCGGTAAAATGAGCGATAATATCACCTGATATTTGCCAGCCACGTCGACGCCGACTCTGTAGTCTGTGAAGCTCTGGTAGGGGTGGAAGTTGAACACGAACAGTAGTCCCGCTCTCTCGAACGCTATCACTTTGTCGCCCTCGTGCTTGCAGGATACGTATGCCTGGGAATATTGAGCGATATTTAAAAAATACACAATATTAAATGATATTAAGTACATAATTATGTAGTAGTATTATGGAAATTGAATTATAGACAGATAGTGGACCTAGGTTAGACGGTTAGACCTATGTTAAGCGGCCGTAGACGACGCGACGTGTCGCGCGACCACAGAATACTTTTAATGTCGCGCGACACTACTGGTTTCTATGTATTTCTATGAAAAGTGTTGCTAGATTCGTGTCGCTAGCTGCAGAGGGTATTTCATATGCCGCGGCCGCATATGCGTAGTGCTTCGCGCTAAAGCCCGAAGCCGATACTATTGGACGATCTGCGTGTATCGTCCAATAGTATCGTCTCTTAGCACGAAGCTTCGGACGATAGACGCAGATGCGGCCGGGCCGATAGAAATATACTGTACATAATATATAGAAACCAGTAGTGTCGCGACGACACGTCGTCTGCGGTTGCTTCATGTCGCCCGCTGCCAACCGGCACGTTTATTCCAAGCCCAGCTGATAACGACTAATTTGGACTTGAGTTAACACAACATTATACCTAGGTACTTTAGTCGGGTTTTTACTAAGGATTTAATTTTAAAATCAAGTAGGTAAAAATTTACAGTAAATTATGCAAAAACTAAGGTTTGTTTTTACGGTAAGCAATAACTCGACCTAAATCGAGTTATTGTTAACCATTTCATTCACTCTAAAAAACTTGAGAGGTGTTAAGGGACACGGTCGGATGGAACGAAATTTTAAATTTCCCTCCTGAGTGCGTAGTGCGAGTTTTATTCGATCATACTCATCGAGAACGTTAACGCGAATTTGTATGGGATCAAAGCGGTATCCACGTAAGCCAGTAGGTGGCGCTGCTTTGATCCCATACAAATTCGCGTTAACGTGTTCGATGCGTATGATCGAATAAAACTCGCACTACACCCCCAGTTGACGTCATCGCCACATCAACGCCCTCAGCCCCTACTTCGCAGGTACTAAAATAAGTGTCGGTCAAAAAGTGTCGTTACAACTTTTTCCGTCTAGCCCCTTTTCGCAACGCGCGGTAAGGAACTTCGTTCCAAAAACTTGAACTTGAACTACTGGCCTAAAGGTTTATGCTCACCGGGTTAGACCTTAACCAGCCGTGCTTATCCTCCAGCCTGTTCATGTCCTTGTCGAATTCGTTGAGGAACCTGTACTTGAGGAGCTGGTCGTCCACCAGGTGCCACTGGCGGCGCGCGTAGTGGTACGAGGAGTTGTTGCCCGCGCGCGGGAAATCCAGCCACTCGGGGTGACCGAACTCGTTGCCTAGGAAAACAACATAACTATCAGAGAAGTTGATTCATAAGGCGTCTCCCAGACAGACGTGGGCAGCGGTGGCGGCGGCGCTCAATTGGATGACTTGAGATTTCTAGGAACGACACAGACACACGCGGTGGCGGAGGCAGTACAAACAACTGACCGCCGCCGCCACTGCTGCCCGCGTCTGTCTGGGAGACGCCTGACAGACCAACTTGTGATCTGTCAGCTGGGTTTGACATAACGCCACCAACTTACGTAGGTCCGCCAACAGCTGCCTATGAATCAACTTCCCTGTTATTAGTTATTACCTGTGGTTATTACATACGTAAAGTATGAAATCGGCGGCGGTCGTCAATAGCAAAAAATACCTAGTAAGTATGCGCGTTGCCAGCCACACTGTTGCCATTTGCCAACGTGTTGTCACTTGCCAACCAGTTTTTCATTATAGATTTTGCGTGGTCGTCAACCGCCGTTGACGACCGTGTATTTCTTGCTTTAATTACGCCTTCAAATTATTGCGATGCCACAGCCCAAAAATACTGGTGGCGCCAGTAGTCATAGTGAGGGAGCCCTAGAACAATTTTTTTTGTGATTACTAACAAGCAAATTTTTTGTGAGTACTTATAGCTACATAAGACGGACAACATTTTTATTTTCGAAAAATCTTGAAAGTGGTAGCTAACAGAGATAGAAAGGATTTCATACTTTGACTTGATGGTCCTAAAAAATATGGATTGTTTTATTTGTAGGACAAGGTTACTCTTAAATTATATAACTATTAACCTACCAATATACAAACACTCTGCTGGTTAGGGTTAGGTACGTTTTATTTAGGATTTTTTAACCCCCGACCAAAAAGAGGGGTGTTATAAGTTTGACGTGTCTGTCTGTCTGTCTGTCTGTCTGTCTGTGGCATCGTAGCATCCAAACGGGTGGACCGATTTTGATCTAGTTTTTTTTGTTTGAAAGCTGACATGACGGAGAGTGTTCTTAGCTATAGTTCATCATCATCAGCCTGCTCATTGCTGAAATATCACGGTATATCTGGTTCGTGATAGGACGATTAGCAACTTGCAGTCGTTTGATGGGTTTTATATTTTGCATCCTGGTTCGTGACACTTATGAATATATACACATTATTGGAAAGTTGACCTGGTGGTGCAGCATCACCTGGTAATCAATAGGATACCCAACTCCAGAGCAGAGGTTTCGTGTTTGGGCTCATTTTAATTGCGACAACCAGTAAAACGTAGATAAGCAGTAAATATTTGCATGCTGCTGCTGCAGCATCACCTGGATTCTATAGGAGCTAAGCTCCGTATGAACCTAAAGTGGAGGTTTCATGTTTGGGCTCTTGACGGCCTCATCCAAGAGGACATATTTTATATGTCCTCTTGGATGAGGCCGTCAAGTACATATGTCCTCATCCAAGAGGACATATACAATAGATGGTATTCATTGGGATATGATCCAGTTAATAGGAATTATTCTGCATAAGTTTAAAAAGCATAAAATAAAATTAAATTAAGAAATTTAAAAAAACCCCCGCCAAAAGACTTTAAAAAGTAATGAAATAACATTTCCTGACTTTAAATTTAAATCATTCCTAAGAGTAAAGTAATATTTTAGTCCATAATTGTTGTCAAGGTGTGTCGGGGGACCGCTAAAATATGTAGATGTTTGATTTCACATAACAATATAAATTAAGGGTCTGTTCACAGCGACCCGAATCGAGAGAATCAGCGACTATTATGGCGATACGAAATGCAAAAATCGCTGTTGTGGTAGTTTACTTAGCGGTCCCCCGACACACCTTGACAACAATTATGGACTAAAATATTACTTTACTCTTAGGAATGATTTAAATTTAAAGTCAGGAAATGTTATTTCATTACTTTTTAAAGTCTTTTGGCGGGGGTTTTTTTAAATTTCTTAATTTAATTTGGTCAACCATTTTGTTGATTCATCGTACACCATCAAGTCAAAGTATGAAATCCTTTCTATGTCTGTTAGCTACCACCTTCGAGATTTTTCGAAAATAAAAATGTTGTTCGTCTTATCAAAATGCTCACAAAAAATTAGCTTGTTAGTAATTTCACAAAAAATTTTGTTGTAGGGCTCCCATACTATCAGTAGATAGTAAGTTGACAATTGACATTTCAATTATTGTTTTACTAAAAATTTTTGTTTCAATTTTTCAACAGATGGCGCTAGTAGTATGTTATAATTTATATGCCACTACTTTACACTTACCCACAAACTATATAGAATGCTAACGCATCACTTACCCATAAAGTTCAGATACGCTTCTCCGCCGAGTGCGTGTGTGATGAGCCTGATCATGCAGTGTAGAGCCAGCCCCCGCTCTATGACCGGGTTGGGCTCGCTGAGAGTGCTCATGTGTGTGTACATAGCTGCGTCCATCAACCAGAACGCGATCGTCTTGTCGCCAACAAGAGCCTGGAGTGTAAGAAAATGTTTTGATACAATATATTCTCCCCGCGTTCCATTTAAAAACGATCCAAACGCTCAAAATAGGAGGCATTTTGAGCGTTTCGATAGTTTTTAGCATCAAATGGAACACGGGGTATATAGTCCTTTGAAATAAAAAGTGTGTGTTATTATAGAAACTGTGCATTTTAACAGTTAAAATTTAACTTTAACATTACTTATTGCCAACGACGACTGAAATTCTTTTAAATTTTACTATTGATTGAGTTGTAGATTCTTGGTCATGTCTTCTGTATGCACGATTACTAGTGCATTTACTAATAGTTAATTAACATTAGTTTCGCATAAAATAACTCCAAATGGTGTGAAAGATGTGAGAATATTTCATCTTAAGTAATGAGGGATGTTTGGCGTTGGTTTGGCGCTATGTAGCCGTTAAAGGGCCCATTCACGGCAGTCTGCCGTGCAGGACTGCAAATGGATATAGCTCACTCATTGGTTCACGCTCGGTGTTTCCGGCCGGCAACACCAATGAGTGAGCTATCTTCATTTGCAGCCTGCACGGCTGACTGCCGTGAATGGGCCCTTTAACCTCTATCCTGTCAATTGTCGTGTCAAACAGCTGTCATATGTCACGAAATAGCTTCTTCATATCACGTACTGTCATAATATGTCTGTTTGACACGACATTCGACACGAAATTATACCCTACCGCTTGAGTAAACAGAACTAACGACAACGAGTAGGCCGACTCAGAAGAGATCTCGAAATTTAGGTATACGTCTGACATAGTATGTCATATCGGCCGGCGCGCGCAGAACTAATGCGTTACTAAGCCATTACTAAGCATTGTGAAACATGTTGAAATTGACACTCACGCCCAACTCGCGTATATTCGCCCGTTTGTTTGAAGTCGAGGTACTCCTTAGTTCTGTCTACTCTGCTACCGTCCCTCTGGTGGGTAATGTCTAATGATGTATCGACAACCCTCATTACCTGGTCGTGGCTCTCAGCGTATGCCACGGTGCCCTCCATCCAGCGGCGGTTGGTGAGCGTGTGGACGATGTGGCCCATCGTCCAGTTCTCGTCCTTCTCCTCCTTCAGTAGCTTGATCCACATGTCGGGGATGGCCATGCCCAGGCGGTAGTCGAAGCCGGTGCCGCCCTCGCGGACCGGCCGGCAGGACGCTGGCATGCCGGATACGTCCTACAAATACAGTGAAAGTTATCGGGACCTGGATGAATAGTCGTGTTCGTTTCGTTTTTCAACGTACTGCGCATGCGCAAAGTTGAAAATTTGTGTCAGTGTACTTACTGATTATAGTTTCATGTGCCAAAATCTGGCAGAAATTGATGAAAATTTAGCACATGACACTGACACTAATTTTCAACTTTGCGCATGCGCAATGCGTTGAAAAAACGAAACGAACACAAATATCGTTCTGTCTAGCCTCCTTTCGCAACGCGCTATAAGGAACTTTGTTCCAATTAGATACCTCAGCAATAGTGATGGCTCTACTGTCGATGGTGTGTACGAGCTCGTTGGCGACCATGAGGTAGACGAGTGCTTCGGTGTCGACGTTGAGGCCGTAGTACTCGTCGTAGTGGCCCGAGAAACCCTCGCCGATGCCGCGGCTGTGGTACAACATGGACGTCACGCCGTCGAATCTGGAATGTTAATATACATTAATATTATTATCTATCTATGGACGCTTCATAGTTCACACCACGTGAGTTTGGCCCCCTGCTAAGTACCATATGGTACCATCGAAGAAGTTGTTTCAGAGGCAATTGATACCTACGTCATTTGGTCGAATTATGTCAATTCAATATTAATCGTGCAATCTGTCGATAGAGTTTGAGTTTTGACACAACGCGCAACGCCACCAATTTACAAAGGCCCGCCAACTGCCTATGAAATCAACTTCCCTGATAGTATATAAAACAGTGAAAGCACGTTGCTTTTTATTGTGTCCATATATTATTCTATTTTCTACGGAAACTAATATTATATAAAAAAACTTCTACTGAAAATACATTGTAAACTCTACAATAGATGCCATTATAAAAGGTAGTTATAGGTATATAAGTACCTATAACTACCTTTTATAATGGCATAGCAGTAGCTACAATTATTGCTATAGTAAGAGACTAAGAGTCACTGGTTACCTGAATCCGTCGAATTGATATTCTTCCTGGTACCATCTGAGATTGGACAGCAAGAACCTTAAAACTTCAGTTCTGTAAAGTAAAATTATTATCATTTGTAAATACATGTGATTTACCGAATGTAACCTACTTCAGAATTAATTAAAGTGAGCGGAAAAATAAATATTAAGACCACCATGAATACATCTGTTCATGGATATTTTAATTTTTACATAGAAGTATCTGTACTTAACTAGACTGTTACAGCCAAAGTATCGACAAAAGCACTTACTCGGAATAGTTGAACAGCCTGCTGTCCCACAGGGAGTGAGTGCCTCGCGCTCCGTCGTGGAAGTAGCAGGCGTTGGTGCCGTCGAACTCATTGAGTCCGTCCAACGTGTTCTTGGACGCGTGAGAGTGGACCACGTCCAGGAGGACGTATATTCCCAGCTCGTGCGCGCGGTCGATCAGCTGTTTCAGCTCGCACGGCGTGCCGTAACGACTGGAAAAAGGATTTTTTAAGGGGCTTTGGCCCACCACACATTCCCACCACTGTATATCCTGTGTCGCCAGGATCGACAGCGGTATCCAACCACGAAAACTCTTTGATATCTTAGGGAGCCCGAGGGTCATGCTAAAGCTGTCTTGGGACCCGCAACGAAATGAATTAGAAGAAAATAGGAGAAGTAGGAAGAATTCCAGATTCCATCCCCATATAAAGCGGGAGACTAGAAAGAGGGTGACGATCTCCATAAAGAGTTGATATTTTGAATAGCCGAAACTAAAGCTATAGGTATATATTATTTACTAGATAACGCACGCAACTCCGTGGCGCCAAAACTCGTTGATCGCGCGGGAACCGTACATTTTTCCGGGACAAAAAGTATCCTATGTCCTTTCCCAGGACTCAAAGTATCTCCATGCCAAAATTCAGCTAAATAGGTTCAGCGGTTTGGGCGTGAAGAGGTAACAGACAGACAGACAGACACACTTTCGCATTTATAATATTAGTAAATAGTAAATATGGAAGTATGGAATATGGATATTTATTAAATTTAGTCAGCTACAAATTAATTGCAACATTGTTTAATTTATTGGAGTTTAAAAAAAAATTTGGCTTTCATTCTATTCGTTGATAATATTTTTTTTTTAACATGATTCATGAATATTAACTTTGATAATTTAGTTTTTACCTGCTAGCAGCGAAGAAGCTGGTAACTTGGTATCCGAAGGATGCGTAGTACGCGTGCTCCATAATCGCCATCAGCTGTATCGCGTTGTAACCTTAAATATTACAACTAAAAATATAATAACATATTTAATCGATTTTCATTTTAGTTATACATAATATTCTGCGTTTTATACGATTGTAGCACATTTTTCTAACAGTAACTTAAATTTAAAATCCCGCCATCAAGAGATGGCGCTAGTAATGCAATATCGATTGTTTACTAACGCCATCTATCGAACACCAACCCCGCGTTCCATTTGACGCTAAAAACGATCAAAACGCTTAAAATAGGAGGGGACAAAAAGAAACAATTATGATTGTAAAGCCAGCACTAAAATATGAATTATTTACTATTGTTTGAAATATAATGCTTAAAATGTTAACTATTTACCCAAGTCCTTGATCCTAGGCAACACGTTGTCTTTGAACTCGAGGTAGGAGCCGACTCTGCCTTCATTCGTGCCGATTCCCACATGGCACTCGTAGATGCGCAGGGACGCAGGACGGGGGACTTTGGCGTTCTTGAACTTGTAGGGCTAAAATAATCAGAGAAAGCAATTTCAATGACAATCATCATCACTGTCGCAAATATGCCTTAATTTTATACTGAGCCGTGGTCTGTTTAAATGTATTTTGTCTTATTTTTTTCAAATGTTCATTGATACGGAATTTTAAACACGAGTTGAAAATTAGAACTAGAACTTATAAATTTCAATATCTATATTATACTATTTAGTAGTATATAGCATTTATAATTTATTTACTCAATTAAATTAAGTGATTATATTATTCATTTTAACTTAAAATTCCGCTTTTATATTTTCTTGACCTCTTAGGTAACTGCAATCTTTCCGTAGTGATAAGCGATAACAGTGACTGTGTGAGTATCAGCCACCGTTACTCATCAACCCACGACAGGGTCACGATATTTAAGATAAGTATGGTATTGTTATGAAAATATTATGTCCCAAAAGAAAGTGATAAAACTTTAATTTGTGTATATTGTATTCCCTGTATAGAGTTTACCGTAAAAGTAGCAGCATACAGAGGTGAAAAAAATCATGACATGGGGGCGCTTATATCCCATACCTATATACAAAAATTTGCTCTTTTAGCGCTGTAACTTTTATATTCAAGGGTATAAGGGACAAAGGATCATTTGTGAAACCTTGTAGACCGGGTAAGTTTTTAATTAATGATTTTGAAATTTAATGACAGTTCTCTCTCGTCTACTACCGAAAAGAAAGCATATTTTACCTGATCTGGTTTATAAATAAACTGCTGGTAGGTGAATCCCTCATGGGGCTTCACATAGCTGGCCCAGGGGGACACTCGGTACAGGTGGTCATTGACGATCAGTTGGACACGGCTCTCGTGCTTTATAGGACAGGAGCCGTCCGCGTTGGCTGGGATGTGCAGCTCCCATTTGCCAAACTCCATCTTCTTGAAAGCATGGCTCTTGGAGTTCCAGCCATCTGAAATGAATTTCTTGTTATTGTTATATAGTTGTAGGATTGATCATTGACATAGCGAAATAATCCTACTTATAATTTTATTTAGGTACTTACTTTAATTTTATTTACTGTCTTAAGTCCTAAACTTCGGCCAAGCCTACGCGACTAAAGCGACTGGGGTCTGCGAAGCGGGAGCGTCTGCAACGCGGGACGAATAATCTACGGTTTCGCGTCGTAGTCGCGCAGGTGTGCACAGATTTGCTTTGCAGACGCTCCCGTCTCGCGTCCCGCGTTACTGACGCGTAGGTTTAGCCGAAGCCTTATTCTTCTACTACTGGCGATAAAGAAATTAAAAATGTTAACTCAAAACTAAACCTATATATTGTTTAATCATAGCAATAAGAGCTCTTATCAAAGTTATTCCAACCACGAATGAATTTTAATTGTTTGAAACTATCGATGTGTCATGTGATATTGATGCTGAGTCATAAAGCAGTTCGATATAGGTAGTGTAGTAAAACTGTGATAATACTTTAGGGTGTGTATGTGTCCCTTACATAAGCTAACTGCGAAAGTAGCAGCGCTGAATATCTTTTTTTGAGATTTGTATGGGCAAACGCGAAACGCCCCAACGTCATGAATTTTCGCGTACAAAATAAAAAAAGTTACTCTTACAGCGCTGCAACTTTAACAGCGAACTCTACATACATATTATATTATATAGGGGACTCATACAACCCTAAATTATTATCACTTCATTTTGTTACACCCTGTATAAGTAGTGATACAGCTCGACAAGGCTTTATATGACCGTGGCGAAAAAAGGAACTAACGTCGCCATACAAAAACCCCGTTTTTGACATGTTTTTGACAGTTCTCGTTTACCGGCAGCGCCACCGCCCACGTTAATTTAAAGCCTTCTCGGCAAGTAAATCTGTTCTGTGCTTCTCGGTCTGTACAGTTCGACAAGGCTGTTTATGAACGTGGCGAGAAAAGGAACTAACGCTTCTATCACACAAAAACGTCATTTTTGACAGTTATCCTTTACCAGCAGCAAAAAGAATATGTCAATGATGTCAATGGGCATTGACATCATTGACATATTCTTTTTTAACCAAAGATCTTTGGTTTAAGGCCTTCTCAATCTGTAGTCATAGTGGAGAAATCAGAAAGCCACAGACAATTGCTAGTTTATACTTACTGAAATCTCCCTGCAGATGTATAGAGTGCGCTCCCGGCGCCCACTCGCGCCACGTCACTGAACCATCAGCGGTAAACTGAGGCCCGAAGTATTTGTAGCCTGTGGTAAAACCTTCCACGCCACCCTCCCACGAGCTCATCTTATCCCACAGGTCCTTGAAGCAACCATAGCTGAAAGAACCCATAAAATTATTTAATTTACAAGTAGTCTACTGGCGAGATCTCCATAATATTCCATGTTTCTAAACTACTAGCGACATCTACCTTTAAATAAATACAGAACTTGATAAAAAAAAACGAACTTTGTTTCGATTATTATTTTTATTTAGATAGGGCGCATAATTTTCTCTTTCCTGAACTTAACTGAGGGATATAATAATACTAGCTTTACAAGTTGGTCAGAAGTTCAGAACAAGCAATTACCTAGCTATAATAATTAGTCGCTAAGACAGATTATATTGTGCTATTATTTGTAACTAGCTGTCCCGGCAAACGTTGTTTTGCCATTTAAAGTATTTCCACTTCATCAGTTGATACATATCTTACCCTCTCTTTTGTCCCCTGAGGGGAGGGGGAAAATGTTATACACCAGATGTTAAGTTGGAAAACACAGTTAATAATATGAAGTAAGTCCATTAAAGAAAAAAGTTGGATACAAAATCTGACCCCCTCTTTGGTCCCCAGAGAGGGTTGGGGGGGGGTTATACACCAGATGTTGGGTTGGAAGAAGACAAAATATATATCTGCGAAAACCGCTTTCAAATCGGATCAGTAGTTGTCGTGTGATAGTGGAACAAACATACAGACAGACAGACAGACAAAAAACTAACCACATTTTTGGCTTCTATAGCGATCTAGTGGCACCCCCCGCTTATCACTTTTTGAATATAATATATTTTAATGTACAGAATTCACATTTCTACAGTTTTATTATATGTATAGATTTACTAAATCGTTTGTTTGGGAAACATTGTTAAAATAGCACGTAATTTGCCAACAGTTATAATATTTAATATATATTAAATAAAACTGGCCGAAACCGAAACCGAAAGTTCGGTCGGTCACTACTTATAATATTTTTTGTATTCTTCATGGTATCGCGGCTTATTTTAAATTATCTTCGTGTTTTGATCAATAAGTAGGTATAAGTACCTATTAAATTAATAATTAATAAGTAGTTAATAAGTAAGTAGGTACCTACTTAGGAGTAAATCTGTTCTGTGGGTACTTACACCAATATAATTATTAATATACCCTATATTATACCTATCGTTTCATACAATAATATAACTAATTTTAATGTTATCGTATTCGTTCGTCGTATATTATAAATTATAATTCATATCATTTTATCGCATTCGTGGTTTTGGAGCATTCAATAAATATTCGCGGCTTGTTTTGTTCGAATGACCTTAAATTTGACATTGAATGTAACCATTCAGCAGCTGAGTGGCGCTTAATTTGGCTGATAAAATTCATCAAGTAGAAAAGTTTGAAACTGTCGTATTTTTTCGAAAATGTTTGCAGATACTAAGTAAGTAGGTACCTATTGGATTTCTCAATTTATTTTTATTTTAATAAATTTTAAAAAGCACACAAAACTTATAATTTTAAAGCGATTGCAACTTTGTAAGCGCCATCGATTTATAGTAAGCGCTTTTTGTGTTAACAAATGTCAAATGTTGTAAACACGACAAACTAACCTCTTCAAGTATTTTTTTGGGAATTTTCCGTAAATTGAATGATATTTTCGTAATAAATGAAGGTTAAAAGATAGAAAACACGTTTAATACATACCGGCGCTTGATTTCTCGTTCATACGGCTTCAAATACCCATCTCTTTCTAATAATTTCTCTATATCGGGTACGGGTACGTCCATCGGATTCATGGCTGAATAGTTACCACCCATTTTATCTATGTATGTATAAACGAATCAAGCGCACGCGCACAATACGAGTTCCGAACGCGGGAAACGACACTATTTGAATGATCGATAATCTCTAGTGTAAACGGCAGGCGATAATACAGGTCACCTAGGTCATGTAAATAAGTTTACTATATAAAAAAGTTCAAATAAGTAATGTGCTTTCGACTGATACTCACAAGACACTGATAGTTATTTTAATTGGATAGGTCACCCTCTTATTTTTAACATAAAAATAATAAAATACTTAACTCCTACCTACATACTAAAAGGTGAAGAAAATTATAAAATTTTGCCGGCTCGATCGGAGAAATACCACGTCCTCAAGACGTGGGAGAGCCACGCTTCGGCACGAATGGGCCGGCTCGACCGGAGAAATACCACGTCCTCACAGAAAACCGATGTGAAACAGCGTTTGCGCTGTGTTTCGCTGAGTGAGTGAGTTAACCGGAGGCCCAATCCCCTACCCTATTCCTTTCCCTTCCCATCCCTACCCTCCCCTTACCTTACCTTATTCTAGGGTTGCCAACCCTCCCGGGTTGCCCGGGAGACTCCCGTAATAATGCTTAACCTCCCGTCCTCCCAGACAACGATAATTTCTCCGGTTTTTTTCAAAAACTAATAATTATATTACCTATTGTATAATATACCTATTATATTGACTTAGTGAAAAATTGTAAGATGAAGTTGGAGAGGAGGACAATGACAAGGAGGACAATCATAATATTATCATAAATCTGTTCGAAGAAGATCGCTTGGAGGGAGGGAAAGAGGGAAATGGTTTTTTGCTGTCCCCCCCCCCCCCCCCTTAGAATTCTCCCGGGTTGGTCCTTTTGAGAGTTGGCAACCCTACCTTATTCCCTCTTAAAAGGCCGGCAACGCACCTGCAGCTCTTCTGATGCTGCGAGTGTCTATGGGCGACAGAAGTTGCTTTCCATCAGGTAACCCGTTTGCTCGTTTGCCCACTTATTTCATAAAAAAAAAAATGAAGAGAAATATTATTAATTTTTATCAATGAAGTTGTTTTTCAATTGAAAACAATATAGGTATGTAGTAAAATCAGGTGGGGTACAGGAATTACTGATGTCTTCGACTCCCAAGCGGTCCCAAGCAAATTCAACCGCGTAAACAATATATTTCCAAGAATCTGAATTAAGTTAGCTTTCCAGGATCAAACAATTTTAAGTTTAATGGATAAAATTTAAAAATGTAAGACGCTTTGACTTGTTTAATCTTTCTGCAGACTATAACAATAAGATGTACTTAAAATATCAACATATTTTAATTGTTTACCATTGTTACTGATTTATTTTATTGAGAAAATTATACAACTTCTCACTATCACTAATCATATTAATCTGTCAAGATTTTAGCTATTATATAAATGAATAAGGTTTGAGATTTAAAAAAGCACAAAGGTAAATGAAGTAGAAGTGACCCAATGTAATAGGTATTGAAAAATTTAAACATTAATATGGTTTAAACCAGCGGTCATCACACTTTACTGGCCAAGGGCCACACAAGGCAATGTGAGTGCCCTGCATCGGGCCGCAGAGTATGCGAAGGCCCGGGTGCTCCAAAAGCAGTTCCACACTAATGCCCTTTTTTACACCTACCGAGTAGAGTGGCAAGACGGTACTTTTTTTATTTTTACTTAATAGTCGAGAACATTGTCACGCCATTCTACTCGGTAGGTTCAGGCCCTACCGAGTACCGACTTGCACCACACCATGAAACAACTGGATTATTATGTTAATTATTATAACCATTGTTATAGCTCACCATTGAATTTTGAATCTACTTTGTCGCAGGCCGCACAAACAACGGACTCGGGCCGCAATTTGACGACCACAGGTTTAAACAACATGTTGCAGAAATTTATTGAATAATATTATAGGTAAGTACAAAAAAATACAAAAGAACTTTTGGAATTTTTATTTATTACTAATAAGTAAATAACTAATAGTCTAGATTTTGTACATTGCTTAGAATATATCAGAACCAGTTCGCTTGGCTCTCTCAACAGCTTCATGTGGTTGTAGTTTCTCTTCTTCAGATGGCTCAATGGGTAGTCCCTCAGCATCCAGTTTACCTTCCTTGTAGTCTGTAACGATCTTTTTACTGTAAACAGCGTCGAAGAGCTGTTGTGCGGTAAATTCACTCTGAATTACATCTTCAGCTTTGTAAGACACATACGGTTTTAACTCACATCCCTTGAGGTCTGGCACGACTAGTTCAGGGATCATTTCTGGTATGTTAAAAAAACGACCATTTAATATGTATCCTGTGTCCCTCACTCCGCGTTTGTCCACTTCTAACTCTGGGTTGGGACCAGCCTGTTTTTCCTTGTGAAGTCTGGAACCTCTTTTGTTAGCGATTATAAACTTACGAAAATTCCTTTTTCCCTCCCTCGGTGCTGATAGAGAGATACTTCTTTTACTTATAACATTTATCAAAGTCGTAAGTTTGGACATTTTAGTAATATTTTGTTTTTAAAATTATTTAAGGTTTGAGGTTATTTCCTCTGTCAATTTAGAAATGTCAATTGTCAAAATTGCAAATGTCATAATTTTTTTTTACTTAAATATGGCTATGATGAATGATCTACATTAAAAAACGTTGGGTTCTCTCGACAAGGTCCTCTAGTCCACTGTTTTTTTGTTTTGCCTGCTGCAGTAGTCAGTTCATAGCATGTTCATAGTAGTTCATTGCCGTAGTGATTATATTTTCTTTGGTTTATTGCGACTTGTAAGTTTGTTGCGCGAATCGCGATGCATTAAGTTGATTTTTAAAATAGTGACTAAAATTTGAACTTTAGTAATTGCAACATAGATCTTTTAAGTTACAAGTCAGCTCTTCCAATGGAGTTACGGATTCGCTTATCGTAACGGCCCGGCCGCATCTGCGTGTATCGTCCGAAGCTTCGTGCGACGAGACGATACTATTGGACGATACACGCAGATCGTCCAATAGTATCGGTTTTAGCGCGAAGCACTACGCATATGCGGCCGCGGCATAAGAGGTCAGATAATAATCTATAAGATGGAATCTTTTCGATTAGTTTTTTCAAGGGTAAACTTTTAAAGGGACTTTAGCAAGGTTAAATAACATTTCGTGTCAATGTCTTTGTTTTATAATAATAATGATTTTATTGCTGAACTAGAAACATAAAAATTAAAAATAAAACAGTTAAAAAATTCAAAACAGTATAATTTATAATAAACATTAAATTGTAATCACATTAAAGACAATGCCTTTTCTAGGTTTAGGTAACTTATATTTACACAACTTATGAATACTTTGCTACATTGATTCATCACTTCAAAAACAAAAAAAAAGTAACACTTACTTTGTAGTGCGTCAAAAAAGTGAAGAAATTAAAAAGTGGCAACATCGTAGTGTCATCCCTTTCAAATCAATCTAAGAAAATAGGGATGACACTACGATGTTGCCACTATAATATTTTCTTCACTTTTTTGACGCACTATAGATGAGCATAAAATAAATAATAGCTGTGAGTAGCTAATTTTGTGCGTCTTGTGTAAAAAACAGTTATTAAAAAGTAGTATTGGCACTTTAGCTTGCATATTATAGGTAGCACCTCAATATGGATTCATAACATAGATTAATCAGTCAACTTTTTTAATTTCTTGTTTCAAACTATTATAAAAACAAACAACATAATATTTTTTATAAGTGATCCAGCACAGACATACCAAAATTATTTTTATTGTCAACGGGAATGTAAATATAAAAATTAGGTATTGAACACTTAACATCCTAAACTATCACAAAAACATCCGCACCCGTGTGCGACATAAACAAAAATACTTAGCCCATCAACCAATGAAGAGAGGTACTTAAAATAACATAATTTTCATAATTTAAACAACCGAATCTATAAAAATACAAATTCCATTAAACTATTATTATGTTTACTGCTTTCATTATTCAAAACCAATGTAATGTATAAACTTCCAATTTATAGTATGTATATTTATTTACAATCAAAATTCAATAGGATCTAGCGCCTAAAAAGGAACTAACTCTTCTATATTGCTCCTTTTACACTGTTCGTTGTTTGGGAAAATGCATTTAATATCAGCCTAACGAAGGGGCCATAGACAACGGGTCACGTGTCAGTTGGCCTTAAGTCGTGGTGGTTGTTCTCAATCTCTTCCAGAGTGTCGCTAGAAGATAGCGTCAGGTCACTCAACTCGTCCACCTGTTTCTGTTTCTTTCGCACGTTCCAGTGCAGGCACTCCGCGAGAGAGTCAAACCAGTCCGAGATCTGATCCTGCGCGCATATCGACGGTACCGGATACACTGATGTTGTCACGTACAAGCTGGTAAAAAAGTTTCATTATTGCCTATGGACAAGTGATTTCCCTTTGAAAAGCCCAAATGAAAATAAAAGCATTTGAAATGATGGATGTCTTCGCAATTTATTGAGAGTAATATTTGCTGAACAGAAACAAATATTCTATCAGTAAAAACTACACCATTTACTACCAAAGAGAATAGAACAAGATACTTAATGGGTACTTATAACAATACATGGTTAATTTAGCTTGTTACTATAATATGACGAGACCGCACTAAAGCGACACAACACGAGGCGACACTGTCGAAGTGTCGCCTCCATAGAACTAACGCTTGTAAAAGTCGTTGTGTCGCGTAGTGTCGGGTAGTGCGGTTTTACCTTTAGTCAATGCCTTACAAAATATGAATATAAAGCTATTCATCGTTCTATTCTCTTACCCTCTTACTAATAAAAACTTCTTAACCATGCGTTCAACGTGTGAATAGTTATACAGGAGTTTTTAAGTTATACACACTTTACACAGAGTCTATACATGGTCTATACAGAGAAATTTGTATGGAAATGACAGCATCGTTATACAGGCCTTATGTCAAAAAATAATTATTAGTAGAAAAAATCTTATGCACCCTCTATACACGCTGTGTAACTTTTTATTAGTAAGAGGGTATGGATTTAAAAAATAAATAAATTACACGTTTCAAGTTTCAACCACCAAACATGCCAATTAGTAAAGCCACATGCAATGATATTTAAACCCACAACCACAATAACCGTTTTGCCAGTTGCTCAAGGTCTTACAATGAATATTTCACATCGAGGCACATATTTTACTACGTACAGATCAATTATATAAAAATTGACAGGTAGAATTCCACACAAATGTCAAAGTTCATCTCTTTCGCTCGTATTTTATTGAAGTGAGAAAGTTATATGAGTGAAGTGAGCTCCGATTCCATACGTAATGGCACCTCGATGTTCTATGAATTGGTTTTTCTCATCGCCTCATACCTATCTCCAGGTTTGAGGATCAATTGCGATCTACCGTCGAACGAAACGCTGGCGAGGTTACGTGTTTCTGGGCTTAGTTTTATCTGAAACAAGCTTGCGTTCTTATTAACGCGGCATTGACAGTTTTAAGCAGGTTTTGTCTATTGTTGAAGTTAGGTAAGCCGTTAGATCATTATGCCCAGTTTCAAGGTTATTCGACAAGAGCTTATCTATTCCCTAAAATATTAACCAAACAAAAGCGTTCAATAGATAAATCATGTGAAAGTTCTCAGAAAATGGGCATTAGAGGAGTTATAAGAATTGCGCCTAGAATCTAGATACAAGACTACAAGTGGGGACTAATTACAAACAAAAGTATAAACTATGTACAAAATTAAATACAGTAATTTACTTATGTTAAACATAACAAGAGGTTATAGGCAAATTAAGATGTTATCAAGCTGTAATCCGTAATCTACAATAAACAAAGAATAAATTGTCAATTGACAGATCTCATTATTCTCAACATGCCATGTACAGGAATGAGACAGCAATACTAGAGAGGGATACACAATTACAGGGATATTATAACAAGTTGATTATGCATTATTATACAAGCGCAGGCGTCGTGCGTAGTACCTATCTCCGTGTTGTAACGCTTGTCTGCTGCGACCGTCGAAAGACACCCACATCGCGTTACGAGCCTCCGGCGATAGGGCGATCTAGAATTTACTTATGAATTAAATAAAAGACTTAGTTGTCAGCTTTATACGAGTCAAAAAAGTAAAATTAATATGTAGTAGATCATAGGGAATAAAACTCGTCTGTAACAAAATTAGGAACAGGTGTTAGGTCGGCATTTGATCACAAATCTGTCACGAGTGACATAAATAAACACGCTTTCGCCTTGACAGATCCTTGCTCTCTCTTTAGCAACTTTGTTTGACTATACTAAAGGAAGATCTCTTTTCTTCGTCTCCATCGATATCTTCATTGGCAATTTTGATCATCTGCGTCCGCAATAAACGAAGAAGCAGAAGTTAAGCAGCTGTCACCCACCTTGAGCGACGCCGGCGGGCACGACGATGGGGCGGAAGGAGAGAGAATGTGGGCAGATGGGCGTGACCATGATGGCTGGTATTGCGGGGTGGATCATGATCGCGCCAGTCGCCATCTTTTCACCTGGCAATTTATTATACTAAACCTATATTAAAAGGAGGAGAAGCTGACAGCTGTCACCGACCTTGAGCTCGACACTGGCGGGAACGACGATGGGGCGGAAGGAGAGAGAATGCGGGCAGATGGGCGTCACCATGACGGCCGATACTGCAGGGTGGATCATGCTCGCGCCAGCCGCCATCTTTTTCACGGGCAATTTAATAGACTTAACCTACATTAAAAGGAGAAGCTGACAGCTGTCACTGACCTTGAGCTCGACACCGGCGGGCACGACGATGGGGCGGAAGGAGAGAGAATGCGGGCAGATGGGCGTAACCATGATGGCTGGTACTGCAGGGTGGATCATGCTCGCGCCCGCAGCCACTGCGTATGCTGTGCTGCCCGTAGGCGTAGATACTATGAGACCTGGAATGTAAAAAAAATTGTATACTTTAACTTCCTACTTCTATTTTGTTTTAACTAGTTTTGTTACGGGTCCCAACTTGCAAGACAACTTTATGTCTCTGAGGTCATCTGAAAGGAGTGCCGTGGTTGGTCACTGCTGTCGATCCTGATGACACTGTATATGCAGTAGTTGAAAAGTGTAATCATTGGTCGACCAATATATTACTAAAATATGTTAAACAATAATTCTATTTGAAACTGCAGCATTGATACAATTGACAACATTTCAAAATTTTAACATGGCTTTTTTATTATTTTGTAAGAAAGTAGACTTAAAATAAGGCGACACGTCATGTTTCTTGCTTTTTCAAAATTATGTGTATGAAAACGCCTCCGTGGTCCAATGGTCTAGAGCGTCGGAGGTCGTGGGTTCGATTCCCGCGTTGGAAACAAGTTATTTCCAAGTTTGGTTAGGACAATGCAGGCTGATCACCTGATTGTCTGACAAGTAAGATGATCCATGCGTCGGATGGGCATGTAAAAAGTCGGTCCTGCGCCTGATCTCTCGCCGGTCGTGTCGGTCTGCCGTCCCACTGGGTTATGAGAGTAAAGGAATAGAGAGTGCTCTTGTGTATTGCGCACACACTTGGGCACTATAAAATTACTCCTGCGTACCTGGCCTGGTTTCAATGAAACCGGCCACCGTCACCGAAACCGGTGTGGGAGCTATTATATATTATTATTATACAGCGTATTTTTCAGTTTTTCTTTATTTTCTCAGTAAATAAGCAATATAAAAATCTTTTGAATATTTTTTTGATATCAGGAAAAGAAACTAAAGAAACGGTATTTTTTATTTTGAGGCTTACAATTTTTGAAATGTTGTCAATTATACAAGGATTTTATGACACTACGATGTACTTATTACCTGTCACTTAACGATACTCTTTCTTTCTTCATTAAATTTTAATGAGGGAAGAAAGTAGTTGTTCTTCTTAATTCCGCCATGAAAATAAGTACATAAAATATGATTTAAAGTCAGATAGACACACGCGGTGGCGGTGGCAGTACAAACAACTGACCGCCGCCGCCACCGCCACCGCTGCCCGCGTCTGTCTGGGAGACGCCTTATTCAGCAATATGACGTAATGCCATTAGCCAATCCGGATCGTTTTCGAATAAGTGGCGCGAGAAACAAAAAGCCAAACATATTTTTGTGTTGTTATTATTTTAATCAAAACTGATGTAAATCACATAAAGAACCATTGCATAATGTTAATGCATTTAAAGCAAATAATCACAAACTTATTGTCAAATAGCCTATTGTGGCATATTGCACTTACCATCCCCCTGCACCGAGGTGATATGCTTGCCGTCGAGGAACAGGTCTATGTTGGAGAGGTACGGCGAGGGTCCGCGGTCCACCACCACCTCGTTAAGCACCAGAATCGTGGTGGGCTTCTTCTTGTTGTCCTCCTCACTTTTGCGGAGAACCACGCATTGGAGACGCGAGCGAAGCGTTAGGGCCGCGTGACCTGATGATGATGATTTTTGTGAATTTATTTATTTTATTTGCAGAACTTACGGGAACCTACAGCTACAATAAATTAATAACAATAGCTTAAATTAACATAAGTATAGCTGAAAAATTGTTATTAGTGATATAAATAAAGCCTATTTTTTCCTCAATGTTATTAGTTTATTAATTATTACTTATGAATGCATTAAGGGCCCGGGTTACCCTCGAAATTTTCATACATTCTTAATACCAAAATCATTTTCTCATGCGAAAATATTTAACATGTTTGAGTTATTTTTCAGCTTAAGATAGTAATTACCTAGGGTCCTGAACAAATTTTTTTTACAAAATATTTAAATACTAAAAAAAAATTTTTTGTGTTTAAATATTTTTTAGTAAATTTACTACTAAATATTTAAACACCAAAAAATAGACAAAAACACAAAAAAAAATATAAATAAATAGTAAATTTACTACAAAATATTTAAACTAAAAAATATTTTTTATTATTTAAATATTTTGTAGTAAATTTACTATTTATTTATATATTTTTTTGTGTTTTTGTCTATTTTTTGGTGTTTAAATATTTAGTAGTAAATTTACAAAAAAACATTTAAACAAAAAAATTTTTTTTTAGTATTTAAATATTTTGTAAAAAAATTTATTCAGGACCCTAGGTAATTACTATCTTAAGCTGAAAAATAACTCAAACATGTTAAATATTTTCGTATGAGAAAATGATTTTGGTATTAAGAATGTATGAAAATTTCGAGGGTAACCCGGGCCCTTAAAAATTAAAATTGTTATCTTAACTTGATGTCTTGTATAATAGAATTTTTCAGTTACTACAACGCAATTACGCAACGTTATGAATGAATGAAGCCGTCAATAATATTATGTTTTAAAAAGCCGCAGATAGATGGCGTTGTGCACTAGTGGCATCGCGCTAACATTTTTATAATATAATTATTATATTCTAATACATTTTTTTCTATAAATAATTCTAAGTCACAATAAAGCAAATCTGGGTGGATTCTTATCGTCAAAATATCATGTCATCTCTTGCATAAATATTAAGAAAGAGAGAGAGAGAGACAACATTAATCCACGATAAACTTTAACCATGACTGGCGCAAATATCTTTAAGAGTGGGTTGCACCAACTTACTTTAACTATAACAAAAAGTCAAATGAACTGTCAAATCCCTAGTAAAAGTCCATAATGGACGACATATTTGACGATAACCTTATCCTTAACTTTAACTACGCTTCTGTTGCAATCCACCCTAAATATTACCTTCAAGAACATTGAGTACTTGCTCCTGGAAGTTGTTGAACTCGAATGGCGTGAGGAAGCCCAGCGACCCCAGGTGGAACGCCATCACAGGTGGCACTGATTGCTGAAAGGAAATATAATAATATAATACCTCGATCGTGGGAATCGCAGACACAATAGATTTTCAATTGTCATGCGACAGTCAGGCGCCGCCTGGGCATTGATGGGTTAAGTTGGGAATAAACAATTTGATATTTGTCCAGAGGGAACTGTATGTCTCCTGGATGTTTTTTTTATCTGATCAATGAAATTATTTCAATATCCCACGAGAGTAGGTATGTACTGTACTTATTCACGATAAAAGGTAGCCTAGCGTGGCAGTCCAGAGGCATATTTTATTTACAGTAAGCAACTTGTGACCAGTGAGGCAGTGACGACACCAGAAAATAAACGATTTTAGAACCTATATAAACGTAGAAAATATGCTAAACAAAACCACTAACGATCGTTTTATCCCTGACCGAGCATAGATTTAAGAATTCTAGGTCGAGGACGCACCCTAATCCCATAAAGACGAAATTTATGTTACGCCATTTGAACTAATTAGATTACGGAAAAGTGAAAACATATTGTGTAGAACTTTCACAGTTTGTGCTTGTATTGATTGCAGTCATCAGTGGCAAACGCAATAATTTTTGACAATTAATGTCGATTTTTATAATAAGTATATTTGTAGAGCCATTATAGTTTAATTGCACTGGTTTGTTTCCAGTTTCTAATAAGATAAGGTTTTAAATATTTATCAAAGAAAACGGCATCAAAATCCATTCTGTAGTTTTAAGGGTTTACCGTTTAAGATACATAAAGTGATATGTATGTAAAACCGCACCGCAAACGCAACGTTAACGCTTACCTGAAACAGCGAGCTCGCGTGCAACAGCGTCCCGTCTCCGCCCAGACAGATGATGAAGTCGATCTTGTCAGTCAGGTCATCGGTGCCGGCGCGGAACGTCATGAGCCGCTCTTTCACCGCGGTGAAGTCACCATATTCGCCCAGTAACGTGTCATCTAACACCGCCGCTTCGACGAATACCACCATGCTCTTCTCCTGAAATGTTATAAAGAACTTGATTCATTTTTAATCATGCTTACGCCAAACTTCGGCATCATGCGGTCGCTTTCATGAATAGTAGAATTATGAGCAAGAGGGTGTATTACGAAACCATTTTGGGATTCAAACGAACGAATCGGTATACTGGATCCTACTCTAACAAACCTGCTTTTTGCGTTATCGCAACTGCGTTTTGTCAACGCTATGAAAGTGACAGTTGCACGCACAGTATTGGCCAATCAGACCACCTTATCTAATTATTTTATACTTCGCTTCTTTTCTTTTAAAACGTTGTTATGTCGCATCGGTATTGACGCTGCAATGTAGCATCTGTCGTTGGTAAGTGACAGACAAAACTTCCAGGTACTCGTATCCACTATTCACCACTCAATAGGTTATAGTAAGGTTATAGTAAGAACAGTGTAACAAAACAAAATGACAATACTTAGGGTGTGTAATGTGTATCCCTTAAATAGGGTTCAATGTGATAATAATTATTGTGATTTGTATGGGCAAGCCCCAGCGTCATAAGGTAGTCACCGTCAGGCCAATACATAAAAAAAAAAACTTTCAGCGAAGCCACTTTCATAGTAATAATTCATATGAGCTGTAGGTATTTTATTGCCTGAAATAAAGCATTATTATTATTATTATTATTATAGTGAACTCTATACAAGGGACACACGTACAGTGTACACTAAAGTATTATCACTTATTTTTGTTACACCCTGTATAGTGTAAAATCCTTGAATAACTCATAATAACATTCCGATATTGCCCATAAACTCATCATACCAGGGCCGGATTTATATTTTTTGCGAGCATCTAAGACCACTTTAGTTTTGCCAGTATGTACGAACTATGCCGCCATCCTAGGACGCTGCCGCCGCCCCTAGGATGGCATAGGCTGTCGCCTGTAGGCCTATACTGCCTATACATAAATCCAGAGCTGATCGCTACTCACGTGCACAAGCCAGTGAACGAGTTGCACGAAGGGCGCGAGGATGGTGGCGTCGTGGACTTTCTTTATCACCAGCACCGTCAGCGGCGGCTTGTACCACGTCAGCCGCTGCGACGCCGGGTCCTGGATCTGCCTGCAATGTCGACGGTAAGAGTGAAACTAATGGAAAGTGACTTTTCAGTATGTGTCAGTAGTAGACAAAATAAATATTATAATATAGTTAACTTTAATTATTAAACGTGGAATAAACGACGTGTATATAATCAAAGGAATAAACTTTTAATGCAAGTCATTCTAATTTCTAGATTATTCTAAATAATTAACTTGCCTACTTAAACTGTGGTAACTGGTAAGTTAAATGTGGTAACTGGTAAGTTAATGGTGGATCAAAATGAATTTCATTTTGTACTATGAATGTAGATTAATTTGTTCTGTTTTAACAACACTATATCTGACTATAAGAAGTTTTCCATGTACATAAGTAAAATATAAAAAAAATATCCAAATAAAAAAAATTAAATGTTAGGGTGCGTCTAGATTAGCACGGCGCGGCGTGACTGTGGCCGAACACGGTCTCGAGATGGTTCGCTCGGGAATTGTACGTCGTGACTCGTGAGTCGTGACATACGATCTACCCCTTACGGTCTACCCTTTACTACTTTAGGAACAAATAACAATTACTATACAACTTATTCAATGAATACAAGGTCTGTTGGACAGCCCAACAGACCGGACAAAGACCAACAGTGTTGGTCTTTGTCCGGAATATTGGAAAAATTACATAGCATAATAGAGTAAGAGCCTGCGACGACCTTCCTCACTTTAGGAAAGCTGAAAGTTTACCTGTTTGTGACCAGCCAGACACACTTAAACTTCCTTAAAAGTTAAAGTATTAGACTTTGAGGGTGTCTAGAAGGTGGGAAGCAACTGTCAAAAATGTCCGGCACTGGAAGACGAGATTCCTCCACTTACCGCGAAGAATATAAGCTATGTAATTGATGATTCTCGAAGGTCAGGTAGACCTTCAGAACTGTATACCTCCTAAAGTAACCGCGACCGAAACTCCATAGTTGCGGGTCGTTCTTACCTCTGTAAAGGTCACAAACAGGTAAACTTTCAGCTTTCCTAAACTGAGGAAGGTCTGGCCGTCGCAGGCTTTTGGAATTTCTGAAATGTCACGGATTTAGTCACGGGCCACGGCTGATTTTGACGCATCTATGATAAAACCGAGTTATAGCATTAAACTGCTATAACGCTGAACTAATTAATGGAAAATAGCAAAGAAAATGTGGTGATAGCAACGTGTTTATTGCTGAATTTTTAAAAGCACCGTAAGATTTTATTGTTTTGAATAAAAAAGAGGCGTTGCAATAAAAACTATCGTATTTATTTATTTTATTTATTTATTATATTATGTGTTGCGCGGAACATGTTCTCAAAAACACATTCTTCGCAACTCATCCCTGGTGGAAACGCAGCCTTAGGTTATTTAGTAGTAGTACTACTCCTTCATTTGTGGGCCAATTTTTCATTATATATACTTTTTCTGTTAGATAGCACAATATACCTAAGAAGACATTTTAGGTCCATTTTTTAGGACTTTCCTCGTTCTGTTACTATAACCTTATGATAAATATTATACTCTAGTAACAAATGATAACACTCACATTACCATCGCAGAGTTTTTCATTATTCTGCCGCATGGCCCAAAGTGTTGTATCGGGGAGGGGGCGTTCAGGGATCGCGTACGTCTGTAATAAAAAGAAAAAAGTTACACAATATTGCACGTAAGACATTGTACTTATAGCAGTAAAAACATAAATAAAAAACCGGCCAAGTGGGTGTCGGGCCACGCGCAATTTAGGGTTCCGTAGCACCGCTAGTTTTTGAAAATTTCTGTATGGTCAATGAATGTACATTTATAACATGTTTTACACTACTAACAACATCATCTCAAAGGAATTTGAACAAAAAGTTCCTTTGTACTTCGCCGAATACATTTTTTTTAGTTGATCGACTATTACTCAATAACTTATGAAGTCAACTTAGCCGTGATAGTTTTCCTTTTAAATTCAGCATATTTCCTACTCCCGTGAATTTTTTCACATTTCCAGAATCAATCAGCCGCCCCCAGGCCTAGGCTTCCACCTCCATAGCGAGGGCGATTTCACTCGCCCCGGCTTTATCGGCTCCAGGCCGTTTACGCGGCCGAGCCTTGGAGGGAGCCTCAAATGACGTTCCTACTTATATGTACAGGGTGTAACAAAACTAAGTGATAATACTTTAGGGTGTGAATGGGAAAATACCCTACGTAGATTTCGCTGTGAAAGTAGCGGCGCTGAAAGAGATTTTTTTTTACTTTTGTATGGGAAAATTTATGACGTTGAGCCCTTGCTCATACAAAAAAAAAAGATAAAGCTGCTCACAGTAAACTCTAATACAAGGGAAAGATATCCTAAAATATTATCACTTTATTTTGTTACACCTTGTACATTACATAAAACATCACTACTACGTTATAGCTCATAATTATTAACATACAATATGATAATTTATTTTACGAAAAACACAGAAAACACTAGAATTATACCTGAAAACATTGTAACACGTCCGGCGCCCGTGCCACAGTAAAACACAAACAAGAAGTTAACGGTACTTTGGACCCCGTGCTGAACTTTCATTAAAATACAATACGAATACGTATTGTTTCGATAGAATACTACATATTAATTAATTATCGCCTACGTCTAATGACGTTTTGAGTTTGAATATCAAGTCTAATGTGAATATTTTTTTTACAATTCAAAATAGAGTCTGAAGTGCTCTATTACACTTTTTATACGATAGTCGACAAGCTTTATAATAAATTCTATATCAATTACTATTATTATACAAATTAAGGCAAATCGATATAGTGTAGAATGATCGAATTAGACAAATACCCAAATCGTATTATAAATCGAACATTACGACAGAATTCAAAGTTTGCTGCATTGTTCTAATTTTCGACTAAATTTGAGGAAACAAACATGATTACCTTAATTAATATTTTGTTGTTATTTTTAGGGTTCCGTACCCAAAGGGTAAAAACGGGGCCGCTATAACAACAAATACTAAAAATAAAATAAAATGAATATTTAAGGGGGGCTCCCATACAACAAACGTGATTTTTTTAGCCTTTTTTGCTCTATATCAAAAATGGCAACTTGAATTTTTTATAAAATCCTTAGTTATTTATGTGTACTTTAATATTTAATAATAATATTAAAATAAAATAAAAAATAAGGGGGGCTCCCATACAAAAAACACAATTTATGGCCTAATTTTGCTTATAATGGTACGGAACCCTTCGTGCGCGATTCCGACTCGCACTTGGCCGATTATTTTAATCTATCAACGGTCTGGGTTTTTCTAAGAACTAACCACCACGGCAATGATGTCAGAGAGTTAACAAATAATTGTGTAATGTTTTATAATGAGACTCACGCAAAGCCCATTAGACCATCATTAGACCCTACCGACGCGACGCGACGGACAAAATAAAATACATTTTTGATGTTAATTTTCAAAACTTGTTAAATGTATATATGTCGCAGTCATCTAGTTCAATCTGCGGTTCGATTGAATGACTAGCACATTCATTGAATGACTCCATTCAATTGAATGACTCGGCCGAACGTCGACTGAACGATCGTCCCTCAACGTTCAACTAGTTAGCGATTTTTAACATAGCCCTTTGAAGAGAGCGGATATGAAATCAGTCAGGTTATTGAATGTATTTATTTTTAACGGAATAGGAAATTATAAGTACAGTATATAATTCTTAGGTAATTAATAGCAATGTAGGTATTACTCCGTCTGTCCAATACGATTGGATTTGGTTAGGTTAGATGGCAAGGCGGGAGCGTAGCGCAGCGAAGCTTCAGTCATTCAATAGAACGGTGTCATTCAATGAATACGCTAGTCATTCAATCGAATCACAGATTGAACCAGATGACTGCGACATATATAAATACATAATATATAAATACTTAAACGCTACATAACCAGTTCTGTTTAACATGAGCATTTTTAGTCACAGTAGTGGAAACCCAACATCTTTTGATACTAATAAGTAATAATATTTATGTTTCAACTGTCGATAAGTTGCTAAATGCATGAATGTGGAAAAATAAGTCCTAATGGTCAGGGAGCCCTAGAACATTTTTTTTTTTGTGATTACTAACAAGCTAATTTTTTATGAGTAGACTAGCTACATTTTGATAAGACGAACAACATTTTTTTGATAACTATCAAGTTAATTTTTTGTGAGTAGCTACATTTTGATACGACGAACAAAATTTTTATTTTCGAAAAATTTTGAAAGTGGTAGCTAACAGAGATAGAAAGGATTTCATACTTTGACTTGATGGTCCTAAAATATGGATTGTTTTATTTGTAGGACAAGGTTACTCTTAAAATCTTCTGTAATCAACAAAACTTGGTTGACTACTGTACCCTAAAACGGAACCCTAACCAGCTGATTTTTTGTATATTGGTAGGTTAGTAGTTATATAATTTAAGAGTAACCTTGTCCTACAAAATATAAAACAATCCATATTTTAGGACCATCAAGTCAAAGTATGAAATCCTTTCTATCTCTGTTAGAGATAGAAAGGATTTCGAGATTTTTCGAAAATAAAAATGTTGTTCGTCTTATCAAAATGTAGCTACTCACAATAATTCTGAACGATCTACTCTGGACATAAACAATGCAAGTCACGATGAAGAATGCGAACAAAAAATATAGAGATTCAAAGTAGCCCAAAGTAACTTTTCAAGACATTTTCTTATAATTACCATTTATCTACACTACTATTATAAAGAGTAAAGATTTGATTTTTTGTTTGTTTGTAGTAAATAAACTTATTAATATTAGTAGTACAAGTACCTACTAGAAGCTGTCATATCTTCAAGTCATACCATAAGAAACAAACAATATAATATTATTATTTTGTCTTGTATGCAACATCCATTTTTTAAATAAAAAAGATAAAATTTGCATCTACTTGTGCAAATTACAAAAGGGGACGGCTATTTTATATTATAATAATAATTAAAAATCCAACCTTCGATCGTAGCTATCATGGTTTGCGTGAGCCAACTCGGATTTTCCAGGATCATGAGAAAACTGGCGCTTCAACATTTTTCTCTATCCACATAACCTCACATTTTACTTCACTCACTAAACCGCTTAACATTCCTTGTTCACTTTTACAATCCGCCAGTTTTCTTTTTAAATTTGGAACGTCGAAACACGTGCGTTAGGCTAGGCGTACATGTTCGGAGTAGGCAACCGATTCGTCGGCGTACGCGCAGCCTCAAACCTTGTTCCGATGACTTGACCTTGACGTGATTATCGGAGATACGAGACTCAAGAGCCCTAACTCGATCGAACCTTATCGACTGATAATAAGATCTTTAGGTTGCAAATAGAGAACAATTAAATTTAAATTTCCTTGTCGTGTCTTGAACTCTTGACTGAATGATGTCGGGTAGTTAATAGTAATTATTAAGATATTATAAAAATAATAGTACTTTTCCTTAAGCACATCACAGTAATTACAACTACCTCCTAACCCCATAGTAATCAAGTGGGAATCTCAATCAGAAGTGGACATACACTTTAGTGCTTTTTTGTTATAAAGTGTAAACACGTCTAATACTTTGTGTTTCTGAATAGTAATGTCTAAAATCTACATAATAGCACACATAGAAGGATACCTACATAATTACTTAACATACAATACAAAACAGGTAAAGTATAACTATGTAATCACTGTATCTGTAGACTTAGCAGTTAGCATAGATGTATGATAATTAATAAATGAATAAAGTTATAATATTAGGTATTATTTTATAATTTATGGGCGTTATTTTAGAAGAGTATTATGCAATATAATAATTAATAGTGCTGCTTAAAAATGACATCAACACAATATGAAGACGAATCATTTACAATTCAATGATACTAATTTGGGAATCTAAATTACACTAGAATTGGGATTCTAGGTAAAACAAATTAATGTTGCACTTTACCCGAAAAGCAAAAAGATTATGATGAATAAAGTTACTTCGTGAATCATGCCTTTATAAACTGGCTCTTTTCTACAATTAGTAGAAAAGCCAGTAAAGGAATGAATGGGCAAGATGTGTTTAGGATGGGCAGTAGCCACTAGCCTGTAGGTCACAGGCGATGGTGTAAGATGTCGCCAGCAACATTGACCGACATTCGGCGTTTCACAGCCGGCATTACGATTTCTAACTCAGCAGTACTATCCGGCTGTTGCGTATGTCCGTTACGTCGATCGTACCTAGGCTTGTTTGTTTTGGTACGCTTTCCATCTATTTCATGATGATTGTCTTCTAGATGGATGGATGAATTCAAGAAATGGTGTTTAGCTCTACCAGCTCTACCAAACTTAACTATAATATCAGCGTTACTTTCACGAATCTTTCAGTTAGGAAAGTCTTTAAAGGAATATATATTTTAACGACTGTGTATTAATTTCAGCAGAAAATTGGCTGTGGCTTGTGTTTGACGGAAAAATCCGTTTGCCACAGATATTATTAGCCAACAAAAATAAAATTAGCCAACGCCCAAAATTTTGATTAAAAGCGCATCCGAGCTCTTCTTTCCGCTAAATACAGCCAAGTAAATAAGATTGGTTCGACAGAAAGGTGCAACCTTTAACCTAAAGAGCCTATCGCGTGCTACTAAGTAGTAAACTACTGGGTACATGTGATAACGACGTGTCAGATCGCAAGTCGATCGCTTTCACATTGTTTACATAACAACCGTGATCCGTGAATGGCAGCTCCGTGCCAATTCAATCAGAATTCAGAGGAAATGAAGTATATTCATCAACATTACATATTATGCCTGCAAGCAACTAATATGTATTCTGTGCTGGAAGTAAGTTAACTATCGAAATAATCCAGAGAAGAAAATCAAGCATACCAATATGGCTGGTTACTTAAAAAGATTAATACCTCCATCGTGGGTTCGTGGGTATTGCAGACACAATATATTTTCAATAGTTATGCTATACAATGTCGGCTCCCTTTGGAAACGGATCCAGTGTCCAAAGGGACACACCAATTAAAATATTGTAAAATATGATAAGCATTAGGAAGTCTTGGCAACCAACCAGTATATTATTTCAATTTTCATGCAAAGTCTCCCTTAGATAACTCTACCACCAGGAAATCATTTTTCTGATCTTCTGCCACCAAAATCGGTTCAGCCATAATAATCGATGCGACCGTGGAAAACACATGAAGTAATTAAACCATTTCGCATCGATCTGGACATAGGTCAACGAATATTTTATGAGCACGAAGGTTTCCGTGACGACCAACACGAAAACAACTCAATAATGGTGTGGTGATTAAAGGTGGAGCCTAAATTTTGCGCCACCTAGCAGCCTATTTCGCTGATAGTAGAGCACTTTTACGGTTTTTATTTTATTTTGTATCAAATAAGGAATACCTACTTATATGCCATAGTCAATGTCAATACAGTTAACATGCGTCTGCAATACACTAGTTAACACTAGTGTAGGAGTCAGTCTTCAGTATAATGTACAACTTTGTGGCTTCAATGAAGATAATATTATTTTTAAAGTATTATCGTGTCTGTGACAATAGTTGACAACTTGACATAATATGGTCAAAACCACGAGCTGGTAAAAAAAATTTAAAATATATTATGAAGTTTTGTGACTTGCCTTGCGGTTTGGACAATAGTCGAAAGAGACAAGAGAACTTGTTTAATATATTTTTTAAATTCCGGTTCAAAGTGCCTATTCTTATCGCTAAAGCATCATTTTGTGGCTATAAATTTCCAAACAATCGCATCTACAATTAATTGAAGCTAAAGAACTTGTTCTGATAAGAGCAAGATATTATGGTTATCGTAAGAAGTGGCACTAGTCAGGTTAATTTGTAGAGTCTTGTTTAGACTTTAGCCAAGTACAGTAGAACTTATATGCACTAACTAGATGATGCCCGCAACAAGAGGTAACAGACAGACAGACGGACACACTTTCGCATTTATAGTGTTGGTATGATTTTTTTTCGACTATAGGGACTTTTTTATTCGGAGAATTCGGAGAACGACTCAATCACAAATTATGAGATTAGATGTGACCATAACAACGGGCAGTTCCATGTGATAATATTATGTCCCTAATTACTATGAAGAATGTGTATGTCGTAGGTCGTGACATAAACACTGCTGTTACACCGACCACACCACACACTTGGCACTTCTGATATTAAATTCATAGCCAAAGTAAAAAACAAATATTCATAATAAATTATAAAATATTTTCTGAACGGCGCGGCGTTACTACCCAATTATACCCATCACGTCACGGTCACGGTTACGAGTCGTGAACCTGTCGCATCAATCTGGACGCGCCCTTAGGAAGATCTTGCGTGTATAAAGCTTGCATAGAATTAGCCCTGTGCCAAAGAAAATATGCACTACGCGAACCTGTGCCCTTATTCTGAACTCGCCGAGGAAGTAGAGAGAAAACGCGTCTGCATACTTAGGTAATAAAAAACATAGCCGGTTTCGAAGAAACCGGCCGCAACTGAAACATTTACCTTGGAGACAATTTTAGGTCTGAACAGTTTGTTTTATGGAACACCTCGATAAAACTGCATAATATTTTAAAGTTGATATTTAGGTTTTTGCAAGATCTATACTAATGTTATAAATGCGAAAGTGTGTCTGTCTGTCTGTTACTCTTCACGCTCAAACTTTTGAACCGATTTTGCTGAAATTTGGTATGGGGACTGGGGATACTTTGAGAACCGGGAAAGGGATAGGATACTTTTTACCCCGGTGAAATGCGCGGTTCCCGCACGATAAACCAATTTTGGCGCTGGTTTTAGAGTCATGCTGACCATCGGCGCAAAATATAATGAATAGGTGCTTGTTAGCTGCCTTTTTAGCGAGGTCGGACAATTAGCATGGTCGAGAAAGCATCTAAGTAACTTTTAACGAGAGAACGGCGGCGGTCCATATTAGTCGCCTCGACATACAAATTATAACTAACCCATAAACTGACGATTTCTAATCTGTACTTTTAACGCGCTAAATGCTAATCTTATGAAAAACTGGACTATGGCAAAAATATAGAGACTAGGGGTTGGACCTCATCTGGCAGCACGGAATCGCCTTTTTCCGTCGCCCTTTCTCTTTCTGTCGCTTAGAATTGCAATTTGCTAGACCGAGACAGAAAGCATAATGCCGATCGCCTCGAGGATTCCGCCGCGTGCTATCGCATTATGCTTTCTGTCTCGGTCTAGCAAATGGCAGTTCTAAGCGACAGAAAGAGAAAGGGCGACGGAAAAAGGCGATTCCGTGCTGCCAGATGAGGTCCAACCCTTAGACTACGGGAAAAGATTATAGCAACTTCTTTTGCTGTAATGCTGCGTTTCTATGCTTGCCGTGGCTTGACAAGTGCAGCGTCCACAAGCACAAGCGTGTAAAGAGCTTGCGTGAGCTTGTGAACGCTTGTATCCGATCCGGTGTAGTGTCGGTTTTTAAGGGCGCTTGCGGCAAGCGCTTACGACGCGTTCACACGTTGGCGCAAGCTTAGTAGTCGCTGTGATCTCGCGGTTCACAAGTTCGGTGTCCGCCATGCTTGGGTGTACGTAATACACTGACGCATTCACAAGCGTGTAAACGATTTCCAAATGCCAAGCGAGATTTGTGGACGCTTGCCAAGCCTCGGCAAGCATAGAAACGCAGAATAAAATATACGGTTTCCGCGTAATTCCTTGTACAAGCGGGCGGTGCCGCAGGGAACATCTATTACGATTATATAATAGAATACGTTTGTCGTTGGTGGATAAAAACATGATGATCACCATGAAGCCGTCTTTCGCATGTCCAAGAAAAAGTAAAAACATCATTTTCGATCGAACAATTAGGAACGAAACTACACGTTGAATTGAAACAGTAGAATCTTCTAGAGTCGAACATACAAACACTTTCACGATAGCTGATAAGATCTCAGAGATCTTCTCGGAACTCTTCAGCAATTACACTATTAGGGTCAAGAGACTGCAGCCTACTTCGTTCTCACGAATCCAATTACGCCAGTAACGTTGAAACGAGGTGGTTTTACGTGATTTAAGTGAATCAGCAGTCGCATATTTTAATCTTTGTTGCTATGTCGTTATGCTACTCCATACATCCATACTAATATTATAAATGCGAAAGTGTATATCTATTTGTCTGTTACCTCTTCAAATCCAAACCACTGAACCAATTTTGCTAAAGAGATACTTTGGCCCCGGGATCCTTTGTCCTCTACAAAGGACAGCCTTTGCCCCAGAAAAGCTTTGATTTCAATGTTGTTTTCTAAAATCTAAATCACTGTTTCTCTACAATAATTCGCTGTATTCTACGTTAACACTCTAAACATTCTCCTTAAATTCATGTCTTTCTAATACAAAAACAACATCGAAATCTGATGCGCAGTATTAAAAATTCTAACCATACATATGAAGGGACAGGAAGCGAATCAGCTGTACTATGCTATTATGTATGATAGCAACTTCTGATGATATTCTCAATTCTCACGCCTCGTACGAGGAAGCCGACGTGTTATCGTCGTAACGTGAAGCCCAAATGTGCTTTGTTATGTTTACAATATGTAAGATGGCGCATGTACGGTAGCTTTATATATTTTTATTTTATTTTACACCGCGTGGTTTAGATAGCAGACCACAAACAAAACAACGTGAAAACTCTTTGCAGCAGTGGCGGCCTTATCCATTGCGAGGCCCCGGGCGGAAGGACTTTGCGAGGCCCCGGGCGGAAGGACTTTTCGAGGCCCTGGGTGGCAGGTTTTTGCGAGGCCCTTTGTCTTACGAAAAAATACCTTGCGAAGCCCCTGCAAGAGCGAGGCCTGGGCGATTGCCCTGTTCGTGTTCGCCATTCCCTAGGGCCGCCACTATTTTGCAGCATGCATTACGGTAATGATAGTAACATTGTAACAACCATCTTCACGTGGGGGCTGGGGCTGTGATGAAGAGCCATGATTGTCTGCACGATTGAGAAGTTAACTTTCATTGGCCAACGATGAGAGGACGCGAGTTGTTTTGGGAACATTAAATATATTACAAGACTATATTATTTTTAGGGTGGTCACAGAGTAGAGGTATTGCGAAATCAACAAACGAAACCACAATATGTAGAGCAGGGGTTCCCAAACTTATTTTGTCTACTGCCTACTTCGAGAACTAATATGTTTTATCGCCCCCATTGTTTCAATTTTAAATGCATCCTGATGAAATAAATCACCGAGCCTCTACATTGTAGAGATACAAAATTATGATTTATGTAGCAGCGTTTCAGGATATTCTCTCTGATATCTAACACCAAAATTATACTAAAAGAAAACAGTACATAATATTATGTAAAGCGATCTAGAAATGTGAAAACGCTTAATGTACACGGACGTGTGCACTTTAGTGACACAAATAACGTGTGCAGTAGTAATAATATTTACATCACTATTCACTATGATACACAAATCAATTGTAATAATCATAACAACGATTTTATGTAACGTGATAACATAATCGGTTGACTGCCAAGGGTCATGGCCCAAGGGTCATGGCCCATGGGCCATGGCTGAAAGCATTTAAACCTACAAATTATGATTTTTTGTATAATCTATTTCGTAGGAACAGTGGCAGATTTACACTAGGATTTATTCAAGGGGCTAGTACCCAAGGTGGCAAATTTTCTAAGGCGGAAAAATTCAGAACGTGGAGAACAATTTTAGTGTCATCTTAATTTATATTTCTTTTTATTACTTTAAGGGCCCGGGTTACCCTCGAAATTTTCATACATTCTTAATACCAAAATCATTTTCTCATACGAAAATATTTAACATGTTTGAGTTATTTTTCAGCTTAAGATAGTAATTACCTAGGGTCCTGAACAATATTTTTTTTCAAAATATTTAAATACTAAAAAAAAATTTTTGTGTTTAAATATTTTTTAGTAAATTTACTACTAAATATTTAAACACCAAAAAATAGACAAAAACACTAAAAAATATATAAATAAATAGTAAATTTACTACAAAATATTTAAATAATAAAAAATATTTTTTAAAGTTTAAATATTTTGTAGTAAATTTACTATTTATTTATATATTTTTTAGTGTTTTTGTCTATTTTTTGGTGTTTAAATATTTAGTAGTAAATTTACTAAAAAAATAGACAAAAACACTAAAAAATATATAAATAAATAGTAAATTTACTACAAAATATTTAAATAATAAAAAATATTTTTTAAAGTTTAAATATTTTGTAGTAAATTTACTATTTATTTATATATTTTTTAGTGTTTTTGTCTATTTTTTGGTGTTTAAATATTTAGTAGTAAATTTACTAAAAAATATTTAAACACAAAAAAAAATTTTTTAGTATTTAAATATTTTGTAAAAAAAAATTGTTCAGGACCCTAGGTAATTACTATCTTAAGCTGAAAAATAACTCAAACATGTTAAATATTTTCGCATGAGAAAATGATTTTGGTATTAAGAATGTATGAAAATTTCGAGGGTAACCCGGGCCCTTAATTAATCATATTTTTTAAGTTAATTCAGGAAATTCGATTCATACAATGTTTGTTAAATCGAAAATTTGTAAACCATAATTTTGACGCCTAATTCACAAATAGTTAGGGGCAAAGGCAATACATGATAATATTATGTCGAACTAATTACAATTACCTAGGTTTGGGTAGGGTCGTTTAAACCCCCTTGGACCGCGCATGGTCAGAAGATAATATGGTTAAAAGATCAGAAGAAATAGTTAGCTATTAAAAACTAGATCATGATAATACCGGCAACTCCGTTGCGCCAAAACTCGTTTAGCGCGTGAAAATCATACCTTTTTCCGGGATAAAAAGTATCCTATGTTATAATATTATGTCCTTTCCCGGGGCTCAAAGTATCCCCATACCAATTGTCAGCAAAGTCGGTTTAGCGGTTTGGGCGTGAAGAGGTAAAAGACAGACAGACAGGCACACTTTCGCATTTATATATAAGTACTAGCTGTTACCCGCGACTTCGTCCGCGTTAGCTGCATGATATAATAACGGAGATGGATAATTTTCTCCTTTTAAGGTCCCTTACTCAAAGGGTAAAAACAAGACCCGCAGCCAAGTAGGCACATATTAATCAAATGACACTCGAAAATTGTATGTTTAGTTTAGGTTACAATCTTTAATAATTTCAGTTCAATCAGTCGAAAGTCTAAGAAAATTTCTAAAAACTTTCATCCCCTATTTCATCCCCTTAGGGATGGAATTTATTAAATTCCTTTCTGAGGGGATGCCTACATCATAGTATCTTTATGCTTACACAGTCTCAGCCCGATCAGTTTAAAGACAAAAGTTTCATGCAAAATTTCATCCCCTATTTTACCCCCTTAGGGGTGGAATTTTTAAAATCCTTTTTAGGAGATGCCTACGTCATAGTAGCTTTAAATGCATGCAAAGTCTCAGACCGATCGGTTTGAAATTGACAAAGTTTCATACAAACTGTCAACCCCGATTTCATCCCCTTGGGCATTGGGGGTAGAATTTCCAAAAACGCTTAAATATACATCCATTTAATTTTAATTAGCAACCCAATAATAAAGTTTCATGATTCTAACTTAAGAAATGACGGAATTTCATTCACACTTTTAACCCCAATTTCACCCCTTTGGGGGTAGAATTTCCAAAGACGCTTAAACACGTATTTATTCATTTTTAATCAATAGCCCAAAAACAAACTCATGTTTCTAACTCAAGAAATGACGGTCTTTCATTCAAACTTTCAACCCCAATTTCACCCCCTTGGGGGTAGAATTTCGAAAAACGCTTAAATACGTATTTATTTATTTTTATTCAGTAGCCTAAAAATAAAGTTTCATGTTTCTAAATTAAGAAATGACGGACTTTCATACAAACTTTCACCCCCTTCGTGTTAAAATTTCCAAAATTCCTTCCTTAGTGGGTGTCTACTTAAGGTGACGCCATGTTAAAGTGAAAAACCGTGTTGGATGTGTTTGAGATTGCTTGTTTTCTATGCGAGGCTGGCCCGGCCTCTCATAGAAAACAAGCAATGGAACAGCAAAAAATTGAAAGGGCGTAGCGACAAAATGGTTTTTGTCGCGTAATTTAAAAACCATAAATACATTTCATATAAGCTATGGACAAATTAAAGTGTATACTAAAACCAATTTATGTACAAATTTTGGAAGCTTATGTCACTCTCCTCTGTTGGCAAAATAGGAATCCCTTTTTTTACAGAGGTCTTTTTGATTGATTATTCTGTGTTATAAAAGTTGACCAATCGTGTTATGCTATGGGTAATTCAAAGACAAAGACATGATGAATACTGACAATGAACTTTAATTTCTTAGCTTTAGTCATTGCTGAGAAAAATGGACATCGCTACAGCCAAATTATCAAGGCGTCATCTTAATAAAAGAACCCTGCTCACCAAATTTCGTGGCTGTAACTTTAACAGTTTTTGCTCTGCGATGAGCAAAATCAGTCAGTCAGTCAGTCAGTCAATCAGTCAGGACTTGTAATTTTATATATTATATAGATTAACTAGTAGGTATGGTTGACGCCATGTTCTCAGTTATTAAGAATTCTACGGTCACGTGGAAGTGGAACGGTCTCGTCCGATGTCACGCCACCTTTAGACTTGTCACGAAGGCGTCATTATGTCTGTGTATCAACAAGATCAGTGCAATCGACAGTACAGTGAATAAAAGAACCATTAGTGACGGCTCTAGAGGGTGGCGAACAGGGCAATCGCTCAGGGCCTCGCAAGGTGTTTTTTCGTAAGACAAATGGCCTTGCAAAGACCTGCCGCGCCGCCCAGGGCCTCGCGAAGGCCTTCCGCCCGGGGCCTCGCAATGGGTAAGGCCACCTATAACACTAAAAGGAACTCTACACTACACCCCTAGACGTTTAATAATGGTGTACTAGATAATAATTTTTCGCGCAGGATCCGTTAATTTATTTTAAGATAAAATTCCTATCCTAATCCAGGAACTAAACACGAGAATAAAGTATGTACACCATACCAAATTTCTTATAACGGTTCAGCTCTATAAGTGTAAAGAAAGGCACAATTTTCTATTTATAATTTTAGCCCGAAATGAACTGAAGATTTTAAATCTGTTTCTTCAGGCTTTAAAATTAGGTAGAGCAATGCAATGTTTTACAAGCTATCGGAAGCTTAAGTATTCTATGCGGTGTCAAAGTTTTAGCCGAAGAATTTCGGCTATCCATGATCCAATGTAGACAAAGGCGAACCACATTCCGACGCAAAAAATTCCAAAGTAAATGACATTTTAACAGGTTAATAATTAATATGTAATTAAGTTAATTAATAATAAATTTACCGTAATTATTCGGCGATAAAAAACCACTTAGCGATCATTGTGAATAATTAGGACTCAGGTTATGGGTTTGTTAACATCGTTAAACGAGCGTTTAAAGATCTACAAAATAGGGAAAATTAAAAAAACGACGTAAAAATATCCGAAAACCAGTCGAATTCTACCTACAGGTGACAAGGGAAATCCCTTAAAAGCAAGGCTTATTTAATTATTTATTGGGGTTGGATAGCAAATCGGAACTTAATACAAACTTATGAGTTATGACTTTTTAGCAGTAAATAATAAAATAAACTCGAATTTTCATGAGGAAAACAGATTTTAACGCACCAACATTGCACATAACACTCAATGCCTAAATCAACGACAACTCTATTTGCTCTACATTTCGATAAATTTTTAACGGCATCTGACGATATCTTTTCAATTGAATTTAAATTCTGACCAAGCATCTGCTCTACCTTTTTAAATAAATTCAAATTCTGACCAAGTGTGTTCTCTACTTTTTTAAATAAATTCAAATTCTGACCAAGCTCTACCTTTTCAATCTAAGTAAAATTACATCCTCAGTTCCAACTTCCAGTCCAGTCCCAGTTATCTCAGACTACCTCTTGAATCTAAATTGCTAATAAGTATTGGCTTGCCTCTACCTTTTAGCCAAATTGAAACTACAAGCAAGTATCTGCTCTACCTTTTCAACGAAATAATTCATCTTCTTGCCATCTTTGCTCCTTTTTTACCAATAAATGTTAAGAGAGGGGCTAAGTATGCACGTTAACATTTTCAAAGAAAATCTCCTAACCACTTTTTTTATTTAAACTCTTAAGTATCTGCTCTATCTTTCAAACACGTCATGGAAAAGTACATATTAAGTATCTTTTCGACAAAATTGAACTTGATTAAGGGCCTGTTTAACCACTTTCTGATAAAGTGCCGAATAGCTATGTCCACATTGTGCTCTTTCATCTTCAATTTACATAATCTTTTGACATTT
Source organism: Plebejus argus (assembly GCA_905404155.3). Lineage (NCBI taxonomy): Eukaryota > Metazoa > Arthropoda > Insecta > Lepidoptera > Lycaenidae > Plebejus > Plebejus argus. The sequence goes on from FR989945.1 coordinate 3,573,330, forward strand.
CGAATGTCAAAAGATTATGAAAATTGAAGATGAAAGGGCACAATGTGGACATAGCTAATAGGTTCTTCACAAGTTTTTTTGACAGATTATAATTGATCTGTCGTGGATAGCATAATTCGTCACTTATCAGGAAGTGGTGAAAGAGGCCCTAAATCTGCTTAACCTTGTCAACGAAAATCTTCCAACTAAATATCTGCTCTATCTATTCAACGAAATCCTTCCAACCAAATATGTGCCCTACTTGCCAAAGAAATTCAACTTACGGCCAAGTCCCCGACCTCCGTTGCCGGTGAGTTCGATGGGTCTCCGGCAACGCATGAAGCAACGCTTGAGGGATGAGACTCTTGGAGGTCCTTCGTTTAAACCTGTCCCTCTCAGGCTTCGTCTTCAACGTCGTCAAGTTCCCCTCGGGGCACCACAGGGAATCGAGAGACAACATCATGCACTAATATTCCATTTTCGAAAAAGTTCTAAAGTTTTTTTTTTTTATTCCACTTTCAAAAAAGTTTCTAACTTTTTTATATTTCTACTTTCAAAATATATTTTTTATTATTCCACTTTCAAAATAGTTCCAACTTTAAAAATTGCGACACAACACGTCGGCTCCCTGGCGACGGGTGCAGGCGACTGACTGATAGTGACAGTGCCCAGTAGCGTAGAATAACCGAGTAGAGGAGCGAATTAATAGAGATGTGGACATTGATGTATAGAGATTTATATTTTATGTAGATATTAGACTCGGTACTGACGCTATCAATTGACAAAATTCATGGTAGGTTTTAGATGAAAATTGCCAATAATAATCGAAAATATTTCTCCCAGTAGTCCAGACTCTATAAAAATTATATTGTGCATATTAGAGAAGTTGAGAATACCTTGGTCTGAGTCTTGAGATTTGTATTCATCAAAAAAAAAAAGATACATACAGCCGAACGTATAACCTCCTCGTTTTTGGAAGTCGGTTAAAAAAGGATCCCAATCTGACTTAACCTTAAGATGAGCCTTTAAATAAATACAAAATAATCGTCCAAGTGCGAGTCGGACTCGCGCACGAAGGGTTCCGTACCGGTATAGAGCGAAAGTAGACAAAAAATTGTGTTTTTTGTATGGGAGCCCCTCTTAAATATTTACTTTATTTTAATTTTAATATTAATTATTAAAGTACAAATACAATTAAGGATTTTGTGAAAATTTCAAGTGCGTAGCTGTTACCATTATTGATTACGAGCAAAAAAGGCCAAAAAAATCACGTTTCTTGTATGGGATCCCCCCTTAAAAATAAACTTTATTTTATTTTTAGTATTTTTTGTTATAGCGGCAACAGATATATACAATCTGTGAAAATTTCAGAAGTCTAGCTATAGCGGTTCTTGAGATACAGCCTGGAGACATACAGACAGACGGACAGACGGACAGACATCGAAGTCTTAGTAATAGGGTCCCCTTTTTACCCTTTGGGTACGGAACCCTAAAAATTATCCCGACTATAATATGTAGGTAAGTACTTAAAGTCGTTAAAGTTTAAAACATAAGTGATACCTTAGAAGCGGTTCGCCAGTCTAGAATACCAGACACTCGACAGTGAATTTGCTGACGTACTGCGGTGCCCTAGATTCCAAATCGGGTCATTGTAAAGTGATACATCAGACTCGGCGTGAACATATCGTCTTCAGGTCACGATTTATTTAAAATAAAAAAAAAATAGGTAGAGACTAAAATAATTTACTTGTCATTAAAATAATACAATGTTTCGCTTCTGAATAACTGCTCTCGTGGCGTGATAACCACTAACACGCATCGTAAGTTTTTTTTTGTTAGGGTTCTGCTCTCAAATGGTATAAGTCAGCAAAATTGTATAATTTATAATTTCGAAAATGGTTTAAGTTTAAACATTGCAATATTTGCTGCTGCAAATTGCAATAATACGACGTCATCATAAGCTTATATCAATACTTCAATTATAGTCGTTCGTATTTCCTTTACAAAATTTGGGGGCTCTACCACCGCAATTTCTATGAAAACTTTCAGTCTTAATATTTTATGAATATCTTTAATGTATTATTTTTATTATTTTTTATTATTTTTTGAATATCTTTAATGTACAGAATTTTCATTTCTACAGTTTTATTATATTATGTACTTATATGTACGCCTCCGTGGTCCGATTCCCGCGTTGGAAACATGTTATTTCCAAGTTTGGTTAGGACAATGCAGGCTGATCACCTGATTGTCTGACAAGTAAGATGATCCATGCGTCGGATGGGCATGTAAAAAGTCGGTTCTGCGCCTGATCTCTCGCCGGTCGTGTCGGTCTGCCGTCCCACTGGGTTATGAGAGTAAAGGAATAGAGAGTGCTCTTGTGTACTGCGCACACAGTTGGGCACTATAAAATTACTCCTGCGTACCTGGCCTGGTATCAATTAAACCGGCCACCGTAACCGAAACCGGTGTGGGGAGTGTGTTACTTATTATATTATGTATAGATTATGATAGTCGGAATGTAAATTAATAAATATGGGGGTAATAATTCTAAGGAAACTAAACTCAATTTAATAAGAATTCAGTAGGTATAGCACCTCAGTGGCAAACTGGCAAATCCTTGAAAATACTGAATACTGATTTAACCAAACATTAGCATGAGAATTGACAAATCACAAATAATGTTGCGCATGTCCAGATGTAACGTAAAATGTATTGCTACACAAAATAGACTTATTACCCTAAAACAAATACATATAGATAGAACTAGCTGTCCCGGTAAACGTTGTTTTGCCATTTAAAGTATATTTTCTACATCATCAGTTGATACATGTTTTACCCCCTCTTTTGTCCCCTAAGAGGGTGTGGGGGGGAAGGTCATACACCAGATGTTAAGTTGAAAAACACAGTTAATACCTAATATGAAGTAAGTCCACTAAAGAAAAAAGTTGTATACAAAATCTGACCCCTCTTTGGTCCCCAGAGAGGGTTGAGAGGGGAGGGGGGGGGGGGCAGGATTTTTATACACCAGATGTTGAAATTCAAATTCAAATTCAAATTCATTTATTTTTGCTTATGTGTGTTACGTGAAAACCGTATGCAAATAGGATCAGTAGTTTTCGTGTTAAAGAAAAAAGTTTGATACAAAATCTGACCCCCTCTTTTGTCCCCTTAGAGGGGTGGGGGGAAAAAATTTTATACACCAGATGTTAAGTTGGAAGAAGATAAATATATCTGCGAAAACCACATTCAAATCGGATCAGTATTTTTCGTGTGATGCTGGAACAAACATACAGACAGACAGAGTGACAGACAGACAGACAAAAAACTAACCACATTTTTGGCTTCTATATCGATGTAATTTCGGGTGTCATTTCATATCTTTTATGTACAGAATTTTCATTTCTACAACAGAATATTGTCTTCCTCCCGCACGCGCTTTGGTGACGCCCACTATCGTAATATTTTAATTTCGCCATAATTTCAAAACCAAACGTCCAATTTTAATCATTCGAAGACCAAATATTATCTACATAAACTGTACTTAGTGATAAAATAATTTATTTTGATAAGGATTAATAGCGTGAGTAAAATATACCCGTTTAAATGTAGTCCAAAAAAATTTCAGGATTTTTAAATAAATAAATGGTTATTGTGCCTCACTCGACATAGATAGGTATAGTGTGTCGCGGACTTTTTTGTAGATATTTATAAGATCTACAATTACTTAGAACATTTTATGGTTCTATCTTTTATAGTTTAGGCAGCGTACGCAAAATAAGTAACTTTTCTAGCTGATTTTTTGCATCCGAAAAACTCAAATATCTTACGGAACCCTACTTTTTTCCAAAATAAAATCATATAAAATGTAGCCTATGTTCAGCGGAAATAATGTAAGATTCCAATAGCAAAAGAATTTTTCAAATCGGTCCAGTAGTTTCGGAGCCTATTCGACTCAAACAAACAAACAAACAAACAAACCAACAAACAAAAAATCAAATCTTTCCTCTTTATAATAGTAGTGTAGATATATGAGATGCAACAATATGCAGATCTTACAACATATTATTAAACTAGATGACTCCCGCAAATCCGTTACGCTAAAATTTGTTTATTGCGCGGGAACCGTACACTTTTCCGGCATGAAAAGTATCCTATGTCCTTTTCCCAGGACTCAAGGTATCACCATACCAAATTTTACAAAATTGGTTCAGCTGTTTGGGCGTGAAGAGGTAACAGACAGACAGACAGACAAACACTAGACAAAGAGACAGACAGACACACTTTTGCATTTATAACAGGGCTTGGAAACTGGTTATTTTAACTGGTTTGACGAATTAACCCACGGAACTTTTTGAAAAAAGTTTTGTTCCTCTAAACCGGTTTTTAAAATTATGGGTATTTTTTATTAGCCGGTCACAATTTTCAATCCGGGAAATGATTTACGGCCAATATTCATAGAACATATTGTGTAATGGTTGACCGTACTATTCACACTGAACAGACTGAACATTTGCGAACGTGAGCGACGCAAACAGCAATTATATATAGATACTTTGATCAAGTCGCGTCTCGCGGCCGATCTCACTATAAACCGGTTTATTTAGGTTCCAAGTATCGTTCCTATTTGGTTCCGCTCCGGAACAAAACTGTGACAAAATTGGTTTAACCCCTATAACACCGGTTAATATTGAACCGGTTTCAAGCCCTGATTTATAATATTAGTATATCAGCAGTACCCCAACTCTGCCAAATTGTAATCCAACATTAATACAGCTTGAATGAAATTATAAATTTTAAAGTTCTATATATATTATATATCTTCTTTAAATATATTAAAATGGATTTTCAAATGTGTTAGTAGCTCTAAAACTCGAAAAAGGCTAAGCGGATTGGGCTAATTTTAGTCTCAAAATATTCGTAGAAGTCCAGGGAAGGTTTTAAAGTGACACGAAGTTCACCGGGACAGCTAGTTGAGATAGTCAATAAAACTATCCCATGTAATTTTCCAGTAGTATCTCTCCAATTATTGTTGTCAAATTGGTTTAGCAGTTCATGCGTGTAGAAATAGCGGACAGACAGACACAATTTGATATTCGTTATACATGGATAATAAGTGAGAATTGATTTTTTGCATTGCTATCATTAAAGTGTTGGTGAATTTAATGTATAATTTGATTCTACAACTTTGCAAAAAAGCTAAGATTAAGAACTTGCGCTAAGTGTACCAATAAGCTGTAAACTTTTAAATTGAAGATAGATGGGAATTCCAGATTTAATAACTTTAATACATAATTTTACATTAAACTAAATATATTCTAGGTTAGCCAAAAAGTTGTAATTTAAGCATCAAGGAATGGTTTAGTGAGAGGGCCTATGCAGTGGCGACCCTAGTTGTTGGCAAACAGGGCATTCGCACGGGGCCTCACTCTTGCAGGGGCCTCGCAAAGACCTTCCGCCCGGGGCCTCGCAATGAGTAAAGCCGCCATGGCGATATTAAATTTTGATTTATATATTAAATGTACATATATATAACAAAACTTTGAGCGAATCATTATTGAAGCTTGATAGCATAATAATTATCAAACAATGCAATATGTTTTTCTGTAAGCAGTACAATATCTAGGTAATAAAAAATGTAAACAACTTCTTGTTGTGACTGTGATATCACCGAATAACATTGTTTTTACTTTATAATACGCAGAAGTTAAATAGGTAACTCGTTTAAAAAGGAAACACTATGGAAGCTTACTCCTGCGTATTGTATAATTAGTTTCATACTGCTTACCTTTCATCGTCATCTTCAACTGGTTCTTTGCTCGTGGTAGGATTGTGTTTTGATTTAACTTTATGATCAACTTTCACAACACTCATTTTACCGTGTCCCATTTATAACGTCATACAGCTAGTTCTCATGGTAGCATGATAATTTCCAACACATTAAAATACGAAAAACAATAGTGGTACTAATCAAATATGATTCATGTTTCTATGAAAATTCAATAATTTAGAAAGTAAAGCAGAGGTTATGTTTTAGAAATCGTCAAATCGAGTATTGACATTTGACATTTTGACAAATGACATGACGTCTAACCTCAGTCCTCAGCTCTATGGTGTGACAACAGCTGTCAAATTCCGATAGGGATGGGCTCTTGGGCTACTTTCACAAAATGTATCGATAGACGATAACATTATCGTCATTGTTTTACCACCTGACTGAGTGTGACCTGAGTAGTTTTACTCCACGACTTTTGAATATATTATATTGTTGTTCCTAGATATTATAAAAAGCAATGTTGCTAAAAGTCGTATTCTATTTTAGATTTACCTGAACGTGTTTAGTTTGTCGCCAAACTTTGTGAGAGCGGTTTTCCGTAGCGGCCCCGGAGATCCTCCCGGTGAACTGTCCCGTGATTCCGCTACCAACGCACGAGCAATGACTAGGTCTTGCTCGTTTAACATCCTGTGGAAATAAAAATATGAAGATAGAAAATATTACTTTTTTTAATAAAAAAATATTACGTTTAGTTAAAGAAAATATTACGTTTTTCTGCGTAGTAAATATTATAATCTTTAAGGCAGTTTTTATTTTAACAGTAACCAAACCTTGACTGACCGATGATAATTGATAACACATAGCTATTAAAATTTCCGTAAAGTGTACCCTGTGTACACTGATCTCTATTATACAAGAATAGAGATCAGTGCCTGTGTACCACAAAAGTGGTGGGATATAATACTATGGGATATAAATCATGGGAAGTAATGAAACGAAAGCTTTGAATTTTTAAGGAGTCTAATGCGATAGGTATTTTTAAAATTTTATTCTAAAAGATTTGTAACATCATTATGTCTAGAATTTTAGAATCCATAGCCCCACGAAGAATATATTTTATGTCCATATTATACATCCATAATTATTGTATGTTGATTATATTACATTTTACAAGTGCTTAACAAAATATCTAAAATACAAAAACCATTTCATGTTACTATTTTGAAAAATCTATCCTTTCATCATTTCTCATATTTTGGTAAGTTCTAATTACATGCAAAAGTACTTATTATTAATAACTGTAACAATAACATTTTTAAAATTTTTGCAAAAATAGTTTTAATTTAACTCGTTAACATTCATTTTGAAAATACACATTTTTCACTGTCTTTGAAGTTATTTTTCACTTTTTACACAAAACTGGCCAATTCTAATTGTGCCGTCTGGACACCTTTTTGATTTCAAAATGTTCTTGCCTGTTCTATTCGCCTTACTTTCGGGCACATCCACATTTTTCAGCACTGATATTATGGCAGTTGTACTTGTACTTGAAGTACTATTTTCATCGGGTAGCTCGGGTAAATCAGTACACAATATTGAAGTCAAAATAAGACACAAAAGTACAAAAACTTTCATTGTGAGCTGTGTTTACGCCTTTAAATATATCAATCAAATAACTATTATTGTTATGGACATGTGTGTCATCTGCGCGAGCTGCGTGATATCGTCTTATCAGTTGAATGCTTAAATAATTAGTATTTAAAATTTGTTTTTAAATAATATTTACCATTTACATTCTTTTCAAAAATAATTATAATGTGTACAACTCGTTTATACGTTTTATATAATTTAGAAGGTAATTAAATATAATATAAAGACTAATATAATAATTTCTGCTTAAATTTATACAATTCGCACCGCTAGCTCGAGCTACCATTGTAAATTTAAATATGTAATTTAATTTATGTGCCCGCTGCTGGTACCATGGTACGGCTTACAGCTTTGAGAACCACATAACATTAGAAGCCTGCACTTGTAATTTTTGTAAGGACTACGGCCTATGAAAAGGTGTATTCGATGTGTGTGTACCAGGCGAACGGGATGATCTATATTTCATGGCCCTAACTATAAACTACGTATCGTATATTAATTATTATTAATACACTTTTTAGGCGATAGTGTATATTTTGGCAATATTCCGGTGATAGTGCATATTTCGCCCATATTTTGCCCTCGAAGTCTCCAAACTAGCTACCATAATACACACCGAGGCCACGAAACAGAAAATATATGTGGCATTGTGGCCCCACCCCTGTTTCAAGACTTCCGCAATACACCCGATAGGTACAACATCTTTCTAGAAACAAAATGTTTCTTTGTAGTTAGCAACATTAGAAAAAAATTTGAATAAAGTAGGTAATGAACTTCCATGGGCACTAAAATTGTAATCTGAAAGAAGGAAAAAATCCTGGATTTGATGGAATTATGGAAATTGGCGCATTTATTATGGGCAATACCAATAATAAGTGTCTTTTGATTGTGCATATTTTGTGCATATTTCGGCCACTTTTAGTGCATATTTGCATGCATATTTCGGCACTTTGATCGTGCATAAAAGTTTTAATATTATTTATATTTATATAGTTTATTATTATTATTATTATTACTTATATTATTACTGGTAATATTATTAATTATTATGTACAAAAATAATTAATTATTATGCAATGTGTTTTCTTATGCAACAAAGGCATATCTAATACATGTCTTACATAAGAAAACTCATCAATTTAAAAAAATTATATCATAAATAATGGTCTAATGAGGAAAAACCACTGTTTTCTTTATTAAAATATGGTAGTCAAATTATTAAAGTCGTCACTAAACTGGAACTTAGCTGTTATCGATAAATGATAATATTAATGTATTCACAACCCTTATTTTGATTTTTTCATTGTAATCTGCATTACAAGATTTACAAGCAAAGGATAACCAAAAGCACAGTATAGCAATATGTGCCAAAAGTGACGTGGTTCTGGGCCGGATTTAGAGTTTAGGCGCACCGCGCAATACATAGTTTTAGGGTTCCGTACCCAAAGGGTAAAAACGGGACCCTATTACTAAGGCTTCGATGTCTGTTCGTCTCCAGGCTGTATCTCAAGAACCGCTAAGTATAGCTAGACTTCTGAAATTTTCACAGATTGTGTATAGGTATCTGTTGCCGCTATAACAACAACCAGGTACTAAAAATAAAATAAAGTTTATTTTTATGGGGGGCTCCGTGATTTTTTGGGCCTTTTTTGTTCGTAATCAATAATGGTAACAGCTACGCACTTGAAATTTTTACAAAATCCTTAATTGTATTTGTACTTTAATAATTAATAATAAAATTAAAATAAAGTTATTAATTAAGGGGGCTCCCATACAAAAAACACAATTTTTTGTCTACTTTCTCAATTCGCTCTATACCGGCATGGACCAATCATACAATACCGGTAAGGAACCCTTCGTGCGCGAGTACGGCTCGCACTTGGCCGATTATTAAATAACTCTCAGTTTCGGTGTACTTACTGAGTCTTACTGTCTAGTGTCTACTTATTATAGTAGTCCTAAAATATAGTACGTGTTAGGTACCTACTCATAATAAAATTACAAGAGATAAAATAATATTTCTCACTTAGGTCGTAGGAGACGGAAAAAATATTTGAATTTAAAATTACCTGAGCGTTTGAACACAAAACACACATAAATAATACAACACTGGCGCAGGCGTGTGCGCTTAGCCGAGATTTGTATGACAATGTGGGATTTTACTAGTTTATTTTCGCTTGGGGTCGTTCTATATTATGTCAATGAAATGAGGCACGGTGTGCCACGGCCGTGCCTCTCACTATCAATGATCGTACTAATGATAACTATAAATAAACCTTGTACATTCATGTACCTACCTGTATTTACCGACTTAAAAAAAGATTCTTAAGCTAACATGTACGTTTCTCCGTGATTTTCTCAAAAACTACTAATGCTATTTGGATGGGGTTTTCACTATTGAATAGGAAATTTATCAAGGAAGGGTGCTGCCGTACAATGTTTCAAGATCTGATGAAGATCTTCGGAGATAAGCCATGGTGCTAGCACCTAGCACGATAGCTCTATCTTTGGCTTTAACTTTTGCGTTTATTTTTCAAGGCTCATAATTTAAGAGAAGTGATTGTGGAGTATGATACGCATACATACAGTTAATTGAAATCAAGAAATACCATATTAAATTACATAATATTATTATGACACAGCTGACTTTTTTACTTTTTTGGGAGGGTTCATGTCATTTGTGAGTTGTGACCAGTCACCAGACCCTAATAATGGACATTATTAAGTTACACAATATGTAACTAAACCCTTAGCACTCTGGTTAACTTACTAACTGAATAAAGGCTTTCTTAAGCGCCGGCTTTCTGTAAGACCGTAGTATCACACATAATATGATATTGGTACCTATTAGGTACCATTTAATAAGAAATTCTGATAAAAAATCCTTTTCCTTACTTATAATATTATAATCTCCATAAACCTATTAATATAAAGCAGGTTTAAATTGCAAACGAGGCTCTGACCAGCCTAATTTGATGCGCATAAATTAGAATATGCATGAGAGTAGGTACCTTCCTAGCGATGCCTTGCCATTTTAGACCATCAATTCATCAAGGTGGTCTTACTGTCTCTTACACTCTATAACAAAACCCGGATACATTTTTTAGTATTATCCCTTTTGATAATAATATTATGATATCAGGGAGTCCAAAAGACAAGTTAATCCTACCTGTAACCTGGCACGTCTTGGCAGTTAGGACCGCTAATAAATCAATCAGAACTCAGAAGAAAGGTTAGTAACCACGTCTGCGTAGAGTGTTGTTAGGGAGTAGAGTACTAACAACTACAAAGCTGCATCTTTTAGTTTTGGAACGAAGTTCCTTATGGCGCGTTCGGCGTTGCGAAAGGAGGCTAAACTGAACGACACTAATTGACCTCGACACTTTTTTATTAGTACCTGCATAGTAGAGGCAGAGAGCGTTGATATAACTTCGTTACATCCTTTGACACCTCTCAAGTTTTTTTTAATACCTAACCCGTGCACCCAGTGTTATTTAGTAGGCATTGGTACTAAAAGAATATATTTTTATTCAAAACTTTACTTACTTTTCTTAAGTCTTAAGCCCACCACTGGCAAATAATAAATACACTACGCGCCACTGGTTTGCTCCGTTTATCTTAATATGGAACTGAGTGAAAAGCTAGTGCATTCAGAGTTAAACGACCCCGGACAAGGCCTTTATGCCTTCGACGCTTAAGAGTACTTCTGTACAAGTTAGGGATACGTTACTACAAACATAGCTTTTTTAGGGTTCCGTACCCAAAGTGTAAAAACGGGACTCTTTTTTACCCTTTGGGTATTCTGTTTTGACCGATTCGGGTCTGTCTGTCTGTATCTCAAGAACGGTAATAGCTAAACTACAGCTGACTGTTCTAATACTGTGTTCACGTTTTTAATTAGCGCACCTGCAAAGCTTGCAAGTATCTGTGTTACAGTTATTTAATAACTCGTGACTTACTTCGCTCTATGTACTAATGGTAATAGCAGGTAATAGTGATTGATTGAAACTAAAGGCTCTACCACACTTGCGCTTACGGACGAGCCTGGGACATTTTGCGTGCGATCAGCTGAACGGAACGGCTAGATGCGAATGGAGTTCAGAGGAACTTGTTACTTACGTTAAAGCAGTGCCTGTTTTAGTACTATCAGCGCCTTTCTTTAGCGCCCAGGGTGCAGGTAGAGCTAAAAAATCGGCCAAGTGCGAGTCGGACTCGCGCACGAAGGGTTCCGTACCGGTATAGAGCGAAAGTAGACAAAAATTGTGTTTTTTGTATGGGAGCCCCCCTTAAATATTCACTTTATTTTTATTTTATTAATCACTACATAGTATAAAACAAAGTCGCTTTTTCTGTCCCTATTTCCCTTTGTATGCTTAAATCTTTGAAACTACGCAACGGATTTTGATGCGGTTTTTTTTAATAGATAGAGTGATTCAAGAGGAAGGTTTATATGTATAATAACATCCATTAAATAGTGGAGAAGTACTGTTATTTTTGAGGTTTCTAATGTGATGTCGTAAATAATTACATTTTTTCCGCTTACATTGCAAACGCAGGCTAAACCCTACGAGTTTTATCAAAATAATGTACTAAGTATTGTACACATTGAAAAGGTCTACAGAAAAGTCCGTGATAGTATATGTCTATCTCTTATGTATATGTCTATCTCTTGCGACAACAGTCGAACTATGACGAGGTAAACAGTGCTCTCTCAAAAATAGTACATTGGTTTAATGTTAATAACTTACTTTTAAATTCTAGTAAAACTAAATGTATAAAGTTTACTTTGCCCAATGTTAGGCAAGTCCAAACCAATGTACTATTAAATGATGAGAAGATGGATTTGGTAGATAACACTGTATTCCTAGGTAATTACCCTAGATAGTAAATTACAGTGGGGTCCTCACATTGCTAATCTTGCAGCTAGGCTCAGTTCTGCAGCATATGCAGTCAGAAAAATTAGAGAAATTTCTGATGAAGACACGGCACGATTAGTATATTTTAGTTATTTTCATAGTAGGATGTCCTATGGAATTCTTTTATGGGGAAACGCTGCCGACATTAATACAATATTTGTGCTGCAGAAGCGAGCCATACGATCTATTTATAAAATGTCTGCTTTAGAATCTCTGAGAGATAAATTTAAAGAAATTGGTATTCTAACTGTTGCTTCTCAATACATTTTAGACAATGTAATATACGTTAGAAAAAATATAAGTAAATTTAAAGTTAAAAGTGACACTCACTGTAGAAATACTAGAAATAAGCATAAGCTAGATATGCCGGTGATCAGACTTAGTAAGGTCAGTAAATCCTTTAAAGGTCAATGTGTACGCCTTTACAATAAAATCCCAGAAAACGTTCAAAATCTTTCCATTAATAAATTTAAAAAAGTAGTCAAAGAGCGTTTGTGTGCCAAAGCCTATTATAAGGTCAATGATTTCATAAACGATGGCACATCTTGGGAGTAGGATGGCTTCTTGCAAGGCTACTTCTACACTATTGTATTGACTTACAATTATTATTATGTATGTATCTTGACATTGTATATTTTTAAGTTTACAGCATTGTAAATTTCATTTTAAAAGATTAATTTTTCCTCACTTTTTTTGGTAAAAAAGTGGGCCCCGTGCGAGTTTCTTACGCCGGTTCTTCTCGCCGGGCTAGTTCCCGAACCGGTGGTAGGCACCAGTAGTATCAACGTTCTGAAAGCATTTTTTTAAAAATCTATTCAGAAATAAAACAATTTTTATTTTATTTTTATTTTATTTTATTTATTTATGGATAACCCACAATAACTTTTTTTTGTCATTTACTTTTTACGACTAATAATGGCAAATTTTCGAAGCGATTTTAACCAATACAGCATTAATCCTTAACCAATTAAATACCTTGAATACATTGTTCATTTAATATAGATCTATATGGCCCTTTACACCGTATGATTTAAGTGAATATTTTCGAAGATATTACAGATTTAAAAATTGCGGGACGTAGCGTTTGCGGCGGTACCGGCCGGCCGCCCGGTGCGGCAAGAGCGTGCCTATAAATAGCGAGTCTGAGGCCGCGGTTTTCCCTATAGCACTTTGAATTTAGCAGCGATCGGACGCGTTTATTATAAAAACGTGCTTTTCAGCGCGACAACGTATCAGTAATTATAAGTAAGTTACGATAAATAATTGTATGATAGTAGTCTTAAAATATAAATTATATTCTATTTTAAGGTTAATTTTTAAATCGCACTTATAGTAATTGTAAGTACCTACATAAGGTGAGATAAGATTAGATTAAATAAAACCATAATTTATGGATTGCAATTTATCAAAACTACTGAATTGATTTTAATCACGTAGGCTATATATTTTATACCCGTGCGAAACCGGAGCGGGCCGCTATGTTTTTATATACAACGTTCACAGTTTTCTGTAGTGTATTTAGTATCAGCATTGCACCCGTGCGAAGCCGGGGCGGGTCGCTAGTAATTAATAAAGTACAAATACAATTAAGGATTTTGTGAAAATTTCAAGTGCGTAGCTGTTACCATTATTGATTACGAGCAAAAAAGGCCAAAAAAATCACGTTTCTTATATGGGAGCCCCCCTTAAAAATAAACTTTATTTTATTTTTAGTATTTGTTGTTATAGCGGCAACAGATAGGTATACACAATCTGTGAAAATTTCAGAAGTCTAGCTATAGCGGTTCTTGAGATACAGCCTGGAGACATACAGACAGACGGACAGACGGACAGACGGACAGACATCGAAGTCTTAGTAATAGGGTCCCGTTTTTACCCTTTGGGTACGGAACCCTAAAAATGGGCGCCCGCGACGCGACGCCTCCAATGTTACAAAATGTTATTTATTTCAATATTTGGTTCTTCCAGTCACGTCTTGAATTACGAATTTTCCTCTACAATTTAATGATGCCACAAAGTTAAAGACAAATTTTCTTCTGTCCAGTCCTAAAACTTATCAAATAAACGATTTACGTTAGGTATAGGTATATAAATATAAGAGGATATTTGTCAGGATGTAGATATTACGTCAGTATCGATGCCAATAAACTTAGCTATTTTAACTTGAGATGCTTATATACTGTGTGAACATTTGTTGAGAGTTAATAGGTAGACCGTAGTTAGGACTTAGGTACAATATATTATTACCTATACTTAATATACTTAGGTACCTACAACTTGGTAAAGACTAGAGTCTAAGACGTGGTAACCTGAATCACAGAATATATTATAATAGTACTCCGTAATGACTCCGTACCTGAATATAGAGTTACAAAGTCGCAGCCAAAATATCTAAATGATTAGACTATTTTCACACAGACAAAATCATTGTTAAATAATCCTCCTGGCAGTCGGGTAAAAATACGGACGTTGACTTGTGTTTCAACAAATTATTACATACCTACCTACAATACGCAAAATTACAGTAGATGCGGTTTTGAAGGCTGGCTAATTGATTTTGCTGAAATTTTGCATGAAGATACTTTGAGTCTCGGGAAAGGACATCTAAGGATAGTTTTTATCCCGGAAAAACATGTACGGTTCCCGCGCGATAAACTAATTTTGGCGCAACGGAGTTGCGGGCATCTTCTAGTAAGTCATAATTTGAAAAAAGATAAGGTTTGTAGAGCGTATGAATCATTTAAAATTCAGAATATTCGCATTATGAATCTAGAGGGCTATTTTGACTGTGTGTGAGCCATACCTACTTGAAAAATTCGTTAAACAAATAATTGAAACTAATATTGTGTTGTGCAGTGTGCTGTGCGAAGTTCAATTGTTTTGTGTACAGAGTCTCTCATTATAATGGCAACGAAGGCCGTAGTGAATATTTTACTTTACAGTTTAAATTACTGTGTAGGATTGAAGAATAAAAAGTACTTTACCGAGAAATACTTAATACATAATAATAGAATAAATTACATTAACATAATACTAACCTAACACAAACACAGCTAAAGGCAACAATAATTATGTTGCTAATTACTTAATTAAAAATAAAAACTAATTACGAACGTGAAAAAAGAAAGAAAGAAAGTACGAATGACGTAAGTTCTTACTAGTTACTCGATAGTCGTTACTCGTTACGAACGTTTGAATACGATTTTAACAGTCGGCACCCATTTTATGAATTTTATATGGGTGCCGATCATTAAAACCATTGTTTCACCTACCTCCTTACTTTTTTTCTGCTTTTCGTTTTTTTATACTAAAAATATTACTTCTAGTTAACGTTCTGCATGTTTTCAGAAGGCTCCTAGTTCGTTCGTTTCTACTGGGCCCTGGGGTTTGTCGTTTGGCCTCGGGGCTTTTGGGCTAATTGAGTGTAAACGCGTAGAGATCATGTAGAGACATTGATTGATTTCATACCGACGCGATGTTGAAAGTGTTATATAATTTCGGCCTTGTGGTCTGCTACTGCTAGACTGTAATACTATTAATATATAATTACGTAATTAATTTTGTCTTCAAAAGTTCCAATGGCGATTGAAAATGTTTTAAAAACTCGAAACTTTTTAGGGATAAAATTTTCTATTATTATGATATTGTAGGTATTTAATCGTTTCTTCGGGAATCGGGCGTGATTGATATTGTAAAATATAGCTAAACTTTTAAACCTTAGCCATAAGTATTAAGTACATATTATAAGTATGTTAATTCTACAAGGCCAATTCCTATAGTGCCTACTTTATTAAATTATGAAATTATGCAATTTCTGCGTAATTCACTTATTTTGAAGCATTACGTTAGCTAACATTTAACAATGTAAACTGTTCCCACGAACCTAAATGTAAGATCTGTCATGGTCGACCGTATGGTTTTTGTATATTATGTTTTCAAAACATTTAAATCCATTGCAATTTGCAAATAATAGTTTGTAACATACTAGGTAGTTTGTAACATACTAGGTGAAGGTATAAAATAATAAAACGAATAATCTAAAACATTTTATTGTAAAAATAACTAGGTAGGTACTTACTAAAAACTATCGTTCTTATCTCTTACTACAAAAGATTTAAACACTGCACCTCTTGAACAGTTGATTAGAAAAAATTCAGTACGTAATTATTGTCTCAAAACAACTGTTCAATTATAGTTTTTTGTGGTAAGACCGTATAAATCTAAAATTGTCACGTTTACCATGGTCAATTCCTTACAGACTATTAACAACGATATCATTACTTCAATAAGCTTATTTATCTCGTAGTATTCTACGCACATAGTGTATATAAAATAATAATATATGTAGAATACTCTAACAATAAAATAAAAACTTACTATACTATGTGCCAGATCGATTGAGAATAACGGACATTGACCTTTTACAGGGGTTACAAACTTACAGGCTATAGGTTCAAATTATGGTATGACTAAAATAAATATGATTATATTAATTAATTACATAAAAATAACGGATATCGACGAAGCTCAGAATCAAACATTGTTTTGAAATTCCATTATTTATTTTAATTTAAATACACTTGACAATATTTTCATTCGGGAGTTCTGTCGTCACTTGAATCTCCATTGTTTGACGTACTGTCACTAAATTCCGATGAGCTGTCTGTGACATATATTACAAATCGAAACTGGCGAATTACTCCAACGTACACGCGCGAACACTATCCGTGAAGGAATGAAAACAAAAAAGTGACGCACATCTGCCTGTCAGTGCTGCGTTTTCTTTCAACCAAAATGATGTAACTCGCGTTTTGCTTATTTTTAAAGAATGAAATTGGAAGTGCGTTTTATTGCTTCAAATATTGTTTTTTTTTTAAATAACTATTGTGAAAAGTATTGTTTTGTTGCCTGCATGAACTAAAACATAAATTAGAACCGAATGACAACACATTTTTTTGCGCTGAACATTTTTTATAACATTTGACTTAAGTGTTTTTTTTATTAAATAATTATTTTCTAAGTCACACTTTTCGACTCTCGAGTAGTTTCAAGGATAAATGTTTGGATTCAAATATTTTTAACATTAAATAATTAATTTCTAAGTTACACCTTTCGACTCACGGTCCGTTTCAAGGGTCAATAACCGATATTCTCAATCGATCTGGCACTTAGTATATATTAGGTATAGATCCTACTTAGTGCGTTAAGTTAGGTTTTCAAACCTTTTTGCAAAGTGAGATGTTACTTCAATCATGGACCAATCATACATAACTATTTATTACTCTATGCTTCAATCAATAATTTTATTGACAAAGCAATAGTAGCTGTACTACTATTTAATATGTAGAAGTAAAATTATACGTTAAAATATGTAACAAAGTAAAACAATACTTCAATAATGAATACAATACGGTATTTATCAGTACTGTGAGATAAGATAAGTCACTTGTTAAAGACTTCCGAAATGTACTCAGAGTCACAACTCACACTCACAAGTAGATTAGAAGTGCCTTTGTTATGGCAAGTAATGCGTCAAAAAATATAACATAAGTAAATTATATTTTTATTGCCTATTAGTTATTACTGTACCTAATGATTAAATTTGAGTAACGCAAGACTATAGCTTAAGTACCTAGATTGCGCTCATTTCCCGGCGTATGCTAGATACTTCTAGAACTAAACTTGAAAATGAGCTAAAATACAAGAAACGAAACCATATGTCTTAAATGTAGTCGCTAGTACTGTAACGTATGCTATAAAATACCCATCGCCAATTTTTAACTCTTTACTTTTAACCGTACTCTTTTTAAATATTTACTAATACCTTGAATCTGGAAGTAACATGTTAGATGGAGAAGATATTCTTAGATATAATATTTTGTCTCAAACTGACTTTTTATCTCACTCTCGCTATTCATGAATTGACTTTTCCCTTTTCACTCTCTCGCTCTAAATTTCCTCTAGTACAAAATACCTTACATTTTCTAATTCTATTTTGAAATAACAATATTATTATAATGTATTCCAGAGCATGTATAAGTACTTAATTAATTAAAAACAAACTAAGTAAAAAATTATTGAAAGTACTAAAATTTAAAACATTAAATTTAATTCAAAATTACAATATTAAAAATCTTAATTTAATTTTTTTTAACCCAATAATACGTAGAAATCATTATTCTTAAAAATTTAGTTTGATTTATTACTTAGACTACTCATAATTCGTTATGAAAATAAAATGTAAAGTAGCACTAGAAACGAAACACCCTCAGTCTTTGAACATCGACGCATCGCACACAACTGTCACACTAGTGTTAGCTACGATCGCTAGATGGCGCTTTCTCATTCCTTTCCGCACGCGACTTTCAATCGCTGCGTTCGCGGTTCGTGACTCTTTGTCACATGGTACTTGTTGCTCGGACGTGATCCTATGTGGTCTACACGGTCTCGGTGTTCTGCCACAGATTGGAAGGTAGAGTGTCGTAATGCGAGGGAACGGTTACCAGAGCGTCAGCGGTTGTTCGATTGATTGAGCAGTTCTGGAAATTGAAAATTGAATAATAAGAATTAGATCACAAATCTTATTTTTAAATGTCAATGAGGTACCCATCGTCACAAATCTTATTTTTAAATGTCAATGAGGTACCCATCGTCCTGCATATTTTCATTCGTAACTAAACAGAAAAGTAGGTCGTTATGAAACATAACGATTTAATCACCGACACCCATAAAAATCCGGCTTCCCAAGAATAGGTTTTTACTGTTAAATATGATTTTGATGTATTATTTATTATTATTGACAGTTTAATAGAATCGATTTGTTTATGCGATTTTTTACTAAGTACCTACATATTATTGTCGATAGAAAAAAAAATTAAAATGTTACTAGGCATAGTAGGTAATAAAGTTATATTATGAGCACTAAACACTATCTACACGCGACTGGTTAGGTATCTGCTATCTGATAAATGTCTGCAATAGGCTTGTGAACAGCCACATGTAAATATTTGCTGACGGCTTTGTTATATCAAATTAAAAACATGTTTATAATGCCGTTATAAAGTTGTAGGCAAATGCTTATTGCTTAGTATCAGTATGTTTATAAGAGTTTGTTACTTTTTTGTTTTGTTGTTGGGGTATAGTGGAGCTACCCATAGAATATTACGTACTAATAATGTGTCTATCTGTATGTTTATTACCGTATTACCGATTATGTCTTTACGCTTTATCCACGCTGGACCAATTTAAGATAAAGATTGGCAGGGATTCGGGACCTGGGTATTGAAAATGCATTGGATGGTTTTTTTGTGGCATGAAATTTTGGACTTCTAAATAGAAGGTGGATCTGGTGGATCTGTGGATCTGTAGATCTGGTGGGTCTGTGGATCTGGTGGGTCTGTGGCTGGTGGATCTGTGGATCTGGTGGGTCTGTGGATCTGGTGGGTCTGTGGATCTGGTGGGTCTGTGGATCTGGTGGGTCTGTGGATCTGTGGATCTGTGGATCTGGTAAATCTGTGGATCTGGTGGGTCTGTGGATCAGTGGATCTGGTGGATCTGTGGATCTGGTGGATCTGTGGTTCTGGTGGATCTACGGTTCTTACCTTGGGCTGTTTGCGGTGGGTGTCCACACACTCGATGGGCAGCTTGATCATCTCCACCTTGTACTTGTACCCGTACGAGGACAGCTTCACGATCGTGTGCAGGGGCACGTTCATGTACGGTAGCTCATCTGGAAATATATAAAAAAAAATTGGTTGACAAGAATGTTTGGAAACTACACGATTGCAACATGATCATGATTACAATTTACAACCTTTGATTCTACGAATTATTTGTGTCGACCTATCGGCGATTTCGTAGTACTATCAGAAATAATCATACCGGACCGATATAAGTATTTATTGTTTATTGCCAATACCTGATATTGAGATAATTCGTTCATTTATGATATTATATAGTATATTCTTATAGAGTAACAATAAAACACTGTTTTTCTTAGCAAACAATTGATAAACGTAAAGTAACTAACTGCCGCAATTGGAGTGGAACATTAATTACTTAAATGTAACTAATTCGAATTAATTACATATTTTAAAGACATAAGCCCCATACATTATTAGTCAAACTCTTCATTCAATTGAAGGTTAATCAATAATAATAATTAACTATCTCTGAGTACAGCGGTAAGTCTTTGCAAAATAAGACCGGGCTATGCCGGGCTGTCATTTTTTGCTGTGTTTTCTACCAAGTATTACACTCCCGGAAGACGATTGACTCAAATGAAATTGAGATTTATTTAAACATTGTATATTTATCTGATATTTAACTTACGGAAAACACGATTCACTTATTTTGACTCGATAGTTTTATTTTTCGAAATTATGAATATTTTTGGGCTTTTCAACGAATATCTGTTACACTTATTGAGTTACTATCATTAAATAACATGCACTACTACAATCACACACTTTATAAAATAATAGCTAGCGGAAATATTTGTATTGTATTTAGTTTATAAGTAATCACCAAAAACCAGTTCTGGGACTTACGACCTTTACTTTCGTGCTATAATGCGGGGACCGTTGTTATGCGATATTGTTCACTATTAGCTGCAGCGTAAAGCACATTGCTCGGGAGCACGATTCATGGAATCATTGTATCACGATTGGGGGATAGCGGGATGTGTAGGCGTGGCTAGCGTTTTAGCAGCAGGCTCTTAACTACCTTTTAAACGGTCACGAACTTTAGGACAGAGGTATCTTAATTCTTAGTAATCATATTATTCCACTCTCACACTCACCAAGCTTAGCGTCCAAGAAGTATCCGAGCATGCACCTCAGCACCGCCTGATGGCCGACCACCACGACATTGTGCTCGTCTTCCAACGCCGATAGCACCGGCCGGAGACGCGTCATGATGTCGATGTAGCTCTCGCCCCAGGGGTATCTGTACCGGAGCTTGTCCTGGTCACGCCACGCGAACTCCTGGGGGAAACGCTCCTGCATCTCCTCGTAGGTTAGACCCTCGCAGATGCCCTGGAAACAAGGTAAGACGAGATTAATTGCTATTTGCTAAGTTGCTTAAGTTTTCTGAAAAATATTTCTGGGTACTTGTGAACAAATTATTTAGTTTATTCTCTCCTTGTGGAAAGTTCACAGAATGTTGTACGAGTGCCAATTGGTCAATTCATCAATTAGTGGTAATGAGTATCGCAAACACCTACTAACCTGTATTCATCACACGAGTAAGGGTCAATTCAGACCGCGACGCGTAGATGCATTTCTAAATTTATATGGATTTGACAGACGATCCAGAGAGATTTGCACGACGTCTCACGCAATTGAAATCTGTTAAATCCATACAAATTTAGAAATGCATATCCTACGCGTAGTGTTGCGGTCTGAATTGACCCTAAGATCAGAAAACGAGCTACGATACTACCACTACTATACAGTCCATGGACTATCATCACAGAAGTCAAGACCAGAAACTTTACGAGTAGTTTTAAAATCAGCCCCTTCATTCCTGTCTCTTCTCAATCAGTCAATGAGAATTGAGATCCATGACAATTCAGCTGCTAGAATTAGTATTAAATCATGATGTTCGCAATCTGCAGTTATCAACAAAGTATCCAAGTCTTAAACCACGTTTAACAGGCTTAACAGCAGAGTAGTTTTGTAGAAAATCAATAAGTGTAAGTGATTCTTAGACAAATTTAGCATACTATGTTATGCAATACAACCACCAATGCCACGATCTATTATTGTCACGAAAGTCATTGGCGGTAATGATTGCTTTCATGGCTACTTCCTATCTAAATGATAAGTCAATGTTAACATTCATTTAAATAGATCAGTAGTTATTCATGACTGCAAAGTTACAAAGTATAGTGAGGAAGACTTGTAAGAGCTCTATTTAAAATTCGTAGAAAATAATGTAGAAACTTGTGACAAAGATAAGAATTTAGGGATTAAAAAGGCGGAAAAGAGGATATAGAGTAATTTTTTATATTTTTGAACTCTAAATTCCCATAAATAAGATGCCCATCAAATCTAACACGCTCCCAAAAAAGGCACTCAATCTAGTGAGCTTTATATGTGTAAATGAAGCTCTTAACTATTATATTTAAAAGCCCTTAACTATTATAGTACCCTGTGCCCTTAAGTTTCTACTTTAGCTATGTCATCGTTGCTTAAAAATAAATATTATAAAATGCGCAATTAAACAAGCGATAGCTAAAAGCTTTGGTTAATGTCATTATCGTCAGATTATGTTCAGAATTAACATGATAAAAGATAATGTTTTTATCAAAACGTGTATTTCGCATTATGACGAATCTGATAGTGTTATAATAGTACTTATGCTTGTTATAATTAAACAATGAAACGAAAGGTAAAGTTCAAATAAGGTTAAGAAAAGAGTTAAACTTTTCGTCACTACTAGGCGAATGTGAAACATGCCATAAGTAGCTACAAAACAAAATCAATATAAAGCAATCAAAAAGGAAACGTTCTACAGCTGAAGCCAGATGAAAAACTAAAGACAGGAGACTTAAATTGATCCTTAAGTATAAAACTCTTAAGAAGTCAAAATCAAAAATGATACCTACTTAAATACATGGATCGGAAAATGATTGTAGTCACACTTGGGTTAAGCTATTTAGTATTAACCATGATCCGATCAACTTCCGTCTTAAATACTTTGAAGTTGACAATCTAATTTTACATCGATGATGGAAACATATCGATCATGATAATGTATATTTAGCTACATGTAGAATATAGCATGTTATAATATAAGCCGGTAAACAATATTACTTACTACTTCAGGGTAATGAGATTATCTTGAGTGCTGATAAAAGATTGGTAAACACACCGATCACAAAATAATATGTTGACAAAAAATCAAAATAGGGAATTGCTGCTAATAAATATGTAAGTATATCGGTTTGTAAAGTAAATTCGAATAACGTGATAACGTCGCATCGATTAAATTTAGATGGTTTAGATACGGGTATCTTGATCAGTGTCATAAAAAGGTATGACTCGTACGATTCAGATATAAAATCACAGTGAATATCGCTTGTCATAACGAATATAATATCAGCTAAGGAAACTAGCAAATCGATTTCATCATCGAAGGAAATTGTCTTGTTTGAAGCTCCACAGAATTTCCCAATGACAAATGAACACCATTAAATTGTAGTACTTAATAGAATAGGTACTTATGATGGAAAACCCTAAAGAATATTATGAAGGAAATAGTAATAATAAAGTGATTTCAACTGAGTACTTCAACAAGTCAACTAAAGTGTGTGGTGCGGCTTTGTAGGTATACTTAAAATGTATAGTCACGAGTCTCACGGGCCACGGCTCACGATGAAGCCTCATAATTTGTAGTAGTAGTAATCAATTGTCGTGTTTTTGTGGTTTTACAATGAATGCTTCTAATAAACAACCCGACAAACTACGATTATTGAAATAATAATTTCCTATTAAAGTTTGAGTAAAACATTTAATGGCTCAATGAGGGCGACAGCAAGGCAAGATAAAAGAAAAGAGAGATAGAAACAGCTGTTAAACATTTTTGGGGCTTTCTCGCGAAAAGAAGTGATGGTTCCAACGATAGCAACGCAGACTATTTTTTTTAATTTTATAACAAAGAGAGCAAAGAACTTACAGCGTCCAGCTCATTCAGAGCGCGAATCGCCCGCTTCGGCGCCATGATCTCCGCCGCCGTCTGCTTGGTCCTCCTCAGCTCTGACGTCCAAACTGTCACCGGTTCTACCGCAGCCAGCGCGTTCATGTGCTCAGCCAGCCCGTGAGCGTAGCAGGCACCACGAGGAGACAGACTCGCGTCGCCACCGATGCGCCCAAGCACGTTGTACTCGCTCTCGCCGTGCTAAAGAAATACAATGAAATATTTGAAAATATCCACAGCATACCATAGAACCTCCATGTCAGTCGGTTAGAAAATAAAGATGCTGAGGCAAATAGACGCAGCGCTCAGGAAACCAGCGTGCAATAATGATGTGTATTTATTACATCCTGCTTTCTACTGCTTTAAAAAACCTGAAGGGTAGATAAGGGCTCGGTAAGGCCTTTCAAGTGTCCATGGGAATTGGGACGCCATTCAGATCGGTACGAGCAAATGTTAGATTAACAGTTTCGTATTATGTATGTAATTTGTTATGTAAAAATATCAGGCAACCTACGAAAACAGATGAAGCTAGTAGGACACGCAGAGATTTCTATGAAAGTGTCAACACGGCGTTTTCTGGCACATGGATACATAACATCTAACAGAAAACATAAATATTGCCACTAACACAAGCTATCAGCAAAAAGCATGTTGTTATTTAACACGTCATGTTGACTTCATATAAATAGAATGTTTAGATATCTTTACGGATCTGTTTTATCTGTTCTTAGGAAAATTACGCAAATACACAAATAGGTCGTAACGCGACCAATAATAGGAACTCCCTGATCATAGACGAATAGGTCAGAGGTGGAATCGATTGATAAATGATAACTAATCCCGACAATAACAAATTAATTAGAAATATGAACAACAAAATCATTCATCTAATGAACTCGGCGACTTAGTATGCAAAGACAAAGGAAATTCGTAGCAGTACTTCTAGACCTAAGTGGTAACATTTAAAAGCTACTAGCATCCTATAATCCTTAACCTATTCTTTCGCGAGTAAAAATAGAGAAACCTACATAGTACATACCAGAAAAAAATCTATATTAAGGCAAAAATTCTAACTAAACTTAGTTTATCTGTTCTCACATAAGGTTCTCTACTTATATCTTTGGTCTCTTTTATATCAATACATGTGTTGTTTACTTACCAAATTTATAAAGGAAGAATAAGCGACTTACCCTGGTGAAGTACAGAGTTTGAGGCAATCCTCTCATGCCCGAGATATACCCGAGTATCCCCGACTCTTTCTGCCCCGCCACTTTGTGAGCAGTCACCGTCTCCCCCATGTTCTCCACTCTCACAAAGCTGATACTCTCAGTCGCCGCGTCTATGGACTCGTACTGCCTCATGTAATGCTCCAACTTCTTCCTCAGATCATCCACCGCCTCCTCCTCACTCATGCTCTTGTAGTCCGCGGAGTAGTGGAGGATCTCAATGATGTTCCTCTCGAGAAGTTCCTGGTCCTCGCAGACGCACTCAATGAAGAGGATCCTGAAGCCCATCTCCGAGATGCAGTACTCGTTCAACTCGCGACGCTGCTCCCGAGTTATGTTGGTGCCGTCGAATATCTACAACCAATTAACTAATAAGTTATACAATACAAACATTTTGATGTGTTCTAGCAATAAAACCCATCAAAGTCGAAATAGGTATTCGAGAGATGCCTCTACTTATAATAAAAGCTAAAGAAGAATGGATCAGGTAATATTCTATAGGCAGGTAGACCAAAAACAGGTCGGGTTATGTCACGCCTAGTCGACAGGTTACGATTCTTGACACAGCCCAACCAAATAACGAAGATCCAGGGGATCAATTTCTCTGATAGCATGCTATATACAAGAGTGAAAGAGACAGACTTACAGCGACACTGTTCCCATCCTTCAGCCACAGCACGGCGTCCTGCACCGCCTCGCGCGCGCTCTGGCGGCGGATGGCAGAGCCCTGCAGGTTGTCCGCGCGGAATATGTCGTGGCTGCCGTACAACGCCATGTGCCGGCGACGGTACTCGCTGCAGTCGAACACTGCAAGAGAATGATCTTCTAGAAACGTCTGGAGAGGTCATAGAAATTAGAAATTGCAGGTAGAGATTTTGGGAGCGAACTTATAATCAAATCTATTATAGGTAATATCTATGGACGCATCACACCACGTCAGTCTGGCCCCGTGCTAAGTACCTGAAGGACTTGTGTTACGGGTACCAGACGACGGAAATATATATAATATGTCGCAGTCATCTAGTTCAATCTGCGGTTCGATTGAATGACTAGCGTATTCATTGAATGACTCCATTTAATTGAATGACTCGGCCGAACGTTGATTGAACAATCGTCACTCAACGTTCAACTAGTTAGCGATTTTTAACATAGCCCTTTGAAGAGAGCGGATATGAAATCAGTCAGGTAATTGAATGTATTTATTTTTAACGGAATAGGAAATGTATAAGAACAGTATATAATTCTTAGGTAATTAATAGCAATGTATTTATTACTCCGTCTGTCCAATACGATTGGATTTGGTTAGGTTAGATGGCAAGGCGGGAGCGTAGCGCAGCGAAGCTTGAGCTACCGACGGCCCACCAACTGAGACGCAGGGGTCATCTCGTCTCGTCCGTCGGCGCGGCCGCGGCTCGTCGATCTTATGACTACATAAAATGATAATATTATTTTATTCATCGGGTACCTATCCAAAATGTAATGATGGCATCCAAAATCCAAATACGTTTACCGCGAGGAAACCGTAATTTTTTCGCAACAAAAACTCTCTTTTCGTCTCTCATCCAAGCCAGTATTACGGAGTACTATTATATATTCTGTGCCAGTATTAAGTAATTAAATATTATTATTTAAATATTATCGGTTTATCCGTTTTAGTGTGAAAGGTAACAGACAGACAGATATCGCATAATTATAATAATATTAGAAAAAAGGTTGCAAACGAGCAAACGGGTCACCTGATGAAAAGCAACTTCCGTCGCCCATGGACACTCGCAGCATCAGAAGAGCTGCAGGTGCGTTGCCGGCCTTTTACGAGGGAAAAGGGTAATAAGAGGAGGGTAGGGAAGGGAATAGGAGAGGGTAGGGAAGGAAATAAGGGAGGGTAGGGAAGGGAAAAGGGTAGGGGATTGGGCCTCCGGTTCGCGTAGTGTATTTATTCTTTGCCTCCGGTAAACTCACTCACTCGGCGAAACACAGCGCAAGCGCTGTTTCCCGCCGGTTTTCTGTAAGGCCGCGGTATTTCTCCGGTCGAGCCGGCCCATTCGTGCCGAAGCATGGCTCTCCCACGGTAAGGTTAAAGGTATAATATTGTCGTAAAGCCATAAGTTCTATTAACATCAAACCATGAAAGTATTTATAGACGTAATAACCAATACATAAGCAATACTACATAAATAATTAATTAATGTGGCCCTGGCCTAGAAGTTGTGTTTACTACACATTGTGTGACAAACAGATTACATAAGTAAGTAACTCTAAATCTAATCTTATGTACAATTTTACAGTAGTATTTTAATACATAAAATAAACATGTTATTAACTTATTAGAGTTATTACTCAATAATATCACAGTAAAAATGTTTTTTTGTTTGTGCAGTGGAATAGATAAGCTTCTAAAGTATAACCAAGTGTTGCCAGCAAACAACTATCTTTGCAGTTTGCACTGTAAATATTTTTAGTGTAAATGCAAAAAAATATTTTGTTTCTCGATAACAGCAACAGAGTTTTACCGATTGTTTAATAATAATAATAATACAAGTAGATATTATAATAATAATAAATAACACCTACGATATTTCATAAAAACAATGAAGTGACTCAATATAGTTATTATGAACTAGCTGTTGCCCGCGACTTCGTCCGCGTTAGTATAGTAGATCACGTTCCAAGTATTATTTTTCATAAATATTCAATGTACAGAATTGACTTTCCTACGATTTTATTATATGTATATGTCGCAGTCATCTGGTTCAATCTGTGATTCGATTGAATGACTAGCGTATTCATTGAATGACACCGTTCTATTGAATGACTGAAGGACAACTAGGCAAGACGCTGACTGTAACGTTTAACGTCTTGACTAAACGTCATCATAGTGAAGTCGTTAAATGGAATGCTATGATTTTTTTAAGTATTTGTTGGTGGCGTAATAATAGGTTAATCTAGAAACTGACTTTAATTATGAGGCGACGGCTACTTCTGGGTGGTTTACAAAAAAATAACCACGATGGCTAAGGCGGGAGCTTCGCTGCGCTACGCTCCCGCCTTGCCATCTAACCTAACCAAATCCAATCGTGTTGGACAGACGGAGTAATAAATACATTGCTATTAATAACCTAAGAATTATATACTGTTCTTATAATTCCCTATTCCGTTAAAAATAAATACATTCAATTACCTGACTGATTTCAAATCCGCTCTCTTCAAAGGGCTATGTTATAAATCGCTAACTAGTTGAACGTTGAGTGACGATTGTTCAATCAACGTTCGGCCGAGTCATTCAATTGAATGGAGTCATTCAATGAATGCGCTAGTCATTCAATCGAACCGCAGATTGAACTAGATGACTGCGACATATAGATGACTTAGTTTGTTCCTACAAAGGATAATTAAGACGCAATACAAACTCCACGATACCTTTTAATTATGAACAAAAGTTTCATAAGGAATAAGGGGGGGGGGGGGGTTGGGGGGGCGCAGCTCCCCCAAAACAAACGACACTGGAAAACCGTATGTGTAGTTTAGTTTTTAACTTTGTTCTTAAAAAAGATGTATAACGCCGCAACACCGCTTTGTTTGAAGCAAAATTTGGGGAGGTGGGGGGGGGGGGGGGTTAAGAAAAGACCGATGCCAAAGCTCCCAGCATGTTAATCAAACGACACTCGAAATTTGTATAGAAAAGATAGACAAAAGCTCATAGCATGGCAAGGAGTGAAGATAGATACAAAGTGTGAAGGAGAAATTTGTAGGAATTTTTATGGGCTTTCATTACGTACAGGACATTTTCTCTCTACAACGCACCGTTTTGGCGATATGAGCAAAAAACTAAAAATTTTGAAACTTGAGCCCCTCCCCCCGCCCTAGGTGATATCGTCATAATATATAGCCTATGTGTTGACCCGACCTCTATATAATATTCGTGCAAAATTTGAAGTAAATCCATTCAGTACTTTCTGAGTTTATCCCGGACATACATACAGACAAACAGACAAACAGACAAACCGACAAACAGACAAACAGACAAAAATTCTAAAAACTATATTTTTGGCTTCCATATCGATTGTAGATCACGTCCCAAGTATTATTTTTCAAAAATATTCAATGTACAGAATTGACTTTCCTACGATTTTATTATATGTATAGATGTAATAATGCTATCGCCTATCACAGCTGATTAAATATTATAACAAAAGTATCATAATAAAAACTTCTTTCAAGATAAGTAAAGAAATCCAGCACCAGCAGTACCTAAAGTAATTGAATGGAAAGAGAAAAATTTTGAACTGGAAAATGACAGTAACCATAATAGATAGGTATAGCTCTCTGCTCTTCGTCCATTTAGCTTCTGTAGAAGCATAATTCTTAGATTTTTTAAAATATAAAATAATAAGGGATAAACGAGCAAACGGGTCACCTGATGGAAAGCAACTAACGTCGCGTGGCCACTCGCAACATCAGAAGAGCTGCACCTGCAGGCTGCAGCTCTTTGCCGGTTACTCGTTGCCGGCCTTTTAAGAGGGAATACGCTCTCTTCTTGAAGGTTTGCAGGTCGAATTAGTCCGGAAATACTACTGGAGACAGTAATTAATTCCAGAGTTTTGATCTGACAAATGACAAATAATCGAGATAAGCTGAACCAAATGACGTTGGTCTGTCAACTGCCTAGGAATCAATTTCCTCCATGGTACATACAATACCTACAAAATCTGTTGAAGAAGAGAGATCTACATCTAGAAGTAGATGTAAGTATAAATCAAACTCAAGTATTTCATTCATACCTTGCAAAACTATGCTATCTCGTGATAATAAAGAAGTATTTATAGGACAAGCGAGCCGAGATAGGCACTGACAAGTCTAGACTTCATCTAGGTCAAGGAATATACTATCAGGTTTACCTCTATTTCACTCTTCATTATAATATTGTGTTAGATTATAAGCAAATGAAATTCTATGAGTTTCATACAGAGGTGATGGACTCTTTACTATGACTTTACAATCCATCACAGTATAGCAATATCCCTACAGTAGTGAAACGAATGTACTTGCGCAGAGCAACGGAGGGGTATCCGCGGGGAAGCGGGCGGCGCGGGCCCGCGCCGTCAAACTCGCGGAGTTTGTACGAATTCGCGCGCAGGTGTGACGGTGGCGCGTTGTCTACGAATTTTGTGTTGTAAAACGATAACTTATCTTATAAACAATGGGATATAATACGTGTTCAGTGTACAGAATATGTAAATCTGATTCAAAAAACAAAAGGATTTAAATTGTCATAAAATATAATATCGACTCACAGTTCACACTAATATTGTGTTGGCCTTGGTGGAATTTATTTGCAATTTGCATCTCTGTTTTATTGTTTACGTTGTAAGAAGTGTAACAAGGAGAGAAACAATATAGAATAAAAATAAAAAAAACTGTCAAATACCCTGTTACATACTAATTAGTACCTACCTAGCTAGGTACACAGGGCCACACATCAAGTGTAACATTATGACATTTGGACCGCCCTTACCGCGCACGTAATAAGAGCGAGTTTTGAAGTGCTTCTGTTACACCTGACGTGTGGCCTACCGTACCTACCAATTGTTATAATATGATTAATTATTGTTGGATATTTTATATATCCGAATGCGTCTTCATTATTTTAATCCTTCGATCGTGGATTCTTGGAAATCTATTGTTATTCTATTGTATCTTGCTCACCGGTGAGCTTAAGGGGCTTGATAGGTTAATAAAATTTTTAAATCCATACTAATTAGTAATTACTAATATTATAAATGCGAAAGTGTGTCTGTCTGTCTGTCTGTCTGTTACCTCTTCACACCCAAACCGCTGGACCGATTTTGCTGAAATTTGGCATGGAGATACTTTGAGTCCCGGGAAAGGACAAAGGATACTTTTTGTCCTGGAAAAATGTACGGTTCCCGTGCGATTAACGAGCTTTGGCACAACGGAGTTGCGCGCATCATCTAGTAAAGAACTCAAATCATCTAAAAATAAAGTTTCACGTAAATATCTGGCAGTACGACATAATATGTAAATATAACACGCTGATTAATTACAAGCACAATATTTTATTTTTATTTTATTTCCCGTTTCGTGGCAAGTGGCAACCCTGGCATATCTGCTTGGTACTTACACCGGTGGCGGCATCGTGCGACATCAAAGGCGTTTCGTTACTGTAGGGATATTATATTGCTATACTGTGCAATCCATAATGAGTGTTTTTACTTTTTCGTGAAGCTTAATCTGTAGGGACTATGGGGGGTCAAAAGTCAAAACTCAAAACATCAATCTATTTTTTAATCTCGCTAAAACTCGAGAACCGCTGAACCGATTTGTCTAATTTTAGTCTTGAAATATTCGTGGAAGTCTAGGAAAGGTTTATATTAATTATTAGGAGGAAAGTGATACATTGTGATACGAAGTTTACCGGGCCATCTAGTCAAATATTCATCAAATAAATTCTTATATAAACATTTCCTACATTTTGCCATACCTGTGGTAATTTGCAATTTCATTTAGGTTTTTAACCGACTTCAAAAAAAGGAGGTTATCAATTCGACGCGTAATGTATGTAATATTTCCAGAACTGCCCAGTTTTTGCATAATATGTTAATCTATATGTGTGTATGTATGTATGTATGTATGTATATATGTATGTATGTATGTATGTTTTTAGGGTTCCGTAGCCAAAATGGCAAAATAGGAACCCTTATAGATTCGTCATGTCTGTCTGTCTGTCTGTCTGTCTGTCTGTCCGTCCGTCCGTATGTCACAGCCACTTTTCTCCGAAACTATTAGAGCTATACTATTGAAACTTGGTAAGTAGATGTAGTCTGTGAACCGCATTAAGATTTTGATGCAAAAATGGAAAAAATATTAAAAATTTTAGGGGTCCCCATAGGTACAACTGAAACAAAAAAAATTTTTTTTCATCTAACCTATGCGTGTGGGGTATCTATGGATAGGTCTCCAAAAATCATATTGAGGTTTCTCATATCATTTTTTTCTAACCTGAACAGTTTGCGAGAGAGACTCTTCCAAAGTGGAAAAATGTGTGTCCCCCCCCTCTAATTTCTAAAGTAGAGGCATGATAATTCTAAAAAAAAATATATGATGTAGATTACTATAAAAACTACCAACGAAAATTGGTTTGAACGAGATCTAGCCAGTAGTTTTTTTTATACGTCATAAATAGTAAACCTTAACCTAAATTTCATTAAATCGACTGAAATATAAAAATAAATCAAAAATATTTTAATTTCATAAAAATAAACCTTATTGCTGCTGCGGAACCCTCCATGGGCGAGTCGAACTCGCACTTGGCCGCTTTTTATGTTTGTTCACGCATATCTCCAGAACTACAAGTCCGATTTGAGTGATTCTTTTTTTATTGTACTAGGTATTGTTCAACTTAGGGAATAGTGCAAGTTTCATTAAAATCGGTTCAGTAGTTTTGGAGATAGGAAGTTTTCATTCTCAATTACTTACAATTTTGAAGTCGGTTTTATCTTTTTAAAATACAGTTTTACTTTAAGTCAGTACTTTAAGTACTTTAAGTACAGTTTTACGTTAAGTCGTAATTTTACTTTATTAAAAGAAGTTAATTAAAGATGACGGTTATCGTGTGTGTATGACGTGGAACATGCATGCAGCATGGGGCAGAGCTCAGTTGATAAATAATTGGCATTATTTGCTGACTATTATAATATCACTCGGGCATTGAATCATTGTATTACATAACTTCGTGACTAGACTTCAATCGAGACAGCATAGAAAATCCCGGATCATTTTTAACCGACTTCCAAAAAGGAGGAGGTTATAATAATTATGTTCGGCTGTGGATAATGGATAATATTCTTTTTAGGGATCCGTACCCAAAGGGTGAAAACGGGACCCTATTCATGAGACTTCGATGTCTGTCCGTCTGTCCGTCTGTCTGTCTCCAGGCTGTAACTCAAGAACGGTAATAGCTAGAGAGTTGAATTTTTCACAGATTGTGTATATCCGTTGCCGCTATAACAACAAATACTAAAAGCAAAATAAAATTAATATTTAAGGGGGGCTCCCATACAACAAACGTATTTTTTTGGCCTTTTTTGCTCTATATCAATAATAGCAACAGGTAGGCCCTTGAATTTTCCACAAAATCCTTAGTTTTACTTGTACTTTAATATTTAATAATAATATTAAAATAAAATAAAAACTTAAGGGGGCTCCCATACAAAAAACACAATTTTTGGTCTAATTTTGCTCTATAATGGTACGGAACCCTTCGTGCGCGAGTCCGACTCGCACTTGGCAGATTATTTATATTTAGAGGTAGAAACAAAAGAAATGTCACTTTGTGTAGTGCTCTAATATGCAGGTTACCATAACACAAGCCCTATTATAGCTACTGAAAAAAATCAACTATTTTTTTTCGTCTCACAGCTAGTAATGGAAAACTGTAGTATATATAATCAAAGGGTAAACTCTATTAGAGTTGCCATAAATAAAGAAAATTTCCCTTTGCAACACATCACATTATTTACATCTAAAGGGCATAACGTCTTGTGGCACATAAGCATTTAGCAGCAAAGGCATGGGAACCTCGACCGGCTCGTCCATAAAAGTAGCATCTCCTGTCCTTCGAAATTGTAGTTGTTTCCTTTTTCCTCTCTTAACCTTCTCTTCAGTAGCATCTCCTCTTAAAATGGTGTTTATGGGAAACCCTCCTTACCTTTAGTGCTCTCGCCGTTCCAGTTGAGGTGTCTGGCGAGGCGGTGCGCGAGCTGGCTCTTGCCACGCGCCGGTAGACCCACCAGTGCGATCAGCAGCGGCGCGAACTGGCTGATGCGGCGCGTGCGCATCGACACTGGAACGACACGAATATAAGAATATAATTTTCGGTGGCGGTGGCCGGCTTCATTGAAGCCGAGCTAGTTATGCAGGAGTAATTTTATAGTGCCCAAATGTGTGCGCAGTATACAAGAGCACTCTCTATTCCTTTACTTTCATAACCCAGTGGGACGGAAGACCGACACGACTGGCGAGACATGGCGCAGGACTGAATTTTTACATGCCCATCTGACGCATGGATAATCTTACTTGTCAGACAATCAGGTGATCAGCCGTCATCAGCCTGCATTGTCCTAACCAAACTTGGAAATATAAAATAACAGCTGGATTGGTAGGTAAATGGTGAATTGTGTAGATCCAAAATAACCATAGAAAATTCATATTTATGCTACTTTATTTGGAGCAAAATTAAAGTATGTGAGTGGATTGATTTAAACTAAATTGTATTTAAAAGACAGTAAGTGAAAATAATAACTTTAAATAGCACCTTTATTTGCGATAATGAGGTAGGAATTTAATCAAGTACTTTGAAGCACTTTTTTCAATTAAGTTGTAAATTGTAACGTTGTTCAGACATATTATAAGTCTATGGTTCAGACCGAAGATTAAGATCAGTCAATATTATTTCAATGTTATTGTTGACGGATACACTGATAGCTTTAATATTATAACATCATCGTCCGCGCAGAGGTCGCGATATTTTTATTTCGATCTAAAATAAGAAAAATGAAAACGTGAATAATAAAATACACGTGGTGCATTGCTGTATATTTTGGTATGAACCCTTTTGTAACCTTCACACTTCAGATTCACACCTTACAATCAATTAAGTAGGCTTGGATAAGATGTGAATAAGTAGAGTTTTAGCTAAGATACTCCTGAAGAAATGCAAATTTCGGGCTGTCGAAAAAACTGATACAATAAATGCGCTGAGCTTAAGCTATTTTGGTTGAGATTTTCTTCACAATTAGGACGATAGAAGCTTAGAAGTAATAGGAGATCTGATTAAATTAAAACAGGACCAACAAGGAAAACATAACTTGAAAGGATAGATGATATCTTTGCCATAGAGTGAACAATATTTATTATAGAAAATATAACGTACAAGAGACGAAGACTTAGATGGAAGGACGACATAAAGAAAGCGAGCACCAAATGGGAAAAAGACTAACACAAGACAGAAAGATATGGCAGGCTCTCTAGAGCCTCTACGAATAATAAGAATAATACGCCTCCCCTAGGGAAGGCTCTAGCCTCTAGGGGAGGCGTATGCGACGAAGCAAGGAAATCTCAAAACCGTTAACCGGTGTCACAAACAATCTGTAATCCTTTTTATTGTTTTATGTAAAGGTTGTTGAATAAAGGCTTTTATTATTATAATAACGTCAAGGATTCTATAAAGATAAACGTGCTGCACGATACTCTAGCCATATCTAGCTAAAGACACTTCCATAACCCATTCGACACAGTTAACTATAAACACCTATTGTTCTTATATTATGTCAATAGTGATAGTAAAGTATGTTTAGTGTTTGCCTTTATTATATTATCTGCCACAAAAGCTATATCTGCAATGTAATAAAGTTTTACCGATACCACTTTTAAAGATACAAGTTTATAACATGTTTTTGAAAAGATGGGGATGAGAAATTGATATATTATTAAGTTTCTAATAAGGATAGATAGAAATTACTTGAATTTTAAATGAATACAAAGGGCAAAGTGCAAAGGCATGTAACCGAAGATCTAAAATAAACCAATTCAACGAAATCCCATCTGTGTTTAGTTTATATCCGGGTTTTATTTATATCGCGCTCTTTGTAAAGAAAACGTGTCACCTCAAGACTCAATTTGAAATGAAGCATCGCCAGAAAACACAAAAATGTACGATTCTTTTTCCATTTTATACTATAAATTTTAACTATCAAGCAGTCGCGGTCCATGACAATAATTGACAAACTTATACAATATTATGTGCATGTGGCAAGAAAAACAGTAACAACAGTTAGTTCTTTGACCTTTCTTAATCTTCGTTAATTAATAAAGTCCATCGTAGTTTGTAGTCTCAAACAAGAGCCTAATTTGAACATCAAAATAATACATTTAAAGCTTTTGAATAGTAATCATTATCGTGAATTTAAAGATTTCTAAGTATTTAAAAATCATAATAATACAAAATTTAAAGCTGTAGAAATAGTAATTATTGTGTATTTAAATATCGTATACTAAAGATAGAATGGGACAAAAAACTAGAGGCCCGAGGTGCAGTGATCGCGCGCCAGAACGCTCGGACTTTGGACTCGCGCTACTTACTCGTTCAAGGAAAGATACACTACCATATAGCTACGATATAGGTTAAGGCGTTTTATTTTAGTATCGTCTATCAAATAATCGAGATTGCAAGAGATGATAGCGATAAACAATATGAATTTGCCTTGGAATACATTAAACTGTCTAAAATTAAATAAAACAAAAGAACAAGGACAAGCAAAGGTAGAAGTTAATGTTAATGGAGGTGTGTTTATTTGTTTACCTCCAAAAGTTTGATAAAATAGTTACACATTGTTGCATAATATTAAATTAGGTTATAACATTCAACTCTTGATATCATAGTTAAACAAAACCAATCAAATTCATATTTCGTCGAGACAGATCACAGAGCTATAAACCAAATAAACAATATATTGTTATACTGTGCCTAAATATTCTACCAAAAATAGAGAAGTAGAGAAACATGAAAAAGAGCTAAAATACATAACCAAAAAAGATAAAAAATTGTGATATGGAAAAGACATTGACGTCAAAAGTCCAGACAGTGGAATAGATGAATAAAATCACGCGGACTGCGAGTGAAAAACTGTCATCAGGTCATCTGACGTCACTGACCCTGCACTTTCATTGCAAATGTAAACAGTCCAGATAAAATATACATCAATACATGTCAATACATACAAACATACATCAATCAATAACGTTGTTTACTGGATTATACACGTACAGGATGTTTCAAAAGTGGTATAGTAAGCTGAAAGGGGGTTACTATACCACTTTTGCACTCAAGGAGTCATTCTGAACTAATTGACTTTGGAAATTCGCAAAAAAATATTGATTCTCCGTAGAAGCTTTGTTGCTCAGTTTTTACTATGGAAAATCAAAAACTTTTTTCGCCCAAAATTGTTCAAAGTGACCCCCTGAGTCACCCCCTGTCGGCTTAATATTATACAACTTTTAAAACAGCCTGTATGCACACACACAATCATCAGGAGTGTAGGGAGTTGAAGACACATCAGTAATATTTGAACCTGTTCAACTAGTAAACAGATTTGAATCCGGTTTACAAAGTGTTAAAGACATTAATTGAAGTTAGATAATATACATTTTCGAGACTCATGTCTAGGATATTTTAGGATGTTTTTAAATGTTTGGCACAGGCAAAAGAAAAAGTATTAATATCTCGCGAAATAAAAATTAAACTTATTAAAAATAACTCTTCGAGAAACTGATAAGCACAGCTGCTGCTGCTATAGCTATATGAAGTGGGGGGAAATCAATTACGGATAATTTGATAAAGATTAGCAGTTAAAAGTAATTTCATTAAACTTTGTAAACGATGCACCTTTGCCATTCGAATGTCGAAGTCGCCACTCGCCACACCTAAATTGATAGAGTTTTAATTATTTATTTTCGCAAAACCTTTGATTGTCTTCAAATTAATTCCAAGGTTTACATTTCTAAGACGAAGGATGCTGTAACAAATTAATGTAATCATCTTTGAACTATTATTATAACACTGGTGATTTTCCTTCCTAAACATTTGAACGTTTGTATCTTATTTTTAGAGTCTGTCCAGCAACAATAACGTTCGTAATATTTGTCAATCTTCAATTATTTTGTTTACAGCTTAAATCTACCTACATGTTTTCGAATGAAAAGTCACCGAACTCCAGTGCTACACATTCTTATAAGTTTTCGTGAACTCTACTTTATGATTTTCACTATCAATAAAATTATCAGCTTTAAGAAACACAATGAAGGCTTCTTACATCATCTAATTTATCTTGTTTTGAAATAATATTGTATACATATATAAATTGTAACCATAGCAGATAATAATATTTTCTTTAGTAATTTACCGCTTTTAAAGGGTAATAGTGGCAGTAGTATATTCGATTTCTAGAATAGTCAAAATGATTCTTAGTTTCTTACCTATATCGCTTACCATACAACTGTATTGATGTACTTACATCAATAATTAACAAACTAACATGTGAAACAACAAACTAAAAATGTGAATGTTGTACTTAAACACAATAATAATTCTCTATAATGATTTCCTTAATCTTTCTTCAAGGCGGTTGTTGAAAGAGATTTCTTTTAATCATACGCAAATAGCATTATGAGCGTACACCTTTTACGCTCAATTTGGCTTAAAACTGTACTTTTCAAACTTGAAAAAATCATCAACCACTTATCTTTATAAAAATGTTGGTAACTTATTTTCATTTTAGCAGAGAAAAAAATACGATTTATAGAGTATTCGTACATTAAATCTCGATACCTTAACAGAGGTTTTTTTAAATTCCGTTTTAGTATAAGTTTCGAAGCTTTTAATTTACGAAACCAGCGATCGATCTAATTAAAAAATAATAATAACCTATTGACAATACCCTTGAGCAAATAGCAGAAAAAATATTTCGTTTAGGTGTTTAACTTTATATAATTTAAATTCAAAGAATGAGAAATATCAAAGAAATATCAAGGAATTAAACCTTTTTTTTACCTATTTATTTAACTTAATTTGATATAATAATAGCTTCATATCATAGAAGAACACTTTAATTTAAAAAATTGTTTTTAAATATCAATAAATCTTTTGTTATTTTTTTTCTACAAATATTTTAAAACTACTATAAATCGCTGCGCGCACAGCAATTCAAGTAGTCCGCCGCAGGTTTGTATGGAAACTTGAAATAAGGTGTTAACGCTCTTAATATAGGCAGATTTGCATGATCCTATTCTTATGACGTCATATCAGTAATAACGGTCACTATAAAAGATGATGCATTGAAATAAGGAAGGATTGTAGCTAAGCTTTCCTCCTTAGCTTATGATGAAAGAAATAATGCAAAAAACAATCGTACCGACAACCTCTCAGAAATGAAACAGTTATTTAAGAAAATGATTACCGATCTTAGTACCATCATCAGCCTGTGATGAGCTGTGGCTTGGCTCGCGATCAAATTTAAGAAAGCATGACATAATATTTCTCGCAATTTTGGATACATTTATCTAATACTTACTAAATACGTCTAGATATTTCCTTGACCGTTAAACTTTACGAACAATGAAATGCTTTATGAATATGCATAGATGCCAATTGAACTGCATTGCCCGATTTGACATTAATAGGGGCATATTATTCAATTCTGTCTCGTTGCACTACTAACAGGTCAATTATCGTACACACAAAGACCTAACAATGAAGCGCACAAGGCAATTGACACCTAATGACGAAGAAGTACGGACTAAAATGGAGCAACACGAGCAAACATAAGTACCATAAACGTGGATAATAATAAAGTTACGTCAGAACAAACAGACCCCTCTGATAGTGACGGTAGCAACACACCCAAATGATAAACTAACTGGCAAATAATTTATTCGAATGTACTCACTACTCGCACTTATCTGAACAACTAAAAACATTCTTATCAATAATATGTTTGATTCTCAGATAGGCGTTTAATTTGCGAATTGCCAAAACAGGATTAGTGGAAAATAAAAAGTCCGGTTAGTTACAAGATTAATTCAAAACAGCTGGACTGAATAAAATTAAATTTGATACAAGCAAAATAAAGCTGAAATTACTATAACTTTAAAATCTAACTTAAGCCTTTCGAGGAAACGCAAATTGTTGAGCTCGACCAGCATATATTATTATAACAGAAAAGAAAAGCTTAGAAATCAGTAGATTCATTATACCAAAACAAAAGAAAATTATTTTATGCTCCACCTAAACAAGAATTCTCCTAACTTTTAAGAAAGTATACTGCTTACACTTTACAAACATACTTAAACTAGAAGGGAGGATATAAATTAAGTATTATAAACCCTTCTTTATACTCAATTAAAATTGGGAGTAAGTATCCTTAGTTTCTTGGTTGTGACTCAGTTTTATAATTTTTTATCCGATTCCATTTCAAATAATTGTATCTTTTTCTAAATACACAATCTTTTTATTTCCCTAAACTTGAAAAGATTATAAAATAATTCCAGGACTTATTGTGGCATGAAATTGATGTCGCCTATAATATGTTTTAATTGCCTTGAAATTAGGATGATATGTTTCAATTTACAGTTTGCAATTATCTTTGGTGTGGAGACACATTGTGGACCAAAAATAGAATATCCCATCTGAGGACTTATTAATATCCGCCTGATGTGGTAAATTCCTTTTTGTAGTGTTCCACTTTTAAGTTTTAGCCGCCATTTCATCTCAAGTATCATTGTGATCAATGATGATATTATGCTGATGCATATTGTCAAATCAGAGAGAATTTTTAACTTATTTTGGGCATAATTGTTATATATAATTAATTATGAATTATTATTAGTTTGAGTAGGCAGTAGCCAAGTAGATCGTATTTCTCTCAATGGGGAATGAATAAATGTATTCAGTTCCATAATCTGAAAATTTCGCATAATTAAAAATTTTAGGAACGAGCTCGTCTTTGGCACTTTTAAACTGTGAATTCTTGTAAAAAAAATTAAATTGGTGGTTTTTTGAAAAAAATCATGACTTTATCAAACAATATTTTTAGAAAATTCGCGTCACCAGTTACCACGCGGCAAAAGGCGCGGCTAGTTTTTTTTTTTGTTTCTAGAATCGGTGCGGTGACCTTGATGAACGGAGGCGTGGTTCCACGTCACAGACCGCAGGCCAGTCAGCGGTCGACACAACACGAATTCGTCAATATAACCAAAAGGATAACAAAGGACTAGGATCCAGCTTTCGGGAGTTGAAAAAATACTACCACTTTTTTAAGACGCGTTCATTGATGCTAAGGAGATGAAAATTAAAAACTCTTCGAATATATTATTCGATAATGGTTTTTGCTGTGTCATCTAAGCACGTAAACAACTTTATCATATTTCTTTTAAACTATCAAAAGACACATTATAAAGAATAATGAACCATCGCATTTTAAATCATCATAATTTCTGCATCGCAGTTCATATGATTGCTTGCGCCTTCGTGTCTCCCATCTCCGAGTTTTCGTATTTTATTCACTGCTTTTGGAATTCCTCCAACAACAGAAATAAGTCTATACTAAGTCGCATTGTAAGTCTACCACGATGGTGTACATTGCACCTTTTAGTCTGCTCTTTCTTCCAGATCTTGCCTTTTTTATTTCCTTTGTTTTAGTACTTATTTCATTTTATTCTCATTCTGGCAAAGCTGCTGGCTTGGCTTGTTTTGAATATTACGATAATACATTAAAAGCATCACCTACTTTGTA
Organism: Plebejus argus; assembly: GCA_905404155.3. Lineage (NCBI taxonomy): Eukaryota > Metazoa > Arthropoda > Insecta > Lepidoptera > Lycaenidae > Plebejus > Plebejus argus. The sequence continues at coordinate 3,614,941 of FR989945.1, forward strand.
TTAACTTAATCAACATTTGCTCCCATCCTGACAGCAACAATCTCAATTGTCAAGATCCTTCGTCTAACGTTGGACTTTGTACTGCACGAGACCATTCAGACCCAATAAGATACTCAAAGATGAAAGATCAGTGATTACATTACATTGACCACAGTAGATCAGAACTCGACCTTTGATCCTCTTGATGTGTCATGTGACATGCTTGTGATGTAACTTTCTTCCTCCAATACTTTAGGAAAATACTTCAGGAGAAATGAAACAAAACTCCTCTTAGTTTTTACCTGATACAGTTTTTTGTATCACGTAATATTTCTTGACAAATCAGCCATGACTTAATATAAAGCAAAAGAACAAGTTTAGTGTTTTGACGGAAAAATTGTTAAGGTCGCGAATTTGGGGGCGTGGTCGCTTGAAACTAAAGTCCAATTTAAAGTACCTAGCGATAGTCGTCACCTCAATTATGTGATAGATTTAAGTGAAGATTATGACATTTTTTGCTGATGAAAGATCATCATGATTCATGACACAATAAACAACTACAATAATTATTTGTAATGAAAAGTAAACACAAATCGTACGGTGTTGTTTTCACGAATGTCAACTCAGCATCAACAAAATCGAATTCAGCATTGAACTGAATAATTTCATAAACAAATACTTCGACATTCTAATATACTTGAAGGTTGCGTATTTCGTTACCGTATGAATTCTTATCACTTATCAGCTTGTGAAAAGGTTACATGAGATTTCAGCAAAGTCTTAACACCTTCAGATGTTTTACCTCCATTGATATCTTTGCTAGTTGGTGATTTTGTAAGCACTCACCATTGGACAGCGTTTTCTCCTTGTCTTCCATCATCGCGTGTGCAGTTGGTCCAGGGGCCATTACTATCTTCTTGAACGAGGGTCTGCGAACCAGCGTGTATTTTCTCTGTTTCCTGCGGCGCGTACGCACTCTGTGAAGGTTCGAGTTCGACTGAACACTGGCAGCGCTTATCACTCCCTTATCACCGCGGCAATGGTTGCCGGCGAGCCAGACGAGAGCGGAGTATATTTTGCGATACACCAACCAAAAATACAAGTACCAATCGCTACGGATGCTTAACAACGCCATCAATAGCGACCTGGAACAAAAGAACGAATGAGTTCCCACACATGAATTTGATAATAATTATTATGCTGAAGTAATTGTGTTAACAATAATTGAATCAGTGTGCTATTTTTAGCTTCCGAAGAGTGGGTGTTTTTGAATTGAATGTAAATAAAAGAACGCAATCAGCTTGCATTGCATTGTCATGAATCATGATTGGTTGTAACTTGTAAGATGCAAGTAAGCAGCAAGTTGGTGAGATGTTAAAAAACAATTCTGTTTGAGATTGTTTTCTTGGTGCTCAAGTGCTAAAGCTTCAAGCTTTTAGCTAGCCTATTATAACTTATAAGCTTTTTTATGATTTAATTAAATGTCACAAAGAAGAATGTAATTAAAAATGTTGTTGGTTATGATTTCCTGAACAAGAAGTAAACTTCGATAAGTTTTCTAGAACTGAGTAATCAGTTTTTTAATTTTAGTAAAATGGTTGCCAATTACCATCGTAGAGATTACTGGTGTTTTAGCTTAAGTTCATGTAAATTGCAACTTGCAAGCCACTACCGCTTTGACTGGCTGACAAAACAGTTTTAGGCGCGCATCTCCCAGACAGACACGGGCAGCAGTAGCGGTGGCGGCGGCGCGGCGGTCAGTTGTTTATACTGCCACCGCCACCGCGTGTGTCTGTGTCGTTCCTAGAACATTCAAGACGTCATCCAACTGACCGCCACCGCCACCGCTGCCCGCGTCTGTCTGGGAGATGCGCGTCATTCAAAAACTATTGGAAAGATAATATTATATTGTGGTCAAATAATCGGTCAAGTGCGAGTCGGACTCGCGCTCGAAGGGTTCCGTACCGGTATAAAGCGAAAGTAGACAAAAAATTGTGTTTTTTGTATGGGAGCCCCCCTTAAATATTTACTTTATTTTAATTTTATTATTAATTATTAAAGTACAAATACAATTAAGGATTTTGTAAAAATTTCAAGCGCGTAGCTGTTACCATTATTGATTACGAGCAAAAAAGGCCAAAAAAATCACGTTTCTTGTATGGGAGCCCGCCTTAAAAATAAACTTTATTTTATTTTTTGTATTTGTTATTATAGCGGCAACAGAATATATACACAATCTGTGAAAATTTCAGAAGTCTAGCTATAGCGGTTCTTGAGATACAGCCTGGAGACATATAGACAGACGGACAGACGGACAGACGGACAGACATCGAAGTCTTAGTAATAGGGTCCCGTTTTTACCCTTTGGGTACGGAACCCTAAAAACGTCAAACATGTACCGCTTCTAGACTCTAGGAAACTGGCTTGAAAGATAGAGTTTTGAGGCACTCCAAGCAAATATATAATGCAAGGTTAGGTTCCAATTTATACAGTTATCAAAATATTAAGTAGATATTAAATAGTTACTTAACATTAATAAACTGTAATTAAATGAAGATCTTGACATAATCCCCATACATTTTCTGTCAAACTCTTCTATACTATAAAGTTTAATATTAGTACCCAAAGAGTAAAAACGGGACCCTATTACTAAGACTTCGTTGTCTGTCCGTCTGTCTGTCTGTCTGTATGTATGTCTGTCTCTCGCCAGGCTGTATCTCAAAAACCTCTATAGCTTGACTTCTGAAATTTTCACAGATTATGTATATCTTATGCCGCTATAACAACAAATACTTTTTTTTCCTCTATGTGTATCTTGCAATCAGCCTTCAGGCTATAAGCAGATGGGATGTTGGCTTCTTAGTGTAGGGTGGTATTCCCAGTGGAATACATCACTTATTTATTTAGTCAGTCTATGTCTGACTGTCTTAGTTGAATATTATGTCTCGTCTCTTTTTTAGTCGACGATTTATTTCTGGGATTGTTATGACTTATGGTGCATTTGATGCTTGTCTGAGTATGTTGTTTTGGACTCTTTGACCTTTGTATGATGGATTGGTTGCTAGCACTGGCAGTACCCCAGAGTTACTGTATCCCATATGTCCAGATTGGCTTTATCACTGTTTTGTATACAAGAATCTTATTCTCAATAGACAGTATGGAGTTTCTGCCAATCAGCCAATTCAGCCCCCTGATTTTAAAGTGAATTTCGTCCCTGTTGGTTTTTACGTGGTTTTTCCAAGTTAGTCTTCTATCTAGGTGCATTTCCACTTTCCAGATACTTCACAGTGTCTTTGTATGGCAGCGGTGTGCCGTTTAGAGAGACATGTGGACAGTCTTCTTTAAGGAGGATGAATGTGACATGAACCGATTTGTTGACGCTTGCAGCTATTCTCCATTTTTCTAGCCATTTTTGCACCTTAAGCAGACTTGCTTGTAGCGCTTGTGAAGCTTCAACTGGACATTTGTTGGAAGCTATAAGAGCAGTATCATCAGCGAAGGTGGCGGTGGTGACATTGGATGTTTCAGGTAAGTCAGATGTAAAGATGAGGTAGAGGAAGGGTCCAAGTACCGATCCTTGAGGCACACCTGCTTCTATGTCGTAAAACTGAGATGTAAAGTCGCCTTCTCTTACTTGAAAAATTCTGTTGGATATGTAATATGATCTAAGAATTCCATAACAACAAAATATTAATATTTAAGGGTGGCTGCCATGCAACAAACGTGATTTTTTCGGCCTTTTTTTGCTCGATATCAATAAAGGCAACAGGTAGGCACATGAAATTTTCACAAAGGCCTTAAAATTAAATATATCTGTACTTTAATAATTAATAATATTATTTAAATAAAATAAAAATTTATGGGGAACTCCCATACAAAAAACACAATTTTTGGCCTATTTTTTTGCTCTATAACGGTACGGAACGGAACCCTTCGTCGGAGTACTATTAGGTATATTATATTCTGTGCCTTCGTGCGCGAGTCCCACTCGCACTTGGTCGATTTTAATTAAATAAAATCGCGGCGCAGTGCAGTAGTAAAAATTTAATGAAATGTTACAAATCTGCAGATACGAGTAGGTAATATTTTTTTAATCAATGACAGTTGTTTACTATCATATTCTTTATATTATTATTTATTATCTATTGTGGTATAATACCAAGTTGCAAGTTGTATAGTAATAAATGCACTAAGGTAACAGTGCAGTGGTAGCAGTAACTTGTGAATAAGTTACCATTATGTTACTTAAAATGTCAACTTTGATTTTTGACCAATCATTGACCCCTAAGCCAGAGGCTATCAACCAGCGGCGCGATTTTTTTTAATTAAAAAAAATTGACATATTTTGCACAAATTTTTGAAAAAAAATGCTTAACTTCATTAAATAATTAATAATTATTAATAAGCATTTTCCTGTTAGCGACGAATACTAAATATTATGTGACATCATTCATTTACATTTATTTAAAGTCGTGTAGTGTTGAAAATTTTATCTGAAACAATGCCAATTCTGCAGATGTTGTTATATTATTTGTGCGTAAAAATATACCTATAACTGATCTGTGAAATTTAGAAAAAAATTATATTATTATTGCTAATATTGTCTAAGATGCTTAAATATTTTATTCTAATTTTTGCATATTAATCATTATTATCAGTTCTACAACGCGTGATTTTTTGCCTGTATTTGATAAAAGGCCAGAGTGTTATCAATGTTGCTGGAAACCTTGCTTGATAAGTAAAAAGAACTGTTGGAAATAAAGCTGCTCATAGTGGGGCTGGTTCTTGGATGTTTTAAAATGCTTTAAATGCTTTCAAAACCACGTCATTAACGTAATTATGAGGTAATGAGCTTTACTGAACTCTTCATGTAGCCAACAGCATACTTTTGCCACAGGATATCTTCATTAATTTATCTTTGAGGATACTAGTGTGTAGTTGGATAGTATCTCGAACTGGTCAAACATACGAGAATCCTACGGGATATCCGAATTATTTCCAGGCACGGCCCACTAAGAACCCTCATTCCAGGATTTCCACGTTATGTATCAAAATAAACTAGAAGCTCGTAGGTAATTTCTTTTCTTTTTTCTTTTATTGTATTAGAGATAGTGTCATTTTGAATCTTTAATTACTCACTTGTGTTATTTCAAGGAGAACCATTGAACGAATTGTTTTTTTTTATTAATATAAACGCTTTTGAAAGTAATATGCAAATTGCTGGTTGCGCAAGTTTGTTTTGCATAAGATATTATATACGTCCCTGTTGTGGCGTTAGCTAATTAATATCGGTACCTCAAATCAATTTAAAAGTATATTTTTACTTCGAAACAATACAATAACCAAAGATTTACCTGCATCAATAACTAAAGTGTCCCTTCGCAGTAGTGATCAGAGGATGTATGCCGTATAAAATGCACTAAATCGTGGCGCATAGCAGTGCGCCCGTGGATAGCGATGAACGTTTCAATACACATTCGCAACAAGTCCCAGGTGACAATTCTAGTTAATCTCTCAACCAAAATTTTCGCCCAACATCTCACAGGGAATATCACACAGTAGTTATACAGTTTGTAGCAGTCCTCTTCTTGGAAAACGAAAACAGATGCTTGTCGCGTCGATTATTTCACACCGGACCGTAATTTGCACATTTTAATTAACTTCCAGCAGGATTTGTTGATGTTTTTAATCTTCTTTGAGCTCAGAAGATCAACACAATGGCAACGTGGAAATATTGACTATACTCGGTGCACGGCGAAAGCGGTCTCGGGTGCTAGAATGGATGGCTGTCGTCAACAAACGTAAAAGGTTCGGGCAACATCGTTTCAAAATCGGGGTTATTCGTTTGCGCATATGAATACAACGTATATGTCTATTTCGCTCTAACTGACGATAAGAGGTAAATACCACGTAAATACCACATTATACAACATAGCTACACGCAATGCTATAAACTATGAATGCGTGCATGTAAACAATAACAAAAGGATACAAGAAGTGCCTTTTCTTTGTGCCACATTATAATTTATAGGTACAAAATTTCTTTCAATATATTGTATTGTTTTTGAATTGCATACCATTTTATAAAGATTTAAAAATAGTCAACCGCCTCATTTAATATTTAAATTGAAGAAAGTCAAATTGTATGCGGTTGGTATATAATACATTTTTAACAAAATGAATCAATAATATTAATTTATAAAAGATTAAGTTTAAAAAAAATTTGAATAGGATCTAGTTAGCTTTTATAAAAAAATCTAACTTTACAAAAGTGCCTATCAAAATTTTAAAGTGCTTATTTATAATCATGCTATTGCCTTGTTTTACATGAAGGAGCCTGGAATACAGTACGATCAAAAATAATACTTTTGAAAAATGTATGATGAATGAATTTTGATCACCAAAAATACCAAGAAATTAAAAATATCGGTTTTTAGGAGCACCACCTAAAAAGGTTGTGTGCCTCTGTCGCGGTCGCAAATTTTTTGACATAACAGATTTTTTAAATAAAAATTTAAATATTAGTGAAAGGTTTTTGGCATATCTGGTTTAAATCTAGATACGGTACTTTATTTTGTAATAATTTTTATAATGTATTACAATAATTTACAATAACGGACAGTAATGATAGATTTATTTACTTTACTTACTAACAAATAAGTAATAAACTAATAACAAAATATAACAATACAAAAGTCCTTGCTCTCGTTTATTATTATGCATTCGGGTTAAGCCAGTTCAAACTTTAATGTTATTTCAAGTTCACGTTAGTATTTTTGATCGACTTTCAATTTTCAAAAGGGATACGTTCGGCAGATACACAAAATTTCAATAAAAGTGGTTTACATAAGATAAAAGTTAAAACCGATATAAAAGTTTAATATTATTCTATTCGCCACTAACAACCCTAACGAGCTGATTTTTTGTAAGTATACCTATAAATTCTATAATAATTGATAGGTTATTGCCTTATTAGTTAATTTATAATCCGCCGATCGAGGATTCTTGGAAATGCTATTGCATTCTATTGTTGTCTCGGTCACCGGTGTCCTTACGGGGCTTGATGGGTTAATTTAAGAGTAACATTGTCCTACAAATAATACAGTCCATTTAATAGGACCATCAATAATTCAAAGTATGAAATCCTTTCTATCTCTATTAGCTACCACTTTCGAGATTTTTCGCAAATGAAAATGTTGTTCGTCTTATCAAAATGAAGCTACTCACAAGAAATTAGCTTGATAGTAATAAAAAAAAATTATTCGAGCCCGTACTAATAAAAGTTAGTTGTGTATAAAAATAGCCTTCCTTAGAATTAAGTTTACGTAAATTCAATTATTTTTATATGACTTCAATAACTTTTATCAATCAATAAGTCGATATTTCACGCCATTTTAATGAAAGAAACAATCAGACATTAATATTTTTGGTGAAATGGTAAACTTACTGCAGTGGGTTTTATTAACACTAAACATTATTGTTGTAACTGGTAATGAAGGCGTTAAGAAGATTGATTTGACAATAGATGGTGAGTAAATGGTAATTTAAAAATTCAGCAAAGTACGAGTTGTACTCGCGCACGAAAGGTTCCGTACCACTACCGAGCAAAAATAGGCTAAAAATTGTGTTTTTTGTATGGGAGCCCCCCTTAATTATTTAATTTATTTAAATTTTATTATTAATTATGAAAGTACAAATACAATTAAGTATTTTGTGAACATTTCAATTAAATTGCCTGTGTGTTGCCGTTATTGATTAAGAGCAAAAAAATAGCAAAATAATCGGCCAAGTGCGAGTCGGACTCGCGCACGAAGGGTTCCGTACCATTATAGAGCAAAATTGGGCCATAAATTGTGTTTTTTGCATGGGAGCCCCCCTTATTTTTTTATTTTATTTTAATATTATTATTAAATATTAAAGTACACATTATGATTTTGTGAAAAATTCAAGTATCTACCTGTTGCCATTTTTGATATAGAGCAAAAAAGGCCAAAAAAATCACGTTTGTTGTATGGGAGCCCCCTTTAAATATTCATTTTATTTTATTTTTAGTATTTGTTGTTATAGCGGCAACAGATATACATAATCTGTGAAAATATCAAATCTTTAGCTATTACCGTTCTTGAGTTACAGCCTGGAGACAGCAAAAAAGGCCAAAAAATCACGTTTGTTGTATGGGAGCCCCCCCTTAAATATTCATTTTATTTTATTTTTAGTATTTGTTGTTATAGCGGCAACAGATATACATAATCTGTGAAAATATCAAATCTCTAGCTATTACCACAGTGTAAATAACTACACTGTGCTATTACGGCAGTAAGTATGATAAAACTTTAAAGTTTAAACAATGTTATACCAACATAAGAAAATATTGCAGACACTTTATTCAATGTTTTAAAAAGAATTATAAACACTACTAAAGAAGACAAAGTTGATAATAAAAGAGACAAACTTATTAAAGACGTTGGAAAGTTATTCGCGAATGGCACAAAATTGATCTATGGCAAAGAAAATGAACGTCCTACAAGAAGATTGTTGTCGTGGTTGAATAGTTTAATGAATATTAAAGGAGGTATTATCTTTTATTTATTACTAGCTGTCCCGGCAAACATTTGTTGTCTAGTTGTAGTTATTTAGTTGTCATCTACTTATTAGTTGATACAAAATCTGACCCCCTCTTTGGTCCCCTTAGAGGGGGGGTGGGGTGCGGGGGAAATTTTATACACCAGATGTTGAGTTGGAAGAAGACAAATATAATATAGCTGCGAAAACCGTATGCAATACTTATCGTGTTCTTCCACTCACGCCTTCAAATGTTTTAACTTGGTATAATTTCAGAAAAGGTAGAAAAAGTTATTAATAAAAAAGAAAAAACTGTACTAAGAGAAATTTTAGAAAATATTAATAGTAATTTAAAATATGATCATATTGAAGTCGTGGGATCACCAGGTAAGTTAACTTTAATTATTTTATTTGTTGAATTTAGGAGCATCTTTATAAATCCTTCTTACTAAAACTAGCTAAAAGCCTAGCTTTGTGTGGGTTGAGGGCTCGCGTCGTCATACCTTGAGTCTTGACCGACTGAAGATGACAATAATTAATCTTCTAGTGTGTAACAAAAATAAGTGATAATACTTTAGGGTGTGTTCGTGTTCCTTGTAGAGAGTTCACTGTGAAAGTGGCAGCGCTGAAAGAACAAAAAATTTTCACTTTTGTATGGGGAAACTCGTGAATCGTGTGAATGGGGAAACTCGTAAGCCCTAATGCCCATACAAAAGTGAAAAAAACGTCTTTCAGCGCTGCAATTTTCACAGTAAACTCTCTACAAGGAACACGTACACAGTACACACCCTAAAGTATTATCACTTATTTTTGTTACACCCTGTATACTGTATAGGGAGTAGGGACCGATGATTTTCCGTAAAGTGTACCACAAAATGTCAGCTGCTGTGGGATATGTAGGTCTCGCTTCGCTCGCCCTGATTAAAAATGCGAAAGTGTGTCTGTCTGTCTACAGTCTATCTGTCTCTGCTGTCTGTTACCTCTTCACGCCCAATATAGGATACTTTTTATCTCGGAAAAATTAACGGTTCCCGCGCGATAAACGAATTTTTACGCAACGGAGTTGCACCCGTCATTTTTACTTAGTTCGTACTTTTAAGGTACTTAATGTAATATTATAACATTTATAACTCAAAAATGTCAAATAATACACAACTTTTTGATGCACATGTCGTTTTTTTAGGCATCGTCAGTATACAATCCAGAGATCCGTATTATAGAAATTTTCGAATTTTCACAAACATAACAGGGAAGCTAAACGGAAATGTTTATAAAAATGGTGTAAAGTGGGGGAGAGACGAGAACAATCAATGGACCACGGAAAAAAATGGTAACAGTACCTAACCGACTTTCAACACACAAAAAAGTATTAAAATATAATTATTGTTTTTATTTAAATAGCGGCTTTTTCAGAACTCTCCTAAAATTCAACGTTTTTCTACTCAATCTTTACACTTTTGAAGCGACAACAGCCAACTTAAATAATGAGTAAAATATATTCTATAGGTATCAATCATCGATTTAATATTTATGTCTATGGTATCAATGGATTTTGGCCATATTTGGGGCTGGCACCGACTTCAAAAGTGTGAAGATTGAGTGCGGTATCTAGTAAGTTACGTTGAATTTTAGGAGAGTTCTGAAAAAGCCACTATTCATAGACATGCCTGATGCTACTATTAAAATAACTTTTTTGTGAGTTGGAAGTCGGTTTACAATTTTTTGTTTATTTGTTTTATATTTAGGTCATAATTGCCTGTATCATTCGACGATTTTCATTAGAATATAATATTATTTTACATCATTGACGTAGTAGGTATGTGAAGATTGTGAAGATTCCTTCGTAGTTGGTACTTGCAAGTTGCAGTTAATTTATGTATGTGTTGACCATAGACTGCACAGAATATACTATCGACTATCGAGTTAAGAGTATAGACCTTATTTTTCCTAACGATAATAATAATATATTTTGCTTACGACACAATTATTTAAATAATCAATCTGATGATCCAGTAAAAATCTTGATCAAGCTATGCAGGAATTTTGGAGTACCCAATGTGTCTGCGCATCAATGTGTGCCACTAGGCTAGTGGCTGATATCTTACATACCAAATCTCAACTTATCCTATCATCTGTCGATAATATTGACCAAGTGAGATAACGACCTAAATTTCCTATTTTCAAAAAATAATCGGCCAAGTGCGAGTTGGACTCGCCCACGAAGGATTCCGTACCGAGCAAAAATAGGGCAGAAGGAACCCTAAAAATTGTCAACGCAATTAATACCTTTAACATTATTTTGTGGTAATATAATTGTGCAGTAATTATAGGTAGTAGGCTAGTAGCAGCCAGCAGGGTTACTAGTAGTAGAGTACAGTAGAGTTTCCAGGCTGTACACCACAGAAATAAATCAAGATAGAACGGCTAAGCGGGTGGAGTACGCGTGTTTCAAACTTGCACAAGTGGGCAAAATTCGTTGAACGTTTATTCAGCCAGCGCGCACGTCTCAACTTGATTACACCGGAGGGTTTGTGCAAAAATGCCTCATTGTGCAGTGTCTAATTGTAAAAAACAGAAGTACGAAAGTAAATCGGTTAAAAGGAGGTATTTCTTTCCACGGGTGAGTAATATTTGTTCTAACTAAAAGTAAAGCAAATATTGACACGCGCGATTCCTTAGCAACGGACGCGTGTGGCCGTTCTATCTTGATTTATTTCTGTGCCCAGTACCACAGAATATATAATAGTGCTGTACCTACACTGTAGGCAACGCGTTTGCCTATGTGGAGTGCCGGCATTGTAACTTGTAAAGGCAGATACACCTTTGGCCAATGTACAATGGGAGTTCCGACTTCCGAGAGCATAGGAGACATAATATTATTGTTGATTGTTTATAGTAGGCGCCAGAATATTTCCAATCCACTAGGAATATTGGCCTTTACTTCAAAGGCCCTAGAAATGGACCTAGAGTCTAAACTCTGCCTATAGTCGTCTCTAGCCTAGAGACGACTATAGGTAGAGTTTGCATGGCAATTGGCAACCTTAGCGACTAGGCTATAAGTACTTGGTGTCTTTACGTAAAAAGTCCCATGAACTTGTCAAATCTAATTATATCCTGACACAAAAAAATCAAGGCCACGGTTTAGGAGCACTTATCTATTGAATCCTTTCACCCACAGGTGTATTAGTAGTAGTTAGTACAATAAAGGATCTTAAACAAAGCAATCGCGATTAAACATAACACTTTTTGTTCTCTAGTCGGTAGTAATCGGTATAAGATTTGCGGAGCGCATTACTGAGTTTGACCTGCAGTTGTTTACAAGTGTTATACTTGATATTAAGTGATTATGTACGTGTGCAAATATGTCCCATTGGGTTTATTAGGTATGTGCAGTTTTTTTTATATTGTGCTCGGTCTTCGGAAAATTAAGACACGTCTTCTTGCAGTTCTTGGGTATAAAAAATATAGCGATAATATACAAAAACACGAGTGTTCTACAATAAGAAATGAGTAGGTATTATAATGTTAGTCATAACTTCATAAGATAATACTATAGCTATTTACCGTGATTAACCGTGTGTGAATATAGTAGGTATTCCAAATTCATTCTTGCATCTTGCTGTAAAACATCGGAAGTGAGCTGAAAAAAACGCATAATTATGCATTCTACTGACGCGTTATTAAAATAATCGGCCAAGTGCGAGTCGGAATCGCGCACGAAGGGTTCCGTACCATTATAGAGCAAAATTAGGCCATAAATTGTGTTTTTTGTATGGGAGCCCCCCTTATTTTTTTATTTTATTTTAAGATTATTATTAAATATTAAAGTACACATATAACTAAGGATTTTGTGAAAAATTCAAGTACCTACCTGTTGCCATTTTTTATATAGAGCAAAAAAGGCCAAAAAATCACGTTTGTTGTATGGGAGCCCCCCTTAAATATTCATTTTATTTTATTTTTAATATTTGTTGTTATAGCGGCAACAGATATACATAATCTGTGAAAATATCAAATCTCTAGCTATTACCGTTCTTGAGTTACAGCCTGGAGACAGACAGACAGACAGACAGACAGACAGACAGACAGACGGACAGACGGACAGACAACGAAGTCTTAGTAATAGGGTCCCGTTTTTACCCTTTGGGTACGAAACCCTAAAAAATAAGAGGCGAAGAGAGATTTGATCAAACGAATCACCTGATAGTAAGCGTGCTTGATCGGCTTCTACGACAAGCGTGTCCTGCTGATTTAATGAATATGTGGCGGTAGCCGGTACACATGACAATTCGACTAACATTCCTGCATCGCGCTATCGAAGTTTTGAGCGCGTCGGAACTCGGTATATGTATTATATTATACGATAGCTGAAATGTATCACGTAGGCTTCGGCCTGACCGGACATACGCTCGGTCGGAAGATCTTTCTCTGGCCGCCACACTCATATTCCCACATATTATGTAAGTTAGGCGAATTGGGGGTACCGCCACATCACTCCCCCCCCCGAAGACCGGAGGTCGAATATTGAAGTCTTGTTCGCTTGAGTCGCCAGTGCCAGTGAGTCCCAGTGAGTCGGAACTGTAAGCTGCTGCACGGGATCCCGTGAGTCGGATAAGCTGCCGTGCGGGGCCGATGCTACGTGCTGACCAGGAGAGATGTGCTCTGCTTGCTGACCGGTCGGTGTAGTGAGAAAGCCCGTTGATGCCGATGCGGAGTCGCCCAGGCCGCGATACATTGCGGCTAGTGGACAAGGTACCCGATGAGGCGATGCTTGCTGACGCAGTGATGATGATGATGATGAAGGAGGCGTGTTCTGTCGAGGGTCACCTGCACTTACCAGCCAAACTGGCCAGCGCGGCCGCAGCGCAACGGTGCGGTGACACAGCTGGTAGGAGAGAGAAACACTCATTGGGGGATGGCCTTTGCCCAGCAGTGGGGTGATTTGGGCTTATATTATGTATTACTGTTTGATTAAGGCCGGTTAGAATTTAGATCGATTCTAAACACTTAGGTTGAAACTTGATCTCCTACCTGGCTCTAACTAGGACAGTTACTGTATAATATGTATTCAGTAATTATTATTATCTAATATTTAAATTTCTCAAAAATTTAAGATTGATATATTATTATCTAGCTTATATATTTTAAATTTTAATTATAATTTTCCCGGTCTCTCTATACAGACTGGTCTACAGAGCAGAAGTTATAGTTTTAACAGTGTATATGTACGTTAGATTAGAACAGTAGCAGATAACAAAATAAACAGTGTGTTTTTTTAGTAAGGATAATTTGTATTAATGTAAATTTTACGTAGAAATTCCCCGCGTTCCACCTGGCGTTAAAAACGATCAAAACGCTGAAAATGCCTCCTATTTTTAGCGTTTTGATCGTTTTCAACGCCAAGTGGAACGCGCCCCTAGACAGATGACGTATTAAGCCATTGGGTCCTCTCATAAAGTTAATATACCTAGCGGAATAGAGAAACAAAGGCCTGAGCAAGCGAGATGTCACTATCAGTAACGCTGCGTGGTAAAAAGAGACCGTGTGTGAATTGTGATACATGACAGCATCACACTTTTTTTGACAACCATCAGCCCGCGGGCTTACCGTTGACAATTTAATCTCATAGAATTCATGTCCAATCATGCTTGTGTAAGTGTATACGTACCACACATATTTTTCACACAGATGAAAACCAATTTCGGTTACGTTTGACAGCTCGAGTTTGTTGCTCTATTCCGCTAGGTATGTTAACTTTATGGGTCCTCTTCATCTACCATGTTAGTTAGGGACAATTTAATATTATTATTTATTATAGCATGTAGGATTCGCGTGGTTCATAGAAACTCCGAGGTAAACTCCGAACCGACTAATATTATATTATTATGGTCGCTACCGGTAGTGATAAGTGATAACGTGGTGATAACTGATGCTGTGGTTTTCTGTTTATAACCACAACGGTTGTTCATAGGTTTCAGCGATAACCTTTGAAACACTGTTGCTGTTGTGGTAACGTCACCTCACACTTTGAAACTCAAATAATGTATCCCGAATGCGGGCAAAATACGGGTTTGTTTCGATGCTGATGTGAAAGTGAAATAGATCATCACATCCAAATTCCAATCACATGGACTAGGATTCGAGCTACGAGAGTCGGGTTCCTAGAAGATAGTTTGGTTTTAATGTGAAACTAAAAATGTAGGTTATAATATTGTATTAAGGTAGCGATGCTAGAAGCTACATTATAAGGAGTGTTCAGTGTATCACAAATCACAATGCTTTCCTTTAATTATTAGGTATTACAACATTTTGGGGCTTACTCAAGGCTTACTGTTTTTTCTTTAACTTTCGCCGTAGCTTCTAAAAACTTGGTTTTAATGTAAAAAAAATAAAAGTCAGTGTCAAATGTCAATTGTAAATGTCAGTTGTCAAATTTGAAATGTGAATTGTGAGCAAAGAATTTATTTTATGTTCATGGAAATATTAAAATAGTATCCTGTTATTGAAAAAATACTTAGAGCACAAGTAAAAATACGTAAAAACTTTTTACTTTTATATGTCAATGAAAAACTACAATGCAACAAGTAACCTACGCTGGCACAAAAATTCTTTGTTTACCTCTGCAATAAAATATGTAAACAATGCCGTATATTCGAAAAATTGCAGGTTTAAGGGCCTATAATTATACTTCTAGGTCAGCCACCGACGACGTGATTCATAGGAGTAGAGGTACACGGATCTATAAGTTGAAACAAGTATATGCTAGCCAGTATGTTAAATCTTTGACTCTATTATTTTCTGTTTATTTCAGCATTTTTAATGGCAGAAAACGGTGCTGTAGAATACAATGACTTGGAAAACTGGATGGCTAAATTGCCTGAAGAACTAAAAAATGTTCCCATAATATATTTAGCTATTCCGGGTTAGTACTTTACTGCTTAATTTTTTTCTAGATACCAATAGAAATACATATGTTTAAAAATGCATTTAAATATTAATAAGTAGTAGTGAATTAATTAAAACCTTTTAGAGCTATAATTGTTTCAAAAACAAAGGTTAAAAGACAGGAAAAGTGTTCAAGACAGTTACCATATGCGTTAGCATTCTATATAGTTTGTGGTTACCACTGTTAGCCAGTGTTATTAATAATTCATCAAGCCCCGAGCGGTCGCATGCAACCGCGAGAACAATAGATAAGCTATTGTGTCTCGTTTTTCCATGATCGACGGGTTAAATAAAATAGCAGTGTTATATACAGCATGACTGGTGAGACATTACCGATACTTAAGGAGAGTATTCAGTACTCGATTCTCATTATAATTATGTAATAAAATTAGGTACTTAATTTTTGACCAAATTTCCCTTTAAACAAATGAATCATGGACACCAACTAATATAATAATATTATAATAGCCAAATATCACGTCCTCGAGTATTGAACATGTCTCACCAGTCATGCTGTATAGTAAAATAATTTCAGGAAGTCATGACTCTATGACATATGGTATCACAAGAAACAGTGGCTTGGCACCTGATGCTGAACCAATACTTAAAAACCTGTATGGCCTATTCCAAGGTACGATCTTACGGTGGACTATCACACAAGATATAGATGCTTTGCAGCAACTTCTCATTGGCATTAGGTAGGTATACATTCTCATATTTTTTTCATTTATAAAAAAAATACCATTCCTTTCCAAATTATTTTTTTAAGATTAAGTACCATGTCTGCAAGCACCGAATAGGCTATCCACCACATAACTTGACAGACCGAGTATGGAGAATCTGCCAAAAAAGTTGTGAATAGCCTATTCGGCACTTTATCAGAAAGTGGTGTAACAGGCCCTAAGTATCCAAAAATTATATGAAAACTGTTAATTTCTCAGATATTTCGACTTAAGGCTGGCAACAAAGACAGGAACAAACAGTATTTTCTTTACCCACGGTGTGTACGCAGGTGAAATCACAGGACCTTTGAGGCAAATTAAGGAGTTTATTGACTCACATCCAGAAGAGGTATGTTTTATCAGTTTAGCTAATTATTAGCTTTTACCTACAATTTGTTAGCAAAAGCAACTTATTACAGTACACCATAAAATTATTCAAGATTATCCAAAGCCTAAAATTGTATGAAAGCAATCTCTTTGTATTTATTTTTTCATTTACTAAGTAATAATAAATTAATATTAACTGCTATGACAAATAAGTACCTAAGTTTAATTAACATCTACCAATACTTGATTTCAGGTGGTGATACTTGATTTCCAACATTTCTATGGTTTCACAAATGATGATCACTTGAATTTGATAAAATTCATAATAGACATGTACGGACCACGGTTGGTACCAAAACAGCCTGATCTGACCGGCATCACTCTAAATACACTTAACAGATTAAGAAGGCAGGTTGGTACTTGCATATTTTGCAGTAGTGTAGTCCAGTGACCAGTGCTTTATAGCATGGCTTTTGACTTAAATGTGGGTTTAATTACCGAATTGAAAAATTTTTGTTTCCAAGTATGATTGACAATACAGGCTGACCCTGATGTTCAATAGATCAGATGGGCATATAAAAGTTGGTTGTGCGCCTGACCGCCTCATATCTCATGTGGTCATCATCATCAGTCCCACAACACATCACAGTTTTTAAGAACCAAGCAAGAGAGAGTACCCTTGTGTACTGCTCATACACACATGGCTAAAAGAACACCACTTTATACACCATTAGTCCATTGAAATGGTTAGAATTTAAATTATTGCATATACCCCTGGCCTTGAACACTCCAAGGCACTAATCCCTGGCTTCAACAAGAAACTATCAGAATTAGTGCTCACCTTGGGTAGGAACCAATTAAGAATTCTTACCAGAAGCCTAACTGGGCACTGCAAGCTCAACAAACACCTAAACAGAATGGGTATTTGTAGCATAACGACTTGCAGATTCTGTGAGGAGGAGGATGAGACGAAGAGGAAGACGAGGAGGAAGGAGGTGAATAGGTATTCACCTTCTCCTCAACTGTCCTGCTCTACTACAGAGCAGAAACAGGCATCTTGGTCGCCACGAATACTCATCCACAGAGGAAATTCGTGACACCAACCCCAACCACATCGTTCAATTTATGAGCAGTATTGGGCTGGGGATGATACTCTAATGCGAAGGAGTCACAATAGATCCTTATGGGTCGCAGTGACGTCAGGGCTACAGCGACCTGCCTTCTTTAAAAAAAAAAAAAAATAAATACTAGCTGTCCCGGCAAACGTTGTTTTGCCATTTAAAGTATTTCTATTTCATCAGTTGATACATATCTTACCCCCTCTTTTGTCCCCTAAGAGGGGTGGGGGGAAAATGTTATACACCAGATGTTAAGTTGGAAAACACAGTTAATAATATATGAAGTAAGTCCACTAAAAAAAGTTGGTTACAAAATCTGACCCCTCTGATTTCAATACGATGTTGAGTTGGAAGAAGATGAATATATCTGCGAAAACCGTATGCAAATTAGATCAGTAGTTTTCGTGTTAAAGAAAAAAGTTTGATACAAAATATTACCCCCTCTTTTGTCCCCTTAGAGGGGTGGGGGAAAAAAAATTTATACACCAGATGTTAAGTTGGAAGAAGACAAATATATTATATCTGCGAAAATCGCATTCAAACTTTTATATCTATGTACAGAATTTTCATTTCTACAACAGATTGCCTTCCCCGCACGCGCCTTGGTGACGCCCACTATCGTAATAAGTATTTTAATTTCGCCATAACTTCAAAACCAAACGTCCAATTTTAATCATTCAAAGACCAAATATTATCTACATAAACTGTACTTGGTGATAAAATAATTTATTTTCATAAAGATTAATAGCATGTGTAAAATAGACGCGTTTAAATGTAGTCCAAAAAAACGAGATTTTTAAATACAAAAATGGTTATTGTGCCCTTACTCGACATAGATAGGTATAGTGTGTCGTGGACTTTTTTGTAGATATTTATAAGCTCTACAATTACTTAGAACATTTTATGGCTCTATCTTTAATAGTGTAGGCAGCTTACGCAAAAAAAGTAACTTTTCGGGTTGATTTTTTACACCTTGCGTCCGAAAACTCAAATATCTTACGGAACGCTATTTTTTTCCAAAATAAAAATTAGCCTATGTTCAACAGAAATAATGTAGGATTCCAATGGTAAAAGAATTTTTCAAATCGGTCCAGTAGTTTCGGAGCCTATTCAATCCAAACAAACACACAAAAAATCAAATCTTTCCTCTTTATAATAGTAGTGTATATTAGTTAGAGGACTTGTAGGTGGATCAATATAAACTTAATACCAAGTTTGTGGGGTTACCGCCCTTGACCCCCGGCCGTCATCTTGTAAAAAGGGTGCAAACACATTTTTCGCGATATCTCGGAAACTATGTGTCCCACTTCATCTTGTAAAAAGGGTGCAAACACATTTTTCGCGATATCTTGGAAACTATGTGTCCCAAAATTTTTTTATTTATTTTATAATTTGTAGCAAATCGCTCTTAAAATGTAATGTAACATTTCAAGGCGCTACATCAAAATTAAAAAAATATATAACATTCCAGGTAATAGTAGTGTACAGGCACCAATCAGTATACTCCACGAGTGAGTTCTGGCTGCCACAGATGATGCCGTCCCCGTGGCCACAGCAGGAGAACATTAGCGGTCTGTACAGCTTCCTGCTCAATGTGAAGAGACCACAGAACATGGGGTTCGTGCACCAAGTTGTGCTCACTCCGACACCTGGATTTATTTTGTTTAGGTAGGTGATGAATTAGGCCATACCACCGCAGCATTATTAACTAGTATAACAGCTTTAATGGCACATACTAAAATTTTGACATAAGCCCCATACATTATTTATGTAAAACTCTTCATTAAATTGAAGGTTAATCATAATTAAATGTCTCTGAGTAAGGCGGTTAGACTGCCAAATCATTACTTTTCCTTTTGTCTGCAGTCGCGTTAAAATTATATGAATAATTATAGTTATGGTCAATGAAGCATGCTCGGTATTTATGATGTAAAGTGTAAACTATAATATATTGTTGGTTTGCGAGTATTGTTATCATAGCAGTAAAACTAAATAAAGGCTGGATAACTGATACATAAAAAAATATTACAAGACTTGATGTTCCACATAACTCGGCTGCGCCAAAGTTCGTTTGCAATTCAAAGCAAAAGCGTCGTTTTTAAAAATGTAATGTTGCTCCAAACAATAGGCACCTGCTCTCTTATATTAAAGTTAAGTAATAATTAAAAGTCTCTGAGTGCCGCCACAAGTTGCACTATAAGGCTTCGGCCAAACCTACGCGTCAGTAACGCGGGACGTGAGCGGAACGCGGGACGGGAGCATCTGCATTATGCAACGCGAAACTTGTGTGCACACCTGCGCGACTACGATGCGAAACCGTAGATTATTCCCGCTCTGCCGACGCAAACGTCCCGCGTTGCAGACGCTCCCGCTTTCGCTTTGGCCGAAGCTACATACCACTAATTGTCAATAGTATTTTATTATTTCAGATGGACATCTACGTTGAAAGACAAATGCGCAAAGCCAGTGAAAAAGGAGCTGTACGCAAAACTATTGGACTTTAGCCCAGGTCGGCCAATGAATCTGTCAGCACCGGCACCAGTGAATGTAGTCATAGCTGACTTTGTAGATTTAGACGATGCAATATTCCCGAAAACGATCATACAGCTAAACAACAAGCTATTACGGAGTAGAGAAATTCCAAATAGCTATGGGTGAGACAGGTGCCAAATATTTTATTAAGTACTAGTTAATTTAGTATGAGTTTATTAGACGTCAAAAATCTCTAATACTTAATAATTTGTAAATGCTCAATTTCTTAAGTTTTATTCTATTCATTTTTAATGCCAATGAGAGCTAAATGTATTCGTCATGAAAAAATATTTAAGCAGTATTATAAAATATTGCGATGAAACTAGTATATATTTTGTAAGCATTGGTCTTGAGGTGTGCCCTCACCGAGAGCAAAAAAGAAAAAAGCACATTGATGTTAAACATCACACCTTGTATCATTACAAAGTGCGCGTTGTAATGCTTGGTTCTCTTCCTTCACTGATGTAATGCTCGACTCTGTAACGTAACACGTGAATGCTCCCGGTGGCGAAGCAGTGAAGCACCTTAAGGTACTTATGATTGAAGCTTGCCATAGAGCTATAATACTGCCAGCATAAATTCAGTCCTAAATATTATGATTAACTTGAAACATTCCAAATAAAACACAATTATACGTTTTATTGACGGAAAAGCATTTTCAAAATGTATAAATATTTTATTACAAAAGATTTTCACATCTTCAGCTGCAATTTGCAAACTTGAACTCATGTACCTGTTTAATATTTTTTATACGATATTTAAATTTTAAACTCTCGATAAGTATAAGAATTTTCTAATTTTAAGTGCCTTAAATTAATATATTTCAATGTAAAGATATTTCTTTTAATTTTCTTTAACTGAATGTCCAAAGATCTTCTCACAGAATTCATCCAATTTTATTTTTTCACACAATTCTTTAAACGACCATTTCTTTTTGCCAGAGTTGGTGTCGGCAGCTAAAGCGGAGAACAATTCGTCCGACATTTCATCAGATATTTCTATGATTTTACATATTTTGTCTATACGCGCCAAATCATCAGTGGAGCTAGAAAAATCTGTTATGTCTATTATCTGGGATTTAGTTTCGTGGGTCCGAAATGAAAAGTCCGAGTCGGTTTCACTAGCTAGTTTATCCAAAAGATTATCATTCGTTATACGTTCTCTTTTATTTATAAGATTAAAGAAATCAAATGCAGGCAGCGCATCACCATTCGATGTTTCTAAAACACTTGACAATATCTTTTTCTTTATCGTTTCGTTTTTATTACTCTCTCTATGTTCGCTAATTTGTGGTTTCTCATTATCGCAATAATTTTTATCTAATTTCAATAGCTTTTTAGAGTCTAAAGAACTAGATGATACGAGTATAATATTACTATTCTTGTTTTCCACGCCGTTTTCTATTGTATTAATTTTAATGTTTCTAGAAATGTGCCTCTTGTTTCGAAATTCTAACGGGCAAGCTATATCATTCTGTTCACTCGTATTTCTTTCAGATATTTTATCATAGTTAAAATGTTCATGGCTGCGGCTAGTTCTGTTTATGTTCCTATTATTACTTTGCGTAGTTTTGTTTGGTTTTATCGATACTATTGTGTGTTCCTTGCCGTTTTTGTCGCTGATAATAATAGAAGCTTCTATATTATGTGTGGAAATTGTCTGATTTTTTGGTTCAACGTCCATAATATTTTCTTCAACGATCACATCTTCAATAACGCTTTCGTATGTAGTATCTGTTTCTTCTCCGACGTCTATGGTGGCTCCTTTAGTGTTTTGTGTTTTTATATCACTCAAAATATTTACTAATGAATCTACATTCTTGACGATAGCAATGCTATCTGTTTTTTTGTCATCGGGATTACTTGGCGTATTAACGCTCCTTGATGGCTCAAGGACAGAACTAGTTTCCTTAATCTTTTCGTGGTCTGTTTCTCTCAACAAGTCTTCGGTTTTACTCGCAATCTTGGCTAGCTCCTTTTTAGCAGATTCCAACCTCTCTCGATTTTCTATTATGTTATTCGATTGTTCATCAACATATGAAATATTTATAATACCTTGGTCATCATATACTATATTTTGAATTATTATTTCTTCCTCCACTTTTTCTTCTGCATCTTGACCTGATTTCTCATCAAGGTCGTCAAGATACATTATATTAATTATTTTTTCTTCATCTACGTTTTCTTCCTCATCTTGACCTGATTGCTTGTCCAGAAGCTTAGTGAGTGGCACGTTTGGTACATTTTTATTCCAGTTACCTTCGAGATCAGTTCCCACGGAAATCGTGTTCACCATTTTATTACTTGTATGGTTTTTAATATCATAGTTCTTAAAAACACATTCTGATTCTGATTTTAGTTTCACGGGGACAAGCAATTTTGTAGGTTTTTCGGTTTCGAATCGTTGTTGTAGAAAAAATATTGTATCAATAACTCTACACGCAAATGAATATTCATTTTCGTACCAACATATCAGTTTAAAGGAGTTAGGTGTTAACTCTAAACTTGAATTTACATCTAAAATACAAGAGTGTTCGTCGTTCATGAAATCTGAGGACACTGCTTCATCATAAGAAGTACTTATTATGTTCTTCATTTTATCTTCTTTTTCTATTAGTGCAGATATTTCTTGAACATTTGTGCTTTTGTTGAGTCTGTAAAAAATGTTTTTAACTTGAGATAGCATGGTATCTTCTTAACTCTAAAAGTTCCTAGGACCTAGAGTTTGTCTGTTCCTAATACCTACAGTTGATTTTACAACCTAGTAGAATAATATAATTAAAACCTTCAATAACATAGTAATCAACAACCTAGTAGAAATTTGAAAAATATAATTAAAACCTTACTTCACAGTAATATCCAGAACAGACACGTTAACTGTAGGAACTCTGAACGCTAACCCGCAAAACTTATCCTTCAACGATGGTATAATTTTGCCCAGGGCTTTGCAGGCGCCAGTAGCAGCTGGTATTATGTTCTGATGAATACCCCTGTGGTCACGCCAATGCTAAAAACATTAACTCCATTTACAATTAAATTAACAAATTAATTTAATTTTAGGTTCCTTTTCCTTCGACATAGGTCTAGATGTCGAAAGATTAGGTTCTTTTTATTTTTTGCTGTAAGAATTTATGGCTACACCGTGAATAATAAAGCCTTTATTTATGATTTAGGTTCCTTATAAAAATAATAATTGTAAATTCTCTAAATTCTAGTCTAATAAAAATAGCAGTTGAACTTTGAGACAGAATTTTATACGTTGTTTGGATAATATCGTTTATAGGGTACCTAAATAGAAGTGCCGATGGAATAATGGAAATCTACTTAAATCTACTGTGATAGGTCGGCGTAAGTATTGTGCACTCAATTTTAAGGTAGGACGTACAAATTGAAAAATGTAAACAATGCGTAAGTCTTGTATGTTCAGGAAAAAAAAGCAAAATTACCCGCCCTTTTAAACACAGTCCATCCAACGGTTTCAAAGATGGCGTCATAGCGTGTATACTGGTGACACACCCCTCAGATACGCCGAAATTGTCCTCTAAAACTTTCGCAATTGGCGCCAGACAGTACAATGTGCTTGATGCACACGATATTACTCGTTCATCTGTTATTTATGAAAGGAATATTTAAAGCATGACGCCGTTAGCACCATAGAACACATTTACTAGCGGAGGTTAGCACACCGACAAAGCTGCCGACAGATGGTTTATTTATACGTTGTTATAGGTCTACCAAAATCTGGCAATTTTTGACAGCAGATTTTCAAAAAATATCCTTGATCGTTAGATAAATTTTTATATTATTTGCATGTTTAACACACAGAATCAGCCGCTATAAGATGAAAAAAGGATCAAAATGCTTTGTTCCAATTACCCCGGTATTGCTCGAGTCAATTCATTTTTTCACTTTTTGCTATCAGATTCTGGTAGACTTATACCTACATCTCTTCATATTGGTTTTCCTTTTAAATTTATCGCGTTTCGTAGCGTCCGTGGACTAACTGCGTAGGTAAGTTAACAGGCATAAAGGCAGTAAAGGAGACCACACTAGCCGTAACTACAGTGCATCGGAGCTGCCTGGCGACACTTCAGTCTTCACAGGGGTGTACCGTGTAAAGCTCTGGTTTCCTACAAAAGCGGCGTCGTCATGCAGCGGCCGCAATACAGCGGTGATGGTGAATGATATCACTAAAACGTTGTCCACCGCTCGACGACAGCACCGCTCTTGGAGGAAACCAGAGCTTAAGAAAAATCTTGGTATCGCCAATAGACAGGTGGGTAAAAATGCTAAAAAAAGATCCGGATAAATGGACTGAACTGGACCCCATCCTATAGTAACTGTGTAGCTCATAGGAAAAGTGAACTGGTCAAGTAATAGCTTTACCTCCTACAATGCAATGTTGAGAATTATATTTATATTGTTGGTAGAAAAAAAAATCTATCTGATATTTGCTATGAAGGTTCTCTAGAAATTACCTACAACTTACCTTTTTCTATGAGATTTTCATTGACCCCAAGAATCAGCATTGGAATGTCAACGCTAGGCGTCGTTACCAAAACACACCTAACGCTAGTACTGTTCAAATGACCCTGTTATTGGAAAAATACTTCTTTATTTGAAATTATATACAGGGTGCAATTAAACCTTCCTGCCAATTTTTTTCCAGGGCTTAGATATCATTAGGTAAGTCCCTGGTGAGTCCATTTAACGAAAAAAAATTGGGTGCTAATTTTTTTTATTACATATTTTATCCCATTTAAAATCGTTGCAGAACGGTCAATTGCGGCGGAGAGTATGATCGGGGGTGACGCGGGGCGAGGCGCGCGTGCGGGGGACGGGGGTACGTGAACGAACGAGGTGATAGGGGAGGATCAAAATGTAGTGTGACCGTGTGACATAGTATGCGGATGGCCCCCCTACAACTACAGCTTCTGTGGAAGATTTTGGAATAGACCCCTAAGTACCAACCGAAGCCTTATCCATATTAGAAAACATTCCAGATGCTTCAACAACATACTCCACTCCTAACGTATGCCAAGTAATAAAAGAAGGTAACTTTTCGTGGAAGACCTTTATCTTTTTTTCTGAAAAATAACAATTTATTAGACATTTATGGTTAGCTATAAAAAAGTAAAACAAAAATAAAAAATCGAAAAAAATAAGTATAGGCAAAATGTACCGTTCATTATTATTTCATCAACAGAATAGGTTACCTCACTGTCGAACTTGCCATGAGTTGAGTCGAATTTGATGAGATAGCAAATATACTCGATATCAATGACTGGATCATTTATAGCAACTATCTGAACAAAAATATAGGATACGTTTGATTCTTACGAGTACCTACATACTCTATTAAAATAATCAATATATTTATTCACTATTGATTCACTGGGTACCTCAATATTGGATCTCATAAAGCATGTCCTCAGAATAATTCTAGCGATACGTCCAAAACCGTTTAATCCCACTGCTAACGGCATTTTGGCTTAACAAAAAACTTTAATTAGGTACTTTGCATTGGAAGAATTATTATTAATGTCATAGAACTAATTAATGTAGCATTTTCACGCCCACGCCACAATTTGAAATAGTCAAGTGCATTTGTGCAAAAAATGCTGTCAAATGCGTATTTCTCTTTAAAAAACGATACCTACCGAAAAATTCAAGAATTTTGTTTTCCCGCCTTTTACTTGACACTGGCCATCTCATAAAAAATCAAATGCGTTGAATCTGTGATTTTACCCCGCCCCGCCCTCCTCCTGTCACCACTGTCACCTTGTCCTTCACTTGACATTAATTCACTTTTCAGTTCTCCATTTTGTAGCCTTTGTAGGAGGATCTTGTTTCATAATTCAAAAAAGAATTCTTGTACAAAACTCTTTCCGGTAAGCATTTTTGTTGTGAATTTTTGTTAACCTGTTATAACACATTTGTTTCATAACGATCGCAAATACTTTGTTTATTGCTATAGTTAATTAATAGTTTTTGCGGTTTTTTCAATCTCGTATGTAACACGTCGGTCCATCAGAAATCTTACTTTTCTACGATAATATGGCACTAGACGTTATTATTTTCTTCTATCATTATACCTTTACACTTTAATTTTATTATTTCACTGCGGTCTGCGTTTCATAATATTTACCGCTTGACCTTTATTCGACCTCCATATACCGGCCCCATAGATTCGACGACGAATCCTCTTTTGTGGTTGACTGTTGTCATTTTAGTAATTTTCCTGTTTAAATACCAACAAAATAATATAATAAGTATTCATATTTGTTGATAAAAAAGTCACTTATAAAGCCTCATCATTGCTGTGATATTTTATAACCTGCTTGTTTATTTACGTGACATTTTATAAAATTATTTTATTTAGATAAATAAGTTAAGTTCACAGATTTAAAGTAAAGAAAAATACAATTCTTGCACTAATTCCTTAATATTGTTGCATCATTATGTAAATTTGACTTTAAATTATTGCATACTACCCTCTCTTTGAGTCTGTAATGACAATAATATAATTATTTGAATTAGAAAATAGTCTGTATTATTATTTCAATATAGTCAAGGAAATGAACATATTTATATTTCTGTTTCAGACATGTCTAAGATTGGTATCAACGGATTTGGCCGCATCGGTCGTCTGGTCCTGAGGGCTTCGGTTGACAAGGGCGCCCAGGTTGTAGCCATCAATGACCCTTTCATCGGCTTGGACTACATGGTATATCTCTTCAAATATGATTCCACACACGGACGTTTCAAGGGAACCGTTGAAGCTGTTGATGGACATTTGGTTGTAAATGGAAACAAGATTGCAGTATTCTGTGAGAGAGACCCCAAGGCCATCCCATGGGGCAAGGCTGGAGCTGAATACATTGTCGAATCTACCGGTGTGTTCACAACCATTGACAAAGCTTCGGCTCATTTGGAAGGTGGTGCCAAGAAAGTCATCATTTCTGCCCCCAGTGCTGACGCACCTATGTTTGTGGTCGGTGTCAATCTTGATGCCTACAACCCATCCTACAAGGTTATCTCCAATGCCTCCTGCACCACCAACTGTCTCGCTCCCCTCGCCAAGGTCATCCATGATAACTTTGAAATTGTAGAAGGTCTAATGACAACTGTCCACGCTACCACCGCTACCCAGAAGACCGTTGATGGACCCTCCGGCAAGCTGTGGCGTGATGGCCGTGGAGCACAACAAAACATCATTCCAGCAGCCACCGGCGCAGCTAAAGCTGTAGGCAAGGTCATTCCCGCCCTCAACGGCAAACTCACTGGTATGGCTTTCCGTGTCCCAGTTGCCAATGTCTCTGTTGTTGACCTTACTGCCCGTCTTGGTAAGCCAGCAAGCTACGACGCCATCAAACAAAAGGTCAAGGAGGCCGCTGAGGGACCACTCAAGGGCATCCTCGGATACACTGAAGACCAAGTTGTGTCTTCCGATTTCATTGGAGACACTCACTCGTCCATCTTTGACGCTGCGGCTGGTATCTCTCTAAATGATAACTTCGTCAAGTTGATCAGCTGGTATGACAATGAGTATGGTTACTCCAACCGTGTTGTAGATCTTATCAAGTACATCCAGACCAAGGATTAAATTGTATAATTGAATGTTACATTGTATTGTTACGATGAGATTATTGTCATTGCATGAGTGTAGATGTGTCAACCTAAATTATTTTACTACAAAATATTATGTAGTGAACACTATGTAAAACTTGTTGTAATGAAATATTGTATTACTGAACAAATTATTGAAATATCTGGGTAATACAAACTACAAAGTGAATAAATAATAATTATCTTATTCCAAAAATTGTTTTATTTTTAACATCCTAATTCCTAAATAACTTGTGGATAGTAACTACTTAGATATTATGTAAATGTAATTAACAATAGCACACAAATCAATTTCAAATTTTGTTAGTTTCGCATAGCTTGTCACAGACTGGTTTCGCTAAAATTCGGGAACGGCAGAACCGATTTGACCCATTTTAGTCTGGAAAAAGTGATATGAAGTTTACCGGATCGTCTAGAGCCGCTATCTAGGATTGATAGATATTTAATATACCCTCCCGGTATATTAAATATCTATTGACTTAATGAAAAATTTTAAGATGAAGTTGGACAGGACAATCATTATATCTGGTGGAAGATAATCACTGCGGGTTTTTTTTTAATTTAAATTTTAAATCGTTATCTATGAAGAACGTTATTTTTTAACCCTAAAAAAATTTTGTTGCGGCCCGCAACACCAAAACCAAAACATGTTTGTGGCCCGTATGAAAAAAAGGTTGGGGACCAGTGACCACTGGTCTAGTAAATTATTAATGAAATAAAATATATTTACCCGCGTTTAAAATTAATGCAAAAAAGTCATAGGGTTAATGACTAGTAGATTGGACAGTACCAGTCATTGGGCAAAGCACAAAAACCCAATATTATTTATTAATGTTGTTTTAAAAACTACCTGTTTAAAGTAAAAGTATGCCTAATTTTAAAGAAAAACAGGTCGTTTTTAAAGCAACATCAATAAATCAGTGTACTGTACAAGTACTGTCCAATCACTAGTCATGTTCACCCTAGCTTAGTTTAAACATTTTAAAAAAAAAAAGGATAATGTCAAGCAGGCAGCAGCTGTCAAGTGTCAATGACATATAATACCCTAATCTGTGTCAATGACATTTTCGTTTGCTTCGTGTAAATTTTGTGATGTTACATTTTCTAATTCGACTATATCAATGAATATGGTTCACATTAATAGATAATGAATAAATGCGTATTACCCGAATTTGGTAAAAAACTGTAACAGTGTGTGTAAAGTACAATTTGTAATTTGGTTATAATGGAGGATCTCAATTTGACAGAGACCGAAATGAGATATTTCGGTGATTTGTTTTTGTGTTGTGACGAAGAATCAAACGGAAAAATACCAATTTTAAAAGCAACGGAACTGTTCAGATCTTCTAATATACCTAACGATGTCCTAAAACAGGTGAGACAAGCTACAGAATGATAATGAACAACACTTGTTTTGTTCTATATATTTACAATGTTTTATTTATTGTAGATCATGGACATTAGTGTGGCGCCGAGTACCTGCGCTTCATTGAATCATATGAACAGAAAGCAATTTTATTCGGCCCTTAAACTAATAGCAGCTCATCAAACAAATAGAACATTAAAACCTGAGCTTTTGGCCACTCCCCTGGATTTACCTTTGCCTCGATTCACATGGGCCCTTAACTCGGACGCTAATGCTGATCTCATACAGTTATCCAATTCGCCAAAGGAACAACATATACCTAAACGAGAAAGAAATTTCGTTGGAAGTATAGGAGTCTATGAACCTATGAGAGTATCGGCAAATCTATCTGACAGTGATGTACCTCAAACTCTGTCACACGACAACACAGAGGCACATAGCACAGACTCTGAAATTGAATCGGAAACAACATCACAAAGATCAGGGTCGTGTGGTGTAAGTATTTCTAATTTTGAAACAGTTGTAGAAAAATTATAAACTATAAAGTATGTATCCATTGTCACACTTACAATTTATAGTAGCAGTTTATGTGAAATTAAAAAAAAATAGTTTACTTGCAAAATAAAAATATAAGGTTGTAAGTAATTTTGTTTAGAATCTCATTTGTTATAAATAAGTTGTTATTTTTGCTGACTAAATGTAGGCTGTTTATGAAAAAATCAGAATGAACTTAATGTGGGCTAATAAAATAAAAATATACTATGTGTTTAACTCCTCAATCATGGATTCATGGAAATCTATTGTTATCATGGTCGAATTCGACCGCTTGGGAGTTGAAGCATTAAATATAGTAGCAATTGGTATAGTGATATTGTTTTAATGTATATGTAAGCATTATTTAAAACAATATCTCTCTCCCACCTTCCTTCTGATAAAATTTAAAACAATATAAAAATTATAATTATTGGCAAGAGCCAATTTATAAACTTTTGAACATTATCGTAGTATTATCTACATGTTTTATTGTCTTCACCTGAAAATGCTGTCTTATCAGTAATGTTTAAGTGACAGTTGATTTAACAAGTTGTTTATTTATCTACACTACTATTATAAAGAGGAAAGATTTGTTTGTTTGTTTGTTTGTTTGTTTGTTTGTTTGAGTCGAATAGGCTCCGAAACTACTGGACCGATTTGAAAAATTCTTTCACCATTGGAATCCTACATTATTTCTGCTGAACATAGGCTACATTTTATTTTGGAAAAAAGTAGGGTTCCGTAAGATATTTGAGTTTTTCGGACGCAAGGTGTAAAAAATCAGCTAGAAAAGTTACTTATTTTGCGTACGCTGCCTAAACTATAAAAGATAGAACCATAAAATGTTCTAAGTAATTGTAGATCTTATAAATATCTACAAAAAAGTCCGCGACACACTATACCTATCTATGTCGAGTGAGGCACAATAGCCATTTATTTATTTAAAAATCCAGATTTTTTTTTTGACTACATTTAAACGGATATATTTTACTCACGCTATTAATCCTTATCAAAATAAATTATTTTATCACTAAGTACAGTTTATGTAGATAATATTTGGTCTTTGAATGATTAAAATTGGACGTTTGGTTTTGAAATTATGGCGAAATTAAAATATTACGATAGTGGGCGTCACCAAAGCGCGTGCGGTAGGAAGACAATATTCTGTTGTAGAAATGAAAATTCTGTACATAAAAGATATGAAATGACAACCGAAATTACACCTTTGTCACTACATCGCTATAGAAGCCAAAAATGTGGTTAGTTTTTTGTCTGTCTGTCTGTCTGTCACTCTTTCTGTCTGGCTGTATGTTTGTTCCAGCATCACACGAAAAATACTGATCCGATTTGAATGTGGTTTTCGCAGATATATTTATCTTCTTCCAACTTAACATCTGGTGTATAAAATTTTTTCCCCCCACCCCTCTAAGGGGACAAAAGAGGGGGTCAGATTTTGTATCAAACTTTTTTCTTTAACACGAAAACTACTGATCCGATTTGCATACGGTTTTCACAGATTTGCATACGGTTTTCACAGATATATTATATTTGTCTTCTTCCAACTCAACATCTGGTGTATAAAAATCCTCCCCGGGGCCCTCCCCTCTCAACCCTCTCTGGGGACCAAAGAGGGGTCAGATTTTGTATACAACTTTTTTCTTTAGTGGACTTACTTCATATTAGGTATTAACTGTGTTTTTCAACTTAACATCTGGTGTATGACCTTCCCCACCCACACCCTCTTAGGGGACAAAAGAGGGGGTAAAACATGTATCAACTGATGATGTAGAAAATATTATACTTTAAATGGCAAAACAACGTTTGCCGGGACAGCTAGTCTTCTGATAAAGTAAATTAACATTATGCTGCCAAAAATCCTAAAAAAATAACCTACTATTAAAAATTCTATATCACTGTTGTTTATATTATAATATGTCATATTATGATTATAATGGAATAGTCCATTGATTCTTATCAATTTCTAAAAACACATTTTGAGGCAAACCACTTTTTAGGGTTCCATACCCAAAGGGTAAAAACGGGACTCTATTACTAAGACTTCTATATCTGTTCATCTCTGTCTGTCTCCAGGCTGTATCTCAAGAACCGCTGAATCTAGATTTCTGAATAAAAAATGAATAAAAAAAGCAAATAAGGCCAAAAAATCATATTTGTTGTATATTTTTGCTATAGAACGGTATGGAACCCTTCGTGCGTGAGTCCAACTCGCACTAGGCAAATATTTTTTCAATGTTGTGTGAGAGGTCTGCTTAGTATTTGTCATTAAAGCAACTAATATACCATTATTATATCTGAATATAGTGCATGAGACTGCATTGACAGTCAATGTAGTATTAACTATTAGTACTAGGGCTTTTTCCTTTGCCCCTGACTGCTTGAGTCAATAATGAAAGGTATTTTTTTAATAAAGCATTGCTTATCCTTAACGTAATTTTAAACTTTGAATTTTAATGTTAATTGCCAAAAAAATTTGATAAAAAAATACAATTTTCCTTTTTTAAAATTTATTCTATATTTTAAATTTAAATATTTTTACAGCGCAGAGCAAAAGCCGGTTCACCGTGGAGTACGGCCAGTGAGAGTCCCACTCCAACTAACAGTGTGGCGGAGAAGGTGCACCCCGTGTGGGAACACAGTGCGACCGGACGAGGAGTGTGGCCAGTCAACACTGCAGAAGAACATACGCAATTATTAGGTGACTTTCTCCGCTCGTGTAAATAAGGAAATTTGCAGAAACCGTAATTTGTTACGCAAAGTGTGCGCGAACCCTTACAGTACATGGCCGCAACAACTGAACCTTCTACAATCTATAACACGATATACATTGTTGCTTTGCATCACTTCTATTGAACGTGAATTATATTATTATTATATTATATAGTGTGGTTTCGTCTTTTATATTGCAAGAACATAAACTGAAGATATACTTTGAGTCCCGGGGAAGGACATAGGATACTTTTTAACCGACTTCCAAAAAAGGATGAGGTTTAATACGAGAGTAATAATAATATATTATTATGTTCTTTTTTATCTCTGAAAAATTTACTGTTCCCGCGCGATAAACGATTTTGGCACAACGTAGTTGCGGGCGTCATCTAGTCTATGATCTATCTAAGAGCCAGTCCACACAGCGCGTTACATCAGCATTGCGTCGACGCAGCGCTGCCGTTGCGTTGTTTAACATGAAAATATGAAATAACCAAGGTGTTCACGCTGAAGTGTGATAATTATATCTTAGTATATTCTAATACTATGCTATAATATATTATAGTATAGTATTGGTATAGCTTAATGTATGATATTAACTTTATGCTTATTGCCCAATGTGTCCAACGTTGTTCCGAATATTGTGGCGTAACTTCTTAATAATTATTTGTACCACCCACGTAGAATAAGCTAAGTTATAATTTTAAGTGAGATTAATTATTAATAAAGATGCATCGGAGGAGACAAGTCGTTTTCATTTAAACTCTACAACTCCAAACTCTTCATGGCGACCCTGCCACCAAAGTCCGACTGGAAAATGTGACGCTACCAACTATCAAGATTCTTCAACACGGCGCGCTGCGTCGTCGCAACGCACACATGATGGACAGCAGCTACGAGACGAAGCGGGAGGCGGTTTTGACGTGAAGACTGCTTCGTAATAACGCTGCGATGACGCAGTGCCCGTGTGGCCGGCTATGCGCTGCGCTGCGTCGACGCAACGCTAACGCGACGTGCCGTGTGAACTGGCTCTTATAGTTCCGTACAATATTTCCAGGCACCGAGGAGGAGTCCTCGGACCGGCACTCATCAGACGAGGACGGGGAGGCGGAGGGCACTAATGATGAAGTGTTCGTGATCAGCGAGGCGCAGGCGCAGCACTACGCGGCGCAGTTCGCACAGCTGCGCCCCGAGCGCGGTCTGCTGTCCGGACACACCGCCAGGTATGCCATGCCGCTAGATAATAGCTGCCGCGCCGAGGCAAACGCGTCTTGACCGACCGACCGAGGATTTGTATCCCGAGGCTGCTCGCTCGATCAGTACGCGATACTAATTACACTTCGGACTATCCCCTCTTATATTTATGTAAGTAACTTTTAAACACGAACTTCATTCATCATTGCTTAAGGTTACAATTTTGACGTTAGAATTTTTCGTCGGCAGGATTCGAACCGACTAGTACTAGCTACTAACGTGCTGCTACTACTTTCATGACACTCTTTCCAACATTTATAACACTAATTTCTTGATGTAAATTCGGATTTATACGCGCGTTTCTTATTTTTTACATACCTTTAATAATAAGATATTCGGTAATAAAACCTTGCACACTACTTTCCAGATTATTTTTCGAGAAGTCGCGTCTGTCGGTCCCCGACCTGAGGAAGATCTGGCAGCTGGCGGACATGGACAAGGACGGCATGCTGACGCTGGAGGAGTTCAGCGTCGCCATGCACCTGATAGTGCTGCGGCGCGCCAACGTGCCCGTGCCCGCCGCGCTCCCCCCACGCCTACTGCCCCCGCGCCCCCCACCCGCCGACCTCGCCCACCTCGCCCCCGACATGTTCGGCTCCGGCTCCTCCGCCGACTTCGACTTCAGGCCCGCGCCCGAGCCCGAGCCCCCCGCGCGCCCCGCCGACGCCCCCCTCACGCCACCCAAGGAGTGGACCAAGTTCGTCGACTCGCCGACGTTCGGCGCCGCGAGCCCCCGCCCCGAGCCCGTCAACTTCGACTTCAAAGCCGCCCTCGACCGCGACCCCAAGATATTCCACCCGGTGGCTCTGCGCGCGACGCCCGACGGCGGGCGGGACGAGCGCCGCGACGACCTCGCGCTCGCCTTCGAGCCCGCCCCCCGCCGCCCGCAGCCCGAGCCCGCCCCCGCCGCCGCCGTGCAGCGCCCGCAGCCGCGCAAGCCGCCCCAGAGCGGCCAGGGGGTGGGCGCGCTGCCGCCGCCGCCGGCGCGCGACGACCAGCCGCAGTCGCTGCCGCACGCGCCACGCAAGGAGCCGCCACCGCCGCCGCCGCCGCGGCCGCTGCGCAACCACACGCGCTCCAGCTCGCTCGACCTCAACCGGCTCAAGTCGGCGCCGCCGCCGCAGCCGCCGCCGCGCATGTCGCCGCGCGACTACGACGGCGAGGGGTTCGGGTACGCGCGCGACGACGGGCCGCGCATGCAGGGCGCGTTCGAGGTGTACCGCAAGCGGTCGCCGGCGAGCGCGGCGGACGAGCCGGACGTGCGCGCGCTGCACGAGCAGAACGCCGTGCTGCACCGCGTGTGCCGCGCGCTGTGCGCCGAGCTCGCGGACGCGCAGCGCGAGCGGCGCGCGCTCGCCGTGCGCCTCGACCCGCGCCACGACCCGCGCGCCGACGCCGTCTAACACCACAGTCCACACCGAGCTACACATCGCTCCCGCTACGATTTTTTTAATCTGGAAAATAAAAATAAAATAAAATTTGAGACAAAATTAGGTCTCGGTGGTCAGGTTAGGGTCTGAGGTACCTTGAGCGCGCGGAACGAGGACAATCTCGATGTGACGGT
This sequence comes from Plebejus argus, assembly GCA_905404155.3. Taxonomy (NCBI): domain Eukaryota; kingdom Metazoa; phylum Arthropoda; class Insecta; order Lepidoptera; family Lycaenidae; genus Plebejus; species Plebejus argus. Next base: position 3,650,199 of record FR989945.1, read on the forward strand.
GTCGCGAGCGTCCGACGATTGGAAAGATCGCAGCGGCGTCGGCCGGGCACGAAACGCTACGAATCGATGTATCTCTAGTAAAAATGTTTATCTCGCTTATTTCGTAAATATAATGCGATAGCGCCCGTCTGGACTAATTTAAGTGATCCGATATTTTGTCTATGGATCCGCTCGAAGTGATAATCGAGTGGAGACGTGCCGAGTCGTGTGATATGATGTATTCGCTATTGATTTTCCTCTGACCCCACCTTTTTAGTTATTTCAAAATCAGGTAATTATTAAAAATCAGAAACATTTACAAACATTTATTTGCCAATGTTTCATATCTTATTATACGAAGTATCGCATTAATTAACCTTTAAAGTAAAATTAAGTAGGTTTCAAATTACTGCGACTATTAAATAGTTTATACTTTATACTTATTTTACAATCGATAAAAGATACCTAATTATTATACTCAATAACAAATACATCACATCAAATGTTTATCCTTTTTTGTATATTAATACATTTATGCTTTATAATTTAATACATTATTATGTAATCTCACAAATTATTGTTACATTCTGTTATTGGCCAAGTTAACATTGCAGCGTAATTTATAATTTTAAAGTTTTATTAAGTTAAGGAGCATATTCCAAATTTTAAAATTCCAATATTATTAATTTGACTCAGTCAATATAATTGTGCGTTGCATTTTTACAAAGAGGCTATACGTGATTAAAATGAGCTAATGTTTATTATCAAGAGGTATACATACAAACAATTAAATAAACATTGTCACTATCTTTTAAATAGACTGTAATACCTTGAATCATGCAATCATCACGATTATATTAACATAGGTATTCCATTAGTATTTTGATAACTTTTCCATTTGCAATATTTTAAAATTAGAACCTATTCGATTTTTAAATCAACGTCTACCTCAAAACATCTTCTAGATCGCGAATTAGCTGAGCTTTGCCATTGCAAACGAATAGACAGCATACAAGTACCAACAAGGATCTAAGTCACAAGTCACAAGTCGGTTTTACGTATTGTAATACTTTTGTATTTTTATTGAGTGATTTACAAATTCTTGGCATTTAGCGTGATGATTTCATTGTAAGTATATTTTTATAATATTATGTAAAAAAAATCGCGCGCTAAACTTGCTTCAAATTAGCATTGCATTCCTTTTGTATACAAGATTATTATATAGCCTCAATTGAGAATATGCATAATATTAGAGTATAATATTTAATATAAATAATTATTCAAAAAGTACAGTAACTAAACAGTTGCATTAAGTACTTTTTTTTAAATATGCATATTCTCCGTTAGACATGCATGAATGTTGTGTATCTTATATTAGTTGTATAAATGTTATTGTAAAAACTCTGACAATTCGCGCGTTTTTAGCTTACAACTACCGGTTTCTTAGATTTTTTTCTGGAGATTACCTAAATATATAAACTCCTTAAAAATTCTCTAATTTTAATAATGAGTTCATCTACCTTTATAAAAATTCCAATGAAGATCTTGTAGTACTAAAACCTCTATTGATTTTTTCTATTTATACACTTAAAAATTAATAGCGAAAAAGCGCGCTGCATGTTTTGATTGCACTTGCTTAAGTGATAAATATTGTTTATTAAAAGGACTAGATTTATTAATAATGTTGATTACATCTTATTGGCTAAGCAGAAAGATATTTGGCAACAATATAATGTTGTTTTAAGTCAGTATCAAGTAAATATTAAATGAATCTATTTGAGATATTTGTAAGCCTATAATGTCCTTCTTCATAGCAACCATAGACTAAGGGACTGTTTCACCACTTCCTGATAAAGTGCCGAATAGGCTATTCACAATTTTTTGACAGATTTTCCATACTTCATCTGTCAAATTAATTGGTGGATAGTCTATTTGACACGTCTTATCAGGAAGTGGTGAAACAGGCCCTAAGGGAAATATAGCAACTGATATTTTCCTACGCTGTAAAATCATCAAGTGAGATGGAATTAATTGATACCAACCTGATTTTTCAAGCAAACACTTATCAATTAGAGTTTGATGCTTCATTTAAGAGATAATGTAGCATTAAAACTAGCAAAGTTATAAAAGAAATGGATAATAGTATAGAAAATGTGTGAAAACTCTTTGTATCATAAATTCATAATATAAGTATAATAGTATGTTGTATCGTTTTAGTTGTTGTAAGAATTATATTATTCTTTATTCAAATTCGAACTGTCCATTAATATATGTGTAAATAATATATTTAATTGCATCTCACCTATCTGTGTATGACAAGGAACTTATAAACAAACTGTTATGATTTTAGTATTCCATCCCGACTCCGAAACCTATTAATGTTAATTTAAATTAAGATTTGTTGTATAAAATTTACTCTTACTGTTTGAAACCGTAAAATGTTTTTTAAATATTAATTAAACATAACATTTTAACAATCCAATTCTAATGCACTAAATCAATATTCCAGTATCCAGTTTGTTTATAATTTCCATGGTCTAATGCGAGTTTTTCTTGACTGTCTGGTATCACAATGTTAGGTCTGTATTATTTTAGCAAAGAGTTGTGACTTATGAAGTAAGCAGCGCCATCTTGAGAAAAAATAGTCAATACTCTATGGTCGAAAAACTCCCATTAATCATTCAGAGCAATTTAGCCTTTATTCCGACCACATAGTCACATACGGTCCACTCTCGCAAAACTCTAGAGTCTGGACTATAGTCTGAAGCTTGATGGCCTGAAATCTGTAACTCGGTCCAACTTTTCTAACGAATGTTCACCATTATATTTACCTTTATGTTAAATGTATACATACATTGATTCATATTATTGTAGTAAACTACCTATGTACAATAAAACATTTCAAAACTGTTATAATTTTTTGTTTGATGTTACAATTTATAATATCATTAATTAGTGATTAGTCATTACTTTAATCTTATCCCCCTTACACAGCGAATAATTTATGAAGTACCTACTTACAATATTATGTATTATACAGCATGACTGGTGAGACATGTTCAATACTCGAGGATGTGATATTTGGCTATTATATTAGTTGAAAAAAAATATATCAATTGATCACAGAGTAAATGTAGCTTAAAGTTAAATAATTATTAATTAAGTACCCAACGCATGGACACCGCGCGCGGGAGGGGTAGCGCGCCGGCGCGGGGGGTGCATGACGCCGCGCGGCCGCATAGTAATTTACTAAGTGTCCGTGTTTCATTTGTTTAAAGGGAAATTTGGTCAAAAATTAAGTACCTAATTTTATTACATATTGCTAATGAGAATCGAGTACTGAATACTCTCCTTAAGTATCGGTATTGTCTCACCAGTCATGCTGTATAGGTTACCCGATAAGGTACAATTTGGAAGCCGACTACATGAAGTTGCAGCAGACGACGTGTCGTCGCGACACTTCTGGTTTCTATGTATTTTTATGAATACGTGTCTCTAGCTGCGCAGGGTATTTCATACGTCCCGGCCGCATCTGCATGTATCGTCCGAAGCTTCGTGCGATGAGACGATACTATTGGACGATACACGCAGATCGTCCAATAGTATCGGCTTTAGCGCGAAGCACCACGCATATGCGGCCGCGGCAATAGAAATTTGTACATACAGACGACGTGTCGTCGGGACACTTTCGTCCCGACGACACGTCGTCTGCGGCTGCTTCATGTCGCCCGCTGCCAACTGGCACCTTTAACTCTATGCCAGGAATGGCGAACCTTTTCGTATTAATGTGCCCCTTTTCTGAAGACATCTTCAGAGTAAAAAAAACTACTGATCCGATTTGGATCAGTAGTTTTCGTGTTAAAGAAAAAAAGTTTGATACAAAATCTGGCCCCCTCTTTTGTCTCCTTAGAGGGGTGGGGGGAAAAATGTATACATACACCAGATGTTAAGTTGGAAGAAGTTGCATCTGCGAAAACCGCATTCAAATCGGATCAGTAGTTTTCGTGTGATAGTGGAACAAACATACAGACAGACAGACAAAAAACTAACCACACTTTTAGCTTCTATGTATATTGATGTAGTGACACACCCCCGCCGGGCCTCGGCTTATTTGAATATCTTTAGTGTACAGAATTTTCATTTCTGCAGTTTTATTATACCTATAGTATAGATTAGTAACAATGTAATGTTAGTGGGTTAGTAATTATTTTTTTAGTTGCTCGACACTACACAATAGGGATGATGACAAGGTCAAAGATTAGCGAATTTTGTTAATAAAATCTCACCAAAAACATACCTGTTAAAACGGGGCCAAGTTCCTATTCACTAATTGTTCGCCTTAAAAAAGAGTTGAAATCCAATTCAATGCCAAGTTTAGATGCACTTCCAAATCGATCATAATCATCTTCATCAACAGCCTGATCCTAAATACTTCTAAATTTGAACTTGGCAGGTTAATTTAATCACATAGATATCTTATATTTAAATTTAAAAATTATACATTATCAAGTGCTACTAGCATGAATACCTGCCAAGTTCAAATTTAGAAGTATTTAGGATCAGGCTGTTAATGAAGATGATTATGATCGATTTGGAAGTGCATCTAAACTTGGCATTGAATTGGATTTCAACTCTTTTTTAAGGCGAACAATTAGTGAATAGGAACTTGGCCCCGTTTTAACAGGTATGTTTTTGGTGAGATTTCAATACTTTTTTTAAGGAATCATACCAATTTGTTTCTTTCCTCCTCATCTTATTTCAGTGTATTTACTTGTACATATTAATTTTTATCTCAAATTCATAGATGAGCCGACTCACGCTTGACCAATTTCTCAAATTTCTTAATTTTTTGTTAATCTACATATAACAAACAACCTGTGTGCCAAATTTCATAACGCTACGACAACTGGAAGTGGCCTAGAGGTTTTGATTACCGATTTTTATGTCAAATTCATAGATGAGCCGACTCACGCTTGACCAATTTCTCAAATTTCTTAATTTTTTGTTAATCTACATATAACAAACAACCTGTGTGCCAAATTTCATAACGCTACGACAACTGGAAGTGGCCTAGAGGTTTTGATTACCGATTTTTATCTCAAATTCATAGATGAGCCTACTCACGCTTAACCAATTTCTCAAATTTCTTAATTTTTTGTTAATCTACATATAACAAACAACCTGTGTGCCAAATTTCATAACGCTACGACAACTGGAAGTGGCCTAGAGGTTTTGATTACCGATTTTTATCTCAAATTCATAGATGAGCCGACTCACGCTTGACCAATTTCTGGAATTTCTTAATTTTTTGTTAATCTACATATAACAAACAACCTGTGTGCCAAATTTCATAACGCTACGACAACTGGAAGTGGCCTAGAGGTTTTGAAGCCGACTCACGCTTGACCAATTTCTCAAATTTCTTAATTTTTTGTTAATCTACATATAACAAACAACCTGTGTGCCAAATTTCATAACGCTACGACAGCTGGAAGTGGCCTAGAGGTTTTGATTACCGATTTTTATCTCAAATTCATAGATGAGCCGGCTCACGCTTGACCAATTTCTCGAATTTCTTAATTTTTTGTTAATCTACATATAACAAACAACCTGTGTGCCAAATTTCATAACGCTACGACAACTGGAAGTGGCCTAGAGGTTTTGAAGCCGACTCACGCTTGACCAATTTCTCAAATTTCTTAATTTTTTGTTAATCTACATATAACAAACAACCTGTGTGCCAAATTTCATAACGCTACGACAACTGGAAGTGGCCTAGAGGTTTTGATTACCGATTTTTATCTCAAATTCATAGATGAGCCGACTCACGCTTGACCAATTTCTCAAATTTCTTAATTTTTTGTTAATCTACATATAACAAACAACCTGTGTGCCAAATTTCATAACGCTACGACAACTGGAAGTGGCCTAGGAATTTTGATTACCGGTCAGTGAGTCAGTGCCAAAATTAGCTATTTTTACAAGGAAATATTTCAGGATCTAACAAATCTATATGTATGAAATTTGGTATATTGCGTAAGTACTAGTATATAATTAGGTAGGTAAAATTTTATCTTTGCTCTCGCAATAGGCACTGAGATACAAGGGGGTCAAAAGTGCGTCGAAACCGTTCGTGTAAATAGTGCACGGCATGCGCGCGGCCTGCTGGAACTTGGCCGCGCACTCCGTGCGCTTTGATAAAGAAATCACGGTAAAAAATAAGTGTTCCCAAAATTTCAGCTCATAAATCGATGGCTCAATAGCATTTGTATTTTTTTTGTTGTGCGCCTTGAAAGTTGGATAATCAAGTGTTTTTTTTTTTCAATTAAATTTCTTATTAATTTTGTATACCATTCGATAACTTATGTAATTAAGAAACTTTTGTTATGAAACCACTTTCATAAACGCAATATTTAATATACCTATCGAACAAAGTTCTCTCCCGATGCGTAGGTACAAACTGAAAGAGTGACGTCAGTCTTTCGTACTTACTCACTTTGTATGGAGCGTGTCGTGCAGGTCTATTTTATGAGATGTTTGAATTGTCATATCTTGGTGAATTTTTAAGCTATCAGAGTCATTCTTTCAGCGATGTTTCTATTTTTAAAGGTTCTTTCAATTATTACCAATAAGAAAAAAAAATAGTCATCAAGCCTAAGCATGCACCGTGCTCAGTAAATCGGTTCTGTGATCGTGCTACAGGCGCATGAAGCCGAATCTAAGTGCCTGAGCAATGCAGAGTCCCATCTGTCCACAAACGCCCTCAGGATGCTGTTGGTGCTGTCCCGAAGGCCGAAGCCTATAACCCCGAAATATATTTGTCTGGCATATTGATTATTATTGACTATTGAAAAAGACAGACAAGGACAGCGGACCTTGAATAGCTATAAGCTAAATGCTGTAAGCAAAGCATTTACAGAGTTACCACGTAGTAAGTAGTAACTATTTATGATTGGTCCATGGTAATGTGTAGTTATAGTATGATGAACATCACAATAAATGATCCCACTTGGCTGCAGTTTATCAATTCACTTATCGGCTTTATCGAAAATCGATATTTAGATAACATAATGTTTATTATGTCTCTAAAAAGCCGCAAGTATAGGTACCTACGTACTTATTTTAGATTCTGGATCCTATTTTAGCCTTGAATCCCGATAGTGAGCACTTACTTAACTCTGGGTTTGTCACCACCGTGGTTTCAATTTAAACCTGCAATATTATGACGTAATGACGTAGTACTAGTAGAATACGTTTATTGGTTTAAAAATTTAAAAACTTTGAATAAATTACGGCCATAGAGAGGAGATTCCGAGTTAACAAGACCCGATGAGGGTGCACCGCCTCACAACATGACTCCTCACAAATTTCCTTACTTTTTCTTTTGATAGTATCGTTGATACGGCATACCTGCCGGGCCGACCTTTTTGTGGCGGCGCGGCGAGGGGAGCGGAGCGCCCCGCAAGCGGCGACTGACCGCGCCGCGCCGCGCGCGTCAAATAACAAATTCAAATCGCTCGGGACGCGGCCCGTGCGCAACGTGCGTTCGGATTATTTTAGTGCGCGCGAAATATTATGACGATACAATGAAATCTCTGTAATGTGGTGGTAATCTCGTGCAATATATTTCAAGATGAAGTGCCTCAGTGTCGTGCTACTCGCCGTGAACTTTGCGATCCAGGCGGCCGCCGAGGCCTCGGTTAGGACATGTGAACCCATCAAAGTGGCTATGTGCAAGAACATCGGGTACAACCAAACTGGTATGCCCAACCTGGCGCGGCACACGCTGCAGGCCGACGCCGACGTGACGCTGCAGACCTTCAGCCCGCTCGTGCAGTACGGGTGCTCGTCGCAGCTGCACCTGTTCCTGTGCGCCGTGTACGTGCCCATGTGCACGGACAAGGTGGTGCTGCCGATCGGGCCGTGCCGGGGGCTGTGCGAGAGCGTCTACTCCAGGTGCTACCCCGTACTGCGTGGCTTCGGTTTCCCCTGGCCTGCCGAGCTGGACTGCTCGCACTTCCCTGCGGAGAACAACCACGAGCACATGTGCATGGAGGGCCCCGGGGAGCGCACCCCGCCCGCCGGCTCTGTGCCGCCGGACGCGGGTGGCGCGGGCGGGCGCGGGGCCTGCCGCCGCCTGGTCAAGCCGGGCAGTTGGGTGTGGGTGAGGAGCTCGAGCCGGTGCGCGCAGTACTGCGACGCGGAGGTGCTGTGGGACGCCGGCGAGAGACGGGCGGCGGAGGTGTGGCTGGCCACCTGGGCGGCGCTGAGCTTCGCGTGCACGCTGGCGGCGGCGGCGGCGCAGCTGGCGTGCGGCGGGCGGAGCGGCGCTGGGGACCGCGCGCTCGTGCTGGTGGCACTGTGCCGCTGCGCCGCCGCCGCGGGCTGGGGGGTGCGCGCGGCGGCGGGCCGGACCGCGGCCGGCTGCGCCAAGGACTCCACCACCCCTACGAGGATGCTGCTGGCCCACGACGGGCTGGCCAACCCGAACTGTGCCGTGGTGTTCCTGCTGCTATACTTCTGCGGGCTCGCTGCCTCCGTTTGGTGAGTACTGAGTACCGACTTTCTGTACTATATAAACTAGATAACTAGAACATTAAGTCTGTTTCACCACTTCCTGGTAAGTGCCGGATAGGCTATATCCACCAATCCATTTAACTTGACAGAGTATGGAGAATCTGTCAAAAAAATTGTGGATCATAAAGTTATACCTAGCGGAACCGCTAGGACCTAGGTATATTAACTTTGATTGTAGTGGATAGCCTATCCGGCACAGTGCCGGTTTCACGACGGTCCACGAGTCACGACGGGCTGGCCAACCCGAACTGTGCCTGGCTCAACGAATACTATACTCACAAGGAGGCCTGGCTGCTATACTTCTGCGGGCTCGCTGCCTCCGTTAACCGTTTAGTGAGTAGGTACCGACTTTCTGTACTACCGTCTACCTATATAAACTAGATAACTAGAACATAGGGTCAGTTTCACCACATCGTGGTAAAGTGCCGGCGGCAGTCGGCACTTTACCACGAAACTACTAAGTCAAGAACTCTACAATCTAGATTCTAGACTGTTAAAGCTTACACAAGTAAAATCTTCTCGCCGATGCTGCAAGTGTAATTTGTTTTCGAAGCGAAAATAGACGCCAATTTCTGAGAATTTCTCGTGAATCGCTTCTTTGAGCGTTACCTATAACTGTGTAAGTCGTTACTCGGAGGACATTCACTGCTCACAAAACACAATCAACGATTCAAATAACACATTACATTTAGGTACCCACAGACTACTAAGGGACACTTCACACTACTCTACTAGGTACCTACCTGCTGTGCAGTGCAACATAAACTTTAGCAAAATCAACAATGCTATAGCTTTTGTCACCTAGCACAATTGATAGAAATTCGTCTTGTCACCTTTTCATTGAATTGGGAGTTGGGACCAAGAAGCTTATGTTGGGACCAAAGCACGTCGCGTCGCGTTGATAAAAAAATACAAAATAATCGAAACAGGTAAACTATTCGACAATGCTTATTTGTTATTATGATGAGGTGGTAACTGGTAAGGGCAGCTGCATAAATAAGTGAATAGAGAAACGACCAAGAAACGACAAAGCATAGAAAGCTAGGGTTGGCAAACTTCGCGATGATATCGATAGTTTCGATAACTAAAATAAAATAATCTGTGACAAAAATTGCTTTTTTAAATATTTTTGTAAATGTAACTAATTACAAATTTAGCTATTCGTGTTGCAAATACATTTTTAATGTATAAAAATACAAACTAAACATGTTTTACCTTTAAATCTCCTGCATTCAAATCGTATTAATCTCTGGTTGATATCCCTCCTAAAATCGTAACATGCATTTATAAGTTCATTACACCGCGTGTCCGTGTCTCTGCCAAGGCCCGTAACGCCTGCAACGCTTCTAATTTATGTTCAATGCTTCAAACTATTTTAGGCTCTGGGACGAAAAGTGTGTACATATGTATAGGGTTGGAGCAGCTGACTGTGGTCTGTGACACGTCCATACTGGTTTTTTAATCGCCGCGCGGTAGTGTGTCTGTCTGTCTATTACCCTTTCACACCTAAACTGGTGATCGAATTTGGATGGAATTTGGTACAGTGATACTTTGAGCCCGAGAGGACATAGGTACATCCAAGGTACATCCCGGGTATGCGCAAATGAATTTGCATCTTGTTATAACTTATTTACTTTGATAATTGTTATAAATAATCGGCCAAGTGCGAGTCGGACTCGTGCACGAAGGGTTCCGTACCATTATAGAGCAAAATTAGGCCAAAAATGTGTTTTTTGTATGGGAGCCCCCTTTAATTTTATATTTTATTTTAATATTATTATTAAATATTAAATCACACACATAATTAAGGATTTTGAGAAAAAATCAAGGAGATACCTGTCGCCATTATTGATATAGAGCAAAAAAGGCCAAAAATATCACGTTTGTTGTATGGGAGCCCCCCTTAAATTTTAATTTTATTTAGTTTTTAGTATTTGTTGTTATTAGCGGCAACACATATATTATGTAATCTGTAAAAATTTCAACCCTCTAGCTATTACCGTTCTTGAGTTACAGCCTGGCGACAGACAGACAGACAGACGGGCGTCGGACAATCAATAAAGTCTTAGTAATAGGGTCCCGTTTTTACCCTTTGGGTACGGAACCCTAAAAAGGACGCATAGAAAAAATAACAAAAAACATAAGGTTGTTTAAGATTTAAGGTCGAGTCATAAAGAATAACGAATAGGATGAGTTAAACGTGAACTATAAATCTCGACTGGCATCTTGTGAAGTTTGTATGTATACAATCAGACATGACTGACATGTCTACACGATTTTGAAATATGTTTAAGGAAATGATATTATGCCCGCGGCCTCATCTGTTTTGAGTTCAAATGTTAAATATTATGTACTTCTCATACGTTTCGAAACGAATTCCATGTAAGTACTTTAGTTTACGTAGTAACTATTTAGTAATCTAAGCTTTAGTTACAGCAAAATCTATTTTGTGGTATCTCTAACTTTGCAACTATCGAAAAAATACTTTTCGTAACTAATTACATTCAAATATTTAAATGAAACAAGTGAAATCTATTATCATTAATTTAATAAGCAGAACATTAATACTTATGGTCGTAAAATCCGCTCACTTTTTGGAAAATATAATGTAACTTGTTAGACTTACATTAATAATTTATGAGCTAGTTTTAATGAAGCAAATGTTTTATGTTTTAAATTAATCTGCAACGTTTGGAAACTTGTTGAATGTTGATGGCTATAATTAATGTAAAATAATTTATTCATGCCGCCCCATTTAAGACTCTTCTGAGTCATCTGGGAGTTGGGATAGAACTAAACGTATATTATGTTACATAAAAATTATACTATGCTCGTTGTCTGTAAAATTAATCTTCCTCAGAAAAATGTATAGGTACTTTGAAAACATATATAATATCCCCTTTTGCGACACAACAAAGTCAAAAAGCAGTACACCGGATTTGTCGACAACTGAACTTAGTATCAAGGAACTAGTTAGCTCATAGCAGGGATATTGCGGTCGCGGAGTAATGAGAAACATGAACCACAAAATTGGTTTATGCTCACGTGCGGGAGATATAGCTCTAAACCCATGACCTGAGGCCAATCACTCCAAAGAATCGAAGTTACAAAAGAAAAAAAACATTACCTAATTGCTACCTTTGATTTAAACGTTATGCCGCTATTTAAATGTCTGCCCAAAACTTCCCAATCCCAACCAATCTCACCCGAATTGAAGAAGACCGCCCCGGTAGTATGCCACAAATTATTAAAAAATATATCGACTTGGTATGAAGTCTGAAGTGTCATCTGAGGTATTTAATAGGATTTTGTCTATTCAATAGATAAACTTCTGTCAATTAAGGCCCTATAGACCGGAAAATTAGCAGATCGATGTCTGTCAGTACGAATATCGACGTAAAGAACATTAAAATAAGATTCATATCAGCGCGCCTTGTACAGTAGCGGTTACGACGCTCGCCGCATCCATGATAGGGCGAAATAGGAGAAAAAAACCTTTTTACTCGGATAATTAAACCAAAATGCAAAATGTAACCACAAATTATTCTTCTTTAAGTTAAGAGCTTTTCGTAGATATGATTTTTGAAAGTAAAACTATCATAAGCTTCACGTAAAATAAGAAAAATATCCCAAAATATTCGAATTTAGCCTCCTCTTCGGAGTTATTTTCGATCGAGCAAAGTTTTCAATATTATGTTTCGAACCACAAATTGTCAAAGTACATTAAGTAAACAACAATGTGTTATTTTTTTTGGCTTTTGAAAGTCACTATTTGATTGTTTATTATTGATTCAAAGTCATGTGAAATTGGGTCTATAGGGCCTTAAAGCCCTCAGAAAAGGCTAATATTAAACAGTTAAGTATAGTTTAGTGTGATTAAACATTAAGCAATAACATAATCTTGAAAATGTTTATAAAGCACTTGCTGGTTCTATCCGGTTAAACCTCTATTTAAGTTCTTGTGGACCAATTTTTAAGTTCGTGACCGACGGAGCACAATTATCTTACAATCTCATTGCTTTTAGGCACGTTTAGATGTAACTACTTTAGTCATTTCCCATTACGTCCGTAAATGACTCCCATTTTGTTTTGATGAAACAAAAGTAAATTAATATCATTTCTGAATTGGTATATCGCTTGACTTAAGCTCACTAATCGTTCTAATATTGTAATTTATAACACTCTTAAGCTAGGTTAATTTTGAGGCTAATCATGTGGTTTAAAACAATGTTATCTTAAATGAGGAAAATATTATTGCCTTATGTCGCCAATCAGCATTATACAATGACTAAAAAGTCTAAAACCGTAAACTTAAAATAATGTAATTGCATTCCCCAGAGTATCAATCATTTTTAGTGTTTATTGTATTAAAACCTTAAAATTCACCGCCTTGCAAATGGAGATTGTTACTTGTTCTCGACTCTTGTAATTAATCCTGCAATACTGACTACAGCTACATCCTCTCATTCCCATTCCACGAACCATGTAATCTGCGTGATCCATAATTTCTTGTTTATTTTAAATTTTCTTACGGCTGCCGATGTGATCTGAACACGACTGCCCCGCCTCACACCGCTTGCTTGTTACTAGGGTTGTGCTTCTCGTCTTCATATTTTTCCAGAAACGGAAAATTAGAAAGATTATTTTTTAGTCGTAATAAAACGAAACATATTTTATTTCTTGTTTCAAGAACAATCAATAAGTAGTTTTTAATAAAATCATAGAGAATAACCACTACCTAAATTAGGCTATTTAGCTAAATTATAAGTATACCAAAAATGCTCATTTTAAATGAAGCACAATTTTAAACCGGAATAGTGATAGTATTTTAAATTTTAATAGGTATTACATACACAATACTTAAGATTTGCCCCAATTTATACAGTTTCTATAGGCCCCGATCTCTGATAATAATAATCGGCCAAGTACGAGTCGAACTCGCGCACGAAGGATTCCGTACCATTATAGAGACAAAATAGGCCAAAAATTGTGTTTTTTTTTCTATAGGAGTCCTCCTTAAATTTTTATTTTATTTTAATTTTACTATTAATTATTAAAGCACACATAAAATTGAGGATTTTGTAAACATTTCAAGAGCCTACCCGTTGCCATTATTGACATAGATAGAGTACAAAGTAGCAAAAAATCACGTTTGTTGTATGGGAGCCCCCCTTAAATATTTATTTTATTTTGTTTTTAGTATTTGTTGTTATAGCGGCAACAGAAATACATAATCTGTGAAAATTTCAACTCTCTAGCTATTACCGTTCTTTAGTTACAGCCTGGAGACAGACAGACGGACAGACATCGAAGTCTTAGTAATAGGGTCCCGTTTTTACCCTTTGGGTACGGAACCCTAAAAAAGAACACACAACGATAAAATTACAAAAACATTAATTTAAAAACATCGTGCTTCACGTCTATCGAAACCTCAAAACTATCGATACCCCTGCACCTCGGCGCATCACTTCACCCGAAGATTTGATCCGACTGCGTTCGCGCCGTAATTGGAATGCTAATCAGATGTTGATCTATCGCCGTCCCTTTCACGCTCGTTTGCTCTCTCTCTCTCGCGAGGATCTCTAAGGCGGAGGGTCTTCAATCATCCAGCAATAACCGGCGTTCCCTCAGGCCTCAGGCTGCGCGTAATGACTGTACTTTGCACTGGCAGAATGATTTTCTCTTATAACAACTTACCAATAACTATGCCCATGTTATACTTCAACATATTTTTAGCGAGTTCTAGGTAGGTATACAATTAAAGTACTAAGTATAATTTACAGAAATTGCTATGTATAACAGCTAGTACTGTATTCAATACATTACAGACTTACAAGTTACAGTAAATTAGTTTCTAAAGTAATAACATACTTATTAGCCAATATCGAACGAAAATGTTGTAATTTGTAACGAATTGGTTGCAATTAAAACATGATTTCTAAAGCTTTCCAGTAGAGTTCTATATTAACAATAATTATTAAGCTACTTATTATCTAATTATTTCGTACATACTCGAAACAATAACAGACTGAAAACCAGTATGTTTACAAAACAAAAACCTCAAGTGAGTCTCGAAAGTACAAAAGGTGCCGAGGTTCGAAATTCGAATGTATCTCCCCGAGTGATCAGCGGCCGAAGATCCTATCGCCGAAGCCCATTATTGGAGCCCGCTTTGTTCAACCGCAGGTTATTTGTTGATATCTAGAGTTTGGGACGTTACTTGTGAATAAATAATAATATTTAGTTATGTAAATAGCTAACTTGAGGACGCTATTACAAATATCAGCGATTTTCCGGTACCATTTTAAAGAATTATAATAATAATAATAATATCTATGGACGCTTCACACCACGTCAATCTGGCCCCGTGGTAAGTACCTGACGGACTTGTGTTACGGGTACCAGATAACGGAAATATATTTAATACTTTTATACTATACATATATTTAAGATTTTTATTATATGATAAATATATTTAATACACATCCATGACCCAGGAACTTTGAAAACTTTTTTGTTCCGTCGGCGGGATTCGAACCCGCGACCCCCGGCTTAAGCTACCAACGTGCTATCCACTGAGCCACAGAGGTCGTCAATTAGGAGTCAAACTGCGAGAATAATTTTGGTTTCAAATGAAAGATAATTATATACCAATTCATCTCCACGACTGTACCATAAAAATTCTATAGCCGCATACAAAATTTTCACATAACCATCACAATAATCGCAAAATATGAAAAAAAATGGGGTCTGATTAGGTACCTTAATATCTAAATACACTGAACTGAGGAAAATAAATATACAAAAAAATTGTTGCTTATTTAGTCCTCTATAAAGTCCGCTAAAAATTTTATCTTCTATCTATATAATATATAAAATTGCAAGTCCTGACTGACTGACTGATTCATCATCGCCGAGCAAAAACTGCTAAAGTTACAGCCACGAAATTTGGTGAGTAGGGTTGTTTTGTAAAGTAGACACCCACTAAGTAAGGAATTTTGGAAATTTTACCCCGAAGGGGGTGAAAAAGGGGTTGAAAGTTTGTATGAAAGTCCGTCATTTCTTAAGTTAGAAACACGAAACTTTATTTTTGAGCTACTGAATAAAAATAAATAAATATGTGTTTAAGCGTTCTTGGAAATTCTACCCCCAAGGGGGTGAAATTGGGGTTCAAAGTTTGAATGAAAGTCCGTCATTTCTTGAGTTACAAACATGAAACTTTATTTTTGGGCTACTGATTAAAAATGAATGGATACGTATTTAAGCGTTTTTGGAAATTCTATCCCCAAGGGGGTGAAATTGGGGTTGAAAGTTTAAATGAAAGTCCGTCATTTCTTGAGTTAGAAACATGAAACTTTATTTTTGGGCTACTGATAAAAAATAAATGGATACATATTTATGCGTTTTTGGAAATTCTACCCCCACGGGGGTGAAAAAATTATCTATCTCCGTTATTAATTACTATACTATGCTAACGCGGACGAAGTCGCGGGCAACAGCTAGTATAAAAATAAACAATAAGAAAAATAAGAAAATTTCTCAAATTTTTTCATTATACATTTTCGCCATATTATCAAGAACGCGGCGAGCATCGTAACCGCCACTGTACAAGGCGCGCTAATATGAATCTTATTTTAATGTCATTAACGTCGATATTCGTACTGACAGACATCCGACCTGCTAATTCTCCGGTTGGAGCATCCTTAAAGCCTCCACGTTGATGTTTGCCATCCCTGGATGAATCTTGGATAAACGAACCTAGGAACCTTCTTCATCCCTGGAGTCTGGACAGAGGCGGCGCAAGGTGTGGGCGGTGTGGGCGACCACTCACGGCCTCGCGGTCTAAGGGCCCCCCGCGTCCCTTAGACCACGAGGTTTTTTTAAGGATTTACGAGTTGTGAATTGTGATACTCAAATATTCATAAATAAAAAGTTTTATGAATAAAACTGAGTATCAAATAATTATTTCTCTCACAACAAATCCGTTCTTTAGTGTCATCCGTGACATCCGTCACGGGGCCTCGCAAAATATATTTTAGGGGGCCTCGCAAGATGGATCTTGCCCACATAAAATTTAGGTCTTGCGGCTCTTGCCCCACCACTGTCCCTGGATAGCAACAACTTGTTACTTGTTGCCAACAAGTAACAACTTTGGTCGTTGGTACTTGTACTATTATCTATTCTGTGTCGTTGGTATCAATTTTAAATCTGGAACCTGCTGGTCCCCGGCACAATAAACGTCTTGTTAGGTGCGATGCACGGCTCTAGATATTACATGGCGTGGTGTTGTGAATTGTGATGCTATCTCGCGCCAGGGCTGTCCACTGAGGGGTTCCTGTTCTAGTGTTTCTCAAACTCCCCTTGGATTTTTAATCTTATTACATAATACTTTAACACATTGATTTTCAAACTAGGGGGCGCGCCCCACTAGGGAGGCGCGAAGACATGATGAGGGGGGCGCGGGCGCCGGCGGCGGTTTTACTCCAGACGCCCGCGCATTCCCGCGACGTACGCGAATTGGAAATCTTTTCAAAAACATGCAAGCTCATCCGTCACATTGATTCTTCTTAAGAGGGCGACTAACCCAAAAAATCAAACATTGTCCTTCTCAATAACTCGATAAATATACAACATTTTAAAAATCCGCTAGGTCGGTTTCTCAATGATAGAATTTTTACAATATTGTGTAAAAATTCTATCATTGAGTAAAAATATTAACTGACTTTAATGCACGGTTATGGCAATATAATATTATGAAAAATTCGTTAAAATTAGATGCATCTTTGCGAATTGCGATTTTTTTCTATCGAAAAAATTTTAAGATATCGTGTTTTTGCTCAGATCGGATTCTTGGAAATATGATGTAGTATTTAATTTTAGAAAATGAAACAATTCGGAGCAATTTGCAAGTATAACAAAGAATTATAAAATCGTCAATTTTGGGTTAGTCGCCCCCTTAAAATAAGTATGTAAAAGCATAATATTTTTATAATGAAACATCTGAAAATGTATTTTTGGTCTTTGTTATTTTATTTTACAATAGCTTGGCGAGCCCACTTGCCACTACTTGCTGGGCCCTGGGCCGAAGGGAGGCGTAAGCATGTTCATTTTAAGCAGTAGGGAGGCGTGGTACTTATAAGTTTGGGAACCTCTGCTTTAACAGCATTTCTGATTTTTTTTTACAAAAGTTATGTAAGTTTATTAACGTTTATTTTAAATATTTTAGTTAAGTACTTTCAAAAGCCATAATATGGACAAGCCATGGATGGCCATGGTATGAAATTTTATAATTAATGAAATCAAAAATCGAACAAAACTCTACAGCATGTTTCAGATTCAAAACTAATCTGTCATGCAGTTTTGCTTGGTGTTGCTATTTTAGCAACATGGTGGCTATTTTACCTGGCGGTGGGTGGGCTGTATTCTATCTCGATTGTTGGTTTTCGATGATGGATAGGCATGTAATTAACGAACCCGCCTCGTATGTTCTGACAGGAATTTCAAAATTAACTTTAATTTGTACGTACGCTGGCATGGTAATAAGATAGTAACTGGTAAGAACATGCTCCATACATTGTATGATAAGTTGTTAAAAAGCTTTTTAAAATCTTGCTATTTTCTTGAGAAAGAATAATGTAATAACAATAAAAAGCCATGCGGCTAGGAGATTTTTTTGGGTTCCTTAGCTCTCGTCGCAGAACCTTTGAGTCATGAAAAATACATATTTTTTATAAAAAATAGTTCATGTCTTTGTCCATACCTTTTGTATTTTGGATTTGAATTTTGAACAAAGCTAAAATAAATTAAAATAGGAACTACAATCAATTGTCACAGTATCATTATAAATCTAAATATATGTAATTTGTCCTTTTGTCCAACTAATCTATTGTTCCAAAAACGTGAAAATTTAAAACTTTGTAAGGTCCCCCGGAGTCAATATTTTTTTATTCCACCACTATTCGAAACGTTGCCGCGTTGCAGGGTTCGCCTGAATAAATTGGACAAGGCATTGTTGGGCTCAGGGAGAGCAGGTAGGTTTTTTGTTTCACTTTACCGCTGCTGCGTTGAAAAAGTTTTATTTATTGTTTGCGGCTGTTTTCGAATTTCGAACAGTAATTAGAGAAACGAAACTCGAAAGCAATTAGTGCACAGATTGAACGAAAACAATTCGTTAATCCACAGTACTGTAAAAGAAAATGCTTATTTGTTTAGATCGTAAGACGTACATTATTGTACAAGTTTAAATAAAATTTAAAAATTTAAGGTGCATATAAATGAATTTAAATATGTTTTAAATAAATAAAATATATGTTGTAATTGTAACATAGAAAAATACGTTCAAAATTAAAACACGCTGTATAATATTGTATTATAAATTATAATAATAATATTATGATTGACCACTGAGTGTTAAGGCGGCCATACACGGGATAATAATTATCGTATCGATTTGTCGCCTCGATGTTAAAATCGAACGACAAATTATACGTATGTACTGTGTAGCAATATCGCAAACGATTTTACGGCCAAAAGATCGATTGGACGATTTTCTTGACGATCGATCGAAACGACCTTAAGTTTTCAGAAATGCGTATGCATTCATTTCTAAGAAAACTTAGGAAAACTTAGGTACATCAGCTTTGTTTGATTTCTTAGAATCCTAAACCCCTTAGAATACCTAAACCTCGTTTTGTATTATTCAATATTTCTCCATCTGAAAAAATATATCTGCAGTTGTGCAAAATGCAAATGTGCGTACTACAGTCTTCTTCTTTAAATCGGGCAGTCGGTTAAAAATTACCTGAGCTGCCTGCTTATTATAATATCTAATCATAATACACCGTACGCGTCTTATGCATATTAATTAATAATTTTATAATTAAAAACAGAATAATTATTCTCCCTCCTCATTAAACTAGATGTTAGATAACAAAACATGCAATTAAAATTTTAAAAATATATAAACTTGAGACGTTCTTAAGATATTATGTCTTAATTGTTAATTGCTTGTTTAATACGTTGTTGCTATAATTTCCTTACTTATATTTTATTACTTTTTCATGTGTTTAATTAGGTACTTACATACTTACAAACTAGCTGTTGCCCGCGACTTCGTCCGCGTTAGTATAGTAGATCACGTTCCAAGTATTATTTTTCAAAAATATTCAATGTACAGAATTGACTTTCCTACGATTTTATTATATGTATAGATGACTTAGTTTGTTCCTACAAAGGATAATTAAGACGCAATACAAACTCCACAATACCTTTAATTATGAACAAAAGTTTCATAAGGAATAAGGGGGGGGGGGGTTTGGGGGGGCGCAGCCCCCCCAAAACAAACGACACTGGAAAACCGTATGTGTAGTTTAGTTTTTAACTTTGTTCTTAAAAAAGATGTATAACGCCGCAACACCGCTTTGTTTGAAGCAAAATTTTGGGGCGGTGGGGGGGGGTTGGGGGGGGGCGACGGCCCCCCCCCCTAAGAAAAGACCGATGCCAAAGCTCCCAGCATGTTAATCAAACGACACTCGAAATTTGTATAGAAAAGATAGACAAAAGCTCATAGCATGGCAAGGAGTGAAGATAGATACAAAGTGTGAAGGAGAAATTTGTAGGAAATTTTATGGGCTTTCATTACGTACCGGACATTTTCTCTCTACAACGCACCGTTTTAGCGATATGAGCAAAAAACTAAAAATATTGAAACTTGAGCCCCTCCCCCCCCCTAGGTGATATCGTCATAATATATAGCCTATGTGTTGACCCGACCTCTATATAATATTCGTGCAAAATTTGAAGTAAATCCATTCAGTACTTTCTGAGTTTATCCCGGACATACATACAGACAAACAGACAAACAGACAAACAGACAAACAGACAAAAATTCTAAAAACTATATTTTTGGCTTCCATATCGATTGTAGATCACGTCCCAAGTATTATTTTTCAAAAATATTCAATGTACAGAATTGACTTTCCTACGATTTTATTATATGTATAGATTATGAATTAAGCAAATAGCAATATTGATTCATATAATTGATACCAATAATAAAATAACCAATTATACTAGTCAAGGTTTTTTAAGCTATTTAAAAGGCAGAATTGAATAGAAAAAATTTTTCGGAAATCTTGCGCGTAGACATCCAAAATGGCTCCCGTATAATAACAACGCAACGTTTGAAGCGGGCCTAAACAAACAGTGATTTCCATTAAAGTCAGATCGAAAAAGGCCCAGCCACATATATTTATTGATTTATTGATACTAAGAAGAAATCCCGAACGTAATTTATATACAAAAGGCCGAAAGCCGAATTGTTTTGATGCGTAGAATAAAAAATATATGGAGCGGTTATTGCCTCGTTATCTTTTAAAACGTTTATGACTTCCCACGTTTGTAAATATGTTAGACTTTAGAAAATTGTTTACGGCGTAGTGTACTTCAGATCAATGTTACTTTGATGTAAACAAATGTATCTGTGCTCAAGTGCATATTCCATACTAATATTATGTATACTGTATACTTTTTTTAACGGGCTTTGGCCCACCACACATTCCCACCACTGTATCTCCTGTGTCGCCAGGATCGACAGCGGTATCCAACCACGAAAACCCTTTGATATGATCTCAGGGAGCCCGAGGGACATGCTAAAACTGTCTTGGGACCCGCAACGAAATTAATCAGAAGAGGAATAGGAGGAGTAGGAAGAATTCCAGATTCCCTCCCCATACAAAGCGGGAGACAGCACAAAGTTACAATGACCGAAAGTCAAAGAACTGAAGGGGAAGCACCACGGGAATAAAAGTTAATAATTTGACTACTACGCTATAGCTTAATTAATATTGGATTTTTTTTGTGTTAGATTGATGCCAATAATAATTGTGACAAAAACGCTTGAAGGCACGGAAGTTCCTAGCACTGTCCACGAGATCACCGTAGTATGCGACTCCAGAGGTACAGAGTAGGTTGTTTAGCATTATAGTTCTTTCCTCCTGCCAGAGACTGCACTCCCAGAGAATGTATACTCGTAAATGCGAAAGAGTTCCTGTCTTTTACCTCTGCACACCCAAACTGCTCAGCCGATTTTGCTGGGTATGGCGATACAGTAAGTCCCGGGAAAGGACAAAGGATACAATTCATCCCCGAAAATTATCTGTTTCCTACGCGATAAATGAATTTTGGGGCAACGGACTTGCGGGAGTCATCTAGTTCTGGACTCTAGTACCTTATATTCTAAAACGTTGGTAAATCGCCATCTGGGTTTTGTTACCGGAAATTAAACTATAACTATAGCCTATCGGCCTACCAGAATCTGATGGCAATTTTTGACGGCAGATTTTCAAAAAATATCCTTGATCATTGAATAATTAATGTTGATATTTGCATGTTTCACACACATAATAAGCCGCTAAAGGAATAAAAAAGGATGAAAATGTTTTATTCCTATTACCCCGGTAAGATAAGAGTCAATTTATTTTCTCACTTTTTGCTATCAGATTCTGGTAGACCTATATTTTGTTTTAAGTTGTAACACAAATTAATTTTAAACTGGGCTTATAAAAAACGTTAGCGTAACACGTCTCCATGACATCTCTGTCCTAAATTGAACCTTTTGTATCCTACTAAGCAGATGCACATGTCTGCGCTACGGGGTCCGGAGATCTAAACTTTTTATTGTTATTTTTATTTCCGTCTCGTTAAAACGCACCAGAAAAAAAGAGACGGCGTATACGGACCCAAAAGTTTTATTGCTTACATGTCAAAGGATAGGTTTTCTAAAAGTAACAAATTATTGGTGTCCAGTTTTGGATCGTTAAGATCTCGGTCGTTTTAGATTAAGTACCAAAGTTATTTATTTCATAGATTTTTTTAACCCCCGACCAAAAATGTCTGTCTGTCTGTCTGTCTGTCTGTGGCATCGTAGCATCCAAACGGGTGGACCGATTTTGATCTAGTTTTTTTTGTTTGAAAGCTGACATGACGGTGAGTGTTCTTAGCTATAGTTCATCATCATCAGCCTGCTCATTGCTGAAATATCACGGTATATCTGGTTCGTGATAGGACGATTAGCAACTTGCAGTCGTTTGATGGGTTTTATATTTTGCATCCTGGTTCGAGACACTTATGAATATATACACATTATTGGAAAGTTGACCTGGTGGTGCAGCATCACCTGGTAATCAATAGGATACCCAACTCCTCACCAACTTAGAGCAGAGGTTTCGTGTTTGGGCTCATTTTAATTGCGACAACCAGTAAGACGTAGATAAACAGTAAATATTATCATGCTGCTGCTGCAGCATCACCTGGATTTTCTATAGGAGCCAAGCTCCGTATGAACCTAAAGTGGAGGTTTCATGTTTGGGCTCATATTGATGGCCTCCTCCAAGAGGACATATTTTATAGATGGTATTCATTGGGATATGATCCAGTTGATAGGAATTATTCTGCACAAGTTTAAAAAGCATAAAATAAAATTAAATTAAGAAATTTAAAAAAACCCCCGCCAAAAAACTTTAAAAAGTAATGAAATAACATTTCCTGACTTTAAGTTTAAATCATTCCTAAGAGTAAAGTAATATTTTAGTCCATAATTGTTGTCAAGGTGTGTCGGGGGACCGCTAATATAGATGTTTGATTTCACATAACAATATAAATTAAGGGTCTGTTCACGGCGACCCGAATCGAGAGAATCAGCGACTATTATGGCGATACAAAATGCAAAAGTCGCTGTTGTGGTAGTTTACTTAGCGGTTCCCCGACACACCTTGACAACAATTATGGACTAAAATATTACTTTACTCTTAGGAATGATTTAAACTTAAAGTCAGGAAATGTTATTTCATTACTTTTTAAAGTTTTTTGGCGGGGGTTTTTTAAAATTTCTTAATTTAATTTTATTAATAACAAAAAAAAAACACATTAATAAGAGATTTCAAAGTTTTATATTCGCTTATTCGTGACATTCTATATCTAATTACTAATTAGTAAATTTACTTATCTAATTTAGTAGAAAACTAGATATTATGCAAAATGTCGGCTTCTTTGAGGTGTTTATGATGGCGGCTTATCAAAGTTACAAAATCTTTTAATGACAACAACACCGTTTCAAACTTTGTGAAAGTGTTGATACAAAATTTTCCCCCGAGTGACAGCCCTAGTAGATAGGTACTGAACTCTCATGACCTCATATTATTATCATAAAAAATGATTTGCTTGGTTTTTGGGGTTCTTTGGCCAGTATTTTATCTATTCATGGAGGGCTCCCATCCAAAAAAAGCGGCCAAGTGCGAGTTGGACTCGCCCATGAAGGGTTCCGTAGCAGCAAAGGTTTATTTTTATGAAATTAAAAGGTTTTTAATTTATTTTTATATTTCAGTCGATTTAATGAAATTTAGATTAAGGAACTTACCATTTATGACGTATAAAAAAAACTACTGGCTAGATCCCGTTCAAACCAATTTTCGTTGGTAGTTTTTATAGTAATCTACATCATATATTTTTTTTAGAATTATCATGCCCCTACTTTAGAAATTAGAGGGGGGGGACACACATTTTACCACTTTGGAAGAGTCTCTCTCGCAAACTATTCAGGTTAGAAAAAAATGATATGAGAAACCTCAATATGATTTTTGGAGACTTATCCATAGATACCCCACACGCATAGGTTAGATGAAAATATTTTTTTTGTTTTAGTTGTACCTATGGGGACCCCTTAAATTTTTAATAATTTTTCCATTTTTCCATCAAAATCTTAATGCGGTTCACAGACTACATGATACATCTACTTACCAAGTTTCAATAGTATAGCTCTAATAGTTTCGGAGAAAAGTGGCTGTGACATACGGACGGACGGACAGACAGACAGACAGACATGACGAATCTATAAGGGTTCCTTTTTTGCCATTTTGGCTACGGAACCCTAAAAACGTGATTTTCTTGGCCTTTTTGGCTCGTAATCTATAATGGCTTATGGTTGTTAAACTAATATACTATTCTGTGCTTATGGCAACATGCAGACACTTGAAATTTCCACAAATCCTCAATTATATGTGTAGTTTAATATTCTATATTAAAATTAATATTATATACATAGTTAAGTGGGGCTCCCATACAAAAACCCAACTTTTCCATACTTTCGCTGTATAACGCTACATGACGGTACGGAACCCTTCGTGCGCGAGTCTGACTCCCACTTGGCTGATTTTTTTTCAATTATTTACATAATTTACTTATAATTATAATATTATACTTGAGATAAATCATGTTATTACTTATTTCCTAATAATATGTACTTTATGGTATAGCGTTTATAGTTAATTATTGAGAGTTTATTGTGAAAAATCTAATTAAATTCGAATTTGATTTGAAAAATCTAATGAAACGGAGTATTTATTTTAAAACTTATTTTCTATGCAATAAAAACTATTTTTCAATGCTGCGTATCGTTTATCCCTGAGTCATCCTCGTTAGCGGGCACACATCAGCTGTCACACAAGTACTAATATTTGATTATTGTATTTTTCGCCCTAAGCAAACACAATAGAATTTATTGTTGAATGTGAAAGTGTGTCGCTTAAGATGTTTTTCCCGTCGAATGCATCTCGTTAGTAAGCTCATTGTTGACCGCGTGGTGCGTTGTCCTTATCTTTCACGCCTGCTTTGAATATGACTATCTCTTTTTAGTGGTTACAACAAGGTCGGCTCGTTAAAAGCTCTTAACTAGAAGCGATGGAAAAGCACGGGCGTAAAGCTCACCTGTGTTTCCCAATCTTGTTGCTCAGCTGTCAAAACTTTTTCTATTTTCTATTTTTTTATTTACAGTTTTTTTTGGATTCATTTATTTATTAATTTTTACTTCTGTATTATATTACTAAGGGGATACACCAAGGGCTAGAGAAATTGAAAATAGGTATTTTTAAAATGTATTGCTGTCTCACCAATCTCAAGTCTCCCACCGCAGAGCGCAATAGAGACAACACGACAAAAGTTCTAATAAAAGAACAGAAAATCATCGATTCGTTGTCCTCTGATTTCTTCTCCAAAACGTAACCGATTTAAGTACTTTTTTCAATAAGAATTAAAGCAAGGCTTGAGCTGTGGCCTGTGTTCTTGTGTTTTTTTTTGTATATTCTAGCCAGTTTTGTTTTCTGGGTGTTTGAACACAGAGGAAAATCTGGCCATTTTTTTGGGTTTTTGAACGTTCTTATCTTTTTAATAATAAAATTGTGAAAAAAAGAAAACATAGGGACCGGACATGCGTAATAGTGGCCATAGATATTCAGAAAAAAAATTATAACTCTACCAGTAGTATCCAGGGATTCCTCCCTGGATAATATAAACAGGGGACAACGTTTGTATGGAAAAAAATCGGCCAAGTGCGAGTCAGACTCGCGCACGTAGGGTTCCGTACCGTTATAGAGCGAAAGTATGGAAAAAATGTGTTTTTTGTATGGGAGCCCCCCTTAATTATTAATATCAAAGCGCACGGAGTGCGCGGCCAAGTTCCAGCAGGCCGCGCGCATGCCGTGCACTATTTACACGAACGGTTTCGACGCACTTTTGACCCCCTTGTATCTCAGTGCCTATTGCGAGAGCAAAGATAAAATTTTACCTACCTAATTATATACTAGTACTTACGCAATATACCAAATTTCATAGATATAGATTTGTTAGATCCTGAAATATTTCCTTGTAAAAATAGCTAATTTTGGCACTGACTCACTGACCGGTATTCAAAATTCACTGGCCACTTCCAGTTGTCGTAGCGTTATGAAATTTGGCACACAGGTTGTTTGTTATATGTAGATTAACAAAAAATTAAGAAATTTGAGAAATTGGTCAAGCGTGAGTCGGCTCATCTATGAATTTGAGATAAAAATCGGTAATCAAAACCTCTAGGCCACTTCCAGTTGTCGTAGCGTTATGAAATTTGGCACACAGGTTGTTTGTTATATGTAGATTAACAAAAAATTAAGAAATTTGAGAAATTGGTCAAGCGTGAGTCGGCTTCAAAACCTCTAGGCCACTTCCAGTTGTCGTAGCGTTATGAAATTTGGCACACAGGTTGTTTGTTATATGTAGATTAACAAAAAATTAAGAAATTCGAGAAATTGGTCAAGCGTGAGTCGGCTCATCTATGAATTTGAGATAAAAATCGGTAATCAAAACCTCTAGGCCACTTCCAGTTGTCGTAGCGTTATGAAATTTGGCACACAGGTTGTCTGTTATATGTAGATTAACAAAAAATTAAGAAATTTGAGAAATTGGTCAAGCGTGAGTCGGCTCATCTATGAATTTGAGGTAAAAATCGGTAATTAAAACCTCTAGGCCACTTCCAGTTGTCGTAGCGTTATGAAATTTGGCACACAGGTTGTTTGTTATATGTAGATTAACAAAAAATTAAGAAATTTGAGAAATTGGTCAAGCGTGAGTCGGCTTCAAAACCTCTAGGCCACTTCCAGTTGTCGTAGCGTTATGAAATTTGGCACACAGGTTGTTTGTTATATGTAGATTAACAAAAAATTAAGAAATTCGAGAAATTGGTCAAGCGTGAGTCGGCTCATCTATGAATTTGAGATAAAAATCGGTAATCAAAACCTCTAGGCCACTTCCAATTGTCGTAGCGTTATGAAATTTGGCACACAGGTTGTCTGTTATATGTAGATTAACAAAAAATTAAGAAATTTGAGAAATTGGTCAAGCGTGAGTCGGCTCATCTATGAATTTGAGATAAAAATCGGTAATCAAAACCTCTAGGCCACTTCCAGTTGTCGTAGCGTTATGAAATTTGGCACACAGGTTGTTTGTTATATGTAGATTAACGAAAAATTAAGAAATTTGAGAAATTGGTCAAGCGTGAGTCGGCTCATCTATGAATTTGAGATAAAAATCGGTAATCAAAACCTCTAGGCCACTTCCAGTTGTCGTAGCGTTATGAAATTTGGCACACAGGTTGTTTGTTATATGTAGATTAACAAAAAATTAAGAAATTTGAGAAATTGGTCAAGCGTGAGTCGGCTCATCTATGAATTTGAGATAAAAATTAATATGTACAAGTAAATACACTGAAATAAGATGAGGAGGAAAGAAACAAATTGGTATGATTCCTTAAAAAAAGTATTGAAATCTCACCAAAAACATACCTGTTAAAACGGGGCCAAGTTCCTATTCACTAATTGTTCGCCTTAAAAAAGAGTTGAAATCCAATTCAATGCCAAGTTTAGATGCACTTCCAAATCGATCATAATCATCTTCATCAACAGCCTGATCCTAAATACTTCTAAATTTGAACTTGGCAGGTTTTCATGCTAGTAGCACTTGATAATTATTGTATAATTTTTAAATTTAAATATAAGATATCTATGTGATTAAATTAACCTGCCAAGTTCAAATTTAGAAGTATTTAGGATCAGGCTGTTGATGAAGATGATTATGATCGATTTGGAAGTGCATCTAAACTTGGCATTGAATTGGATTTCAACTCTTTTTTAAGGCGAACAATTAGTGAATAGGAACTTGGCCCCGTTTTAACAGGTATGTTTTTGGTGAGATATTTTATTACTAAATATTAAAGTACACATATAATAAAAGGATTTTTTTGAAAATTTCAAGTGTCTACATGTTGCCATTATGGATTGCCGAAAAAAATCACGTTGTTATAATCACTCAGTAATAGGGTCCCGTTTTTAGTTTTTACCCTTTGGGTTTCTTACAACTCAAGACTGCGGTGTTCGTTTTGTATGTTCATGGACGTTAGCCTCTTATTTCTACAATAATAATCGAAACTTTTTTACTATACTTGCCTTCATATTTTTTGTTATGTTAACTGTCATTTTTTACATTTTTATCTAGAATTAATCTAATATTTTTTATAAAACCGTAAAAAGTTTGAGAACCACAGTATAGGCTCAACATTCAACAGGTAAGGTATGTTGTGCGCGTGTCCTTTTCACACCTGCGTTTCCCAGATGAAGCCATCTCGCTCATATTATCAGGCTGTCCCTCTCTACATCAATATGGTTCTTCGGAGGTTTCGATTTTTAGCATTCCTCTTATGTTTCAAGCCTTTCAATTTTTAAAATTAATCAAGATGTCACAAATAAATATTTTGGTTTAATGGCTACATTGAAAGATGGTGAAGAAAAGCACTTTTTAACCGACTTCCAAAAGGAGGAGGTAATACGTTCGGTTGTATGTATTTTTACTAACATATAATATGTAATGAGTAATGACTAATATAGCACTTTTACTAAAATATCTTCTCAGATTATGAAGAAAGCTTTGAAAGCTTTGTTTATTGATTTTTAAGGTGGACTCTGACTCTGGTCTTTAATTCTGGCTTTTTTTTCATCTAACCTATACGTGTGGGGTAACTATGAATAAGTCTCCAAAAATCATATTGAGGTTTCTCATATCATTTTTTTTCTAACCTGAATAGTTTGCGAGAGAGACTCTTCCAAAGTGGTAAAATGTGTGTCCCCCCCCTCTAATTTCTAAAGTAGGGGCATGATAATTCTAAAAAAAATATATGATGTAGATTACTATAAAAACTACCAACGAAAATTGGTTTGAACGAGATCTAGCCAGTAGTTTTTTTATACGTCATAAATGGTAAACCATAATCTAAATTTCATTAAATCGACTGAAAAATAAAAATAAATCAAAAACCAACCAATTTCATAAAAATAAACCTTATTGGTGCTGCGGAACCCTTCATGGGCGAGTCCAACTCGCACTTGGCCGCTTTTTTACTAAAATGATCCATCCTGTGTAAACAGAAGTATTTTATATAATTACAGTAAGTACATTGTTTGTCCTTGTCTGTCTTGTCCGTTTGAAAAAAGGTTTGATAGAGTACTTGAAGTTTGAACACCATCGCTTTTCCCAAATTAAAAAAAAACTAATTTTAATTCGAAAATCGAACACATACTTTTTCGTTTTCCTAAAGATAGGGTGAAGCCAAACGAGCGTAATTTCTGCCGGGCAGAATTTCTTTTCATAGTAAATGACAGCTCACAAAATGCGTAATTTTGTGAGCTGTCATTTGTACGAAAAGCCGGCAGAATTTCTGCCCGGCAGAAATTACGCTCGTTTGGCTTCACCCATATGTTTTCATATTTTATTTCTGTGGGCTGCTTTAAATATTTTTTTTATTCGAGTCAATCCGATTATGGGGCTGAGGCCTGAGTGCCGCCGTTAATATGGAGGCATTGCACCCCGCGGTACCGACAATAAGAAACAAAAAGTCAACGGCATACCGCATACGTATCGGCGTCTGGGCTCTGGCATACTTACTGACTGCGCCAGAAGGAGAGTATTGTTTTTCAAGTGTAGGTACAAAATTTCTTCAATGGGGCCAAATTCCAAAATAGCTGAAATATAATAAAATTGGTTTATGTATAAATTGATTCTTTGGAGTGAAGTCTGAATCAGTCAATCAGCTTCTTTGAAAGATTTATAATTTTCTTGTTATTAATTTTAAGACCTAAAAAGCTTATTTATGATTCTAGAATTTAGATACTAAGGCTTACATATTATTATGTACTTGTTATTTTAAGAGATACCATACCAGGTATAGCCCATACGAAATGTCAATTGTCAACGAAGGCCAAATTAAAGCGACCCGTCGATACTCCATAAAAACCGCCACAGAGGTACCACTTTTTAACCTTTTGAAGCCAACTTGAGGCCTACTTAAGATTCGAGTCAGATGTCGCCAATCAGCGGTGCGGTGCGGGACCAAAGAAATGTAAATAATATGGCCGTTTTGTATGCGACCACTCAGCTCACAGAGTGGTCTTTATGATATTGTTATTTCCATAGCCATTGTTAATATAATTATTACCTGTCGCTGTGATGAAATATCTTGACCACTTTACGATCTATGTTACTTGTATTCCTTCTCGAAAAAATAAAAATCTTTCATCTTTGAAATGGAAGGAAAAGTAGGTACGGCTCCCGTTTGATGGAGACTGGAAAGCCGAGAAATAAAATTTTATTTATGTGGGTGTGACGGAATATCTTGACTAGTTTAAACTATATAGCTAGGTGGCGACTGGCGTCTAATCCTCTTGTGAAAATCATTGAAATGAAAGGAAAATCAGCTAAGGTTTTGTAGAGAAAAATCAAGATTAATTTATGTAGGCATTGGTTTTATTAACCGACTTCCAAAAAGGAGAAGGCTATTAATTTATAAGACGCCTCAATATTTTTAGGGTAGGGTAAAGTATGATACCGGTCCGTCCACGTTCGTGTCCCTGGGCGCCTGGGTGCGCTGCCCCGCCCTTTACACGAGGCGAGGCACTCAGGATGGCTGAACGCCGGTCCTTCACTATCTTTCTCCTCTTTTTGGTAGCATACTCTTCTCTTGTACTGTTTTGTTTTGTTTTACTATCTTTCACCGTCTTTTCTACCCTGTCTTTCCTTTTTTGTTTACACTCTTCTATACACTATTGTTTGTTTGCGTGTGAATATCTGTGTGTGAATGAGTGATGGATGGGCCCGTGGGCCCCTAATCCAGGGTTTTTGGCGCCCGGCCGTGGGATGCGTTACGAGCAGGTGGCTACGTACCAAGGGCGCTGGGGCAGAATCACCCCTAAAAATGACAACAATATGGAAGGTTGCAACGAGAAAAATATTCCCCGGGCGGGTACCAACCTAGTTGGAGAATCCCGCACCCCCTCAGAGGAGGGGGTCTGGCCCACGTATACGGGGGGCGCCACCGCTGCAATGGAGAAAGAGAAGGAGGTCGCGAAGGCGACGGTAGTAGGAACGAGGCAAGCAAACGACGACCTAAGGCTTGACCCACGGATACCGGCAACGCCCGGATCCATTAAGAGCAGTAAGTTCTTCGGCTCAGAAGGAACTTCGGACGATGGCGAAAGCGGTCAAGAGACGATCAACTCTCAGATCGAAATGGAACAGATAAGACGGCACTTCCGGAAGAGACGTGGAAGTGACGACGTAGACGACTTGAATAAGAGCAAGGGCGCACCCGCCCCGCGGACCATCAAACGCGGCAGAGGTAGACCACCCATCACTGGCCAGTACGTTGGCCTACACCAAGCGAAATTGGAAAAGGCCGCCGCCGAGCGACTGGAAGAGCGTAGGGCTCAGCAGGCGGAAGCAGAGCGGCTGATCTCGGACATGGCTAAGGAGCTTCCGCAGCAACGGTCACACCGGCTGTCGGAAGCCTCCAGGTACTCTGATGTGACAATGTCAGACGAAGAGGAAGAGGTGGTGACTTCGGCTAAATTAGGCTCGACCATCACCAAAAGTCTAGAGATCATCAATATGGTGGCCTCAAAGTCGAAGAATCTCAGCGGTCTTTTCGTGAAGCACCTCAGGGATGCGACGAAGGCCATTCAAGAGGCGACCGCGGAGCTACTGCGGCACTCCAAAACAGAGGAGACGAGGGCCCTGGAAGTGGTAAACAAACGCTTATCCAGAGACCTTGCGGAACTGAGGACAGAGCTCGCGACACTCAAACGTGACCTAACGAATGTGCGGCCCCAACCTGCCCCCGTGACACCGGCACTGGAAGAGATGCTGGCAAAGGCAGTGCGGGAAGCGATCGCTGTATCGAGCGCTCGCATGGACGCGCGACTTGAGGGCCTAGAGGCGCGACTGTTGCCACAGCCGCGAATCCGGCCGCCGCTTGCCGCGGACAAGAGGCAAGATCAGATCCAAGGCGCAACATCAGCGTCTGCGTTGAAGACCCCGCAGACGGTCGCAGTGTCGGAGCCCACGGTGTCGACCCTGTCGCCTCCGCTCAACCCGGGTCCGGCCCTGAAAAAGAAGAAGGGTAAAAAGAAGTCTGCTGCTGCTGTAGAAGCGGCAGCCGCGAGACGCGACGCCCCTTCAACATCGGCAGCACCACCACAACAGGAGTGGACAGAGGTGGTGAAAAAGAAGGGTAAGGCACCAAAGGAAGGGAAGGATAGCAAGAAGAAGGTGTCCAAAAAGAAGAAGGGAAAGAAGGGGGACAAACTCCGCGTTCCCAAATCGGCAGCAGTGGTCCTGACTCTGCAACCCGAAGCCGAAAAACGAGGCGTCACTTACAAGGACGTCCTCGAGAAGGCTAAACAGCGGATGGACTTTGCTGCGTTGGACAAGGACATGCCTCTGATAAGGTTCAAGCAGGCCGTGACCGGGGCTCGTCTATACGAAGTTTCGGGTGCGGGCTGCAAAGAGAGGGCTGATAAGCTGGCGGAGAAGCTAAGAGAGGTGATGGAAGGCGAAGAGGTCCGCATCTCTCGACCTCAAAAATGCGTCGAGCTAAGAGTTCACGGACTTGACGACTCCGCCAACGCGGCAGAGATAGCACAAGCTATAGCTCTGCCAGGGTGCTGTGCTGCTGCTGACGTAAAAGTCGGTGAGATAAAGCGGGACCGAAGAGGACGTGGAATGGCGTGGGTAAAGTGCCCGGTCGAAGCCGCGAAGAAGATCACGGCACCCAATATAAGGGTGTACGTAGGGTGGACCGTGGTTCGCGTAGTGCTGTTGACATCGCGCCCCATGCGGTGCTACAAATGCCATGCGACCGGGCACACACGAGCGACATGCCCGAACGAAGTCGACCGAAGCGGGCTCTGCTTCCGCTGCGGCCAGCCGGGCCACGCAGCTGCACAGTGCGAAAATGCGCAAAACTGTGCGCTTTGCGCAGCGAGCGGAAAGCCGGCAGACCACAGCGTTGGCAGCAAAGTCTGCGGCAAGGAAGCGCCCAAGAAGAAACGCTCTAAAAAGAGCAAGACAACTCAGAAACCCACCACAACACCTACGGTGGATTCTGAACCTGGAGTGGCCCAGATGGAGGAACAATAACGGCTACCCATCGATTTCTGCAGGGCAATTTGAATCACTGCGCCCAAGCGCAGGATCTTATGATTCAAAATATGGCGCAGTGGTCAATTGACCTAGCGTTCGTGTCGGAGCCGTACCGCATTCTCCCTAGAAGTGACTGGGTGGGAAGCGCGGATTCAACGGCCGCTCTAGTTTTTGGCCCCGGAATTGTACCTCCAACATCAAAGAAGACAACTAAGGGCCAGGGGTTTGTCGTCGCCAGCATGGGGGCCCTCACTGCGGTGGGGGTCTACTTCTCCCCCAACAGGCCTCTCGCCGAATTTGAGGCATTTCTGGGACGGCTGACTCCCATAGTAGGCGGAACATCTGGCCCTGTAGTCGTCGCTGGAGACTTCAACGCCAAGTCTTCGCTCTGGGGTTCCCCGGCGACGAATGCAAGAGGTCGAGTGATGGAAGATTGGCTGGGGTCCACGGGACTAATAGTGATCAATCGAGGGGCCGTTAGCACCTGCGTTAGACAGCAGGGCGAGTCCATTGTAGATGTTACGCTGGCGAGTCCGAACTTCGCAGGTCGAATCGTCAACTGGAGGGTTGAAGCTGAAGAGGAAACCATATCGGACCATCGATACATACGTTTCGATGTGTCCGCTCAAATATCAGAGCTAGGCCGCGCAATGTCACCGGGCGGCGGCCCAAGATGGTGCCTGAGTAAGCTCAACAGAGAGCTACTGGAGGAGGCAGCAATAGTCACGTCGTGGGCGCAACTTCCCTCTGACGATGTAGAGGAGTGTGCGGAGTGGCTGAACGAGGCGCTGCGTAACATCTGCGACGCCTCGATGCCGCGCGTCGGACCGCGCAAGCCCCGACGCCAGACATATTGGTGGTGTCCTGAAATAGACCAACTGAGACGGGAAGCTATAGCGGCCCGTCGGCTGTACACGCACTACAGGAGAAGACGAAACAGGATCCCCGAAGAAGAGGAGGCTAGATATGACGCCTATCGCGCAGCGCGTCAAGCTCTTCGCAAAGGCATCAAGGACGCCAAGGCCCAATCGTGGAAGGAGTGGCTAGGAGCTATCGACGCTGATCCCTGGGGCCAACCTTATAAATGGGTACGACAAAAGCTTCGTCCGGCCGCCCCGCCAATTACCCAATGTCTCGAACCGGAACTGCTCAACAGAGTAGTCTCGACCCTGTTTCCAGCTGGGGCCGAGCAGGGCACATCGGTGACTGCCCAATCGGAAGAGACAGGGGAAGCTGAGGAGGAAATTCCGCCCGTAACATCCGCGGAACTGGCGGCGGCAGTCCACAAGATGGGACTGAAGAACACGGCGCCCGGACTAGACGGAGTCCCGGGACGTGTCTTGCTCCTGTGCATTAAGGAGTTGGAGCCGCAGGTACTCACCATATTGACTAATTGCCTAGTCCAGGGAAGAGTACCGCGGCGATGGAAGACCGGGAAACTGGTTCTTCTCCGTAAGGCCGGGCGTCCGGAGGACAGTCCATCCGCGTATCGCCCAATCGTGCTACTAGATGAGATCTGCAAGATTTTTGAGCGGGTGATTGTGGCTCGTCTAGTCAAACACCTTGAAGACGTCGGACCAGACCTGAGTCCAAACCAATTCGGATTTCGCTCAGGCCGCTCAACGATTGGGGCGATAGCGCGCCTTAAGGACATAACAGAAGAGGAGGTGTCCCGGGGTGGGGTAGTATTGGCAGTGTCGCTGGACATATCCAACGCCTTCAACTCCCTGCCCTGGGAAACCATAAAAGCTGGACTAAGACACCACGGCGTTCCGAGATACATGCGGCGTACCATCGGCAGCTATCTCTCGGAACGCTCCGTGCAATACCCTACACAGAACGGATGGAACATAGAAGAAGTGGACTGTGGCGTTCCACAAGGCTCAGCGGCAGGGCCGACACTGTGGAACATTGGTTTTGACCCAGTACTCCGCGGCGCAATGCTTCACGGTGCAGAGGTCATCTGTTACGCGGACGACACAGAAATTGTCTGTCGTGCCAGGACCTACCGCGACGCTGTCATCCTGGCGACCGCTTCCGTCGCTCAAGTGGTTCGCCGGATACGTGCACTGGGCCTCACTGTCGCGTTGGAAAAATCCGAGGCCCTCTTCTTCCACGGGCCGAGGAATCGACCACCGCCTGACCTGGCCGTGGTTGTGAGTGGGACCAGGATCAATGTCACACCAGCCATGACATACTTGGGAATAGTCTTGGACGGAAGGTGGTCCTTTGCAGAACACTTTCGCCGGTTGTCCGAAAAGGTCTCCAGAGCAGCTGGAGCCCTCGCGTCGCTCCTGCCGAATCTCGGGGGGCCGAGCATCGGCTGCCGGCGTCTGTACATGGGCGTCATCCGGTCCATGGTTATGTACGGCTCGCCGGTCTGGGCTGACCATCTCTCGCCCCAGAACCGGCTTATACTCGGACGAATCCAGAGGGTGATGGCTACCAGGGCAGTGCGTGGCTACCGCACCATATCCAAGGATGCGGCATGCCTGCTCGCGGGAAGCCTACCCTGGGACCTCGATGCTCAAGCCCTCGCCGACGTTTACTGGCGTAGCGCAGTGGTCCGCGCGGAGGGCAGCAACCCTTTACCGGACGCCATACGTTGGTGGAGGAGCTCAGCCAACGAGAGGGCAATGGAGTTGTGGGCGCAACGGCTCGAGGAGCCTACCGTGAGCGTCAACCTAATTGAGGCGATCCGACCCCTATTCAGGGAGTGGACAGAACGGAGGTACGGAGCACTAAGTTTCCGACTAACACAGATACTGACCGGGCATGGCTGCTTCGGTCGGTATCTGTGTGAGATAGCAGGAAGCGAACCGACCGCAGAATGTCACCACTGCGGTGCAGACCGGGACACGGCCGAGCACACACTCACAACCTGTCCCGCTTGGACGGAACAAAGAGCGGAACTATCGTCCGCCATCGGAGAAGACGCAACGCTCCCAGCGCTCATAAGGGCCATGGTGAGGAGCGAAAATGGATGGGCAGCCGTCGAGACGTACGCGCACAGCGTAATCATGACGAAGGAGGAAGCGGAGCGCGCGAGGGAGGCGGCGCTCGAACCTCAAAGAAGAAGGCCGAGGCGAAGACGCGTAGTTCGTAATGGCCACGACATCCCGCCTTAGCCTGGGAGCTCGGGGCAGCGGTGTGGGGATGCCGCTGCCCATTGCACCGAGTCCCCGAGAGGGTCGCAATGCGCATCATGTTCACGCGCATTGCGACATACGAAGAGGAACGGCCTGTGCAAGCCCCCCCATGTGGGGCTTCTGTCGGGCCTGAGGGGCCACAAACCCCCCCAGTGTAAGGGCCTGCGCCGTACAGCAGGTGTCGCCGACCGAGTCCCGGAAGCCATGTTGCAGTTACCGGTCGCACTCGGTCCAGCGTGTCGAGGGAACATCGCAGTGTTTTAGTGGGTAGGGCCGCGGCTCCACGTCGCGGCGAGCCCCACATATCCGCAGCGGGAGTCCCCATCCCCTGCGTCGAATTCGTCACAGAATTTCACTGCGTAAAAAAAAAAAAAAAAAAAAAAAAAAAAAAAAAAAAGGGTAGGGTAAAAATGGGACCCTATTATGCTATTACTAAGACTTCGATGTCTGTACTCTGTCCGTCTGTCTATCTATCGAATGAACCGCAGGCCGCAGCTATAGCTAGACTTTTGAAATTTTCACAGATTGTGTCATAATAATTATCTGTTGCCGCTATAACAACAAATACTAAAAACAAAATAAATTAAATATTTAAGGCGGACTCCCATACAACAAACTTGATTTTTTTGCTATTTTTTTCTCGACATCAATAACGGCAAACAATAGGCACTTGAAATATTCAAGAAATAAGTAAGTACTCAACTTTATTTGCACTTTAATAATTTATAATAACACTAGCTGTTGCCCGCGACTTCGTCCGCGTTAGTATAGTAGATCACGTCCCAAGTATTATTTTTCAAAAATATTCAATGTACAGAATTGACTTTCTTACGATTTTGTTACAATATGTATGACTTCACCCCCCAATGATGACCCCCCCCAAGAAAAGACCGATGCCAAAGCTCCCAGCATATTAATCAAACGACACTCGAAATTTGTATAGAAAAGATAGACAAAAGCTCATAGCATGGCAAGGAGTGAAGATAGATACAAAGTGTGAAGGAGAAATTTGTAGGAAATTTTATGGGCTTTCATCACGTACAGGACATTTTTTCTCTACAACGCACCGTTTTAGCGATATGAGCAAAAAACTAAAAATATTAAAACTTGAGCTCCTCCCCCCCCCCCCTAGGTGATATCGTCATAATATATAGCCTATGTGTTGACCCGACCTCTATATAATATTCGTGCAAAATTTGAAGTAAATCCATTCAGTACTTTCTGAGTTTATCCCGGACATACATACAGACAAACAGACAAACAGACAAACAGACAAACAGACAAAAATTCTAAAAACTATATTTTTGGCTTCCATATCGATTGTAGATCACGTCCCAAGTATTATTTTTCAAAAATATTCAATGTACAGAATTGACTTTCCTACGATTTTATTATATGTATAGATTTAAATAAATAAAATAATTAAGGGGGGCGGGCTCCCGTACAAAAAACACAATTTTCAGTCTATTTTTGCTCTATTGTGGTACGGAACCCTTCGTGCGCGAGTTCAACTCGCACTTGGCCGATACCTGTAACTTGTACTTTGTAGGCTGTTGTGTAGCCCACTTCATAATTAGTAGACTGACATATTATTATTATTGTTATTATTAGTTTAACTTAATTTTATGAGCGATAGCTGTTAACGGCTAGTGGCTACATAGATTTTTACGATCATTAACTATAACATCATCTATGTACAGAAATAAATAGATATACTTTTATTCCTAGTAGTTACTTTCATTAATATAAAAAGTTATTTAAAATTATTAAATTGTTAAGTATTAAAAAATTTGTTGACACGCCCTTTACTCCGCTTTGGGGATTAAAGTTTTGGAAGTCAAATGGAATATTTAGTCAAAAGAAACACTTCTAGGACAATATTATTATTCATAACTTTATTCTTAGGGCCTGTTTCACCACTTCCTGATAAATGCCGGATAGGCTATCCACCACTTGACTTGACAGAATATAGAGTATGACGCATATCTGTCAAATAAGTTGTGGATAACCTATCCGGCACCTTATCAGGAATGAGGAAGTTGTGAAAGCGTGAAACAGGCCCTAAATCTCTCTTCACTCTAACTTAATTACTTAATAATAATTAAACAAGTATCTACTTAGGCCCACTTGCGCCAATCTGGGTTTTTTTTTTCTCTATCACTGACTTGGTGAGTGACAGTTATGACGTCATGATGTTTAACTCAGAGTTAACTTTAACCCAGATTGGCGCAAGTGGGCCTTATTTACCTAATAATAGCTACTTCTATCATGATTCATGAAACTCTTCATTACTGTTACCAGTTTTTACAGTACCCGTACTGTTAGAATAGGCGTTGACATTAATTAAAGATTTTTTTTCCCGACTGGTAATACTTGATCGATTAATCAGAGTCAAGAGTCCAGACAACACACGATAAAAACTGGCCAGGGTATTCCGGGAAGCAATGGCGTGGTCAAGATTACTTTTATACATTAGCATAGTCTGTAAAAAGTTGGTTATCATTTCTGGGTAATAGGGAGACTTGCATTACTTGTACCCAACTGCCGATAAAGGGAGAGTTATTTTTCTTCTGGTGCAATCGATACTGAAACTATAAATATTTGAAATTGATCAAAATATCTGTAATTTCATCACGCAAAAGCTGTTGAAGCGATTTAGATAAAATTTGGTGTGGAAGTACTTTGAAAAGTACCGGGAATAAACCTCAGAATAAACATAATAATTATGATAGTTTATCCCGAAAACATATTGTAATATGGTTCCCGCGCGGCGAAAACATCGTGCTCCAAAACTAAATGTTAATTTTGGGTTGTATAGGTAAATCTTACTATTCGACACTAGGGTTGTTGAGGAAGTGATTATGAGGAAGAGGAGGAGGAAGAGGAATTTTCACGCGCAAATTTAGAGGATGCGGATGAGGAAGAGGATATTTTTTTGAGGAAGAGGATGCGGATGAGGAAGCGGAAGAGGAAGCGGATGAGGAAGAGGATGATAGGAAATTATAAAATATACTAGCGGATCCAACCCAAAAGCCTTTGTCCTGTCAACTCCTGTCCTTACATAACTAGGTAGTAGGTACATACATTACACAAAAATTAATTAAAAGGGCATTTCCAGTGGACCAAACTATGAATCTAAACCATTCTCAAAACACATGCACACAATAAAGAATCATCAAAACGGTCCAGCAATTATTAAGGAGTAGGTATTTCAGTAACAAGAATTTTCAAAAAAGAGATTAAAAAAAAAAGATGAGTGAATGATACAATAGGGATGATGACAAGGTCAAAGATTAGCGAATTTTGTTACTAAAATAAAGAAATCACGGTAAAAAATAAGTGTTCCCAAAATTTCAGCATTTGTATTTTTTTTTGTTATGAGCCTCAAAGTTGGATAGTCAAGTCGATTTTTTTTCAATTAAATATCTTAATATTTGTATACCATTCGATAACTTATGCAATTAAAAGCAACTTTTGTTATCAAACCACTTTCATAAACGCAATATTTAATATACCTATCGAACAAAGTTCTCTCCCGATGCGTACAAACTAAGAAAGAGTGATGTCAGTCTTTCGTAGCACTTTGTATGGAGCGTTTTCGGGCAGGTCCATTTTATGAGATGTTTGAATTGTCATATCTTGTTGAATTTTTAAGCTATCACAGTCATTATTTCAGCGATGTTTCT
Organism: Plebejus argus; assembly: GCA_905404155.3. Taxonomy (NCBI): domain Eukaryota; kingdom Metazoa; phylum Arthropoda; class Insecta; order Lepidoptera; family Lycaenidae; genus Plebejus; species Plebejus argus. The sequence goes on from FR989945.1 coordinate 3,690,421, forward strand.
GTTTTTTAAGGGTCTTTCAATTACCAATAAGAAAAAAAGATTGTCATCATACCTATTCTCTGGCTCTGGCGTGTGCGTTGCCATGATTGGATACACGACGCGCATGCGCAGTGAAATTCCTCATAAATTCCTCTTAAATTTTGAGGAAGCGATAGCGGAAGAGGATTTTTTTATTTTTATTTATGAGGATGCGGTAACGGATGAGGAACCCAAAATATTGCGGAACTTCCTCATTATGAGGAAGCGGAAGAGGAATCCTCAGCAACCCTATTCGACACCTAAATAATCGGCCAAGTGCGAGTCGGACTCGCGCACGAAGGGTTCCGTACCATTATAGAGCAAAATTAGACCAAAAATTGTGTTTTTTGTATGGGATAATTTTTTATTTTATTTTAATATTATCATTAAATATTAAAGTACAAGTAAAACTAAGGATTTTTTGGAAAATTCAAGGGCCTACCTGTTGCTATTATTGATATAGAGCAAAAAAAGGCCAAAAAAATCACGTTTGTTGTATGGAAGCCCCCCTTAAATAGTAAATACCTATTATTTTTATTTTGCTTTTAGTATATTTTGTTGTTATAGCGGCAACGGATATACACAATCTGAAAATTTCAACTCTCTAGCTATTACCGTTCTTGAGTTACAACCTGGAGACAGACAGACGGACAGACGGACAGACATCGAAGTCTCATGAATAGGGTCCCGTTTTCACCCTTTGGGCACGGAACACTAAAAAAGAAACGGAAGCTGCGATAATGACCACTAATTTGGACAGATGAAGAAACAAAATGTTTCATATTCACTGTACTACAATTAAATGAATTAATGACCATGTAAGAATTACAAAGTACAGCTGGTATATTAAGCAGTAGTAGTATCAAGGTACCTAGTACCACATTCATACTTCATAGTATGCACTAAAGTTGTATAATACTCAAAATTCCAAATGCTAGCCTGCCAAAGATTGTTTAAAGTGTTAGCTAGATAGGTCGGTTGGTTAAATAATAAATTGTATGATGTGGTAGGTACTATCAGAGAAGTTGATTCCTAGGCAGATGGGGGACCTATGTAGTTTGGTCGCGTTACGTCAATTCACAGGCCGACAAATCACAATTAACATTACATTGACATGATCCGACCAAATGACGTTGGTGTGCCAACTGCCTAGGAATCAATTTCTTCGATGGTACAATAATTTAGAAAGAGTTTACAAATCATTAATAATTACAAATTCGTGTTAAAAGAAATAAGAATATGACGTGGCTTCGTTAAGCCGCGTTTACACTCCATTAAAATTGTCATTAAGGTAATAATGAACAGCAAATAATTTAGCCCACAATAAAATTAGTTGTAGTTCGTTTTTAAAAAAAGAATAAAAGCCAAATGAAGCATGGCACCAAAAGCCAGTCGCGTGTAGTCACTACTGGCATAAGTGAGAACATCTAACAAGGCAGAACCAGTTCTAAGGCACTCGCCTTCCCGCTTCCCGGTAATGCACTGATCAATATTTATCAGCTCCCAGGAAGATTGTAGGAAGACGATAAAATATCTTCGGTTATGGTATTTTGAGAAAAACTGGCGTGCCTAACGCATAACGATCGATTGTGAATTATTGATTGCATTACGTTTCATGATTCCGGAGTATGTTGGTAAAAAAAGAACAAAGATTCTTTACGGTCTAGGTGTTTTAGGTAGCTTTTTTGGCATCTAGTAAGGCCGAGGCAGAGAAGCTAAACAGATAAAATTTCCTCACACATGTAACATAGATTTTCTTCCTCTGTTTTTAATAATATTATAGTTATGATTTCACGCCGGCGTATTAAAGACTTTTTGTTTTTTCTTTACCGCCCCCTATGATCTCTACAATAATTGTAGAGTATCTTTCAAAGAACATATTAATGTTCCAGTTCGAGAATCGATTCAACGCTCTTCCAATCAGAGACAAGTTTTAAATGATTGATTCATGTAAGGATTTACTTTACGTCTACATAGTACATAGTAATTTCTCGTCTATTAAGAGGCCGGGGTACCCTCGAAATTTTCATACATTCTTAATACCAAAATTATTTTCTCATACGAAAATATTTAACATGTTTGAGTTATTTTTCAGCTTAAGATAGTAATTACCTAGGGTCCTGAACAATTTTTTTTACAAAATATTTAAATACTAAAAAAAATTGTGTTTAAATATTTTTTAGTAAATTTACTACTAAATATTTAAACACCAAAAAATAGACAAAAACACTAAAAAACATATAAATAAATAGTAAATTTACTACAAAATATTTAAATAGTAAAAAATATTTTTTAAGGTTTAAATATTTTGTAGTAAATTTACTATTTATTTATATATTTTTTAGTGTTTTTGTCTATTTTTTGGTGTTTAAATATTTAGTAGTAAATTTACTAAAAAATATTTAAACACAAAAATTTTTTTTTTAGTATTTAAATATTTTGTAAAAAAAAATTTGTTCAGGACCCTAGGTAATTACTATCTTAAGCTGAAAAATAACTTAAACATGTTAAATATTTTCGTATGAGAAAATGATTTTGGTATTAAGAATGTATGAAAATTTCGAGGGTACCCCGGGCCCTTAAGGAATCTACGCTAAAGATTTTTGAATTTGAATATTATAATATTTCCTTTTGCAAAGTGCATGTTATACAGAGTTTCAGTTGTAATTGCATCAATTTTGTCAGGACAAGAGAGTACCTTAATTTTGGAGTCAGCCTTTAAGTAAATAATTAATTAATCTTTTAAGAGCCAAGACTTATAATTATGATACCATCATCAATCATTCCATTTTTAATCAGAGTATGATGGAAGATCCTTTTAAAATTCATCAGCCACCATTATCCTTTGATCCCTCAACGGTTGCAGCGTTCCTTGACATTTAAGGGCAGATGTGGTCCTGTTCTCTCTGGTTAATGTTGGACATGACTGAATCCATATTTAGCCACCTGCTTTGAACTCGTTTGCCATTTTAGGCTTGTAAAGGTGCAATAGTTGTTGAAAAAGTGTATGAGCTCTGCTATGGCTAAAGACTTCTTGGTAATAGACAAAGTTCAGTTGAAGACTGTGACTAAGTGACCAATTATTAGTAAAGGAGTGAAAGGACAGGGATAGTTATTGCATATATATGTATTATGTAGTTATACATATTTTTAAATAATAACCGTCATGTCGGCTTGTTTGTAATAAGACAATAAGATGAAGATTTTGACGATTTTTGATTCTTTGGAAAATATTTTGAAGAACTATACGAAATTTTCCTGTAAATTTCAATTATATTTTTTAAAGTTATACTGGCTAAACAAAGTACTGCTAAGAAATCTTGGAGGCTGGGAGTGGTGCATCCTGTTCGAATGCGCAGACGCATACGAATTGAGCGGATAATCGATTTTACGAGTCCCGAAATAAACGGTCCCTCCTCACATCGTTAGACGGGCCGAATTTATTTCCAGTCTGTAATAAACTGTAACTCATAACAACGTCAAGGAACATTCGAGAAACCGTTAAAAGAAGATGGGGCACCTAAAGAGAGAATAAAGGTATTATTCTCTCTTTAGGTGCTACATAATCTTTTTTTTTAATGAAAGAAGGGGGCAAACGAGCAAACGGGTCACCTGCTGGAAAGCAACTTCCGTCGCCCATGGACGCTCGCAGCATCAGAGCTGCAGGTACGTTGCCGGCCTTTTACTAGGGTAATAGGGTAGGGGATGGTAGGGAAGGGAATAGGGGAGGGTAGGGAAAGAAATAAGGGAGGGTAGGAAAGGGAAAAGGGTAGGAGATTGGGCCTCCGGGAAACTCACTTAGACTCACTCGACGAAACAGCGCAAGCGCTGTTTCACGCCGGTTTTCTGTGAGCCCGTGGTATTTCTCCGGTCGAGCCGGCCCATTCGTGCCGAAGCATGGCTCTCCCACGGTATAACGGTGACGCATGAGCTTTTTATCTATCTACTTTAAATAAGTCTACTTGACTCATCGATTTCTAATTTTTGTATCAGCTCTTTAATAAAATTTATTGCCTTAGGACCAGTAAATTATTGATGTTAAAGAAATGAAACTTTGTAAGACGACTCTACCTGCATATTAAAGTCAAGTTGACGTTTATGTCTCGCGGTTAGCAGATAAAAAATCTTATAAGCGTCGTGTGCGGCATCGTAAAGTAAGTTTTTGTATCCTTAATGTAGATTTAAATTAATGAGGTAGGAGAACTTGAAATACTAGTGTCCTCGTTAATTAATATGTATTCGCAGAAAATCTATTTTCGCTTAATTTTGCTAACACGTGGCTAAGTCTAACCGATACAATATAAAATACATTGATGCTTCTAAACTAAAAGTTACATAAGAGCAATAATATCATGACAAATGATTGTAGGAGTTTGAACGGTTAGCAAGTAGTAAGCAACTTTCATTTTTAATGTTAAAATTATTACTTGGCCTTTTCTAACGGTAATGTAAGGAATAAAAGTTACTACTAATAAATAAACGCTTATAGCTGACGTTAAAGCCGCAACCAATTCCCTATTAACATTTCCTTAATGGTTTCTGCAAAGTAAACACAAATAACAGTAAATTAAACGCAAGAATATCCTCAAATTGCTTTTGATAACATCCATGTTCCAACCTTCGATTAAGGTAAATGTACAATAAATATTTTAACACCAGATAATTTTATCACCAAAACGACCAGCGTGGATAAGAAAATAAATAAAAAAGAAAAAACATCTAAAAGGCGCCTGTCAGTTTGCACTTCGCGCCTTGCTGTAATAACATTTGCATTTTCTCGTGATTCGTGAGACAAAAATAAGTTAGCATTTATTTCTATCGCATTTTATAAAAATATCATCGTCACTTATGCTCGACTCTAGCTAGGGTCTAGAAGCCAGAAATAAATTATTATGGAATGTATTGAAATAGGCGACAGTAAATGTCCCTGTCACACTCCAACTACAAAATAAATTACAGTCCTTCAGCTACCGCTAATTGGCTATTTCGAAATAGCACGAAAGTACACGATTATTATTTATTGGTAGAGCTACACGGTGCTTCGAATTCTTCAAATCTAAAAGCTTTCTGCTTAAAAACACTTACAATCTGGTTCTTTGTTCACATTTTACTCAGTCGTTTTCGCTCTTAGTATTATAATTCGCCGTTCTCTCAGTTTTCCACGTACAAGTTAAGAAGCCCTTTTCTCGACAAACAATAGTTCAAATCGTGCAAATAATAGTAATGTTAGTTGAAACTTGTAAGTCGGCGCGGCTCGGCGACCGGATCAAACATAGTGTTTAAACACTGGTGTTTAACATATCGCCACTTTGGACTCCGTACAAACAGACATACTGTTTGCTCAAGTGCAACGCCACCTTACCCTACTCCAAATTACTTGTACCTTGCAGCCCAGACCCTTTTTGATATCACCCGAACTTCTCTAAATAAAGCAGGGGTCTTCTTATGCTGGTGACATGAAACACCGCGACACCTTTTCTGTCCGTTAGGGATTTACTTGTCGCTTGACTTGGGCTTAGTAGAATATTGTATGTAACGTAACTTACAGGGAACTTTAATATAGCGCGAGCGTAGTGTAAACACGGCTTGACTGCAGTCGCCTACTTTGTAGGGAAAATGAAAATTTTGAATTTGGTGTCTTCAAACTTTTTATTATTATGTTTTTATTTTTATGTAAGCTTAAGGATATATATAAGTTATAAGTAGATTTTAAATTTGAATGAACAAAAACTCGTCAACTTTGCGTCAACAAAAATATACAATTGAATACCTAACTTAATTATTATCGTTTACACTTAATCGTTAAATATTTCAGTAAGGCCAACCACAGCTGTATAAGGAGCTTCCAATAATTTTAATACTGGTACCAGTGTGGTACCAATTGAAAAACTTGCCGTAGATTCTTAATTCTCAACAACTACTTTATATGGGGTGTATCCACCTGCTGTCAACAGCTGATTGGCTATGTTAATGGCTGCTTAAACTTAAGTTATTAACTGCGATGAGCTTGTAATTACAATTATTAATTAATATTCATGACCGTCTTGTTAATTATGTATATTTTAGTAGCAAATATGACACGGATTATGGCAATTGGCAATCCTATTAACCGTAACTCAATTTTATAGAGTCCTTAAAGTTTAAACTGCATATTCGCTAAGTTTTGAATGTCAACATTCAGCCATTTAGAAGAAAAATACGATTCTTACCTATATATATACCTTATATTATGTATTATATTTAATATTAATATCAGAAATACTCAGAGAATGAAAAAAATATAATAATATTATAGAAATACGTACGGTACCTAAATATAAAGTAAGTCAGCGGGTGCCGGGTAGTCTAGTATATTTCTCTATGTAGAGAAACAATCAAAATTAGAGATTTTGATCCATAGGCAGATGACCGACCTGCATAATTTTGACGCGTTATACCCATTACCCAACTGATAGATCACAGCAGCTAACATTGACAAAATTCGACCAAATGACGTAGATCCAAATTCCAATATCCATCAACTGCCTATGAATAAATTTCTTCGTCGTAACATTCAAACATATTCCTCCCTTCCAGGTGGGTGGTTGTAGCTGGTGCGTGGCGAGCGAGTGTACTCCGACCCCCCGGTCCTCCCGGTACCCCCCGCAACTACCGCCACTCCTCCCTGCTCCAGCTAGCGGCTTGGGGGGTCCCGGCCGCGCTGGCCGCTGCGGTGCTCGTCACCAGGGATGTTGATGCTGATGAGTTGACAGGTAATTTTTTTTTTTTTTTATGAAGGCATAGACGAACACTTAGCAAGATTAGGTTGCGTTTCCACCAGAGATCTGTAATTGCAGGAATGTGTTTTTAAGATCCAATAGAATCGCTGCGCTGAGCGAGGTCACGTCAATGAAGCGATTCACAAAAATCGATTCACGAAGCAAAAACACATTCCTCGCAAGTCGCAACACATCTCTGGTGGAAACGCAGCCTTAGTATGGCCACTCTGTCGAAATCAGAAAGGTAGAGACATGTAGAGACCATGGTAGAGACCTAAGCTACGTAGAGAGAGACACACTAACAACTTTTTTGAACAAACTAAGACATAATATTTTCTTTTGTCACTATGAAATATTAAATCACTAAATTTAATTGTCCACCGTAGGGAGAAAAATGATGGTCACGATAATAAGTGTGCAAACTGCAAAGGCAAAGTACTCGTAGATAAAGTTCTCTTTGTAGCAGGGGTTGAATAACCGGAAAATATAGGTACCTTTTTTAACGGTATGACGTCATACCTTTAAATTATGGTAACCTTTAAATAACGGTACCGTTATATATCGGTATTGAAAAATTACGGTATCGATATTGTTTTAGGTATCTTTACCTTAAAAATATCGATTATCCCCGATTGTCCAAGTCTTGACATTATAAGTTGCGGCGTTGCCAATACAAAAATTGGCAACGCCGCGCCCGCGCCCATACATTTTTTCGGTACCTACCGAAATAATTTCGGTTGGGGTACCGATAAAATAATGTGATATATCGATACCATAAAAATAAAGGTATATTTCATTATTTTGCGGTATCATAATGGTGAAGTTCAACCGTTTTGACTCTACCCTTAAATCAAATCAATACCGTAATTTTATACCGGTATATACCCATTTATAACGGTACCGCTTTCAATCCCTACTTTGTAGGTATCTGGGTATCAAACTATCAAGTATCAACTAAGTATCATGACTATACTCTTTCATGTGAGATTCTACTACTGAAATTAGTAGAATCGTAGATGAAAAGAAATTAGCGTTTGCGTCGATATTAATTTATTTTCGGTTTAGTTTCAGAGAGATCAGTCATCAGACACAGCAAAAAAGGGGCGCAGAAATAGCTATTGCGGTACAGGATACAGATATTTGAGGGGGACTTAAATTAAGATTGCAAAAAGTTTGACACGACATAAATATTATTATATCACATGTTTCTGATTAGTGATTGCTTTGGCCCTCCTTAGTAATTATGTTGAAGCATATGGATGGAAATTAATCGAATATAATCTCGCACGTAGAGTTTTACTAATATTGGCGTTTGATGGATAACTCGAATTAAGAACCATAGAATAGCAACTATTAATATATATTCTGTGGAATAACATAAAGCGTCTTCCACGCGTCTGTCTAGACTCTAGGAGACGTGCGCGTACTAACAAGCTTCAAAAATTATATGGCCCGACCTAATAAAAAACCCCATTCATCAACCATTCATAGTCTACGATCGAGTCCCATTATTTTAACAGCTTACGTTACGCTTCACAATCGAATCTTACCTATTTACTCCTTTGATTCGATCGGCGGCGTTTTCAAAGCGATAAAATCTTATAATAGTGAACAGAAGCACGTATTCATACGTTTAGCATTCATTTTGTACGCTTCATTGTAGTACCACATGTGTGGAATCATTCATGGAATGCAATGGCGAACTCTTGAAATTCTTGTGGCGGTATGACAAATGCGTTTGGCGAAATTGGTAAAAAAAACTTATACCGCGCGCGCAAGGGTGGCTCGTGAAGATGTGGGTAATGGGTTTAAATATTATTATATGGCCATTTTTAACCGACTTCTGCAAATGAGGAGGTTATTATTTAAAGGTAGTACTTGAGGAGAGACCGCACTTTTGCTCTGTTATCAAATAATCCCTCCGCAATCCTTTCCAAAGTACCTACTAGCTGCAGCGGTACACTTTGAATTCGGTATGAGTGTATCATTACATAAATACAATATAATATTATACATACTTATATACAGGTGCATGCAGCGAGCGTTATCTCAAAGATGTTTTAACGTACACTGTTCAAATAAGATGAAAAATGTAAAGCGGCATTACAAAATGTTATCATAACAACAAAATCCTTAGGCCAAGAGGAAAGGAACCGCCATTATTCCAAACATTTGAGTAGTCGCAGTCGGCAATATCAAAACAGTGTTTTAAATACTCACCGAGTAGATAATAATGAAGATAATCATTACACAATTGCGATAAAAAGATAATATCCAGTAGCCCTGAAACAAAGGACGATAAGAATAATACCTGGTAATACCATAAAAACCACCATCCAGTTATACTAGTACGTTTCCTGTTTCCTACTTGTCAAATGAGCTATACTTGGCAAGGAGCTTTCTCTAAGCTTGAGTCATGTCGCCTATTAGGTTACGACTAGCTTGCGATAGAGACAAGCGACAGCACATTTTGTTCACCAGTTTAGGCTTGAAAAGGTAGATAAGTATCAACGTACTTGATACCCATAATATGGGTCAAACATACATCTTTTCATCAATATTCATGGCTCTATAAAATATGGTTCCGACTGTAAGATCTCGGTCAGCAAAATGATCACGTCCAGTCCTCATCTCAGACCAAAAAAGTGAAGACAATGATTCTGCGAACTAGTCTCCATGTGCCTAGTGATGTGGAGTACTGTAAAAAGATTTCACATAATATAAGTTATAATATATCTATGATGAATATTATGTTACAAATTACAATCACTCAACTCTTTTCAACGGGAAAAATATGTAATCGAATCTCGCAAACATGAGGCACTGTCTTTCCTTTGTCTTTCATTATCATGTTACGATACACGAGAGAAGTACTCTAAAATCCGATTCTCAGGCAGCTAAAGCCAGCTTTTTATTTATCCAATCTTGTAAGCGACAGAAAGAAATGCACGGGCATTATTCGAGCCGTTAAATACGACACCTTTCCTCCTCGCACGCTCATATTTCAATTTCAAAACGGCCCTTTTAACCGGGTCCTTATTAATGCAGCGTTTTTTCTCTCGCCGGTCGTGTTTGTGTAGGTGTCCGCTCCGAACCCGCTTTATTGGAAATCGGAATGTTATTCAACTAAAGAATCCGTATCCGCTCGACTTTTTTTTGCGATACTGAGTTTTTCTTTTTTTTTCAGGCACATGCTACGTGGGGAATCAGTCGACTAAGTCGTTGCTGGCGCTTGTGATCATCCCGGAGGCGATATGTCTGCTGCTTGGGAGTGTGTTCCTGGCGTCTGGTCTTCGCGCTATACTCCGTCGTCCGGCGCCGGTGCCCGCTCCGTCTGCGCTGCTCAACGCTCCCATACAGCATACTGATCAGAATCTGCTGCGATTGGGTGCGTTTGCGACGCTGTACGCGGTGCCGTCCGCGTGCATTCTTGCCACATGGATATACGAGTACTCTCTCCGTGATGAGTGGCTGTCGGCGCCGATGCCGTCGGTGCAGCCGTCGATGCAGCCTCGGCCGGCGTTCTGGGTGTTCCTATTTCGAATCTTCGCAACTCAGATACTTGGGGTCATGGTGGCAGTGTGGATAGCGACGCCAAGGCTGAAGGCACTCTGGCGGAGAATGAGCGGTCCTAGTAAGCCGGTGCTAGCCAAGTGCCCATCAGTACCTCCGCCCACGCCCCTCACCCTGCACTGTTACACACCTCATCCGCACACCCTGAGTAGACACTCGCAAAAGTACGCGACCTACCGACCACCGCAGCAGAACTCCTATCGAAAACCAAGACATTATCACTATTCAGCCGGTGAAACTATTCTATGACCTAAATTGACGAAATCCTTGTCTAATTCCCAGTGTTGCATTTATAGAATAATGTTCGATTTTATTCCAATTACCAACACACCCAATGAAGGGGTTTTGTCGGTTACTTGAAATAGATGAGAAATATTTAAATTTAATATCAAGCTGATTGAATTCTGATATTTTGTGGGAGGGAATGTAACTACGTTTACGGTGTATGAGGTGTATTCATAATTTTATTATGTATTTTATAAGGATTTTTGTACACATGTGCCATTCGTTATTAAGTAGATACTAACTTGAAGAGATACAAATTGTAACATCACGTCATATAAAATTACAGTAGAGTGTAGACCCTGACCTGATAAATTAGACCTAAGACCACATAAACCTGAAACCAGCGCATAAGTATAATAATATGCACATGATTCATGAATGATGAACGCGCGATTTGAGCTAACTCTAGATTGTTCTACTTATATTTTTCATAATATATCATTGTCTATAGAAGTATTAATATGTGCTTACTAGTAAGCACATATTAATACTTTTATTGCTTCTATACATCAATCAGCAATTTTAACATTTTTATGTATGACATCATGAAAGTTACTTAATTCCTGTTAATTGTATAGTTTAAAAAATATTGTTTCCTTTTAGTTTTAAGTTTGCTATTGCTTGCCTATTTAGATGTACCTATAGCTGTCAATGGTAATAGACCAATTAATTATGGACCTTTTATGAATAAAGAATTTGCTTTCTGCAAATTGGAACTGATAAATTGTAAAAGTACTTACCTACTTATTATTACATAGTTTTAGTTTTATTGATCTTAGGCTGTTTACATTTTACACACACGCCGCAGCGGCAGCGGCCGCGGCACGGCTGCGGCGTGTGTCTAACTAAACAGCCTTATGGTCGTATATTAAGTATGGACTGTAAATAGCATACTAGGTGTATTATGTAAATAGTAATTCGTCTTCTTGTTTAGTATTGTACATAATATTAAAGCTATTGATTTTTATGACTATATGAAATAAAAAAATATTTAATTACTCAACCGTATTTTTTTATTTATTAATGGAATTTCTCCGCACATTAATTTATTCATAAAATTTGTACTAATTTGTATTTGGAAGATGGCAAGGAAGCATAGAAACCAGAAAGCAATTTCATGGCTTAAAAACTTTGGCTACAAAATCGAGTAAGTACTTTTGATCAAAAGTACTAGATTTTGTAGCCATGAGGTTATTTACTATGGTCTTTCAAATAATAATTTAAAGTATCCTCATTTACGTAAAAATTCCACAATAAAATCAGAAAAGAAGACAGTCATGCTTTCACATTTTTAATATTATCAGTAAGTATGGATAAATAATATAAGAAGACAGTCATGCTTTCACATTTTTAATATTATCAGTAAGTATGGTTAAATAATATTATTATTGTATTACAATTTACGATTGTATTTTTCGCTTTTCCCAAATCCCAATGTTCTGATGATGATTGAGTTGTATTTATAATAAGCATGAACGGAGTTACAACAGGGCTCAGGATGAGGAGTCAGGACTCAGGATCACCTAGGGGCTAGGTATAAAGGTATTACACAAAAATACCATGGTATTGTATAGATTACTGGCGTTAAAAACGATCAAAACGCTGAAAATGCCTCCTATTTTTAGCATTTTGATCGTTTTTAACGCCAAGTGGAACGCGCCCATAATAATATGTATATTGTAATGCTTATAATTATTATTATGAATATAATCAGAGACCAAAGTTCTGATTTGGATGACTTGTCAGAGAGGGCCACTTTTCAAAATATTAAACGACCTTTTGTGGCAAAAATTACAATATAAAAACATAAAAGAGAAGAAGATGACAATTCTTTGACGTTTAATATTAGAAGTTTGACTTTGAAGTTTCAATTTGCGTTCGACTCTGGTTCTTGCAGGGTTCTTGTAATATTTTGTAAAAGTAAAAGTACATTTAGTTTTAATGAAAAAATTTTAATAGAAGCTATAATTGTGAGAAGATGTCCCCTTTTAATCATGTTTATCGTTTAAGTAATATTTTTATAGGATCTTACAAGAATGTTTTACATACAAGGTATTGAGGTTATGACGCTTTCTGTTTGTTGTTTTGTTTAGCTATAATTTTTATATTATATATATACGCTATTATATATACGCTATAATTTGTACAAAGTTGAATATTACTGGTTTATGAACAAAACACTCGCTTATTTACAGAACAAATCCGTTTAATTTATCACAAGTATGCAACTACACACGAAAGTCGGCTGAGCAAATGCTTGGTATCGATAAACCAAAAAGGCCTCTAACGCCGTTTTTTAAGTTCATGGCACAAATGAGGCCTGCATTGCTGGCGAAAAATCCAGGCATGACTTCTAAAGAAGCTATTACTTGGAGCTCGAAGCATTGGCAAGAATTGGATGCAGAAGTAAGTCAATAAAATCTTTTAGCTATGTTAAGCAAATAATATATTAATGTAACGCTTATAGAAAAAATAATATTAAAATGTTTTTTTAAGACAAAATCTCAGATGGTCAAGGAGTATGAGAAAGATATAGAGGACTACAAAAAAATAAAAAAGCTGTATGAAAGTTCCTTGAGTGAAGACCAAAAGGGGGAGATCAAAAGAGTCAAAGAAGAGATAGCCGCCGCCAGAGAAAAAAGAAAATTGAAAGCAGTAAGTTTACACTCAGTAGCGGTGGGCGACACAGGGCGACCGCCTAGGGCGCCGGATAAAAAGGGGCACTGAAGGCAAACAAAACGGGCGCTAAATTTTTTCAGCACTATCAACACCCTGGGCGCCAAAGAAATCTCATCCATGGCGCTGGAAGTGCTAAAAACGGCCCTGTTGACACTTTTCAAAATATACATCATGTAGTGAAAAGTCCATAGGACTGAAGTACAAAATACAAATATTATATTGTCACACAGAATTTCTATAAATTGTCAAATTTTTTAATTTACTCACTGATTTGACTATAAAGTATCTAACAGGGAAATATTAAACCCAATGGATATCCCATGTAATATATTTTATTTTTAGTCAATATGTTGATGATTATGAAGATTAACTTTTGAATCATAGGAGTTTTCACAATGTAAAATGAAGTCTAGTCCTGAAAGCTATTTGGTTGGTCGACTCTTAAGCATTTTATCTTGCTATTTACAGGAATTCAAAGAAATGGGACGGCCAAAAAAACCTATGTCCTCGTATTTTCTATTCATGCAATCCAGAAAGGATACCCTCCAAGGTAACAACATCAAAGAGTACCAGGAGAAAGTCAGAGCAGATTGGCAAAAACTCTCAGACAGTGAGCGGCAGAAATTTGAGAAGCAAGCCCAAGAACTAATGAATAAATATAAGTAAGTTTGTCAATTATAGATGCCAATTTTACTATAGGTGATCTCACATTTAACAGTGCCTACGCACGCGCTGAACTCGCCGCATTTTAGAATACAATGATGTGAAATCTCGCACATTTGTCTGCTTTAAACGTGCCGCATGTTGTGTACTATGTGGTGCGTTCGACGCGTACGATGCTGGTAGATGTGCAATTAGCTAAAGGCATGTTTAAGTTGATGGTGCATGGATTGAAACATTTTCTTATTTCTTTCACCCTTTGAGTTTTGTTATCAATGGAAGAAAGAGCATTATATTAATTTAAAACACAGGTATCAGTGAGTTTTGGTAACTAAATTGATTTGTTTCTATGTTCATATGCACTGAATATGCTCCAAAAGTGTTGCAAATTGAAAACTAAAACATCTATATTTTAACAGTTACTTCTTACTTCATGATTTAACTAGAAGATATATTATATTTCTATCCTAATCTAGCTTTGGCTCCTCTCTTTATAGTTTCACTAACTTTTTATTAATTTACATTACAGGAAAGACATAGAAGCATGGGAAGTTAAGATGATATCAATTGGGCGCGGGGATTTGGTAAGAGAAAAGTCTTCCAAGCCAAAGAAGTCAAAGGCCGTTAAAGAACAATAGGGACTCGGGTGCTCTGATGATACAACTGATACAAACACAAGCCTGAAAGATGACAACTTGTCTAATGAAAAATATAGACTGCAAGACAATATTGACCAGACATCAGTTAAACATCAGAGCACGAGTGAAAAGACTTCAAAGTCGGAGAAACCAGCAAATACCTCGCCAAAATCAGATGATAGTAAGACTATTTTCAATAGTATTAAGAGTTTTTTTAAACTTTAGTTCTGCTTTTTTTCCTCAACACTTAATTATCACTGTACATTTCATCATTTTCATAGTGTAGTTATAAGACAAATAAATGCCATGCTGTTTATTATTTTTGTTTTTATTGCTTCCTTTGTTTTTTTAATTTAAAACTTACTTCCCTTTCATATTGCAAATATGTTTAATTGCTATAATAATTTTATTTTTACTTTAAATAATGTTGTACAACCTAGCCAAAGTATCTTGAGTCAGCTTGTATCCTAATAATAAATTTAAAGGCCGGCAACACACTTGTCGCTCTTCTGATGCTGTGAATGTCCATAGGCGACGGTGGTTGCTCTCCATTAGGTGACCAGTTTTCTTGTTTGCCCCCTTGTTTTATACAAAAAAATATCGATATAATAATCTAGTAGTAGTTTAATATTATTGTATTTAAATGTTTTATATTACATATTATGCATAATTATTAATTTATAACACAGAACTACACCTGTAGCTTTAGTGTATCTTCTATCATTCTAATATATTATAAATAAGTAAATTTTTTTATCTTCAGGTAATAACAAGCTCTGGAACATAGTAAAATACATGAAATAAAACCTCTCCAGTATGTTCATAAAATTTTGTACCTTGTGTAATGGATTTTGTGAAAATAATAAAAAACAAGAGAACCACTTAACCATTTTATTTCAAAACATTGTTAAAAAATAATTATTATTAAAATAATACTATATTTTATGATATTTCACAGACCTAATATGTACATAATGAGACAGTTAAAGTTAAATTATGTTTCTTTTATTGAACCAAATAAAATTATTAAATAATATAAAACTGTTGTGCTAATATTAATGGCTACAGATATTGAAAGAAAAAACCAACGACTAAGTATACCTACAATCTACATGTAAATAACTGAATCTTTGGTACACTGTCCAGTATATTTAAGCTTCAGATGCATGAAAAAATTATATGTAGGTCAAAGATTGCTTACAAATAAAATCAGCATATTTACTATCCCTATAACTAGTAAATCTTTTTACTAGTTATAGGGATAGTAAATATGCACCATGGTCTATTAAAGAATCTTGATAAATTTATTGCATTATATGTCTTCAAACTCACGAGTTTTGGATATGAATGTAAAGTTTATAATGTCTATTAACAATATTATGAACTATTAGATCAATAAAATGCGTTCAGAATGTAAAATTATATACACAAATATACTCTTTTACTAGAAAAGGCTATAGACAAGATATTATAAATGGCAATGTTTTATAAATTGTAAAGCTATATTACGTGCTATTAGTAACAGTATAAATGCCAATAGATTTTTATAAAAAGAATTTTCAGTCACAAACTGCCATAAATTTATAAATGTGACCCCATAATTTCATAGTTCATACTACACTCTTTTACACTCTGTTCAAATTCAGTTTACTCTATAGAATGCTATATAAATTTGAAGTGATCAGTGGATTCCATAAAAAAATATTATATGTACATATTTTATGATTTATCTAAATTCTAAACAGATAATAAACAGAAATGTAACAATAATAATTATTAATTACTAGAAACCTGTGAAAGTGTTACAATTTTTAACTTATTGTATTATACATACATGATACAATCACATTTTGCTTGGTTGAATTAAAAAAATTTGTATATTGTATTGGAAAAAAACAGCATATTGTAATTACCACAAAACTTACAACTTCAAGTTTAAATGAATATAATTATGTAGAAAAAGTGACTTATATAACTATTATAACTATTCACTATATTTAATTAAGTTCTAACTACCAAAGGGGTCATTTTTTATGTCTAAATATTTCTTTTTACATAATGGTATGTAGCAAATTAGTTGACATAAATAATCAAACAAATTACACATAACATATTTTCTGTAATATTGGACAATACAATAAACATCTACTGCAATAGATTTGGAATATTACCCATGCCACACACTGGGTAATATTCAGAAATTACACAACCAAGAATCATTGTTAATGTATCGTTATAAAAATGTTTGCACATCACAGTATGTTGTTAATATATAAATTGTTTCTAATGACTTTTAGGAAGTTTTCATCATGTTTCTAGAGAAATAAATATTTGAAAGTTACAATGTTACATTTAAAACTAGTTATTGCTATTTAAAACTATGATGGCAATATGTGACTAAAACTCACAGATGTCACACTCACTTAAATATAAAGGCACAAGCAATCAAACTATTGTACCATCAGAGAAGTTGATTCCTAGGCAGATGGGTGACCTACGTAGTTTGGTCGCGTTACGTCAAACCCGGCCGACAGATCACAACATTGAATTCATGATCCGACCAAATGACGTTGGTCTTTCAACTGCCTAGGAATCAATTTCCTCGATAGTACATGGACCTAACCAGTATGTATGCATTCAGACTATAACAAGGAAATAACTGTCAGTGTACAAACGCAAGTGTTTTTGTGACAGAAATTTACTGTTTATTTAGTATCACTACATTATAAAACAAATTTCAAACAAGATCTATATGATCTAACCAATGGTAATTTTGATATGGTTTTCTTTTGATAGATGGAGTGATTTAAGAGGAAGGTACATAATATTATGTATAATACATACATAACGTAGTATACCATACGGCAAAATCTAGAGTTTGTCAGTTCAGCTAGTTACCAATAACAGCATTGATTTGTATTTTAACCCGTCGATCGTGAGAAAAACAACTCATCTATTGTTATCGTGGTTGCATGCGACCACTTGGGGCTTGATGAATTAACTTAGATCTTCAGTCATAGTCTGAATGAACCATATTAGTGGTCGGTCATTTTCAAGCTAATTAACAATTTGCTCTATGTATAAGCACAAAGCATTTATACAAACGGTGGAAAAAAGATAGATACAGGCATCTTGGGATAATTCACTTATATAGTGGGTTACCTTCATTATTCTCTGCACTCTAGATGCAGATATACCATTAAGAAGTAGTAGTGCGTTGGTAAAATTGAAATTGTTCGGTTTTGGATACCATATAAACTTTGAGATGACATGCAAAACTAGGGGCAAAAAGAAGTAAGTATTACTGGGGGTTAGGACTGAATAACTGTGTAGAATTTGTATCAACAACGACAAGACCACTACGTCGTATCTGTAAGCACTAAACTTCTCTCGAAAAGATTCTGTCTGTTTAGGTTCAACACGTTGAGGAGCAAAAGCTGCTAAGTCATTGTTAACTTGATTTCCGTCGACTTCATATTCACCTTCCATCTGGGGAACATCTGAAGAAAACGGTTCCGGGGTGACAGACCCATTGCCGAGTAAACAATTAATCTCATTGCTGATATTCTTATCAGCTTGGTTGTCACGCAGAAGGTTTGCTTCAAGGGTTGGTAGTGTATCTGGAATTGATTAAAAAGTTAGGTCAATTGAACAGTGGACATACTACAAGAGGAATATATTATAATTGTACGCACCTTTAGGAAGGTCGTCGCAGTTTTTTCCTGATATTAACTGTAATCTATTTTGAGAATTAGCTAATATTTTTCTTCTCCTTGCCTCTCTACGTGCTGTCGCTGCATCAGCCATATTTTCCATGCAATTGACATTGACAAGTTGTCAATGTCATCTATGTTTCTATAGTCTAGTCTCTATAGTCTATGGACACTTCATGTTTTTTTTATTTGTCATGCCGTTTGCACTTTGCATCAAAGAATACTGCCATAAAAAAATTGTATTTCTATAGTCTGTGGCTTATGATATGGATAAAAAAAGCGTTTCCGGTTTCAAATAACTATCTTTTAAAGCAGTTTCATTCTTGTAGCGAATAACTTATATACTATTGTTTAAAAAATTACTATTAACACGATTTTATTAAATTAGTTTAATGTGTTGGCCTAATGATATTACAATAACTATGCACATGTGACTGTTTGTAACCGGAAGTTCGTGCATTGTACTCTGGGAACGCTAGAAAAGAAAAGAATTGTTGTTTGGCGCCTTTACAGGCCGGCTAGTTTTTTGTGTTGAAGCTATTGTAAATCCGCTAGAAATTCCAAATAAAACCTAAAAATGGGTGATAAGGGTGACGGAGGTGAGTGCTGTAATTATTGTTAGAAATTGATAACAAAACTTTAACATGCAAGGCCTAATGGTTTCGGTAGACTTTTTGGTTAGTGTGGTGTCTATGTAAGTCTCACTGTATTCAAAATTCCACCGTTTTAACTTTCAGAAACCTTCGACGATGCCGTAGAAGAGAGGGTCATTAACGAGGAATATAAAATATGGAAGAAGAATACACCTTTCCTTTACGACTTGGTCATGACCCACGCTTTGGAATGGCCCTCTCTGACTGCACAGTGGTTACCAGATGTAACCAGGCCTGAAGGAAAAGACTATTCTGTTCACAGGTAACGTTACTTCTAGTGCTAAGTCACTTTACCTGTAGCTAGAGTTATGGGAGTATAGTTACAGTGCACAACTTCACTGACATTTCATTGTCTTGCAGATTGATACTGGGGACTCATACATCAGATGAACAGAATCATCTCCTCATTGCTAGCGTTCAGCTTCCCAATGAGGATGCACAGTTTGATGCAAGCCATTATGATAATGACAAGGGTGGTAAGTTAAATTACAGTTCAGTAATTTAATTACAGTTTTTTATAAGTTAAAGTTTTCAATAAGAATATAGGTATCTAAAAAATTTGTTAAATAAAAGTAGAGTAGTTGTTGCACCTGCTTCTATTGAGTCTTAGATCAAGGTGGCTACTTAAGCGTCTCCCAGACAGATGCGGCCTGCGGTGGCGGTCAGTTGGATGACTGCCACCACCACCAAATGTGTCTGTGTCGTTCCTAGAACTCTCAAGTCATCCAACTGACCGCCACCGCCGCCGCAGGCCGCGTCTGTCTGTGAGACGCTTTAAATCAATCTAAAATTGGATAGTTTCCAATAGCTTCGAGTAAGTAAACAGAATTATCAGGATGACTGTGACATGTCAGGGGATGTAACTTGCAGGATTTAGGTGGAGAGCATCTCAAATTGTCTTATTAATATGAATAATCAATATCAACAATAGTACCTAAAAGTCCCTTTATGTTTTTGTGTACAAGTACTTTTAGTTACAAAATATATAATTTTAAATAATGTGTGCGTACTGAATTTTTTAAAATGATTTTTTTATATTACATTCATTTGTGTTATTCTTTTCAGAGTTTGGTGGTTTTGGATCGGTCTCTGGGAAAATAGATATTGAAATAAAAATTAATCACGAGGGTGAAGTGAACAGAGCCCGGTACATGCCACAGAATCCATGTGTGATTGCAACCAAGACTCCATCTTCTGATGTGCTCGTCTTCGACTACACTAAGCATCCATCCAAACCAGAACCTTCTGGAGAATGTCACCCTGACCTGAGGTACTTATCTATCTTTTTCTTCTATCTATATAATTTTTTTTTTTTACATAAAATACCTTTATAAGTATTTTATAATATTACAATCTAGCCTAACTAAGACTAATAAGTAATTTTACATTAACTTAATCTGCTAGGTAGAGTTTACTAAGATTGTGTCCATCAACACTTTCTTAAAGTCTATAAAGGAGAATACACATTATTGTTTGTATTCGTCACAGTCACGTTTTTATTTACGTTTTTCACACTGATTTTAACACTTAATACACTAACTCAAAAGGTTTTGTCCTTTTTAGTCTTCTAAGTCCGTGTTATCGAGGAGCTGGATGGCCTCGACATTCACATGATGGTGAAGCCTCTTTTCGTGAGCTTCGGCGTATCTTTTTATAACTGTAGAGACCATGTCCACATTAAGGACATCTATATAAATAAAAATGAATTCTTAATTTTCTTAGTCTTGCTATAACTCAAGAGTGGCTGAACAAATTTTGCTGATTTTAGTCTCTAATTAATTGTGTAAGTCCAGGCTTCCCTTTTATTATAAGTGCCACGAAGTTCACCAGGACATCTAGTTTTTGGAATATATTCAAATTAATATACTACTGTCACATTCTTTGTGTTTAGTGTTTAACGTCTAAAACGGGGGTCACCAAATGGCGGACCCCGGTCCGCATCCTGACCGCCGACCCATTGTATGCGGACTGAGCATTTTCGAAGATGAACTTCGTTAAAAATAAATTTCGGTCTTGACTTACTGATGTCCATCTCCAGGATTTAATGTCATATTTTGTGAATAGCGCACCAATTTCATTCCAAACAAGCAATAAAATTGTCACTTTTCTCATTGATATTATGTAAATAAATACCTTTGTTAGTAATTACCTTTGTTTAATTTTCTTTTTAATTATAAAATGTGACGACCGCGAAGGTCATTTCTTTTCTAGAAATGGACCCCAAGCGAAACTAATTGGTGACCCCTGGTCTAAAACATGGAAACAATGGTTCATATTTAATTTCTGTAACTTATAGGTTGCGGGGACATCAGAAGGAAGGCTATGGTTTATCATGGAATCCCAATCTCAATGGTTATCTTCTATCTGCAAGGTGAGTCAACTTCAATTTTTAGAAGGCAATAAAAGCACTTACCAAAAATTTCAAATGTTAAGCTTTTACAGTTAAGGGCCCGGGTTACCCTCGAAATTTTCATACATTCTTAATACCAAAATCATTTTCTCATGCGAAAATATTTAACATGTTTGAGTTATTTTTCAGCTTAAGATAGTAATTACCTAGGGTCCTGAACAATTTTTTTTACAAAATATTTAAATACTAAAAAAAAAATTTTTGTGTTTAAATATTTTTTAGTAAATTTACTACTTAATATTTAAACACCAAAAAATAGACAAAAACACTAAAAAATATATAAATAAATAGTAAATTTACTACAAAATATTTAAATTATTATTTAAATATTTTGTAGTAAATTTACTATTTATTTATATATTTTTTAGTGTTTTTGTCTATTAAAATATTTAAATTATTATTTAAATATTTTGTAGTAAATTTACTATTTATTTATATATTTTTTAGTGTTTTTGTCTATTTTTTGGTGTCTAAATATTTAGTAGTAAATTTACTAAAAAATATTTAAACACAAAAATTTTTTTTTAGTATTTAAATATTTTGTAAAAAAAATTTGTTCAGGACCCTAGGTAATTACTATCTTAAGCTGAAAAATAACTCAAACATGTTAAATATTTTCGTATGAGAAAATGATTTTGGTATTAAGAATGTATGAAAATTTCGAGGGTAACCCGGGCCCTTAAGAATATCTGCCAGCAGGCTTAGCATAACCACACTAGAAACGAGAAAGAATATTCCTTTCCTTATTCCTTTGTTAATCTGCCACTTTGTCTATTCTTACGTCAGTGCCAATTTTAGCATTACCAGCGCTCTGGGCGAGATTTCTTCGGCGCCCAGGGTGCTGGTAGTGTGTGGGGGCTTGCGGCGCCCCTTTTTGTTTGTTTTCGGCACCCCTATTTCTCGAACGCCCTGGGTCACCCCCCTAACGCCGTTATTGTCTTCCGTAGAAAGAAATTGTATGGTGACCATGCTAAGCCTGCTCAAGATTGATTTTGCTGAATCATCTTAAAAAAAAAAACAAATTTCTCAGTAATGAAGTCCTATTTTTGCCCAATGCAAATAAAAACTTATAATGACCAATTTTCAGTGATGATCATACAATTTGCCTGTGGGACATCAACGCGACACCGAAGGAGGGTCGTGTCATCGACTCGATGTCGGTGTTCACGGGACACACGGCCGTCGTCGAGGATGTAGCCTGGCATCTCCTGCATGAATCACTCTTCGGATCAGTGGCTGATGACCAGAAATTGATGATTTGGGATACAAGGTATATTATGTATTTCGTCTCTCAGTACATATTATGATCACATTTATTAGCATGAACGCGCCGCATTTTAGAATTCGTTGTATGAAATGATGTGAAACCTCGCACATTCGTCCGCACCATACGCTCCGCATTTCGTATACCTACTATGCGGTGCGTTCACTGATCTATATTATACAAGTACGCTAGATAGTTGATTCCCTTTGAAATGACAGCTATTTCTTTTGCCTATTTGAAGCGGAATCAGCGCCCCTATTATTCGGGTAGAGAACTAAATCTGACGTAAAAATGACGTTTGAAAGCCGCTGGCGCTGATAGCAGTAGTGAGAGTATTTGGAACTAATATTAGTGATGACAACTGTTGTTATTGGTTGTGGTTACGTCAAATTTACTTCTCTACCCGAATAATGGGGGCGCTGATTCCGCTTCAAATAGGCACAAAAAGCAGGTGTGTATCAGCTATCCAGCGTACTTGTATAATAGAGATCAGTGGGTGCGTTCGACGCGTACGGCGCACACGGTGCTGAGTTGCTGACCAATGTGTGATCAGCGTTTGAATCTATTTGGAACAAAAAAAGTTGAATTATACGGTACTATGGTACACATACGGTGCTGACCAATGTGTGATCAGCGTTTGAATCTATTCGGAACAAAAAAGTTGAATTTCAAAATGGTATAGTTTTAACAATAGGTGTCTGTACTCTGTACTCATAGCTCGAGGGGAATAGGGGGTTGAAATTTTGATATTTAAAAACATAGCAAAATAAAAATGTGTTAATAAAATATCATTAATAATTTCCAGATGTAACAACACGTCGAAACCTTCGCACACCGTCGACGCGCACACCGCCGAAGTGAATTGTCTTAGTTTCAATCCATATTCGGAGTTTATACTCGCCACCGGAAGCGCCGACAAAACAGTAAATCATTTTTATATGACCTAGAAAGTAACAACAATCTTAGAAACATCATTTAAAAGAAAAGAATCCAGTTCAAATATTGTAATGGGTTGTTACTATAATATTTAGAAGTATAACACTAAATTAAAAATATAATCTAATCCAAATTCAAAAATCCACAGTACTTATAATGTTTGTTAGTTTTTTTATACCATTGAAGAAATTGATTCATAGGCAGTTGATGATTCTATGTAAATTGTTCTGACTTCTGGTAATGTCAACTTAATATAAGTAGTCATCGGTCGGCTGGGTTTAACAAAACATAGGTCTGCCATCTGCCTATGAATCAACTTCTCTGATATATATGAGTACATTACGACTAGTTTTCAGATCTTACTATCAATTGTAATACTTCAATTTTGTATTTTTATATATATATTTTTTGTATTTTATATCTTTTTGAATTAACCAGGTAGCACTGTGGGATCTACGTAACCTGAAACTGAAACTGCATTCGTTTGAGTCGCACAAAGATGAGATATTCCAAGTACAGTGGTCACCGCACAATGAGACTATTCTGGCCAGCAGTGGCACAGACAGAAGGTAAATACATTTAACACTACCATTAGCGCAAGAATATGCAATTTTTTCCGGAAAGTGATAAAAAATTTGTTGTAACAAGCAATGTGTATGGAATTTATATTATACTCGATGACGTCCGCAACTCCGTTGCGCCAAAATTTGTTTATCGCACGGGAACCGTACATTTTTCCGGGATAAAAACTATCATATGTCCTTTCCTCGGGGCTCAAAGTATCTCCATGCCAAATTTCAGCAAAGTCGGTTCAGCAGTTTGAGCGTGACGAGGTAACAGATAGACAGACAGACACACTTTCGCATTTATAATATTAGTATGGATGTACTTGCAACTGGACATTAATGATTGCTTTCTATAATGGTTATCAAAGTTTATGTACCTAACATTCCATGTTTTATATGTATTTCTATATTTTTCGTTTTCTTGCTTGCAGGTTGCATGTGTGGGATCTATCGAAGATTGGTGAGGAGCAGACAGCGGAAGACGCTGAGGATGGTCCACCGGAGCTGCTGTTCATACACGGAGGCCACACCGCCAAGATCTCAGACTTCTCGTGGAACCCCAACGAGCCGTGGGTCATCTGTTCCGTCTCTGAGGACAACATTATGCAGGTGCGCTTATCTTGAATGTTTCAATTACAGCTTTCAACATAACACTCATAAGGTGATCGCACGTTTGTCAGCAAGCACGCGCCGAACGCGCCGCATTTTAGAATTCATTGTATGAAATGATGTGAAACCTCGCACATTCGTTCGCACTGTACGCGCCGCATTTCGTGTACTATGCGGTGCGTTCGGCACGTACGGTGCTGACTGCTGACAAATATGCGATCAGCTATATAATAATGGAGGTAAATAATGCGTAATTTCAAGTCCTCTTTCTCAGTGATCTACAGTTATTTGTTAAATACTTAAGAATCTGTGCATTTTATTTCTGATATACATCGAGAAATGACTAAATTAAGATTTCAGAATTTCCCTTGGCTGCTCTTAGCGTGCGCTCGTATAAATAATCGTAAGAGAGCTACATAATATATAGCAAATTAATGTTGAATACTTTTGTTGGTTATTTGTTACATGCTATTTTTTTTCCTTGTATTTGATCTACAATCAGTCGCCACTCGCCAGACTATGATTAGATGTTTTGAATTATTGAATGGCGTTCTGAAGCCAGTGCTTCATTCTCTAATCAGTTAAATAAGTGGTTTCTTTTCAATCTTTTAACCACATGCTATTTGAAAGATAAATAAAAATATTTTAAAAATAAAAAAAGGGATAAAGAAAACTTATAACTTGCAAAATCTTTTTTAGGTGTGGCAAATGGCAGAAAACATCTACAATGATGAGGAGCCTGAAACACCAGCATCGGAGCTGGAGTCCGGAGTCAACGTCAACCATGGCTAATTCGGGACCACCAGCACGGAACTCATCGGTGTTGTGCTTTTCAAGGATTTTTTAAGAACACTTTTGTTTATGAAATGAAAGGCCTTTTTAACAGTTTAACAATTTCATGATTCTTTTGGTTACAATGTCAAGGAGCCAAAAATTTACAGTGAGTGATCTACAAATTTTAATTTAACTCTATATTTATCTCAAAATTTCTGCAGTTGATTTATGATGATATATTATGTATGTATTTGTTTCGATATGTTAAGTAAACAGGGTGCACTTAAACCTACCTGCCAAATTTTTTCTGGGGCTTAGGTATAATTGGGAGAGTCCATTAAATCAAAAAAATAGGGTGTTAATTTTTTTACAATAACATTTTATCCCAACCAAATTCGGTACAGAATGAAGTACACTACTTAGGTGCCAGTCTGTCGCGCGGAGTCGGCAAAAGACCGGCTATAAAGCGGGGGTGGCGCGCGGGCGGCGGGGTGCATGTCGCACGCGCTGTTAGTCTGGCGCGTACGCTTGCATTGCAATGATTCGATTATTTAGTTTGTCACCGCCCACCGCGCTCGTGATATTAAATGTCTGTGACAAAATCAAAAATGTTCTCTAACCGCGAGTGTTAAACGATATGATGAGATGCTACATTTTAAGTGGCGAAAGTTGACGCGGAGCCCAGAGACTGTACGAGCAAGAAAGCCTTCATCGTCAATCAAAAACTATTGGACTATGAACAGTTCGCAACACTCGCACACGCTCTAGGAGGGGGAAGGCCGAGTTTACCGGTTGAACTCCAAGATGTCATCTTCTCTGAAAGAGACCCACGAGCGACGTACCCGTACCCGAGATGCCCGCCGCTTTATCCTGAGTCGATTTGCGGCGTGGAAGTTATCAAACACTGTGAACTTACACCCATATCATTTCCAAAACGTCCAGGCTTTGAACGAAGCAGACGCCGAGCCCCGTCGCCCTTCTGCGACTGGCTAATCGCACACCCTGATGATGCAGTTATTTTGTGGACAGATGAATGCCTTTTTACTCGTGTGGGCTTGTACAACCAACCACGAGAATTGGCGGTCGTATCAAAACCCACACAAGATAAAAGAAAACTACCACTAAGTGCGTTTTAGTGCTAATGAGTGGGCCGGCATTGTCGGTGCCGACGATTTATGACGTTTTTTACTATTTGAGATAATAGTTATTTACCCAACATCACATTAAGTATCAACAACCATCTACATTCTACACCGATACTACATAACAAACATTATTATTGCTATCAATGAAATACGCTTAAGCGGGAGGGCGGGGCGGCGCATGGCGTCCATATTTTGTAGTGTTTTCTAGGATAACTTTGTAGCTATTTCTCAACATTTTAGTACGGAGTGATTATAAAAAACAAATACGTGTATTTTTATTTTTAACAAGGATCAATAATATCCAAATTTGGCAGGAAGGTTTAATTGCACCCTGTAGACTTAGAAATTAGAAGTTCTAGATAGCTATGTGATGAATACTGCGTGACTGGTGAGACATGTTCAATACTTGAGGACGTGATATTTGGCTATTATATTAGTTGGAAAAAAATAATATAAAAAAATAATATCAATTGATCACTGAGTAAATGTAGCTTAAAGTTAAATAATTATTTACCCAACGCATGGACACCGCGAGCGGGAGGGGTAGTTGTGTGGTGTTTCTTTGGTAGCGCACGCCTCTGCACCAGCCGCATAGTATGCCTACTTGCCTAGCCGCGTAATTTACTTAGTATCCATGATTCATTAATTTTTAGGAAATTAAAAAAAAAATTAAGAACCTAATTTTATTACATATTTATAATGAGAATCGAGTACTGAATACTCTCCTTAAATATCGGTATTGACTCACCAGTCATGCTGTATAATAAGTACATTTTAAATATGACAATTCTCAAGTTTGTGCATATTTCATTTAGTTTTTATCAGATGTTTGGAATTGAAAAGAAAGATTGGTATTTTTTGGAATTGTTGATACATTTTGGAATATGCTTCTTATTTGAGTAGAGATTACTAGGTCGATTCTGCTAAATAATCCAAAATATAAATACAGCTTCGATGCATCGAAGAAAACAATTTTGTAGTTTTCTTATTGAGACTGCAGTCTCAATAAGAAAACTACAAAATTGTTTTCTCAAAAAATGTCAAACCACCGCCAAACGCATTCTTATTGATAATATAACATCTTGAATCAGTTTATGATATCAAGATAATATCAATACGATTTGTTTTACGTTTTTAATTCAATGGAATTAATGCAAGTCTAAGTTAAATATGAGGATAGGGTCTTGGCAAGTATTGTGATGTTTTTAATAATTTGGTTGTCTTAAAAGCCTTTGCAGTTGTATCTCCATGTCTATAGATGTAGTCTCAGGTAGTATGTATTACTGTAACGCTTGTAAGAGCTATAAATGTTGCATGTAACTTAGAACTAAGGTTGTACTGATACATTTTCCTTAATGAGTACATTAACCATATTAAGGGCCCCGCAGATATACAATTTTCAGTTGTACAACTACAGTCTGTCAAGAAAGTCATGACAGGCGGGATCTCGAATTAATAAAATTGTCATATTATTTTTTTCATTTAAAAATTGTAGTTGACTGTAGTTGGCCAACTGCAAATTGCATATCTGCGGGGGCCCTAATACTTCGTTTGTGAGGGTTTTTTGACGTCATGTTATCTATTTAACAGCAAATTGTTGATTGGTTAATTTTAAGTTAGCCAATCAAAAGTGCTAGTGGTAAACTTTAGTCAAAAAACTTAGAAACTAGGCATAATACGCTTCTCATGGTGGTACCATTGCTTAGGATAACAGGACTAATGGTCAAAATGTCTGTAGACTCGGCTAGGGCATACCAGCCGAGTGAAACCAAACCAACCAGAAAATGGCTGTCCAATCAGGATAAAAGATGTTTTGAAGATGTTATACTATGTAATGTGACCACTATGGAAAGCGTTTAAAATGGTTTTAAGTAAGACCAATTTGCCAATAGTTTTCGACAATCTGAGTGTTGAGCGAAAGTTTTTGTCACATACTTTCTTAGTTAGCATCAAAACGTCGCCTCTAGTGGCAGACGATACTAACTAAATCAACGCCATACATAAATTACCCTATATTATTCAAGATGAGTGACAAAAATTTACACTCAGTCCACTAATACTTGGAATGAAAATGTCGGTTCTCAACAGCTATTGACACCTTGGTCATACTGTCTACTTTTTGCATAGCTGTCCAAATATTTCATTTTCCATTATTTATATATTTAATCTCCATGTAAAAGGTTATTTATTTTATGGAACGAAGTCAAATGACACGCGACTGTCCAACCGAACTTTACGTTAAACTTTATTGTATCTAATTTTAAGGTTTTATTATAATTAAAAATATGGATAATTTTATACGCATTTTATTTGCAACTAGAGCGTACAAGGGAAACCACGGTACTACTAATTATAATTTGTGAATCAAAGATTCGCAACGTACTATCAGAGAAGTTGATTCCTAGGTAGACGGGTGACCTACGTAGTTTGGTCGCGTTATGCCAAACTCAACCGACAGATCACAACATTGATCCGACCAAATGTCGTTGGCCTGTCAACTGCCTAGGAATCAATTTCCTCGATGGTACATACAGACGGTCGCGCTCGAGCATCCATAAACGCCTGAGATGATTCCGAGAAAAGATTGACGATGCACGGTAATTATTTCACAAATAGGTAATTTAAAAAAAAAGATTTGTGGGTCTGGACTCCGGCTGATGTTTCGATCCTATTTTGACCGAAACTTGTTTTCGACCGTTTCCCCTTTTATCGAGCAGTCTTTTTGTGCGCGGTCCATTACATAAACCATAATAATAGATAGGATGTGACTATAGTTGATATTATAAATTTACACTTCACACACAATAAACATCTTAAACTCGTTTTCGCATTTCTTGCCAAACCTCTATTTGTACAATTTGTAGATCAATTCCATCCAATTAAGAAAATTAAAATGTAGCACTTTTATTATCATTGCTAGCCACAACAGCGTAGGGTTGGCAAAAACTGCAGACATTTAAAATGTAGAATTTTGCCCAAACCTCGGTTACGAGTCGGCGTTTTTTGTTTATGAGAATTTTATTATTTTGTTACTAACTTACTACCAATATAGGTATGTAATTATTTTGTGCGTCTAGCTGAGCTCGTAACAGCTGTATTTAAATACGATCGTCGATCTCTTATTAATTATAATTAAAATAAATATATATGTTACCGTTAGAATGCAGAATACGTTAACGTGCACATTACCTAGGTAATCTGCAGATTCCTTGATACCATCCGTTAAGACCGGGCTGTCATTTTTTGCTGTGTTTTCTACTAAGTATTACACTCCCGGAAGACGATTGACTCCAATGAAATTGAGATTTATTTAATCATTTCTGATATATTTTAACTTACGGAAAACACGATTCACTTATTTTGACTTGATAGTTTTATTTTTCGAAATTATGAATATTTTTGGGCTCTTCAACGAATATCTGTTACACTTATTGAGTTACTATCATCTAATAACATGCACTACTACAATCACACACTTTATAAAATAATAGATAGCGGAAATATTTGTATTGTATTTAGTTTATAAGTAATCACCAAAAAACAGTTCTGGGACTTACGACCTTTACTTTCGTGCTATAATGCGGGGACCGTTGTTAAGCGATATTGTTCACTATTAGCTGCAGCGTAAAGCACATTGCTCGGGAGCACGATTCATGGAATCATTGTATCACGATTGGAGGATAGCGGAATGTGTAGGCGGGGCTAGCGTTTTAGCAGCAGGCTCATTTTTAAATAAAGCTTTTATTTGTACTTTACCTAGTTAGTTAGTTTGAATTATCTTTCTTCGTAAAAGTTCTAAAAACTTTGGCCTAAGCTGTCAACCTGAGTATGTTGTTGTTTTAATTCCTTTTTTCTAGTTGATACGATTTGTTAGATAAAGTATATAATTTATTCTCAAAGTAACAAAACTCAAAATAACATGCATTTGGGCCTCAAAGGATCCACAAAATAATATTTTTTGCGTTTTTATTTCTAAATTCAAAACTATCAGCCCTGTGTGAGTTGTGGGTCATGTTTGTCGCGGGCCGCACCTCTTGCGTGACTTAATATCAATACGCGCCCCTGGGAGCGGGCAGTTCGTTAGTGTCTTCATAGTGTACTCCACACAAAATGTTGCTCCGTCGCTTCATACTTACGGTATACTTCATCCCTGTCTTCGGCGGGAGAGGCCGGAGCGGCGGATATGGAGGCTCCAGCCAGCGGGTTTCCTATCCATCCGGCCACGGCTTGTCTGGGACGAGCCGAGGGTATCCTTATGGACAGGGGACGAGCTATAATAGAGGGTATCCATCGAGCAACAAGGCCGGCTACCCCCCTAGCGGCGGCTTGTCAGGGAATACTCGAACGGAGATCCATCATCATCACCACTATTCCCCGCCACAGCACATCAGCTACGGATCAACATACCATCCCGTCTACCACGGCACCCCACCCGTATACGTATACGAGTATAGAAACTCTGGTAGCCGATTCGACACCTTACTAACCGGGCTCGCGCTATATAACCTGGGGAGGATGTCTGCCCATCAGGACAGCTATAGACACTACGGATCGGAGTACAGATCGAGTCCAGGAGAGATGTGCAAGCTGGCTATCAGTCGTCGAAACGGGGAGTACGAGGAAACCCGCGTGGACTGCAGACTCATGTCCAGCTTTATATGGGACGCGGAGCGCGAATCGAAGACAGTTTCCACGCATACAGTTGTCTCTGAAACGGTAATAAATAATGGAACTACAGTACAAAACACTACAGTAGTCGACGCGTTGCAGGTGAAAGGACCATCTTTACAAGTGACTCCCGGAATGGACTGTTTCATGATAAGAATATCCAGGGATACTTCCCAAGTAAGACGGCGGGTGGATTGCGCGCTGCTGCAAGAATATGCTATACGGTCTTACAACAACTGTGATAATCTCAAGTCTTTGCCGCTAGTTTTGCTGTGTTGTGTTGTATTCTTCTTTCTAATAAATAAACGCTGAAGTTGAGTGTTATCGTAAGTTTTTGTACCTAACAATAATTGTTAAAGTGTTACATTGTGATTTTTAATGTCATCATTTTGAAAAAAAAAATTATGGTTTAAAAATCTTTTTCATATTGTGTTTATAACAGTCGGTACTTAATTTGCGAAAGCTTCTTATTAACATTAAAACAATTTTAACTTGGTAAGTAAAGATTTATTTGTAACACAAAATATATTCGCTGCATTCAGAGATATTTAACGATTACTTAACTTTAATGACCATCTTGACAGAATATTATGTATGGAGCTTATGAAAAAATCTTTATCATATTACAGTTAAGTTGTGATTCTCTGAAAGTACCCGCAAGTAAATAAAAAATCTCTTACATTAAAATACACTAATGCCCAAATTAACCAACAACTGTTAAAGTTAATGCTCGAATTAGTATCACGTTACTTACCTCTTTCGGTTTTCTTATGAATGAAAGAGAAGATATGACATTTTAATAAGCTGTTAAAGACGTTGGTGAGATTAGGCCTAAACATTGACTTTATCAGAGAACAGTTTGGGCAGGTTTTTCCAGCACTCGTAGTATTTGTGATCCACCTTATGACAGGTGTCGGCGCCCCACTTGGTCATCGCCATACTTAGGGAAGACTCGAACATAAACGCCTGGAAAATATAATCATAAGTTTGAGCGCTACGACGAAAACAAAAGAAAAATTTTAGCAATCTTCGCGCATGCTATTCACACACGCAAAGCAGAGCGACTAAAGCCTAAACTGCTTAATATTATGCTATTTTATTGTGGTACAGTTGCGATCGTTCGGCAAAACTTGAAGGGACGATCGGCGCAGGCGCGTCCACGTCCAGCTATTGTGGTACTTACTTAAATAAGTATTTGTGTGTTAGCAACTAAAAAAATAAGTATTGTTTATTGAGTTATGAATGCAGTCTTGTTATGTATTAAGATCAAAAGAACAAATACATAACTCATTGATACCTAATTTTCTGTCGATTAACACACAAATGCTTAACAGCGACCAGCTACTAATAAAGATCACCGTTGGTTACAGATTTATACCTAAGAGGCCTAAAATTTAAAACAGCACCTTCCATTATTGCATAGAAATCTGAAAGTTGTATGCGGCATGTACAAAAATACGGCAAAAAAAAACTACCAACCTGAGTGCCAACAGCGATCTTCTCCGCGTCCAACTTGGCGGTGGACGCCGCGTTGAAGCATTTACTGTCGGGGCCGTGCGGCGTCATCGCGGAGTGCAGGGTCGCGCCCCCGGGGGCGAAGCCCTCCTCCTTCGCCTCGTAGTTACCCAGTATTAAACCCATGAACTCGCTCATACAGTTCCCTGAAGGAGATGGGAATTAATTAATCGAAAAGAAAATTGCTTTCTAAGCAAGCTTATTTTAGCCCTTTGGAGAAGTGCAAAAAAATCAACTTAATTTTAGGGATAAACTGACCGATTTTCTTTGCCAATCTTTGACACGACAATGTTGTGCGACGATGATGACAATGTGGCAAGATAATGTTGGGCGGCAAACGGCAACATTGACGCCGCAACAGCAATGATTGCTGTATTAAATTTCAGGGTGTACGACAATGTTGCCACTTGCCAGGTAATATTGTGGCGAAAACGTTGTGGCGATAATGTTGCGCAGCAATACTGTCCGACAATGTTGTACGATATTGTTGCGGCAATGTTGCCCGACAATGTTGCGGCGACAACGTCGTTTAGCAAAATATGGTAATGTTGTAGCTGTGGTAATCGATCGATCGATCGCCACTTACTGTGGTAATATGGCGGTCGGAAGGTGTGCTCCTGGACGGACCAACGTGGCGGGAAGATAACGAAATCCGCGATCGCGACGCCGGCCTTCGTCGACGGACACGTCAGCACCGTGAATATTGACGGATCCTGGACATAGTGACGTGATATTACAACCAGAGTATTAATTACACTGGCTGAAAACTGACTTAAATACGCTATAGCCTGGTCACGGAGCAGGTAGAGATTCGTACATCGACCCGTCGCTGCTTATACAATTGAAGGTATATTATTATAATGTGGCTATGGAGCAATCATGTCACTTCTCGCATGGAAACGTTAGATTAATAATGATTTATCTAACGTTTCCATGCGAGGGGGGGGGGGGGGGGGGAGAGCCATTGAGACACCGCCTATTTATTTCAGCACTACTAGCACCCTGGGCGCCAAAGAACTCTCGCCCAGGGCGCTAATAGTGTTAAAACAGAGACTGCATAATATATGTGACTATAACTCACGCAATGATCGAAGGAGACAGAGTTGATGACCATGAAGTTGTCGAGGCAGTACTTGTACGGCACGTAGTTCCCGTGCCACGCCACCACGTCGAAGGGCGAGTGGTTTTGGACCGCCTCGAACACCGCACCTTGATATTTGCAGAAGATTTTGAAACCTGTTGAACGGAAATAAATTTAGCCTTTCTTCCCAATTTCCCTACTAGTCGCTATATTATTTGCTATCTGAGAGCAAATGATCTAGTGATAAGCTAACCCAGGTTAGAATGTGCTTTCCGGGAGATGATGGAAACTTCCCCGGCTCAGCGACAAGGGGAACGCTTAAATTCGACGAAACGTTCTTTTACTTTGGAAGTCCGGTCCCCGCTTAAGGAAGAGGGAGTCCCGTGTCTTACTACTACTTAATAGCTCGTAAGCGAAAGATACAACCATGAAGCACGTACCCAGTAAAAAAAGCAGTACTTACCCGTAAAGGGGCGCCGCAGACGCCTTGATTTTTAGCACTACCAGCACCCTGGGCGCCAAAGAAATTTTGCCCAAGGCGCTGGTAGTACTAGAACCGGCACTTACCAGGTACCACCTCATCGACGTAATGCGCGACAGGCGTAAGGAAGTCGCGCGGGTTGGCGAGGCCATTGGCACCGATCGGACCGAGGTCCGGCAGCTTGAAGTGACCGTCAAACACCTCCAGGATGTAGCCTCTGGAAGAAGAGATGAAGAATGAAGTAAAACCAATTAGCGTAAACACCACGAACTGCTAATAAGCGGCTGGTAGATCTAATGTATGAGTGCAGAGCCGCTGTCGCCTGTCACTGGGAATGCGGAAATTGGGAGTAGTAACCGTGAATGTCCTAAGACAGGAGATATCATCTCTACATATTATTATCATTACTTCTTTCCATATACTTTGCTTAGCTTATGGGCCAGATTTATCAGAACAGTGACGGCTGTCAGACATTTACCTAAAGTTCATCTACCTAACTAAAGTCTTTAGTAATGATTTAGTTTTGGTGCAAGTTTTTGTCACTTTACACCGAAAAACTACAATTTGTATGGCATCGAGATAGCAATAATATGATATAGGCAAGATCGTAAATATATCGATCGTAATCGTCGTAGCAATGGCAAAAAATCGATGTGAAATGTCACAGTTAACTTCTTCAAAGTCAGTCACATAAACTTTCAGTACAGAAAGCAGAAGATTGTCCTTTACCTGGTGGGTCCATCGACATGTACGGCGAACCTCATCCCCTGCTGTATGACCGCGATCTCGTTGGGTCGCACCTCCATCTTGCCAAACTCCGTGGTAATCAGCAGTTTGCCTTGTTGGGGCACTAGAAACATAAGAATTTGCTAAATTGAATGCGAATAATCTTGATATGGTGTGAACAAAATTTTAGTTAAACTTCTTCTTCTGAAACTCATCATCAATTTGATATCATTGAATACGAACATGACTGGCGAGAGATCAAGGTAAAAGTTAGATATTTCTGAATTACTAACTTCACTTGCGAAACTATAGAATAGAATTTGACCAAGAACATGCCAAGAACCTAGATCAGGCGCAGGGTTCAATGGAATGGATTGGAAGGAGTGGAATGAATCACGGGAACAATTTTTGTGTTGCCTTGCCTCTAAATTCAGAAATCGAGCCTTAAAACCACTAAATCTAAAGTAGTCTAACTCTAAACCATTAGGCAACGGACCAACTCTGATATTATAAAATATTGTAGTAAGTATTATATGTATGTAGCAAAGAGACGTTAGTGAGATCTGCTCACCTATTAAGAAATCCCCATCGCTGTTATAGAACGCAGATTTCTCCATGGAGGTGTTACAAAGGAACACGTGTATGGCTATCCCATGTCGGGATCGTGGGTCGCCGGCGCCGCACACCGTGTGTAGACCAGACACGAAGTCAGTGGATGATGATGGGATGTCGAAGGGCAGCCAGCGGGTCTGAGAATAGATGGAGGCTAGATGTTGGTGAAGAGATGTGGTTGTTGATCTGTGCCTAATTTCCGAGGTTGACAAGTGTTTATGTTTTCAATAATGTTTTTAGGCTAACGTCAAACACTTAACTAATCAACAAAGCTGTTAAAAATATAAACTTCTGTCAAAAACTTTCATTAACTATCGTACCTAGAACTCGGGTGTAGTTAGTAGTTAGGTATTTATAGACACTCGTTGTGCAAATTACAAAGTTGAGCGTAGTCCAAAATGTTACCTGATTAGGATCGGGATCCACTTCATCCCAGTTATGAGTCAAGAATTTAGCAGCATTCGTCCTTTTGAAGGGTTCATGGACGACCGATGGACGAATCCTGAAAAAAATAATAATAGGTAAATATACCAAAATATTGTAAGACCACACCCTTACAAAAGAATAAGGAATATTTGGGACGTATCGAGCGAGGTAACTCCGGCACCAATGCTCTCGAATAACATATTTTCATGTTTGGTGCTATTGTTACTTTATTAATTATTCAATAGAGTAACAAGGACATGTTTATTGGTATTTACGCTCGTAAGGTTTTACTCCTCTTATGTATCTGACACTCTGTCTAGAGTGTCTAGTCCATCCTATCAATAATCATCGATGAACTTATATAACACTTTCTTCTAGTGAGGTCAAATGATATAATTCCTTTCCTACCTAGAGAGCGGAGTTGCAACGAATAATTAAATAGTTTTTTCACATTTTCGCAAACTCCGGGCTTTTAAAGATCCCACCAACTGAGGGATAACAGAGTCTTACCCACCTGTACAACCACGACCGTCTATTCTCATGTCGAGGCGCGGTGAAGGCGGTAGGCCGTAGGGGTAGCGCTGCGGGTTGTTCTGGCCTTGGGGCATGATAGATACTGTTGGAATAATGGACGGTAGACACTGATTTACCCACCTGTACAACCACGACCGTCTATTCTCATGTCGAGGCGCGGTGAAGGCGGTAGGCCGTAGGGGTAGCGCTGCGGGTTGTTCTGGCCTTGGGGTATGATAGATACTGTTGGAATAATGGACGGTAGACACTGATTTACCCACCTGTACAACCACGACCGTCTATTCTCATGTCGAGGCGCGGTGAAGGCGGTACCAGACAGCTGCTCCGCGTACAGGCCGTAGGAGCAGCGCTGCGGGTTGTTCTGTCCCTGGGGTAGAGACCCTGGCCTGCGCGGGTCCTCGCTGCTAAACTCCGACCCGAAGCCTGATAGATACTGTTGGAGTAACTTTATTGAGCATAGGTTATATAGCGAGCAACACAGTACGTAGTGATAGTGGACCTAAGTAATTTGGTCGCGTTAGGGTTGGACCTCACCTGGCAGCACGGAATCGCCTTTTTCCGTCGCCCTTTCTCTTTCTGTCGCTTAGAACTGCCATTTGCTAGACCGTGACAGAAAGCATACCTAATGCCGATCGCCTCGAGGATTCCGCCGCGTGCTATCGCATTATGCTTTCTGTCTCAGTCTAGCAAATGGCAGTTCTAAGCGACAGAAAGAGAAAGGGCGACGAAAAAAGGAGATTCCGTGCTGCCAGATGAGGTCTAACCCTTAACGTTAAGTCAATCCCATATCCGACCGATCACAGCTAACACTGAATTGACATAAGCCGACCAAACGACGTAGGTCACAGTATAGCAATATAATATCCCTACAGTAACGAAACGCCTTTGATGTCGCACGATGCCGCCACCGGTGTAAGTACCAAGCAGATATGCCAGGGTTGCCACTTGCCACGAAACGGGAAATAAAATAAAAATAAAATATTGTGCTTGTAATTAATCAGCGTGTTATATTTACATATTATGTCGTACTGCCAGATATTTACGTGAAACTTTATTTTTAGATGATTTGAGTTCTTTACTAGATGATGCGCGCAACTCCGTTGTGCCAAAACTCGTTAATCGCACGGGAACCGTACATTTTTCCAGGACAAAAAGTATCCTTTGTCTTTTCCCGGGACTCAAAGTATCTCCATGCCAAATTTCAGCAAAATCTGTCCAGCGGTTTGGGCGTGAAGAGGTAACAGACAGACAGACAGACAGACACACTTTCGCATTTATAATATTAGTAATTACTAATTAGTATGGATTTAAAAATTTTATTAACCTATCAAGCCCCATAAGCTCACCGGTGAGCAAGACACAATAGAATAACAATAAATTTCCAAGAACCCACGATCGAAGGATTAAAATAATGAAGACGCATTGGGATATATAAAATATCCAACAATAATTAATCATATTATAACAATTGGTAGGTACGGTAGGCCACACGTCAGGTGTAACAGAAGCACTTCAAAACTCGCTCTTATTACGTGCGCGGTAAGGGCGGTCCAAAGGTCAAAATGTTACACTTGATGTGTGGCCCTGTGTACCTAGCTAGGTAGGTACTAATTAGTATGTAACAGGGTATTTGACAGTTTTTTTATTTTTATTCTATAAATTGTTTCTCTCCAACGTAAACAATAAAACAGAGATGCAAATTGCAAATAAATGCCACCAAGGCCAACACAATATTAGTGTGAACTGTGAGTCGATATTATATTTTATGACAATTAAATCCTTTTTGTTTTTTGAATCAGATTTACATATTCTGTACACTGAACACTTGTTATATCCCATTGTTTATAAAATAAGATGTTACAGGCTATCGTTTTACAACACAAAACACAAAACGCGCCAACGTCACACCTGCGCGCGGAGTCGCTCAAACTCCGCGAGTTTGTAAGCGCGGGCCCGCGCCGCCCGCTTCCCCGCGGGTACCCCTCCGTTGCTCTGCGCAAGTACATTCGTTTCACTACTGTAGGGATATTATATTGCTATACTGTGACGTAGGTCCTTCAACTGCCTAGGAATCAATTTCCTCGATGGTACTATAGCTCAGACATAGGTAATAATTATAGAACACGCCTAAACAGGTCGCACATTTGTCAGCGCTGTACACGTCGAACGCACCGCGTATAGTACCTACACGAAAATATGTGGCGCGTACGGTGCGGACGAATGTACGAGGTTTCACATCATTTCATACAACGAATTCTAAAATGCGGCGCGTTTTTTGTGCTGATAAATGTGCGATCACCTTAATTTCGAAATGGCATAACCCGACCAATGACGTAGGGCTGCAGCCATGATACTCAAGTCAGAATCAGTCGTCTGATGCAGGATGAACGGAATTCAAAAAAAAATATTTACATACAGATACTGATATTTATCTCTGAATGGTAAACACTAAACATGTTTACAGAAATCACGTATCTGGATGTAACATAATATTTAAGACAGCAAGAGTACGAAGAACCTGAATTTTCTTCGTACTCTTGCTGTCTTAAATAATAATATGATTATTTTTTTGCAAATAACAAGACATCTTTATCCTTCCTTATAGGCAACCCTAAGATACAAATGCAGTAGACAAGTATCTAGTTATAGGTATATGTTTTCTATAGAAATAAAGAGAATCGTTATCTATAACGAGTTGACCAAAAATGCGGATAATTTGATGCGGATCTTATCTAGGTACGTTATCGATCTGTATTTTGGCGGTCACCTATTATTATGGAAATTACGACTTCCAATTATTTGACTTCGTTTCGTTTCGTAAGCATTGCATAAATACCCATTACGATACGCCACGTTTGCCACCATGATTGCGAAGCTGTTTATATCAAGATTCAAGCACAACTGACTTCGATCATAATAATTATAGAATCATAGACGAATAATATTAGGTACCTAATATGCCCTTCTTTAACAGTCTATATATACAATCGTAAAATGGCTAGCGCGGGCCAACACGGAGATTTCAAATACAATGTCCGTTGCTACAAGATGGACTTACAGTATTTTTTTCTAGAATAACTTCGATATAAAATAGACTCACCTTTAATTCTGCCATTTCAGATAACACGACCGTGTCTTTGCTGTCGTGGAATATAATCACTTGTTTACCGGCGGCTAGTATGCTAATAAGTCCGGTTTATTATTAAACAAGTTAAATAATAACAATCTCACAATCTTATGAAATAATTGGAAATCTTGAACGTTCGATTGGAATCCAATTTAAATTTTCACCAACTGCAAAAAAATAATAATTAAATAAGTGCTTGGCACTACACAATCGTCTGAAAAGGAATTTAATAGTCAATAGTATTATTCTGATGTTTTATATCTCTGTCGTACATAATAATTAATAATTTATATAGCGTTGGGGTGTAAAAAAAACAAAGTGGTAATACTCCCTTGTATTGAGTTAACTGTGAAAGTAGCAGCGCTAAAAATATTTTTGTTATTTTTGTTGGCGCTCGAGCGTTATGAATTTTAAAAAATAACTCTTTTGTACTGCTACTTTTACAGTAAACTATACACGACACTCATACACACCCTTAAGTAGGTTGTATAATCACTTTTTAGTTTCTGTAACACCCTGTACCCAGATTATTCCAACCTGTATGCCTGGTAATTTTAAGAGAGTAAATTTCATTTTGAGAGTACGATGTGCTTATAATACTTACGTCTTACACCTAAACGGGCGACCGATAACTGTCGCGCGCTACTTTGTCAGCGATTTGTCGCGGTCGTTGGTAGCTCGTTTGCTCCGCAACATAAAACACACCTACTTTTAATATATTCAATTTGATCACAACAAAATCCAGTCTGTATTTCTGAGTGGCGCGGCGGGTATGATAATTCTATTACGGTAGGCCTGAGACTAAGAGCTAACTAAGCCATATTGTTGATAAATTATCTTGTTTACTAAATGATTCTCGTACTGCATACATGATACATAGTTGTTTGAGTAAAATACCGAATACATGCATAAAATATTATGCATGTATTCGGGTCACATTTTGTAGCCTTTTGGTGCAATTTTTTTGACGGAGTTACTCTACCTTAGTTTTTATTTTTTTTATATATTCATAGGAAATGCATCTACGCGTCGCGTTGCGGTATGAATTGACCCTAAGTCAACAAGATTATTTTTGAAACAAAATTAATTAATGTACGTAAATAAATAAAAATATTCTGGAAACTATGAGAGAAGGGGCCAGGGAGTAATCCTAGAAAATAATGACACCATGTAAGTGAAATTGATTATTTATTTCAATCTGAGATTGTTTCCAGAATATACATAAGTGATAAACATCTACAGGTAATATACAATTCGTCGAATGTCGTAGAATAATTCTAGATGAACAGTCGGAGAAAATTATTGTTTAGCAGTTGGATCATCTTCGCAATTCATTCGTATTACCATAGAGTATAGACCAATCAATATTATACTGATGCGATATTGGTATTTGTCATTAAAGGCTGGTTTACATTGACACAGTAACAAGTACTATTAATGTAAACAAGTTTTTTTTAATCTAGTCTACAATACAGTATTCTCATTTATTATCAGCATTTATTATTATCAGAAAATAGTAGTATAATCATTGCAGAACTATATCAAACTGCTAAACAATAAATTCCCTCGACTGTACAATTATACATTATTAAAATATCATTATAATAATGTATAATCACTGCGTTTTCTAATATTAATATTATTATTGTTCTTATTAATACTTCATAGCATAATCGGAAGATATTGTCGAATGCATTATATTAAATGCCCATCTGCGCCAATTTGAATAAGTTAACCATTTGCTAAATTATCATGCCTTCCCTTTCGTATATACGTGGAACGAGAGAAATAGAACAACTCTAGTTTAACCCAAATTGGTGCAAATGACCAAAGAGGCAAAGATTTAGCTACACTCAAATCAACGGATACATTTGAGCAAATCATTACATTTTAAGTAACTCTAACAAAAAAGCTAAACCCAAATTTGGCAAGAAACGAATAACCATAGCCAATAAACAATTACATTTGAATTAAGAATAAAGAATGCTTCGTTTTATATTATCTGTATGAATGCTAGTGAGAAAAATTACAATAAAGTACTAATTTTGAGTTATTCAGAAGAATATTTTTCTAGAATTTGTAGCTAAAATATTTCACCTGATCCAAAAAGATTTCACAAGCTCTCCTAAAATTAAGACCTGAAGAAGAGGCTATCTCTATCAGTTCTTAATAGAATGACAAGGACAGTCGACTGCTGGGTGTGTAATTTTATATGATTTTTTTGTTGTATCCATTTGGAAAATTCTCACTAGCAAATTCACAAATTGTATAAGCATTCAGACAAAGATATTACTTCATATACGAGTATCATCAAATTTCACAAACATTTAAATTATAAATAACATCGATTTATTATTAACTTAAACACGAATCACAGATAACAACATAGCTAAGCGTTATACACAGAACCACAATAGTATATTACAGATTATATAGATTAAAAATACATTAAATTGTCTATGGAATTATGCGTGGGCCATAAATATTTGCCCGTTGTAAATATCATATAGAACAATAATTATTATAATAAAAATGCTTAAAATAAAAATCACTGTCATAATATTGCAAAGCTTTTGATTATTATTTTCGAGTGCCCCTAAAGTTTAACGCATTCTTAAAAATTCATTAAAAATACGTAAAAAAATAATAATAACTAATATTTACAAACAAACATAATAGCAGCGATACTTCAATAGTAAAAGTGTGCTAAGTCAAAAAATCGTATTTTTTTTAACCGAAGTGCTACAAGTCATACATTATACTTTTGAGGCACATCTTAAGCCTAATCTAAATACATTTAATATCACAAGGCCTACATCGGCCGCTTTCAATCGAAAAAAGGTAACATTGCGATGAAGGTGTGTTTTTCTTTTAATGTTGAGTCTACTTACATACAGTCTCCAAACCAAAATGAGTTCTATCTAACTTTTTTTTTGTTGTTCACCCTTATCTCTAACAGTAGAGCCAAGCTACAGCCGAATCAAAATAATACAGACTTGCTGAGAACCGGCATGAAACAACGATTATGTTATGTTTCGCCGAGTGATGTAAGCAGAGGTATGGAGGATTATAAAAATCCGAATAACAACTGGCAACACTAGAGGCGTTCAAATTTTATTAAATTTTACTCAACGTAACAATATACTGCTTACCCATATTTTTGTTTGAAAACTGTACGTTTAAGCTTTCAATCAAATTCATGAACCTCCAAAAACAAACTATACGCTAAAGATGGTAAAATACCTTTGCTGTGTGTCTTTCCGCATTTAAAAAGCCAACTTATGTTCGAAAGTTAAAATTGCTTTGAAACATTAATATTGTATGTCAAACAAAAGTTTATGGTTTGCGAAATATTCATAATAGATCCGTCCTACATAATATACCGCAACAATTTGTATTTTAGCTTAGAATTTTAGACATAAATAGATTTAATAAAGCTTTTAAATTCATTTCATATTCTGTCAAAAGATAATTTAAAAACGGTGGAACAATCAAAGCGTTCTCAGTTAATATGCCAATGTGTCAAAACGAAAAAATAACGAAACCATTATAAATAGCTTTAAAATAACTATAAAGCTATACAAGGTTCGATTTTTACTTTTTTATAATCTTAAGCAGTCTTATTCAGTAAAACTTGCAAGTAACACAAACCCGAAACTATTTTTCTAGGGTCATCTCTTTCAAGTTTCAGAATAACAAGTATTCTTTTGCACTTGAAATTAGCTTGAAAAAAGAAAAAAATATTGTCTATGGGCAGGATATGTGTAGCGTAGATATATAATACTAGATTCGAATTATTATGCAAACTATGATAGTAAATAGATTTAAGTTGTATAATCTGTGCTAGTAGCTGTGTGTGACTAGTTTGTAATAAGAAATTATCTAAGTATATAGTTGCCACTTGCCACATTCACAAGCTGTCAAACTACGACATCTATGTATATAATACCTACCGTTTCATACTCATATAAAAATATAAGCAATGTACTAAAAAAGCCCAAAAGAGATCATCGTCTTACTTGTATTATTCTATGATAAATATTAAATACGTGATATATATCTTTGGAATTCAAATTACTTATCATGCTGATATACTTGGACATAAATAGAAAAACACTGGATTATCTACTCTAAGTCTACCTATTGCTAAGTACAACGAAAATTCGCTCTAATAACGCTAAGTAAGCTTAGACTAATATTAACAAAAAATACTCTATATTGTGCTCCGTAACTATCTGCCATGTATAATCGATTATTTTACATCAAAGAGTATTTCGATTACAAAATCTATGTAATATCGATAAAGATTATATCAACGGCAATTTAATATCGAACATTAATTTTACATTTTGAATAGAATAGCCCCGTACTTTTAAAATATTCAAACAGCGAATAATTAATATAAGGTATACAAGGTCTGCTTGTCTATGGCATATTAAAAATCTCACATGCCCGATACACAGTGTACCTTGAATACATTCCTGCGTAATTTTTTTACTAGTAAGAGGGTAGAATTCAAAATTCGAAGTATATAAGTTCAACAAATAAGTCTATGAATGTCTACGTTACTTACCTCATCTGTCAGAGTAAGACAGATATATACACAATTCGAAACTAAAATTTTTCGGCGACCATTTTTTCTCGTAGCCACTGGATTAACTAACTCTATATTACAAAGCTAAATTAATTTTGAACATTCAACAAAATTACATTTGTGACAATCGAGTATACGAAATTGTACTAAATAGACAC
Source organism: Plebejus argus (assembly GCA_905404155.3). Taxonomy (NCBI): domain Eukaryota; kingdom Metazoa; phylum Arthropoda; class Insecta; order Lepidoptera; family Lycaenidae; genus Plebejus; species Plebejus argus. Next base: position 3,735,024 of record FR989945.1, read on the forward strand.
TGGGATAAGCATTCACGAACTATTTTTGAGTATTTTTAGGTTTATTTCGACTAAAACTGTCACTTTATATAAAACTATTTGATATAAGGAGATACATGGAGCGTTTTTGAATCTTTAAAAATCATACATGTGTATAGCTCAGTCACCAAAAACAAGAAATTCGGTCATTGACCTCAGGCTTCTTGTCTCTTTCACTTGCACACGAATATTCAGTTATATTTATATTTCGTTTCTACAGGTAGGCGATAAGAGCGCGATAGAGATATTGTTGCGTGTGATTGAAAGAGGCAAGTAGCAATAGGTCAATGGCCAAATTTCTACATGTTCTTTAACCGAGCTATATACAAATATATAACTTTTAAAAATCCAGTACGCACATTTTCTGAAAATAGTATTGTATTTTAAAAGCGTTCGGTTACAGTTCAGATACACGGCATATTGATAAAGTATTAATTATCTTAGGCCCACTTGCGCCAATCTGGGTTAAAGTTAACTCTGAGTTAAACATAATGTCATCTCTATCACTGACTTGGTGAGTGACAGATATGACATGATGTTTAACTCAGAGTTAACTTTAACCCAGATTGGCGCATGTGGGCCTTAAGGGCCCGGGTTACCCTCGAAATTTTCATACATTCTTAATACCAAAATCATTTTCTCATGCGAAAATATTTAACATGTTTGAGTTATTTTTCAGCTTAAGATAGTAATTACCTAGGGTCCTGAACAAATTTTTTTTACAAAATATTTAAATACTAAAAAAAAATTTTTTGTGTTTAAATATTTATTAGTAAATTTACTACTAAATATTTAAACACCAAAAAATTGACAAAAACACTAAAAAATATATAAATAAATAGTAAATTTACTACAAAATATTTAAACTTTAAAAAATATTTTTTATTATTTAAATATTTTGTAGTAAATTTACTATTTATTTATATATTTTTTAGTGTTTTTGTCTATTTTTTGGTGTTTAAATATTTAGTAGTAAATTTACTAAAAAATATTTAAACACAAAATTTTTTTTTTAGTATTTAAATATTTTGTAAAAAAAAATTATTCAGGACCCTAGATAATTACTATCTTAAGCTGAAAAATAACTCAAACATGTTAAATATTTTCGTATGAGAAAATGATTTTGGTATTAAGAATGTATGAAAATTTCGAGGGTAACCCGGGCCCTTAAAAGTGTTTAATGATACAAGAGTAAAGTTAACCGATTTAGACATTTGACAACTTTCCTAATTAATTGAAATTGATACAGTAAATGTGGTAGCATCACTATAATCCAGTGTTGGACTGTATTAATGTAAACTTGTCTAGTAACAATAACTAAAGTGGTTTTAACCCAGTCCAATATATAGCAGCGGTATAACTCATTTCACGCTCAATTTGGCTTAAAACTGTACTTTTCAAACTTGAAAAAATCATCAACCACTTATCTTTATAAAAATAATGGTAACTTATTTTTATAGGAAATTTCACTGTATATATAGTTAGCAGAGAAAAAAATACGATTTATAGAGTATTTGTACATTAAATCTCGATACCTTAATTAACAGAGGTTTTCTTAAATTTCGTTTTAGTATCAGTTTCGAAGCTTTTAATTTACAAAACCAGCGACAGATCTAATTAAAAAATAATAATAACCAATTGACAAAACCCTTAAGCAAATAGTTAGGAGAAAAAATATTTTGTTTAGGTGTTTAACTTTATATAATTTAAATTCAAAGAATGAGAAACATCAAAGAAATATCAAGGAATTAAAACTTTTACCTATTTATTTAACTTAATTTAATATAATAATAGCTTCATATCATAGAAGAACACGTTAATTTAAAAAAATGTTTTTAAATATCAATAAATCTTTTGATAATTTTTTTCTACAAATATTTTAAAACTAGATGTCCCGTGCGGCTTCGCCCGCGTAAATTAGGAATTTTACGAAAACCGTACATTTTTCCGCAAAAAATAGTTATGAAAAAATGAGTTAACATGTCCCTTCACGTGGTCTACTCTATATCTGTGACAAATAATATAAAAAATGCTCCAGTACTTCGAGAGATAAACCATTTCTAATAATTTTCCCGGTTTTTCCATATTTTCCTCTGATATTTTTTTTAATTGCTTGACAAACTCGAGTCTCTATCTAAAAGACTATGAAACGTATCATGGGACGATGCACGGTTGATGGTATAATATGGTAGTGATGATGATGATGATGATAACTAATGTAATTTGCATAGTAGCATCTGCTTTCCGATCTTAAATCAACGCCGAAACTCTCAAGCGTGTATCTATAAAGCGTCAGGAGTTCTCCCAGTAGCTTCCGAACCATGGGTGGGTGTCGCTGGGTCCAAAATCTTACTTGTTGTTAGCATATGCTCGGAATACTTCTCATGAAACCGAAGTCACCACATGTTTCCATATAAATTTTGAGGAGTTCCCTCGATTACCCATGGATTCCTTCATCAGGTCACCATTTTTGTGAATATGATACCAAATTGGGATAATGCCCTATACACCAAAAGAAAAATTTTGAAAATTGGTTCATAAACGGCGGAGTAATCGTTGATCATAAAAAAACGAACATAACACCTCCTCCAGTTTGAAAGTCGGTTAAAATTATAGCTTATGTGTTATTCTGATGTATAAGCTATATTATTGTAAAGTTTCATTAAAATCCGTTCAGTAGTTTTTGCGTGAAAGAGTAACAAACATCCATACATCCATACATCCACACATCCATACATCCAAACTTTCGCCTTTATAATATTAGTAGGACTACTATAAATCGCTGCGCGCAAAGCAATTCAAGTAGTCCGCCGCAGGTTTGTATGGAAACTAGAAATAAGGTGTAAACGCTCTTAAGTTACTGTATCAATGTAAACCTAAACCAGAAGTAAAACCAACATTCAGAATTTATTTTTTTGGGCGTTCTACTTTTTATAAAACGACCAATAACTGTCAAAGGTTAGTTGTCAAATTCTAAATTGCTAATTTACTCTGTCATAGACTACAGACTGTTGAGTTATTTTACGGAAAGGATTTTTAGATCTAAAGGCGAGACCGCACTAAGCGACTCTACGTTCGGCGGCGCGTATTCTTCGTATGACATCATATTTAAAACGTCTGTTCTATGAAAAGGGAATGTCGCGTTGCTCCGCTGCAGTGCAGTGTCGCCTAGTGCAATCTCACCTTTATAGAAACTCATTCGTAATATAACTCTTAAACGGACTATAATATAAAGTTGGTTTACTGGTGTGACGGTAACATGTGAGCCCACGCGGTCTCGTACTTTGCGTGCGCGGCGCTGCACGCGTACTTGGACGCGTCAACCACGCTCAGAGGGAACGGCTCGCTCTGAAATAAAAAAAAATATTTATATTTTTATTGCTACTACGTTACAATAACAAAAGTCGGCCTCAAGTTTAGACAAGTTTAACATGATGCTAAAACTTACTGTCATAACATGATGAATTGACAGTAAATTGGCATAAGTCTATCGGCATTTCTTTGTGTTGTGTTTTTTACCTTATCAGGTTTTCTATTTCCAAATTTTTTATCAACGATACTTATCCCTTAAAAGTCCTACTTTCTGTGCGGAACAAATGATAGTATCCAGCTTTTTACAAAAAAAAAAACACTCACCGTGAGCTCCGAGTACGCACACTCCAGCGCGGCTATAAACCGCTCCAACTCCGCGCCGCTCGCCCATACTAGCGCCAGCCCCGACCCGCGCTCGCGGGCCTCACACACGCTCCATTCCTAAAATCGAAAGTGTCAGTACACATCTTTTGTCTTATTACACACTAGATGTTCCGCGCGGCTTCGCCCGCATAATTTTGGAATTACACGGAAACCGTACATTTTCCGCAAAAAATGGCCTATGTCTCTTCACGTGGTCTATTAATATTCATGTGTGCCAAATAACATAAAAATTGCCCCAGTAGTTCTTAAGATAATAAGCAATTTCATTTATAACACTTAAATAATTTTTCAAATTGGACCAGTAGTTCCTGAGATAAGCGCGTTCAAACAAACAAACACACTCTTCAGCTTTATAATATTAGTATAGATTAATGTTTAATTAAATTATGTGTGAGCGAGAGAGCCAAATTGGCTTCACATACACGTAATGTTGTTTCATTCTCTCTTTCGTCTAACTTGCATCATATGTTCGACACATATTTCATTATCGCTTACGTATTGGAATATGATTCACCCATATATTTTATTACCATACCCAATACCCATACATCAATAATAATATAATTTATAAAATGAATATGTATCTTACCAGACAGCACCAGTTCTCTTCAGTGTCGGGTATTTTCAACGCTGTTAAGTTCTTGATTGAACCGCACGCCAATATCTCTATATCGGCTCTCATCTCTTCCATGTATTCTGCAAAATATCAACAATTTATAAGGTGCCAAAAGAAGAAAGTGTAGGGTCCCAAAAGTCTCCACGTTTCACCAATTTTAAAATCAAATTTAGATATCAGATTTGTAACAGGAATTTGCACCATCATCGTTGCGTACTCTCTACAGGGTGTAACAAAAATAAGTGATAATAGTTACTTTAGGATGTGTACGTGTTCCTTGTAGAGAGTTCACTGTGAAAGTAGCAGCGCTGAAAGAAAAAAAAATCACTTTTGTATGCAGGGGAAACTCGTGACGCTCGGGCCCTTGCCCATACAAAAGTGAAAAAAAAATCGTCTTTCAGCACTCCTACTTTCACAGTGAACTCTCTACAAGGAACACGTACACACCCTAAAGTATTATCACTTAGTTTTGTTACACCCTGCATAAGGGACGTACCCGCTAGTTGGGCGTGCGCACCCGCATTTCTCTGTTCAATAACTTTGACCTACGTTATTTGGAAGGTAAATGTTAAGCCTAGCTGACAGATATGACATAACCCAACTAAGAAACTTAGGTCTGACATTTGCCTATGACTTTTCTGATTTGACGTACCCGCCAGCTGTGCGTGCGCGCCCGCATGCCGCAGGTAGGGGGCGGCGCCGCGCACGAACCCCAGGTCGAGGGGGTCGCGCACGGCGAGCACCTCCCCGCCCGCCACCAGCACCGTGCACGCTGCCGTCCGCGCCCCCACCGTCGCCCGCACCTCCTGCTTGTCTTCCAGGGCCTGAAAAAAGAAAAAAAAAATTGCAACTGTCTCTTTATTTTCGAACGACCGACGTTCATTCTTTGTGTTAGAGCGCTTACAGACGAACGGCACGTGTCGACTGCCGTCGTCTGTAAGAAGCCGTGTCTCTGATGAAGTTTTTTTTTTATTTCACGCTTTATGTCCACTGGCCATAATGATTCTTAGTTCGTCTTAAATAGAAATTCAGAACTTGCAACGAATTGCTTGTTGACACAATGATTGTAGACCGCTAGTATTAAGCTTATTAAGTAATGAGAGTGACTGAATTGCATGACACGGCTTTCGACCTTTAAGCAACACGACAGAGTCATTGCCTTGCACTGTGCGACAGAGTCATGGCCTTACACTGCGACAGAGTCATGGCCATACACTGTGCGACAGAGTCATGGCCTTATACTGTGCGACAGAGTCATGGCCTTGCACTGTGCGACAGAGTCATGGCCATACACTGTGCGACAGAGTCATGGCCTTGCACTGTGCGACAGAATCATGGCCTTGCACTGTGCGACAGAGTCATGGCCTTGCACTGTGCGACAGAGTCATGCCCTTACACTGTGCGACAGAGTCATGGCATTGCACTGTGCGACAGAGTCATGGCCTTACACTGTGCGACAGAGTCATGGCATTGCACTGTACGACAGAGTCATGGCCTTACACTGTGCGACAGAGTCATGGCATTGCACTGTGCGACAGAGTCATGGCCTTACACTGTGCGACAGAGTCATGGCATTGCACTGTGCGACAGAGTCATGCCCTTACACTGTGCGACAGAGTCATGGCATTGCACTGTGCGACAGAGTCATGGCCTTACACTGTGCGACAGAGTCATGGCATTGCACTGTACGACAGAGTCATGGCCTTACACTGTGCGACAGAGTCATGGCATTGCACTGTGCGACAGAGTCATGCCCTTACACTGTGCGACAGAGTCATGGCATTGCACTGTGCGACAGAGTCATGCCCTTACACTGTGCGACAGAGTCATGGCATTGCACTGTGCGACAGAGTCATGGCCTTACACTGTGCGACAGAGTCATGGCATTGCACTGTGCGACAGAGTCATGGCCTTACACTGTGCGACAGAGTCATGGCATTGCACTGTACGACAGCGCTGTTCCTTCGAAATTCCACTTGTAACTTACCTGTGCCGCGTGCAGCAGCAGCGACTGCAGCCACGACGAGGCGGTGGGGTCGTCGGGCGCCGCGAGCAGCAGCCGCCGGTCGCGCAGCGCGATCTCGAAGCAGTGCGGCCGTCGCGTCGCGTCCACGTGTCGCCTGACCCCAACGACGGAGCGTAACGCGATGTTATTGGGTAGGGGCGACCCGTCCGGACTGTGGGGGCCCCAGTGGAGGACTCCGGCCCTGTGATGACATTTAAAAGACATGAGTAGAAGAACCAGATAACTAACATTTTATAACATATGAACAATTACTAATTTTTTTCACTTATAATTTAAACAAAACTTGTAATTTTCCTACTTCATCCTCTGGATTTACATAAAATTAACATTTTTATTCCAAATCATTTTCTCGGCCCTAAAGCCTCCATTTATGCAAAAAAACATGTATGTATTAGGCCTTAGGGTTTTCATCACATTTCAAATTTTTTAGTCCGAGACTGGAAAGGTCAACGACCGATGGTGCCATCTTAATCCATTTCGACTATAGTTAGTCTTTATTGACGTCTTGTGAAAATATTTAATCAGAATAAAATGTAGACGGTATTGTATATTTTACAATGTATTTCTACGGATGATTGTCCTCATAAAAACCTGCTAGAGGCGGCCACTCATTTATTGATCGTTTCGTTCCATCGCAAAATATGAAAAGAGTACTTGTTGCTTAGAAAGCGAATGAAATCCGTAAAAAATAAGTTAAAAGCAGTTAGTTAATTTGCTTTAACTCTGCTTTAATAATAATTAACTGCTATTAAACTAACAAGTGGCTCCCAGACTTACTCCAAAGGTGAATTTGCTTTCCTACCTTCAGAAAACTATTTAGTTTAGGCATGTTTAGGCTTATTGTTACATTTTCAAGTACAACGTTACTATATAATTACGCAAGTACAGATCTAGGCATTATCTAAGCTGCGCCTCCATTGCCAAGTCGGTGTGACGGTGAGGGAACCTACTTTCTATATTTGGGTGCACGCGAACATTTTGAGAAGATTTTGCAACGTTATAAACCTCTCGTACAACGTTTACAAGATTTTTTATGTAATTTATACAAAGAACTTAGTTATGATGGTCGCAACATCCCTGGCAAATAACACTAGCAAGGACCAAGGTTTACGGATGCATCATCGGTCAAAATGCCCGATTTATAACATTGTTTACGCGTTTACGCTAAAAGTGACAATATCATTGTAGATAAAAAAAACTTTTGTCAAAAACACTCTTATTCGATTAACCCCAAACTTTCAAGCATTGAGTAGGCTGATCATAATGAACACACAATCATGTCAGCTTCCAAACGAAAGAAACTATAATATCAAATCGATCCACCTGTTCGTTCGTCTTGGCTGTGTTGGCTTATAGTGTCCAACTATGAAGCTACGAATAGGTTCACAGACAGACAGACTCATTATTAACTAATAACAACCTTTTATATCAGAGGTAACCATCGGGAAACATTATTACCTCAGCAGAAAGTAGCAGGGTTCGAACCGACGGCTCTTCTCGGTTTTACACATGAGGTAGCCCTCGAGTGGAGGGGCGAAGGCGCCGGGGGCTTCGGCGACGGCCTCCGCGTCGCCCGAGCACGCGCGCCCGTAGAACAAGATCTTCGGTACCTGAGGAGTTACAGGTGTTATATTATGATGATTAAGAGCGCTTACAGAAGAACGGCACGCGTCGACGGCAGTCGGCGGCACGCGTCCAAAAAAAAATCAATGAAAAAAAAATCCAGCGACTGCCGTCGACTTCCGTCGACGCCTGCCGTCGACGCCTGCCGTCGACGCGTGCTGTTCGTCTGTAAGAAGCCACGGTGCAAAACTATAGTTTCTGAAATAATATACTAGATGACGCCCGCAACTCCGTCGAAATTCGTTTATCGCGCGGGAACCGTGCATTTTTCACGGTAAAAAGTATCATATTAAATGTAAAGAACATAATAATATGATACTTTTTATCATATGTCCGGGACTGGAAGTATCTTCATAGTTCATAGTCATACCACATTTCAACAAAATCGGATTAGAGGTGAATAGGTGACAGACAGACACATTTGCGCATTTATAATATTAGTATGGATTAGGTAGACTATAATATTATGGTGCTATATTATGGTACAATTTACAACTTTATGTAAGTTTGAGGTTTACTGTACTAATACGACAAACTTATTGTTGTGTATTCAATATTATTTTATCTTTTCTTTACTAAAGTACACATAAAAGCACTACTTTTTTATTAAACTTTATTATCTTATTCATGACAGAAAGATGAAATGAAAGCTTATACACAAGTACGAGTCTCCATAGCTTCTATTTAAAAGTCCCTACTCCTTAGCCAGGGCTAGCGTATCTTTGGCGCAGGATTCAAGGCAAGATATTTCATAATAATTATTCATAAATAGTATGTATTGAGTATTCATTATTTATTATTCTTCTGAGACGTTGTTGGAGAAACGATTTTATAAGTTATGTTAAGTATGTGTTGCAACTTGTAATAAAATAACAGAAATCAATGCTTGCTTACAAAATAAAAAAGCTTTCAGTTTCTCGCAATGTATGTACATCTTTAAAAATTATACAAAAATATTTTAAAACAGCGGCCAAGTGCGAGTTGGACTCGCCCATGAAGGGTTCCGCAGCAGCAATAAGGTTTATTTTTAGGAAATTAAAAGGTTTTTGATTTATTTTTATATTTCAGTCGATTTAATGAAATTTAGGGTTTACCATTTATGACGTATGAAAAAAAAAACTACTGGCTAGATCTCGTTCAAACCAATTTTCATTGGTAGTTTTTATAGTAATCTACATCATATATTTTTTTTAGAATTATCACACTTTACTTTAGAAATTAGAGGGGGGGGGGGGGGGCACACATTTTACCACTTTGGAAGAGTCTCTCTCGCAAACTATTCAGGTTAGAAAAAAATGACATGAGAAACCTCAATATGATTTTTAGAGACTTATACTTATACCCCACACGCATAGGTTAAAAGAAAAAAAAAATTTGTTTCAGTTGTAGTTTGTACCTATGGGGACCCCTAAAATTTTTAATAATTTTTCCATTTTTGCATCAAAATCTTAATGCGGTTCACAGACTACATCTACTTACCAAGTTTCAATAGTATAGCTCTAATAGTTTCGGAGAAAAGTGGCTGTGACATACGGACGGACAGACAGACAGTCAGACAGACAGACAGACAGACAGACATGACGAATCTATAAGGGTTCCTTTTTTGCCATTTTGGCTACGGAACCCTAAAAACTAATAACAAGACATTGCTTACGAGGCGCGAGGGTATAATTATTATGGAAGTCTCGAGGTGAAAAGGTTGGCGATCCCTACATATCCTTAAGGGTCCTTTCTAACGAGGGACAGACACTAGACAGTATGAAAGGACTTGTCAACACTCACGAGTTTATGACGTACTTTGTAAGCACGCATTCATACAAACATCTGCATCATACCAGTGGCGGATTTACAAATTTGCCGCTAGTAGGCTATTCAATTTTTGCCAACCCTACTGGCATTTGAAATTCAAAACTTTAGTTTAGTTCACAACCATAATTATTATTATATTTATCATCATTCATCACGATCATATTATTTCATTTATATTTAAATTCTGAAATTGCAACTTTATGATTTGTGTTCTACCGTCTACGTTCTCATTACAACGGCTTTTTCCCTAAAAAAATTTAGGCTTTTGCCGCCCCTCTAAATCTGTCGCCCTAGGCTCTAGCCTACTTAGCCTATTGGTAAATCCGCCACTGCTTCATGCTAATCATACCATAATATCATACTAATATTATAAAGGCGGAAGTTTGTGTGTATGTTACTTTTTCACGATTAAACGGCTGGAGTGATTTTAATAAAATTTGGCAACATGTTAGCTGACAACCTGGATTAACAAATAGGCTACTTTTTACTGCTGAAAAATATATTTTACTAATAATCCGCGGGGCACAGCTAGTACAGTATAAAGACAGAATATGAACTCATATCCGGAAAGCCAATAGAATAATAAAGAATATATGCGCATACTGTACACATTGCAATGCATTATGCGTACATAATAAATACATACTTATTATGAAGTAGGTTTATGTGTCAGTTTACCCTAGTCAGATTGTTATTAACACCAATTAACATAATTGTAAACTAAATTTTGTCGGCAATTTCATTATGCCTAAAATTTGTTTATAGCGGGGCTAGTGCTACCGTACATTTTTCCGTGAAAAAGACCATCGTATGTCCTTTACCAGGGCGCAAAAACATATCTGTATAAGCATGAAAGTTTCACTCCTTTTTACACCGAAAAATGCTGATTTGAATTCAGCGGGGGATTGGAGACTCTTACCACACATGTTATGTAGGACTTTCTGCGCCCGAAAGAATGGTAAATGGACGCAGCACTACCCACTAAAACTCAGCTTTACTCCAACAACATTGCTGGAGACTGGAGTCTCGTAAACATGATAAGTGATAACATAGTATCCAGAAGTTTCTTAACTTCTTCTCATGCCTCTGCCGAGTCACCGCGCAGGCTAAATGGTAACAGTCCAGGGGGATCATACCTGAATGACTCTTGATGAAAGAGGGAAGGTATATGCACTCCTACCTTACTGCAGTTACTACTAGAGGTCTCTAAAAACTTCCTACCTTCTTCTCATGCCTCTGCCGTGTCACCGCGCAGGCCAGATGGTAGCAATCCAGGGGTATCATAGCCGGAGGTCTCTTGATGCGGAGGGGCGAGGTCCTCGCACTCCATTCCAAGGAGGAAGCCAGCTTGGCTCCGAGGAAGGATTCCCCCGTCACCAGAGAACAGGCTATGTTGCCTGCTGTGTCGATAACTTGGATGTACTGGGCTTCAGGACCCACCTGGATAGAAAAGGCGACGATTAGTTTGCCAAAAATTTTCGAAATTGACCCACGAAAAATTTTTTTGAATTAAAATTAAAAAAAATCCCTGATGGTGCGCTTTCTATTGAAGGACTAAAAATATTGAATTTTTTAAAACATTTGATTGCATTAATTCATCATCACAAGTGCTCAAATTCTGACTTGTTTGGCATAGCAAAACATGAGGTTTCGATAACGCGATGACATCGTAATGTTCATAAACACACTTTTGAATCGCTGGCACGATGCGTTGCGTTTTGGTGTATGCCGACCCCAATACACACAAATAAATAAACTGAACATTTTCACAGCCATTTCATGCTAACGATATTATGTCAATAGAACCTTGTGTATAGAAAGCAAGGCTCATCTGATTCTGATAGCATTTGCGTGCACGCCTATCTCATTATGACCATCATTATAACATCCTATTGCTAATTATGTGCTTCTACTTAATTGGGCATAAAGTGGCATAAACGAATGTACTAGACCAGGGGTCACCAACTGGTTTCGCTCGGGGTCCGTTTTAAGACATGAAATGACCTTCGCGGTCCACACATTTTATAAAAAAAAAAATATTATTAAAATTTAGTTTGTTATTATTTTTTAGCAATATTCCGCGAAATAAACCTCAACCTTTAAGTAAATGAGTGAGTGCACGCATAGGCACGCGTACAGCACCTCCCTCCTCTCCCACACTGCCTATGCGTACACTCGCATGCAAGAACCTGCAAACACCACCACCACACAAGCAATAATGTTGGCAAATCCGTGCAAGGCCCCTCACCACCATGCAGGTTGAAAACCTCGACGCGCGTTTCGCCCCAACACCGGAGCATCCTCAGGATGTGGACTCTACGAACAACGTTCGTCAAGTCAACGAACGTTGTTCGTAGAGTCCACATCCTGGAAAAGGAATCAGAGGACAACGAAGAGATGATTTTCTGTTCTTTTATTAGAACTTTTGTCATGTTGTCTGATGTCTCTATCGCGCTCTGCGGTGGGAGACTTGAGATTGGTGAGACAGCAATACATTTTCAAATACCTATTTTCATTTAAACAATCTATGCTGTCTTTTTCGTCATGTTCAGAAGACGTGCGCTGATCGCGAGTTCTGATTATACCGTGTACCTAAAAGTTATTCTATTAGTCTAAAGATAAATTGGCGCTTTCTTTGATTGCTAGCAAACACTTTACTGGTAAATTTTGTCATTTGTTTACTTTATCCATGCCCGATTTTGAGGGTTTTGACTTTTGCCTGGAGTTTATATCTATTTACTGGCGTTTATGGCTAACAAATTTTTCGATTTTGGCCAAAACATCAGCCTATCAACAAATGCCATTCAAAAGATAACTGCTGTCAAAACCTGAGTATCTGGGCTTAACTGTCTTACAACGATTACACTATTTTTCGTCGCTGACATGCATGAGATGTAGATAAGACGTATGTACTAACTACTAAGTATATGTATGTTTATTCTTGCAGTCATGAGTCATCGTGTACAAGTGGTTTAATTTTGCGTGTGGCGTCCCCCTTCGTCACTGGAGGTGATTCATACAAATCCAGGTTATTTTTTAGCGGTGACCAGCTTTATGTCCGTAAAATGATTTTAAAGCGTTCACACTTCACAGTATTACTCTGTAGCTCGAAAGTTTTTTGGTTTTACATTATTTTCAACACCCGATCAATTTTGTTTTTGAGCATCTTTGATGCTTCGAAGTACGAACGATCATTGCAGACAATGTTGTTAAATCTAATTGTGGACGTTTTGTTTGTACCATGAACGTAGAAAAAAAGGCGGACGGAGTCTTATACACAGCACTGTGTCTTCAGAGTCGGCCAGGTTGACTGCATGTACACGGTCCGCACGCACACATTCTTACGCTAGTCCATACCATTTGACAGGCGTAAGAATGTGTGCGTGGCCGACTCTGAAGACACGGTGCTGTGTATAGGGCGTGATGCTCATAATATGCCCATAAATCATAATATACGAGACGTCTACTTATCCAAATGTGTGTTCGATACTTCTCAAATATTTCTGGTTGGATACCATAATCGTCGGTAAATGGTGTAACAGCTACGTACTCGTAACTTTATTTAATGTCGAATGTATGGAAAATGTTCTTTTCATAGAGATCGTTTTCAACAACGTACTTTTACTCTATCTTCGTGAATGCTCTCTATTTGGAGTGCGTAGTGTGCCTTTCCAAATTGACCAGGTACATATTATGGCTAGCTGTTTAAGCACTTATGGAAAAAATATTCTTTAGTCTTTCGTTTTTCAGCTCATGTTTCACTTTCTAACGCACTTTCTATTAAGTCGACAGTCTTCAATTACTTACTTTTAGTTACATTTGCGATTTCTACATCTCTTTGAACTCTAAGCACATTGTCCGAATTCTGATAAGAAACAGTAATTGAAATCCGCCGGACCGCCCGCGCCATCCCGCACACTATCCGAAATATCTATGGAAATATCCTTCCGGCGAGTTCGAGCTCACTTGGCTCAGTACAAAATGTAAGAGACAGCGCGGACGTTCAACTGTTTCTGATCAGAACTGTCGGGCTAGACGAGACTATCTTGTTTAATATTTTGTTTACGGAAACGTCTGCGAAAATTTTAATTAAACGGAGTATGGATGAGGTTTCTGAGAAGAAAAATATCATGCTAGGTTTTATCTGGTTTTATCTCCCGGAAATTCTTAATATGTTCTTACATTTTTCTTTCTTTGAACTCTCTCAAATACTTTCTTTTACCCACTTGTGAGTGTAAAAACCTTCAGTTTTTATGAAAACGAATAGAAAGGTGTTTATTTGTAAACATGTGAATATGTTTTTACTAACATTGCCTTTCTAATAAACTTGATACTGTCGTAAAAAGTTTATAGACCTGTTGATAACGCAACAATACTTAACCCTCAACCTGAGATAACATGAAGACTGCTATAAATAATTGACATAATATAATAATATTATACGTTTTATATTATGTACTTAATCCTTTATTTTATGAATAAAACTAACTTCTTATTAAAGGGAAACTATAGAGTGGTTCATTCGAAGATAATATGATAATATAACAATATCATAATTTATGATAATACGTAAAAAATAAGAGTTATTGAGAAGAAAGTAAGTATTATGTAATATTTTGCAATTTATTTTGAGATCAGAGATTTTCCAGTATCACATGCATAGACCATAATGATTAAATAGGTAGATACGTAATTTTAAATTCAACAGATATAATATTGTGTTATTAAGATAAATGTATGGTCTTGTTACTTGAATTATTAGCGCGTTATACGTAAGTAACTACTGACTTCCAAAGTCTCTTCAAAACACAAATTAAAAGTACAGCTATGAACTATCTAACCTACTATGCAAATTATTTACGATTAGATCATAAAACAATACTGGAATCATGAAATAAAAACTTTATGAACTTACCGCTATAGCATCCAGTTGATTGTGTGGTAACCGGCATAGTATAACATATTCGGTACCGTCGGGCTTCACACTTGCAACATACAGGGCGTAGTCGGTTATAAACACTAGTAGTGGTGTCCAGGAACCATCTTCCATGTTATACGGTGACTGGACTTTCATCATCTGCAAGAATTTTTTATAGTAACGTTGGTAACAGTAAGTGTAGTGCAAGTGTAAAAAGAGTGAAGTGCTTATGAAATTTTTAATAAACAATTTTTCTTAAAAATAATAATCTCGATAAAATTAAAACTAACCCTATGCAAAGTTTCATTTGGATAGGAGAATATCTGTAATCTTAGTTTTTCATTACATTCAATAGCCACATTGTCTTCAAAGCTGTCAAAGTATGAAGGCTCGTCAGCTGTTAGTAGTCTGACAGAAAGTCTTTTGTTCTCAATCACTTCTTTGTCAATGAGTCGCGCCATTCTTGCGGCGGAGATGTGAAATGTTTCCGACACCTGTTTGAATGGATATATGATGCTAGGGAAATGTTTTTCCAACCTCATCTTGAGCTGGAAAAACTTGTTGTTCTTGATCTTTGTCTCCAAGTCCTTACGTTGACAAACATTCTTTAAGTACCTATTCAGTAAAGCAGACTTGTTAGATTGCAGTTTTTGATTTGAGGGGCTGTCGAAAAAGTCATCATTGAAATCATCGACGCCCTTCAAGGTTGAGTTGTCTCCGTTGGAGCAATTATCATTAATTGACTGTACAATTTCATCATTCTTTTGTACAGTGGATGCCGATTTGCGACTATACCTATTGACGTTTTGTTTTTTTGGTGAAGATAAATGTTTTGAAACGCCATTCTTTAACTCGGTTTCGTCTTGGATATTTTTGCTGAACTGTCTCTTAGGGGTAGATGTTCTGCTCGAATTTGCTGTGTCCGATTGATTGGAAGTGAAATCCTGTTTGCTAGAACTCAACAAAATTTCCTTAATAGGTGTTGATTCCGGAATGGGTACAAATGTTTCTTTGGGCGCTTCAAAAGCTGTTTGGAATGTGTCATGGACATAGCTGTATGAAACACCTTTATGCTCGTAAACAGTACTCTCACAGTTCACCACATATTTGCCCAATGGTGGGAAAGCATCAGCTTTGTTGAGCTTCTTATCATTGTCGGACTTCATGTTCAGGGTTAATTTATGTCTCGGTGAACCTTCACTTGGAGTTCTATTGCCAGCAATAGGATTTTTAGATAAGGATGGGCTCAGCATGGACTTGTCATTATCCAGCGGTTGAGAGTTGAGGTTTATTTCAACAAAGTCATCCTCGTCATCAATTTGAAAGCCCGAGTCCAGACTCTTGGATAGTTTCTTATTTTGATTTAAATCACACGGTAGTGCCTCCACTACATTGTTCAGTTCTAAGCTTGTTTCCGTCAAACCCTTTGCAGGTGCCAGATTGAAATTGAAGTTTTTATAGAAATTTTTCAAAGAGTCTATGATATTATTAGCATCTAAGAGATTTAATACTTTATTATTCTGCTTCTTCTCTTCAACAACATTAGTTGTGATATATCTTTTCTTTTTGAGCACAGATTTAACATTGATCGGGCTCTGTGTTATCTCCAGAGGCTTCTTTGCTTGCTCCTGGTTTTGATCAATATCAGCCTCGGAAAAGTAAGTTTTTCTCATGAATGCAACATGTGCATTATTTTCAAATCCATCACAGGAGTATGACTTTTGAGTTTTGTCACATTTTCTCCTCACTGGTGAGGACTCTGTTTTGTTTGAATGTGACGAGGAGGAATCGCTAGATGATGATTCCGAATCACAGCTGAAGTTGGAATCAGAACTGTTAGAGTCACAATTATAGAGTTTACCCTTTGGCTTAGTCTCATTATTATTGTCTCTATCCTTATTGTTTTGGTTGTCTTGTTCAGAGTCACAACAATATTCGAAGATTCCACTTCTGTCATGTTTGGAGTCTCCATAAGTTAGGATGTCAGACATAGTCTGCTGAGCTACGTCTGCAGCATACTTTGGAGTTTTGTCTCCTGAAGCACACCAGGAAAACCTGTCAGTCATTATATTATTCTTTTGCCTAAACCTATCACAGTAAGAACTATCTGGTCCATAAGAAATAAAGCCGCGTTCAATATGTATATTGTCTGTCCTCGTGTTGTTCAATATGTCTTCATGAAAGGATACCCTCTTTTTTTGAGAGCTTGAGGCATTTTGTGACTTCTTTCTGCATCTCCTTCTGTAGACAATGTCCTCTGACAGGGATTTCTTTGGTTCCGAAGTCCTCAAAGCAGATTTTTTGACTTCAGTGACACTGGCTGGACTAATTTTTTCACTTTCTAATGCCTTTAAAACGACATCAGGTAAATTTTCGTAAAGTGGTTTTTTATGTGCCTCAACGAGGAGTTCGGGCACGGTGTCGTCGGTTACGTTCTGATTGTCGATATCACTTCGCGTCATTATGCTGCTACTCGTGCTTTTTATCATATCCTGCGAGCAGGACGGAACAGCGTCGTAAATACTGTCGCATGCCAACTCCTCTGTTCCTATTAAGCTGTGGGACATTAACGCCTGACTCGTCGCCTCGGAAGCCTCGCTGTCGAGGCACAAAACCCCAGAATCACCAGGTGTATCCGCCAAACTACTGGTTGTGCTAGATACCAAATGAGAGTTGCCTTGAAGACACAAATCTGTAGGTTTGCCGACTTCCAAATCTTTTGTATCCATCTTGTTGCAGTGGAACGTATCGTCGCCTGTAGTAATAAGCGTTGATGAAATAACACAGTCGTTTGGTTTATTACGACGTTTAATTTTATCGATTTCTTTACCCTTAACTTCAGAAACGGTTTCAAACGACATCGCGTATCGCGTTGTTTACTCCAGTAACTTCAAACACTGACACTCAACTGTACACAATTTGTTATGTTATTATCACTTTATCTATTTTATCGCACATTTTGAAAATCACTTAGAATTATTCGCTGAATAATACACATTTGGAACGAACACAAAGCAGCCATTTGTAAATTGCACAGATTAAGTATACATAGATGGATTCTTAGCTCGCCAGCGCGTGGCCATTTTATGCTTGTGTGCAATTGCTGTAGTGTGCGTGTAGGGATGGCGTATATCGATAAAAATATAAAATTAGACTACAGCTATCGACCAAGGCGACCATAATTTTATGTTACAGATTTTTATTAAACAACATCAAAAAAGGAGGTTATCAATTCGACCTGCATGTTCAATTTAGGATATATTATGCTCAATAAATTAGAAGTCGCTTTCAATTTGGTGAAAAGGTTTTTTTATCTATTTATTAAGTGTATGAAAATACTTAAATACAGGGTGCAATTAAACCTTCCTGCCAAATTTTGATATATTGATCCTTGTTCAAAATAAAAATACACGTATTTTTCTTTTAATATAGTCAGTACTAAAATGTTGAGAAATAGCTTCCGAAAGTTATCCTAAAAAACACCACAATTAAAATGGACACTACGCGTCGCCGGCGGGTGAGCGCGCGCGCGCCTCCCCCCAACGTCACCCCCGCTCATTCCCACCGCCACGAGTAACCGTTCTGCATCGATTTTAAATGAGATAAAATATGTCATTAAAAAAATAACACCCAATTTTTTTTGCTAAATGACCTCTACTAATGATACCTAAGCCCTGGAAAAAATTTGGCAGGATGGTTTAATTGCATCCTGTATAAACAAAATATTTAAGTATATAATTACACAAATAGTTAAAAATATACATAATATGTATACTCCATAAGCCACGAAAGCTTGTCCGGAGTGTAATAGCTAATATCAATAAAATCAACAGTTTTTATAAAACATAACAGAAGAACAAAATATATTATACTTTATTAAACTTAATTACTATTTACTATTAAGCAACTATTTTGTAGAATGACAATTATTATTATCAAAGAAATATAAGAATGAATCTCGGTCCTACTTGTTTAAAGTAATTCCAAAAACGCTTAGGTGCATTTCTTTACCTATTAAAATATAATTATGTAATAATATTTATACAGAAAAAGACTTAAAATAGATACTTCGACGCCCCCTGAATAATGATATTATAATAATAATAATTAATAACCTAAGTAGGACTCTAGAGTCTAGACGATCAATTTTATTGTGCAATATCACGGTGTGTGCAATCAAAATCATAGAGCACTAAACCATATAATAATCTTCACTTTCAATCTTATTATCAAATAAATAGTTGAAAATAATTATTATCTTCATTATAGGTCTCTCCGTCACCACCATAATATTGAACTCTTCTTTATGAGCATTCCAATAACCTGAAAAAAATAAATGGTTTAGTGTTAATGAAATATGTACTATACTACTACATACTATAAAATATTATACACATAATTCATAATATTGTATACGGGGCAATATGCTTTATGTAAGTTTTCCATGCTTAACCCATCCAGCCCCAAGCGGAACCCAGGTGCCGCATAACAACTAAATATATATTGTGTCTGGAATTCGACGATTGAGGTATTAAATTTATTTTATTCAATGATTATGACTTTAGCCTTATTAAAATTTTACATTTTACTTAGGTATTAAAAAAGAGTACCTAATGCCAGGATAAAATTTCAAGAAGTATCTTTAAGTAACGAATTGAGTACTTACAGGGGGGAGGTGTGAGAGCTGTTGATCATGCAATTATTTTAATCTCCGTTAGAACTTTCTTTATTTCAATAAAATCATTGTTTCAAACTTACGTTTGAAATGATAATTCCAAATTCCAATATTGTGATGCCTTCATAAGGGAGTAAGGATTAAAAACTTGCATGAAACTTGCGTCTAAAATATATATCTGTTTGTCGTCTATTTTGAAGCATTTTTAACCTGAAAAAAAAATCATTTAGTCCATGACATTATTTTTATCGATAAACTATAGTTCAAGTAAGGCGCATCCCTAAAATACACGTAAAAAACTATGCAATATTTATAGCCAAATTATTACTTGATGTGACATTTTTATCACTAATGCCTTATATAGCATGATTAATGGATTATTATACTTATAAATTTTCTTTTTTAGCTTACAAAAATACCGATTGATAAGCCCAAACAACGTTGTTGAAAACTTACGTATGTTATGTTAAATCCACGTGTTTGAGGCATTCCTTGGCCGTTTTTATGGTTTATTATATAGCGGAATCACAAAAAGCAATAATATATTGCATTGAACGTTCACTAAACACTTTTATTACCACTTTTTATACATGAAATATGCAGACCTACTCGTTTGTTATGTTCTACTAAGTGGGACATAACATTACAGGCTTTTGACGTTTACACACCGATATGAGCTTTCTCTTTCACCCAAATTACTACATCGTTAGTTAGAAAGAGTAACATTATCAGCTGTCAAAATATAAGGCGGACTCCTATAGTATTATTACCTCAATGGTAAATTGTAATAAATGACAGCAAAAAATGACAGCTGACAACAGTGCCCTGCATTGACATTGACATATGTCGTGGTGACACAGATTATATACAACTTAGGCTTCGACCAAACCTGCGCGTCTGTTAACGTGAGGGCTTCAATTCAAATATCGTGATTTTTCATAACGTTACTGCTTCAAGGGCAAAGATAACGTTATGAAAAATACACGATATACTAGAAGTAACGGTAAAATTTGATATTAATAACGGTAAATGTTATATTATAATGATATTTTTTCGTAATGTTACTAGATAACGTTAAAAAATTACCGTTATCTACCATTATGAAAATAATGGTACGTAACGATATTTTTTTCTGCTATTCGATAACGTTATGAAGCCCTGTGTGCAACCACACTATAGCAATATAATATAGGGACCGTGCAGAAACTATAGAGGGCGTCGTAATTCGACAGCAGCGCCGCGATGCGAGTAAAAGACGTAACTTGTGAGTGACTTTGACTTCGCATTCTCCTTGACCCTGGCTAGTTTATGAGTGTTTTTTAACCCCCGACCAAAAAGAGGGGTGTTATAAGTTTGACGTGTCTGTCTGTCTGTCTGTCTGTCTGTGGCATCGTAGCATCCAAACGGGTGGACCGATTTTGATCTAGTTTTTTTTATGTTTTACACTATAAAATGATATAATACTTACACTCCCAAGTGGCCACATGCGGCCGCGAGAACAACGACAGATTTCCAAGAATCCGCGATCGAAATATTAAAGTTAAAGACTAGATGACGCCCGCAACTCCGTTGCGCCAAAAATCATTTATCGCGCGAGAACCGTACATTTTCCCGGGATAAAAAGTATCCTATGTCCTTTCCCGGGGCTCAAAGTAAATCCATACCAAATTTCAGCAAAATTGGTTTAGCGGTTTGGGCGTGAAGTACTAACAGACAGACACACTTTCGCATTTATAATATTAAGTATATTTTTATAATATTAAATATAATATTAAGGGTTTCTACTTTCTACCCGTAAACAAAGAATGGAAGAGTGAATAAAAATGTATAAAGCTTATCTAGTTAACTAAGAAAATATCTGAAAAAGTAATTAATAGCATCCATCAGCATAGAAAGTAAAAACTTGATAAATATTGCAATAAAATAATGAAGCTATGCAAAAATACTTATATTAATTACTGAAAATGCTTGTGGATTAATAAAATAAAACAAGTTCACTAAAATAAATGCTTTTATTTCAACCTTCTGCGATTCGATCGATACCATCTTCACAACTTTTGTCTGTCACTATTTTTAACTAATTTCAGTCTGGATCTCATAAGTGTAAACACCATTTAGGTATGTATTCTTCAAATAACACACAAAGACTGCACTACTAATCTTTTTCTTACTTGAAGAATCATCCTTTTGAGAACCAACACTTTGACAAGATGGTTCAAGTTCAATACTATCCTCAGTGTTGAATTCCTGGCAGGACTTCTCCAAATTATCCTTACTTTTGATGCAACTTTATGCCAATTAAATGAGCCGTGCCTATGTATGTATAATATCAATTAAGATGGAAGCCAGTTTGGATGTTTACTGAAAGAAAGCAATGGTTATAGGTTATGTTCATATTGTGTTCATAAAAAATGAATTTACGGTTATAATCTACAAAATTTAGTGTTTTTACTAGTCTACGCATAACACTCATGGAACTTTTTAAATACTTACGTATATTTTTACCGCCTTTTATCCATTTCTTTCGTTTTTCAATAAGCAAAACCATGCGAATATTTTGGCAGAAAAATAATAAAATTTTACATTGTTCGATTTGCCTTTATATTTCTTTTAAGTCCGGGAATACAACAATACATTTCAATTCTTGAAAATACTCGGAATTTGTTAAGAAATCTTCTAATTTTCCGTAGCTTCACTAGAGCTTGACAGTAAAATTTTAGTAAAAGTTTCGGCTATTCGCCACTTGTGGCAGTGTCGTCGCTCTGCACGGTCCCTATCCCGTGCAACTACGGTGCGAACCTGTGGTGCGAACTCAAGTTTGGATGAATCATGAAAGTGCACATATTATAGGTACCTACCCAAAGTGTAAATATAATTTTAAGGGCCCCCGAGACGGTCAAACGGTTTGATTCAAACCTTACGTGTTTGATGCAACCGTTTGATGTCGGTTTGAACGGTTTGTCAAACGACACTGCACAGTTTAATTCAATACGCGCTGTCGAGTACACGTCTTGTGATGCAGACAAGATGCTCTAGAGTCTAGAATCTAGAACGAGGACCGCGATTTTCTTATGTTTATAACGTCAATGTCCTCTGTCGAAAAATAAAAAAATCTACAGAAAGTGCTAGAAACTACAGCTTCTTTCTTTTTTTTCTTCCAAGTTTGATCAAACGCGTCGGAACACGATCAAACGGCGCGTCAAACAAAACAAAAATATGAAATTTCATCAAACAAGCTTCAAACACGTAAATGTTTGACAAACCGTTCAAACAAGCTTTGTAAACGATCAAAATGGTTTGAGTCAAACCAAAATTTACGTGTTTGAATCAAACCGTTTGATCGTCTCGGGGGCCCTTTAGTCTACTGAAAATAGCAACACTGAACTCAACTGTCAAGTGACAGGTGTCAACTTCCATTTCAAATTTGTTTGCGGGTGCCCGAAATTGGCGATTTTTTGTATTTTTGAGATTTTGCTAATTTTATGAGGTTATAAATTATAATACACTGAAATTAAATATTTTTATGTAAAGTAATGTTTTTAGTTTAAAGCTAAACATGGGAAACTTCGGCTTCATACCGAAATATGCGGTTTTTATAATAGTTTTGTGTGTAACGGTGTTCACATGTGATTGTGCTAAAATAAATACACCGAGAGTGCTTCTGCCGTGGTTTGAAAATTTAAAAGTGAATTTCACATTTGAGATCATCGAAGGTGGATGTTATATATGGTAAATATCTTAATTTTTTGAATATAATGCCAAATATTGCCTGATTGGTGAAATAAACGCTGGAAATGTAATTATTTCAGGAGCTTGTCGCGGGATGACATCATTGATCTTGAACCTATTTACGAAGGCTCTTGGGGCCATTGTTCGCGAGCGGCCCGAGTTTCTGTTTCTAGAACATGCGTCCCGCCCGGCTCAGTGATAATTCTGGCGGAGGAAGTCAGCAGTGGGGAGGTAATTTTCAAAAATGGCGCGAAACTTTCGTTTTCTTTCTAGTTTGTAAATAATCTCATCATCCATATTCTTCAGATTTTGCGTGGAGATGTGGACATTGATGTGATAAGCTCATTGAAAGTTGTGAGTACTACTTGGAAGCTTTTCTTGGAGGAGGCCCCAGAAGCTTTTGAAGTTGTTGCCTCCGATGATCAAGGTATGGTTTGTTAAACCTATTCATATTTTTCTTTACAGGCTGGGTTTTCTATTCTATTCTGTGATTACTTTTGGTGTATTACATAATATTGAGCAATGTGCGTTGTCATGCACTTACTAATTCCAATATGTATATTGTATGTTATATTCTAATGACTTGTATTGTTAACCAGGTAACACATTCTCAACACTAGAAGGACTAAGTTTTGAATGGACCATTGAGAATATTGGAAAGAATTATGGTGAAGAACCTTTAGTTTCGTAAGTACAGATACTTATAAAAAGGTTTGATAAAATACTAATTGATTCATGAAACTTATACCATTAGATATACTGAAGACTGCATATTATTCACATTGTATTAGGAATTTTTTATTTCCAATAAAAAGTTTCAGGCTATAGCTAGCAACTACTGAGCTTAGTTATACTTTTGATCATTTTTATTGGTCTGTAGAAAAGTAGAATGACTTTACTCCTAAATATCTCATTGCTTTTTACAGGTTAGTAAGATGGAGAGATACAGATTACGAGGCACCAAAGGGTATAGCGGAACTGGAAGCTCAAGGGCTCAGGTCACATGCGGTACTCTTATACGGTCAGGGTATGGGTGACGCCCGTGTGACGGTGTGCCTCGGAAATATTTGTACCCAGTTTGATCTGACTGTGGTAGCTAGTGTTGTGTTGACACCAGCTATTGCATATATTTCACAGGGCGATACCATAAACTACAGGTATTTTACTGTTCTTTTCATGTTTTTTTAACAAAAAAGATAATAATTAATGTTCAATATAATAATTATATTTAAAATGAAAAAACACTCTGAAATTTACCATGGTCTGTTATTACTTTTACTTTCTCTGTGATTCTGACAGCTGATTATAAAATTTTATAAAAAATGTAAAAGTCTGCAAAAAGGTAGTATTGTATGGTCAGAGATAATGCTGTAATACAATGCAGAGATTTACAATGTTCAAAATCTTTAAATATTATGAATTATCTTAATTCGCCTTATGGCTTTGTTTTTAGAAGCATATTATGCTCTCTTATGCCTTGTTATATATATTGTTTGTTTATTTTGCAAGGTTTTTCAAACTCTATCTTCATAATGTGTGTACATATTTTTAGGGTAGTGAGAGCGCGCGCGGGTAGACTAACAGTCCAAGACGTAGCTGACACCGTTTACAATATAGCGGTACCAGATACTGGAATAGCCCAGTTATATGACTCAATTAGTGTCGTAAAGGGCCTTCAGCTGGGATCGTCAAGTGTTTATCTCACATCAGGAACTACTGAAGTGGCTTCAGCAACGCTCACAGTGGTGACACCACATTCCATCAGAGTGTCAATACGGCCTTCAAACTTGCTTGTGGTCGGTGAACAGTTCACAATCCACTGTGTGGTGTATGATAAAGACGGACATCAGCTTACAGCAGGCCAAGAGACGCTAATAAGACTGACTGTTGATGGAGAAGCTGTCATAGACTTGATAAAGTCGACAGAAAATGGTACGATAACAGAGGCAGTGGCGCACAATTCAGGTGCTTTCACTGTGACCGCACAACTGTATTCCATAGCTGGCAAAACACTGAACAGAAAGGTAATTTTAGAAGAAAGAAATAATCTATATTATACATGTGTATATTAAATTCAAAGGTGACTGACTGACATGGTGATCTATCAACGCACAGCCCAAACCACTGGACGGATCGGGCTGACGTTTGTCGTGCAGGTAGATGTTACGACGTAGGCATCCGTTAAGAAAGGATTTTGATAAATTCCCACCCCAAGGGGTTCAAATAGGGGATGAAAGTTTGTATATACGAAGCCGCGGGCAAAAGCTTGTTTACTATACTATCGTAACAAACTGAAAATATTAAAGACCTAAACTTTAAATAAGTGATGATAATTTTAGCTATTTGGGGTCATAGTTATTGTGCATAGACAAAGTGTAAAAATATGTAAAAAGATTACAGAAGATTTTAAAGCAAGCCCTTTTCATAATGAGACGCCATGAGACTATAAAGTCAATAGTGCAACGATTTTCCATCTTTTCCTTACATGATATATTTATCTGCAGGTGGAAGGAGAGACGTCGGCCACAGCTATTGACCCCTTGGAAATTGACCCACCAGAACTGTACATAGCCTGGACCAATAGTGCTCAGTAAGTCTCATATTTGTTGCATACAGGTTGATTGCAATAAAATTTTCAGGCTAAATTATTACAAGTCTCAACTACTCGAAGCTATATCTGCACTAAAAACTTGCGAATTAGTTCGAATTTTTTTTTGTAATTATTATTGCAATAAATTGCTTCTTATTATGAAGCGTAATTGCATAATACACACCGTTGTAACTGCACACAATGCTAATAATTATAAGAAAACACTGAAAACTAGGATTAAACTTTCGTTTAATTCTACAGAGAAGTACAACTAAAACACCGTGGAGGTGGCGCAGAGCCGGTCACGTGGTCCGAGAGCGAGACGACGCATAGCGCCTTCTCGCTCACACACACGGGCTCTCTCACTGTCAGAGGGGAGGGAGCGATGGAAGTACAAGTGCATTTGACAAACTACCCCCATGTGAAAGCTGTTGGAAGGTAAAGTAGCATTTGAATATTATGTAAGAAATAAGCAACATTCATGTCCAGTTTCTGAGTTTTTTCGCAGGAGTTTAACTTTTTAATAGCGTTGTTGCTTGATTAAATGTTTGACATTTGCCAATCAATAGTCTTAGTGAATAGATCTTATTAATTTTTAAAAAATATTCTCAGGGTGGTGAGCGCAGCGCCGCTGTTAGTACAAGTGTCTAGTACGGGGTACGCGCGTGCGTACCGCCCGCACGCTCTACACGTGGCGCTGACCGGCGGCACCGACACCGGCGACCTCTACAACTTTCACTCGTGAGTACACCGCCGTAAGGTCGATTGTCGCTTGTCACGAGTGTCTAGTACTGGACGAAAGTATCTGTTTGATGTTTCAATCAATCCCCGTTCGACTTGGATTAGAAAATTCGGCCGGCGGTCATTGGTCAGAGCCAGGCACGGTGAGCGTTTATTGGCTGTCAGGTGAAGTTGTTGAATCCGAAACAAGTTCCGCACTGTGAATCAGTATGATACGCATACTTAGGCTGCGTTTCCACCGGAGCTGAGCTAAGCTGCATTGCGAATGCGTTTTACAAGAACCAATAGAATGGTCCTCGCAATGCAGCTTAGCTGCTCAGCTCCGGTGTAAATGCAGCCTTAATGTCGATTGTCGCATATATTATACTATGCTTTTAGGATTTCTACATATTATTTAAACTATTTTAGCTAAATAGATTACATAATTTATTTTAAATTTTCAGCTGTAACTGCAACTCTTTCACGGTAACTCTGATCGATGGCCCGGAACCACAGAATGTGACCGCTGCAACTTGGATCGAACCTGCGGGTGAGTTGGAACATAATATTTTGTCGTTATGTAAATTATAGAGGATAGATGTCATTATATTTTTAATTTAAAACAAAGAAGCTTAGGAAATAAAATATTTTTTTATTAAAAAGTCGCTCAGATCAGTCGAAGTCGTTAAATTATCTCAGTCCCCTCCAAAGTTACATAATAAGGAGGCAGCACTCTCGGCTCACCCATTTAATAATTAATTAATTTTATGGTAAAAAAATCTCTCTTTATAACATTTTTTTCTATTGTCTATGGTTACTAATCTGTTTAATCTATGGTCTCGCAGACGGCGCGTGCTGCGTGCTCTCACTGAGCTGGGCGGCGCGCGGCGCGTGCTCGCTGCGTGTGTCGTACGGCCGCGCGGGCGACGACGCGCGCGTGCTCATACGCGCCGCCCCCGCACTCATATGGCCGACGCACGCCGCCATCTTGGCGCCCGCCACGCTCCCGGTATGTGTTGTCTATGGTCTCGCAGACGGCGCGTGCTGCGTGCTCGAGCTGTATGTGTATACTACAAATAATAAATACCATAGAACAGTAACTGAGTTAGAAAAATGGTGAGAAACTTTGGTACTTTCTGTTGTCTCACTCGGGTTAGCCAAACATCATCATTGCCTTAGCTAAAATATTTATGTCATTAACTTTATTTTATGTCATTAACTGGAGCCATATATAAGCGGTCAAATTGGTCGGTCAATCGGTTATTGTTTTATTTTGTATTCTATTTGGTAAGAGGAATTAAAGGATAAGTCAATTTACGAATTTCTACGTGCTTTGCGACGTGCTTCAGTCCATAACAATGGCTATACAACATACAATTACTTTCTAGGTGCTGGCAGAAGGCGAAGCGCTAGTCACACAGTCGAGCGAGCCACGCGTAGCCGAGTTGTCGAGGAGAGACGGCCCGCCGCCGCATCGGTATCCGGAAGTACAGCTGTTCACGCTCTCGTGCAAAAAGGTTTGTACTGGAACTTAAATTTACTTTAGATTTTAGAACATTAAATGGTTAATTGTTAATTTAAGTATTTAATGGCTAATTTAAATATTTACATAGCGAATAGCCTAACAAGGTCTATTTATCTTTGTCTAATTTGTAATACAATGTTTGCCCTAACTATTACCTATCACCTGGTGTGTATATTTAAAAGATATATAATATCTGTGTTTGAATTTGTTTGTAGAAAGGCGAGTCGAACTTAGATCTGGTGTCGCACGCGGACGGGGAGGCGGAGTCTGTGCGTGTGGAGGCGGCGTGCGCGCCGCACGTGTCGCGCGTGCGCCTCGACCCGCTCCGCCCACCGGGCGACTGTGCGGCCAACACCAGGTATACCACAGAAATAAATCAAGATAGAACGGTGACGCGCGTGCATTGCTAAAGAATCACTCGTGTCAATTTCTGCTTTGCTTTTAGTTAGAGAACAAATAACTTACCCGTGGAAAGAAATACCTCCTTTTGACCGATTCACTTTCGTACTTCTGTTTTTACAATTAAACATGAGGCATATTTTCACAACCGCTCCGGTGTAATCAAGTCGAGACGTGCGCGCTGACTGGATGAACGTTCAACGAACTTGCACACTTGTGCAAGATTGAAACACGCGTACTCCACCCGCTTAGCCGTTCTATCTTGATTTATTTCTGTGAGGTATACAGATACTGTAACTTTAGTAATACTAGCTGACCCGGCTGTTTTGCCGTATAAATTATATTTTCTAGTATTATTATATAAAGTAGATAAAACCTATACTTACATACAATATTTCATTAAAATTGGTTGAGCCGTTTTGGAGGAGTTCGCGCACAAACACTGTGACACGAGAATTTTATGTATTAGATGATGTGTAATATAAATTATTAATAAGTGACAATAATTTTGCGATTGCCATTTTTATTATGTCATATCGCCTACGTTTTTTTACTTCTATCTTCGCTTTCGTAGCTATCGTATGCAAGTTAAGTAACTACTCGTATCGAAGCAACTCCTGACTATCCGAACTATCCGTTTGCAAGGCAGATTGTGCGCAAACCAAAACCAACAAAACGACGTACGCGCAGTAAATATAATATAATAAAAATGCCTAGTATATATCTTATTTTATATTTTTTTCTTCTACAGGCTTTGGCTACGACCTAACCATGAAGTCATGGTGAAGGTCACTCTCTATGACGGCATAGGCCGGGAGCTGCTAGACGAGTACGGACCCTCTGTATCGTGGGAGACTGCGCCCGCGCACGCCGCAATAACGTACAAGTCCGCTGACAGGCTGTTTGTGGAGACCAACCCAGAGTACGATCCGGTGCCCGTGCCGCAGTCTTACTATCAGGTAATAATTAAGCTTTAGTCTTCTTAGGACCTGTTTCACCACTTCCTGATAAAGTACCGAATAGGCTATCCACAACTTTTTTGACAGATTCTCCATACTTCATCTGTCAAGTTAACTGGTGGATAGCCTATTCGGCACTTATCAGGAAGTGGTCGAACAGGCCCTTAGTGATGAAGATCAAATAGTTATAGGTTTGCTTGTTTAGTCTGGCTCATTTAATAATTCATATGACCGACAAAGAAAGTAGATCTTAAATAGTTTTACGCTGCGTAAATATATTTATTGGAGCTTTTGAAGTCTAAAATATGGTATACCATCTCAGCTTAGGCATATAAAATGTATCTGTTAACTTATAAAAAATTGAGAGGATAGCCGGTCACTGAAACTAGGCTAGCAATACAAATAGAATCCTAGGAGTTAGGACTCTCTCCTTTCTTTACTTAAAAAACAATGGGACGCATAATCAATAATTATATTGTCCTTACCAAAGTTAAGAAGAACATCTTACTTACTTTTTGTAATGAATTAAATAATGTTTCATGTCCCTTACAGCTCGTGGAAGCGACGGATCAGTCAATCGGTTGGAGCGGTACGTTGAAAGCGTCTATACCCGACGCCTCTGCCAGTATACAAGCCAAAGTCGTTGCGCCGTTACGATGTGATACGCTCAAAGTAAGTGGAATAATACTATAAATATCTTACCAAAAGAATGTTTATAAATTATAACAAGTGAGAGGGTTTATCCATAAATTTCGATTTTTAAAACACAAGAACAGTGGTATGCCATTAAGCATTTAGGAATATGCGTGGCGACCTAAAAGGAATAATTTCCGACCGAGCGAGATAGCACACTCGGTCAGACCGTAGCCCACTGACGTAATTTTAGACGTTGTAATATAATATCTTGTCGTGCTTAGAAAGTTCGATAGCACGATGTACTGTTCCAATATCCATACTAATATGATGTATGCGAAAGTGTATCTGTCTGTCTGTCTGTCTGTTACCTCTTCATGTCCAAACCGCTGATCCGATTTTGCTGAAATTTGGTATGGATATACTTTGAGTCCCGGGAAAGGACATAGGATACTTTTTATCAACAAATTTTGGCGCAACGAAGTTGCGGGCGTCATCTAGTCATCTAATAAGTTTTGTCTGCGCTTAGATTAAAAGACAATTTCTGCTTAAAACCTGTACTCGCTATTCGCTTGTATTAAGATATGTAGTCGAATTTTACTTTGAAATTGTAATGAAATATTTTCTTTAGGTCGACATAGCGTGGGAGGGAGAGAGTATACCAAATATCACCAGTGTAGAGGGCGGTAGTGGGTTATACTCTGTGGAGACGCCCAAAGGCGTCACAGCGTCTGTTGACGATGGACGGCTTAATGTGATCGTGCCAGCACCGGGGATGTATGATGTGGTCGTCACCGATAGGTGTGTGAACGGGGAGAGGCAGGTTGTTGAGGTGAGTTGAGAAAATACAATATTATAATGTTAAAAAAAGCTAGACAAATATAGTTTTCTTATACTATATTATATGAAACGAAACGTCGCATTTCCGTTAAAAAATAGCCTAGTTATTTGAAATAAGAAAGTGCTTACTGCTTCGTGACAAAATCCATAGACAACATGTTTCTTGGACCACAAATCAGCAGTACAAGAATTGGGTTTTGCAAATTGTGATTTATGTTTATGCCAGCGCTAAACATGCTATTAAGCTTCGCTACGCAAGACTTTTACTAAAACATAATTTCCCCTACTAAAATGTTGTCGTTTCGAACCAATTAAATAATGTTAGAAATAATATCTCACAGGTCAATGTAGAAGAAGTGATATACGTGGAGGTGTTGACATCGCGCGCGGTGGGCGTGGACAGTTGCGTATCCGCCCACGTTGCGGCGCGCGGCGCGTCCGGCCGCGTACTGTACGCGTCGCGGCCGCAGTGGCGCGTCTCGGGGCCGATCGCCGCACGCGCGGGCTTACTCTGCGGCGTACGAGAGGGCGTGGCCACTGTCAGTGCGGCGGTCGCGGGCGTGTGGAGCGAGGACGTTGAGGTGAGATGGATGGATGTTGTAGTCTCGTTCTCGTATTTTACAATGAGGGAAATCTCGCAGGATAATATTGACAACATAATTTAAAATTAGTGATCTAACAAAACATTAAGCTTAAAGTTTATGTTTTTGCTAGGTCAATCGATAACGCATGTTGAAGGGTGTGTAGACACGTTATAAAATTGTCTATACGTTTTTTTATAAAGAAACTCTTCAACTCATCAAAAAACCACACCAACAACATACACCAACTTGCAATGTCTATATATGAGGAACGACCTTACAAATACATAAGGATTTTTGTTAGTAAGAGTTATATCTGTAAGTTACATTATAATATCCATTTATTACACAGGTGCACGTATTCCCCCCGCTGTCTGTGGAGCCGGCCCGCACGCGTTTGCCGCCCGGCGGGCGCGTGCAGTTGCGTGCACGCGGCGGCCCGCCCTCCCATTTAGCGGCGTTGACGTACCGCACGGAGAATCAAATACTTGATGTGAGTGGTCTTGTATAAGAGTAGTGTTGGTATAATTTTGTCCTACAGTCCACACGTTGGGTCAAGGCCAATAATGATTGCAAAATTGTCTATGGCATGCACCATCGACGTCGATCATGGGCAGTCATAGACGAATACGTGCTTCTCCACGTTCGTCATTGCTTGTATTTGTCCATCGTTAGCGTTGTGGCGAGACTACATGTAAATGCTCTATCAAGTTAATAAGCAACACAGACAATTCTAATCAATTGACTTGTAGTAACTTAATTCTAATTAATTATTGTAGAGCTTCACAGGCAATGTATGGAGTTCATGACAAAATTTAAATTAAATTAAACTTCAACAATCGTTAAATCCATCTGAATGCGACCTTTATTCTTTTTATGACAAAAAAGTAGTAATATAACTAATTAATTAATGCAAATTACCAATATTTTTTTCTGTATTTATACATATAACTTTTGTCAGGTATCATCAATGGGTAACGTGCACGCGCTGGCAGTAGGCACGGGGCGTGTCAAGTTGATTGCAACGGATTTTAACAACGTCGAGCTAGCCAGCACTGAGGCGGAAATTGAGGTATTTGCATACAATACTCTGCCTGCCTAGCATACGCCAACGAGATATCTCACTCTACATGTTTCTCGATGTTTGATAGTTTGTATCTTCATCTCTATTGACCCTAGCATGACAAACATTTTTTCTCGCGTAGATCTATCATCGAAATAACACATTTTTGTAGAGTTTTGTCGAGATAATGTCGAGATTTTGACATTATGAGACGAGTAGTTTTTAATTATCTCGAGAGTGAGATATCTCGTTGGCGTATGCTAGGCAGGCAGATCTACATAACGTGATTTTTATCTAGTTTAGTTACTGTGTATTATAATATGTACATACAATTACTTGGCATACACAATCACACATAAAAGCATGATGAAGCTATACTAAACCGCCACACTGAACCGATCGGTACTGTAGCTCTAATGCCGCGGTCGTATATGCGTAGTGCTTCACGCTAAAACCGATATTATTGGACGATCTGCGTGTATCGTCCAATATAAGTATCGTCTCATAGCACGAAGCTTCGGACGATAGACGCAGGTGTGGCCGGGCCGTAAGACATTGGTGCGGGAATGTTTCAGCATGCGTGATTTGCTGTTTATCAGATTAATGAGAGATAAATCAGTGATAACTTTCGTTTAATGTGGTTCATTATACAAAAACACATACACGTGTATTATAGTTTGATGACAATATGTTAACGTACACGTTTCTTAACAGGTGGTACAAATAACGGACATAACAGTGATGGCGGCAACTCACACGTTATTAGTGGGTCGGCCGGCGCCGTTGTGGGTGGCGGCGGGCGGGCTGCGTGCGGCGGCGCTCGGCGCGCTGGCCCCGCCCCCGCGCGTCACGTGGGCCGTGCGTGATCCCACTGCGGCGCGGCTGTACGTCTCGCATGTTGACGGTGCGTACACAATAATTGCTGCGATACGTAATTCAACTGCATTGATATTGCATTAAATACTAGTAGGTAGGTAATCATTAGTGGGTCGGCCGGCGCCGTTGTGGGTGGCGGCGGGCGGGCTGCGTGCGGCGGCGCTCGGTGCGCTGGCCCCGCCCCCGCCCGTCACGTGGGCCGTACGTGATCCCACTGCGGCGCGGTTGTACGTCTCGCATGTTGATGGTGCGTACACAATGCGATATGGAATTTGTCATAGCGATTTCCTAATTGACAAACATTTTAAAGTAGAAAAAAAAATACTTTAATCAACATGATAATAGATAAAAATCTTTGTAGAAATGTGTAATATAATAATAATTTCTTTACCATAATAACATGTATCTTTATTTTACTATAACAAACAAATGTTACATAATATACGTTGGTTTGATAAGAATAATATAATTTTGTAGTATGACATGAAGCAGGCTGCATCGCACAAGGAACATTGATCTTGCATTAAATAAAAGAATCGAGTTATTAATAGTCACAATGTGTATCATCAACATAAAAAAATTGTTTACCTAGAGTCTAGACTAGCGGTCGGCAGCACGCGGTCCGCGGGCCGCATGCGGCCCGCGAACGTTTTACTTGCGGCCCGTGAATGTTTTAAGAATAAGTTATAAGTAATATCAAAAAGTAAAAACAATGTTTTCTAATATTGTCATCGTTATCGCAACTGAAAAGCGTAGCTATTTGTGTCATTTTGTAATAAAAACTTTGTTTATTTTCTGAATCTTCTTACTTCACTTCACTTTTTACTAGTGCCATACATCAGAGGTTGAAACTTTTTAAAATTGTGGTCTAGAAAAGCCCTCATTATGCGTAGGTATTGGGCTTCTAGGGTTAATAAGAGTATGCCTGCGGCCCGCCTTTAGTTTGTTTTGCCACCTTGCGGCCCTTGCCTGCCAAAAGGTTGCCGACCGCTGGTCTAGACTATATTAGAAATGTATATCTATTGCAGATCAACTGGAGAGATCTATCGTTGAGGGGCTCACAGTACGTGTTGTGCCACTGAAGCCCGGTGTCATAACAATCGACGTCAGAGTACGGAATTTGGGACAGGTTAGACATATACTTCAAATATCAAAGTCTTACATATTAAATGCTCTATCAATTTAATGTTATCAAAAATCTATGGTCAAATATCGTCCCTCCTCAATCGTAAAAATTATGTCAATAATTGGATATTTATTGCATGATTATCTATATACAACAAGGGATAGGTGCATGTTACTATTTCACGCTTAAACAGATTGAGATGATATTTGGTATGGTGCTAGAATCCTGAGATAGAAGTTTTCGTTTCATTCGGTTTATGTAGGTAAGTCCGGTACAATATTACTCCCAGCTTTCTTTTCAAAAATAAAGTTACAAAATACATATTATTCTTTTTAAACAGAAAGCTGGGAGTAATATCAAGTTTAAAACATTATTTAAAAACGTAAAATTTTATATTTTTAGCCAGCTATTTTTCGATTTTGTTACAGATATCAGAAACCAGATCTTGGGACAGTACGATCGAGATACTCGGATTATCCGACATAAAAACTTCGATCGAAGGTTTAGCAGGCGACATAGATAGTGGTGAACGTTTGGCGCTTGTAGTGGGAGCTTCAGTGCGTTTAAAGTCCCTCCCTCGAGGCAACTGGGTGGCGTACCAAGATGGTGCCTTCGAGTTGAAGGAGAATGGTGAAGTGAGAGCCCTAAGGCCAGGGTTCGGGATGATTGTTGTCAAACATAAGGATGAAAGGAACGATATCTATAGAGAGACGGTGAGTTGTCATGTTTTTTTATAATATTAAGTGTTTTTTGTACATATAATATGGTAATAGGTTAAAAACAATACTTAATTTTTTAATTAATCCGTCGATCGCAGATTCTAGGAATTGCCATTGTATTCTATTGTTGTCTCAGTCGCCTTGGGGCTTGATAGGTTAAAATGTTTACTTTCTAGCAATGTCATATTTTGTTCGATATTGCTTTAAATTTTAAAATATCTATGTGCAATGTGCAGTGCTCAGTACTTTTTGATTATCAAAATAAATGCTTTTTTGTGCAATTTTTTGCACGTGGTATTTACATAAATTGAAATACTGATCTAGGTTATCAGGTAATCAGAATTTGTTTTTTTCTGTATTCCATAGGCTATCCACGTAGAAGTAGCAGCACTATCGTACTGCACGGTCGAGGCGAGTGCGGACGAGCGTGCGGGCGCGGACGCGGTGCGTGTGGTGTTGCGGTCTGCGCTTGGGCGGCGCTTGCTCGGCCGCGCCCATATCACCGCGGACACGCCCGTCGTGGCCATCAATAGAACTGACCCTGGGTAAGTTGATGATGCGTGAACCAGTTTTAAAAGAAGCACACAGTACGCAGAATTTTCTGCATTGTGCTAACGCTACTTGGCTGCTTAACCCGAACATGTAATTATAGCTATATCTACCTATGTCGTCGTTCTATCGAAATAAAGCTACAAAATGTTGTTCTTGTCTGCCAAGTGATTACTGTAATTTAATACTTACATAGATAATGTCCTAAGCAAAGGTCCCCATTGACTGTTTCAATTCGTATTCTTGTACGTGTACTTCTGATGTGTATTACTCACGACTATTCTAATAGTCAATGTATTCTCAAACGTATTCCTAAACTTACGCTGTAATTATTATCTTGTGATTGCAGCGCTGAGCCCAACGAGATATTACTGACGGGCGTGGAGGCGGGCGGCGCGTACGTGCGCGTGACGGCCGCGGTGGGCGGCGCCAACGTCGCGGACGAGTTGTACCTGGCCGCTGACGCGCGTACTGACAGAGTACTGGGTGAGTGCATAGGCCATAGATGTCAGAATCAACGAGTTATTAGTCGTGTTCGTTTCGTTTTTCAATGCACATTGCGCATGCGCAAAGTTAAAAAAAAAGATACATACAGCCGAACGTATAACCTTCTCGTTTTTGGAAGTCGGTTAAAAATTAGTGTCAGTGTGAGTGTCATGTTCTAAAATCTGACAGAAATTGATGAGTAAATGACACTCAATTATGAAGTTGACAGCTGCCAAACCGCAAGAAAAAGCCGCGCATGCGTAGTTGAAAAATGAAACGAACACGGCTATTGCCGACGGGCGTGGAGGCGGGCGGCGCGTACGTGCCCGTGACGGCCGCGGCGGGCGGCGCCAGCGTCGCGGACGAGTTGTACCTGGCCGCTGACGGCTGACGCGCGTACTGACAGAGTACTGGGTGAGTGCAAAAATAAGGTGTCATAAAATCAACTGCGAATGTTTTGGTTAGGCAGAAAAATAATTGTCTTATGTCTTGTCCTACATGGTGTATTTTATATTCGTCGGAGTAGTGGGTCTGCTTATTGTAATGTGTTGTGTTCTTTGAGGGCTATGGTTTTACACAATATTATCTTAGGGCCCCCACAGTCCACACATAACTACGAATTCGCATCGCAAACTGCGACAAAATTCATAATAAAAATGACATGTTATTATGCGACGCGAATTCGAAATTTTGTGGAGGAGCCCTTATTCAATAAACTAATTCAATTTAACTTTTTCCTCTCATGACATCATTGACTAATACTTACTATCAACATTTCCAGCGGTAGGCGGTTGGGGAGTGTGCGTGGAGGGCGGGGGCTGGCTGGCGCCGGGGGGCGTGTCCCTGGCCGAGGGTGGGGGCGTGACGCTGGTGCTGCTGAGCCGCACGTCGCCGGCGCGACACCAGCTGCGCCGGGAGCGCCCGCCCGCCGCGCTCACTGTACACCAGGTGTCCATAGACAAGGTATGATATGAGGTAAACTCGAGCGAGCAAGCTAATGATGATGATTTATGACTAAGAACAAAGTAATCATGTCAACCAAAAAAATCGTTTGGATGCTACGATGCTACGTGACATTTTATTTATTTTATTGTATAAAATAAAATAAACTGTTATGCACACTAACATACACAGACATGTCAAACTTATAAAGCGTCTCCCAGACAGACGCGGGCAGCGGTGGCGGTGGCGGTCAGTTGGATGACTTGAGAGTTCTAGGAACGACACAGACACACGCGGTGGCGGTGGCAGTACAAACAACTGATCGCCGCCGCCACCGCCACCGCTGCCCGCGTCTGTCCTGGAGACGCTTAACACCCATATATTTTGGTTGAGTGTTAAAGAAGCAGAAGCGTCGCTTTACATTTTGAAGCAGTATACAGTGCTATTTTAGTTAAAAGTTAATATCAGGTTATTCTTTTTCTAGATGGAGTTTATACCTGGCGAATGGCCGTCCTCCTTCGTCCCACTAACCATAGAAGGCGCTTCACTCGCGAACGGACCTCTACTGTGCTCGGAGGACCAGAAATATGCGTTAGATGGCGTGCAGATAGAACTGCCGTATTCTTGCCGAACTAAAGCGCCGCATACTGCACAACCTGTTTTAGATATTCCTAATGGTAAGTCGCAAAGACTACTTATGTTCAGTTTCTGATATTTTTTGAAAGGAGTTTATCTAATAGCGTTGGTGATTGGTTGATAACGTTAGCTAATCAAAAGCGCTAAAGAGTAGAAAAACTTTAGCCAAAAAAAAAACAGAAAATGATCAAAATTAGTAGAAATATTTTGTTTATATTCAAATCTTTCTTAATGTACCATCGAGGAAATTGACTCCTAGGCAGTTGACAGACCAACAACAGCTGGGTTTGTCGTAACGCGACCAAACTAGGTACATAGATCCCCCATCTGCCTAGGAATCAACTTCGCTGATAGTATACTATATATTTAATGTTTTAAAATGTTTATTTGACTATACAATATATTTTATTAACTAACAATCAAGTAGTATTTAAGGATATTGCTATTTTTATGTCGTACATACGTTTTAAAAGTGTCTGCTTATCTATTCTTTTTTTTTAAACGTCATATTGTGTATAATTTTTTTTTACTAATCAATGTCAAAATTGTTAACAGGTCAACTTGGCTGCACGATCATACCAGCGACGAAGATAACAGAATCATCTGAAGTCGAACTCTGTGCGAAATGGGATGCACTAAAAACTTGTACTAGAGTGCTGCTATTACCTCTAATATCAGTGACAGAGCAGAAAATATCCCTACTTGACCCTCAGCCAACATTCAAGGTGCAGGGCCATCCGCACGCGTTGAAATTAATCAAAATGAGCACATCCCCTGGACTGAAATTGGAAGTGACGAATAAGAACACCGAAGTGATTGTCAACGTTAAGGGAGATTCCGTCACTTGTGGTATCGGCTGGGTCAATATTATGTCACGGATGACGTCACAGGAGCTAAGAGTTGAGGTGCAGAGGGAGTGTGACATCGCTTGTGGCACTTTGCTCGGAGCCATAATGTCTATATTGAAGCCATATTTGCCAACTCTTATGACGATTGTTGCGGTGGCTGCAGCATTTTTGTATGGTAAGTTATAAATATAGTTTTCAATGCTAAAGTGTGTTGATCAGTCTGTTGACCGAAACTTCGTTTGTGCATTTGTTTATCCTACGGAGCCATCCGTTTTCCTTAACTTTATAGTCCCTTCTCCATTCCAAATCCATCATAATCGGTTCAGCGGTTTAAGCATGAAACAAAACAGTATGGCGCTAGTTTTGGTAAATTAGGTTGGTTCCACAAAAATAATTGCAATACTGGTTGGTATAAATAATTGAGACCATGTACGCAAATACACAACTCTTTTTATATTTAAACCATTTATAAATTCTACATTGTTTTAGTACAAATGAAATGGCAGCAGAAAGTCCAGATCCGCATACCGATGGAGCCGCCGTCTCCACAAACGACGCTCAACGGCACGCGCGCACGCACGTGGGCACGCAGCCCGTACGCCAACGGGCCCGCAACCCCGCCCTCGCCAATATACGGTGACACGAGCGTGCTACCCGACTCGAGCTTGTCGCCCAACGTGACGCGAACACGGAACTCGTACTTCCAATAGACAATTTAAAATGTGACAGTTATGTGACAAAGTGTTAAAAGTGAAAAAGAAGCTCAATTTTCGTTGAATAATGGAAACGCGTTTGATGCTGTAATAGCTCGATCGTGGGAATTACAGACACAATAGATATTCAATTGTTATGCGACACCCAGGTGCTGCTTGGGAGTTAATGGGTTATTTGATACATTTTGATTGGTCCGAGCTCTAAGATCATCATCATTACAAAATAGAGTATAGGATTAGTAGGATTTTTCTTATTCAGTTTGTTATGCAATTGTTTGAATGTTATATACGAGAATTGAGTTTCGGAAAATAAAATAGTGACATTGACAGTGTTAATATTGAAGTGTGAAGTGTTTAAGTGACATCAGTGATAAAGTACCTCAATCTATAATAATTAATAAGGACATTTTTTAAATACTTGACCCAGTTCAAGACTGAGCTGAAATGAAATAATTTGACATAGATTTAGCCACTTTTGCACAGGTGAGGTTGTATGTCTCAGGCAGTGGCGTAACTATAGGGTGGCAGGGCTGGCAAAATGCCACGGGCCCCCGACTCAAAGGGGCCCCGGCCTAAGAGGCTGTGAGGTCAGAAGTTTTTTATATATGATGATTTTCACTGATAGGGCCCCATCAATTTGCCACGGGCCCCGGATGTTATACTTACGCCACTGGACTGAGGTGAAATCAAGAGGAAAAGGATGCTTTCTTATTTTAAGTCTCGATAGCAGATCTCATTTTATGATAGTTCATGAGATATAAGCTTATGGCAGGCTATGTTGATATAGTAAGGCCCACTAACACCAGTCTGGATTAACTTAACCCTTAATTAAATATTGTGTCATGTCTCTCGATCTTTTAAGTGAAAGAAAGGCATGATATTTTATCTTAAGATAAGATTAACACAGATTGGCGCAAGTGGTCCAAATAGTCATGATTTTGAAGAAGTAATTTTGTAAATGTCATATTTATTTTGTGAGTTGTTAGAAATATCATAAAATGTGATAAAATGTTTGGTGATAGAAGATTCTGTGTAAGAAATAAGTTTATACGCTCAAGAGCAAAAACCATTTTTAAAGTAACTTTATCAAATAATGTTATTTATTTGATGCACGGGTTTTTTTTGTTATCCTTTCTTTTTATTTTACCCGTCGATCGTGGAAAAATGAGACACAATAGCTTATCTATTGTTATCGCGGCCGCATGTGGCCACTTGGGGCTTGATGAATTAATAAGTGTGGCGACATTTTTGCTCATGGGCGCATAGCGTAATTATTATTGTTAGTTATAAAAAAATCATTTTTAACAACTTTCAAACCCTAATTGGGTTTGACAGTTGATAAAAGTGAAATTTTATTTTGATATCATTACTAATAGTTATTATGGCAAAACTGGGTTTTATCAGTTTGTGAAGGACATAAAATATATGCAACTGTCAAATCAGCATAATATTATTATACAAAAACGTATTGTATCGAACAAAAATAGTACATTTAAAAAAAGGTGGAGTCTTTTATGAGTACTTAATAAAAGTATTTTTGATATTGTTTTAATATTTCATTGTTTTTTTAAACAGCAACGTCTGGCTAAGCTAAGTGCCTGTTCAGATGAGGCGTTTTACGCGCGAAGTTTATAAGCGCGTTTCAATTTCTATTGCATCCAGATACAACGTTTTACGCGCGTTTTTACTCTACAAACATGGACTCGAAGTTATCACACTCCTAGTTTTTATTATTCGTAGCACGCTCCAATCAAATACGTCCATGCGCAACGGACTCGCGCGTAGTACTGGACGCTGCAATGGCACCCAAGTAATAAGTATCTCGACTCGCGCGTTTTACGGGCGAGTCAAGAGTCCGCTCATTGCAAGCGTTTTAGGGTCAATATATACTAGTGCAGAGTCGAAGCGCATCGAAGCGAATTACCAAAACTGAACATAACAAATTCAACCTTGACTCCAAAGCGTTAATCACACATTACTTCTGAGAATTTAAAAAGGCGCGCGCACTCCCGCGAATCCGCTCGGCCAACGATGATTGGTCTCCCAGAAGTAATGTGTGCGTTACGCTCTGGAGTTAAGGTTGAATTTTCTATGTTCAGCTTTTATTCATATTCATATTCATATACTTTATTTATTCATATTCATATTTTAGGAATTCACTTCGATGAGCTTCGACTCTGCGCTAGTATAAATTGACCCTTATGCGCGTAGGCATCTGGACGCATATCATATTATATAGCTCTAGTATCTCGGGAGTCGCTCACTCGCGCGTAAAATGCCTCATCTGCCGGCCTAGCATACGCCAACGAGATATCTCACTCTCGAGATAATTAAAAACAACTCGTCTCATAATGTCAAAATCTCGACATTATCTCGACAAAACTCTATAAAAAAAATGTGTTATTTCGATGATAGATCTACGCGAGAAAAAATGTTTGTCATGCTAGGGTCCATAGAGATGAAGATACAAACTATCAAACATCGAGAAACATGTAGAGAGAGATATTATCTCGTTGGCGTATGCTAGGCCGGTTGGACAGGCTCTAAGGTAGAAATAAATCAATATCACCATTATTAAATATTAACAGTATATTTTTATAATAATTATATAAAGATAACATTTTGACTATAAAAAGATTCGTTACAAGATTTGTCAACTACAAAGAGATTCCAAAAAATATATTTTTAAATATTATTTAACAACCTTTAAAAAGTGCACTTAATACAATAAATATTGCTTTATTTTTTATACTTAGCTATATATTTTC
The DNA here is from genome assembly GCA_905404155.3 of Plebejus argus. Classification (NCBI taxonomy): domain Eukaryota; kingdom Metazoa; phylum Arthropoda; class Insecta; order Lepidoptera; family Lycaenidae; genus Plebejus; species Plebejus argus. The sequence continues at coordinate 3,777,107 of FR989945.1, forward strand.
CTTAGTCTATGTAGCTATTTAACTATTTGTAGTATACCATTATAGCAAAGAACATAATTTAATATAGCACATATTATAGTCATATACACAATACACATAACTCTTATAATGACTTGTGAACCTCACAGAAAAGATCACAGTCAAATAGTCTTTGGTCGTCTTGGAGATAAATTTGGAAGACATCAAGTGTGTATACAAGGGGTTCCTAAAACTTGCGCGTACTACAAAGAAGCCGACAAAAAGTCGGATTTATCATTTAATAAACGAGTATAACAAATAAAGTTTCCATCTTTAGGTGTTGGGTAGGTAGTAGGTACCTATTATTTTTTATACTTAGCAGTATTTCTAAGCTGGCCATGGCAGAGTAGGCTGTAACAAAATACTAAACTTAGGGCCTGTTTCACCACTTCCTGATAGGCTATGTCCTATCAGGAAAACTTGGTTGATTACTGTACCCTAAAACGGAACCCTAACCAGCTGATTTTTTGTATATTGGTAGGTTAATAGTTATTTAAGAGTAACCTTGTCCTACAAATAAAACAATCCATATTTTAGGACCATCAAGTCAAAGTATGAAATCCTTTCTATCTCTGTTAGCTACCACTTTCGAGATTTTTCGAAAATAAAAATGTTGTTCGTCTTATCAAAATGTAGCTACTCACAAAAAATTTGCTTGTTAGTAATCACAAAAAAATTTGTTCTAGGGCACCCGTACTATGACAGATGAAGTATGGAGAATCTGTCAAAAAAGTTATGGATGGCCTATTCGGTACTTTATCAGCAAGTGGTGAAACAGGCCCTTAGTGTTCCTAATGTCAAACAAATTAGGAACCCCTGCGATATAATAAAGTACGCATTTTACACACGCAGGCACTAATAATTATTATGACGTATTATGACAAGACCATTTTGTATGGCTTGGTAAGATAGGCCACAATAATATTATTTGCCTTACTTCATATGAATAATTATTTTACTACAACTTTTTAAACTATAAAACATGACCTTTAAGTCTAATGTTTACAGTTTACATGAATATAAATGCTTTTGATATCTATCAGTCCCAAAGTAACTAGCTAATTTTTCTGACGTTTTTTGACAGGAGTTTATATTCTTTTCACTAGCATTGTTGATTGGTTAATTTTTCGACACCAGCCAATAAAAAGCAATAATAGTAAAAAGATAAACTCCGGTTGAAAAACCTCAGAAACTGGGCATAAAAGAGCGAAGTAAAGTTATAGATATTGGAATGACAAGATTAACAAGAATGAGATAATTTTCTTTTTTTTTTTTTATTATTAAATAAGGGGGCAAACGAGCAAACGGGTCACCTGATGGTAAGCAACTACCGTCGCCCATGGACACTCGCAACATCCGAAGAGCTGCAGGTGCGTTGCCGGCCTTTTAAGAGGGAATACGCTCTTTTCTTGAAGGTTTGCAGGTCATATAGGTCCGGAAATACTGCTGGTGACAGTTCGTTCCAGAGTTTTTCGAACACCATTAATATTATAATTTTGTAGGATTATGCTTAGAACATATTTTTAAATTTTAATATTTTATAACTACTGTGTGAAATTTTAATGGTTGTTTTCCCGCAGTAAAATTATTCTATCTTAGTAGTACAATAGATTTGTAAAGTTTTTTTTGTTCAAATCATAAATAAAATTCGGTCGGGTCATAGTTTTTCGCGCCTATCGGGATAAAGTTTCCATAATATGATAGTACGTCATACAAAATATTTTTTATTTTCAAAAAATAACTTGCATGGTTTGATAGTACTACTATAGGTAAATCGTTCTGCTGCGGGAAAAGAACCACTAAAATTTCACGTTGTATAAATAATCTCTTGATCTTTGATACTAACAAAGAAAATGAGAAAATCTTAAGATCCATATGGCGAATTGGAAACTGCATCAACTCGATCAAAGTAAGAAGTTGGTTAAGAACCTAAATCGGTGCACAAGTTTTGCACGCTCAGCAATGGACCATATAACGAAAGTTTTTTCTAGAGAAAGGAAAAAATAGTTTATGCATCTCGATCTCAGAGAGCCCCCATAGTGGCACAGGTGAGGTCATTAAGTGCGCCCAGAGATAGCGTCCTCCCCGCGCCCGCAACGCGCGCCGCAACACGCACGCGCCGCTCCGCCCTGCCCACTTTCGATGCGAGGGTTGCGTTGTGCCTGCAGATTAAAGTTTTACTATATATATACAGGGTGCAATTAAACCTTCCTGCCAAATTTTTTCCAGGGCTTAAGTATCATTAGGAGAGTCCATTTAACCAAAAAAAAATTGGGTGTTATATTTTTTTATTAACATATTTTATCCTATTTAAAATCGTTGCAGAATGGTCACTCGCGGCGCGGGGGAATGACACATCACGCGCGGGCGACGCGTCGTGTCCATTAATTATAGTGTTTTTTAGGATAACTTTCAGAAGCTATTTCTCAACATTTTAGTACTGAGTGATTATAAAAGAAAAAATACGTGTATTTATCATATAATGTCCTTTACACGGACGCAAAGTACCTCGATACCAGCAAAATCGGGTCAGCGCTTTGGAATGAAGAGGTAATAGACAAACCGACACTCAGACACACTTTCGCATTTTATATAATTAAGATCAATATATTAAAATTTGGCAGGAAGGTATAATTGCACCTGTATATAAAACTCAAAGGTGACTGACTGAAATGGTGATCTATCAACGCACAGCCCAAACAACTGGACGGATCGGGCTGAAATTCGGCATGCAGGTAGATGTTATGACGTAGGCATCCGCTAAGAAAGGATTTTGATAAATTCCCACCCCAAGGGGTTCAATTAGGGGATGAAAGTTTGTATATAATAATACTTCTTAGCGCGAGCGAAGCCGCGGGCAAAAGCTCGTATTTATATATTTACGATAAAACGCATTAAACTTTTATTTCTAAACTAGCTGTTGCCCGCAACTTCGTCCGAGTAAACATAGTATAGTAACAAAGATGGATAATTTTCTAACTTTAAAATGCTTTAGATTTTTTTTGTTTGGTGTAACCAGTCGACGGTTTAGGAGTTAACCCGGAGAAATTTAATGTTAAGAATTTCTACTTGTTGCTGGCATCACTGTAAATAGGTAGTACTAACATAGAAGATATTGTGTTTTACTAGATGACGCTCGCAACACCGTTGCGCCAAAATGTGTTTATCGCGCGGGAACCGTACATTTTTCCGGGATAAAAAGTATCCTTTTCCCGGGACTCACAGTATCTCCATACCAAATTTACCAAAATCCGTTCAGAGCGGGTTTTGGCGTAAAGAGGTAACAGACAGACAGACACAATTTCACATTTATATTATTATAGTATGGATTACTAACAAACTGTACTTACATAACTTCGTACGGGTCAGTGCTGACTCGTACGCACATAGCGGTGGTGCTGTAGAAGTCGATATCGGCGGCGATATGTAGCCGGGGCTCTGCGGCGCGCACGCTCGCGACGCGTACCGTACGCCCGCCGAGCGTGTACTCCGCACGCGTTTCGCTCACCGCCGCGCCGCGTAACGTCAACGCCGTGCGCGCGTTTCGCGACCACAGCGACACCTGGTTATGGAATATTTAGTTTATCACACGGGCACCGTACAATTTTACCGGGATAAAAAGTATCATATTATGTCCTTTACACGGACGCAAAGTACCTAGATACACAGCAAAATCGGGTCAGCGCTTTGGAATGAAGAGGTAATAGACAAACCGACAGACAGACACACTTTCGCATTTTATATAATTAGCTTACTAAATAGCATTTATAATCGTATAATTTTGGGTTATATTTACATCATGGATAATAACATAGTCTTAGCATTTACACAGTATAGCAATATAATATCCCTACAGTAGTGAAACGAATGTACTTGTGCAGAGCAACGGAGGGGTACCCGCGGGGAAGCGGGCGGCGCGGGCCCAGTCCGCCAAACTTCGCGAGTTTGAACGACTTCGCGCGCAGGTGTGACGTTGGCGCGTTTTGTGTTTTGTGTTGTAAAACGATAGCCTGTAACATCTTATTTTATAAACAATGGGATATAACAAGTGTTCAGTGTACAGAATATGTAAATCTGATTCAAAAAACAAAAAGGATTTAATTGTCATAAAATATAATACCTATCGACTCACAGTTCACACTAAATTGTGTTGGCCTTGGTGGCATTTATTTGCAATTTGCATCTCTGTTTTATTGTTTACGTTGTAAGAAGTGTAACAAGGAGAGAAACAATTTATAAAATAAAAATAAAAAAACTGTCAAATACCCTGTTACATACTAATTAGTACCTACCTAGCTAGGTACACAGGGCCACACATCAAGTGTAACATTTTGACCTTTGGACCGCCCTTACCGCGCACGTAATAAGAGCGAGTTTTGAAGTGCTTCTGTTACACCTGACGTGTGGCCTACCGTACCTACCAATTATTGTTATAATATGATAATTAATTATTGTTGGATATTTTATATATCCGAATGCGTCTTCATTATTTTAATCCTTCGATCGTGGGTTCTTGGAAATTTATTGTTATTCTATTGTGTCTTGCTCACCGGTGAGCTTATGGGGCTTGATAGGTTAATAAAATTTTTAAATCCATACTAATTAGTAATTACTAATATTATAAATGCGAAAGTGTGTCTGTCTGTCTGTCTGTCTGTTACCTCTTCACGCCCAAACCGCTGGACCGATTTTGCTGAAAGTTGGCATGGAGATACTTTGAGTCCCGGGAAAGGACAAAGGATACTTTTGTCCTGGAAAAATGTACGGTTCCCGTGCGATTAACGAGTTTTGGCACAACGGAGTTGCGCGCATCATCTAGTAAAGAACTCAAATCATCTAAAAATAAAGTTTCACGTAAATATCTGGCAGTACGACATAATATGTAAATATAACACGCTGATTAATTACAAGCACAATATTTTATTTTTATTTTATTTCCCGTATCGTGGCAAGTGACAACCCTGGCATATCTGCTTGGTACTTACACCGGTGGCGGCATCGTGCGACATCAAAGGCGTTTCGTTACTGTAGGGATATTATATTGCTATACTGTGGCATTTATGGACAAAAATTACAGTCTCACACACATATTATGTGTCACAAAACTTCGCCGTACAATAATTATTATATAATATATTACTTAGTCAAACTGTTGCAAAGTTTGACGAAGTAATAATTAATTAATAAAAAATATCAAGTCTTCACATTTACAATATAAAAGTAAAGTACGGTATATTGATCCCATTACTAATAAATTAATAAAACATATTATAATATTGAGATATATTTTCGAGCGGCTTGTCTAATATTTCAGTCAAGGTCAAACCATTCTTTAGCATATCCTTTGTACCATAGAGAAAATTGATTCCTAGCCAGTTGACAGATCAACGTCCTTTGGTCGGATCATGTCAATTAATGTTAATTGTGATCTGTCGGTTGGGTTTGAGTTTCGACATAACGCGACCAAACTATACATAGATCCCCCATCTGCCTTTCTCTGACAGTACAATTAGTATTATTTAAGTTAGTTAACGTGTTACCTGCGCCTGCGCATCCATGGCGATAGCGACAGCGGCGTGCCGGGTGAGCCTCAACACGGCACCGGGCAGCGGCAGCGTCGCGCGCACGGGGCTCAGCGGGCGCAACGCACGCAGCACCGCCGTGGGTTCGCTGCCCGTGCCCGCCCACACGTGACCTAGTAGCTCGCCCTGTATCGAAATATGACTTTTAAGAGTTTTAAGACAGTAATGTAAATTAAAAAAAAATGGTTGTCTGTAAAGTCGGTTTACGGACGGTAGTTTGACGTAACTACGAACTGAGCCGGTCGTTCGAGCCGATCATGCCTCTCTCTCGTTCGTGCTACGCTCTCGCTTGCGGAACGCGACAATGCGCGTAACGGGACAATGACGTCATCTTTTTCGTATCGAGTTATGAGACGTTGTCACGTCGAACTTTGGTCTTTACAGCGAACTCAAGACAGGGTTTATACACACCCTAAAAGCATTATTACTTCGTTTTGTAACACTATGTACAGCGACAGCTATACCTGACTCTCGAACATCGTGAGGCGTCTTGTCCTGGCCCCGCCCACCGCAAACGCGAGTCCACCCGACACCGCCTCTTCAGCGTCTGACTCGTCCGCGTCGCCCGCTAACGACTGTAGACCGCGCGCCCATAGCTCCACCTGCAGAGAGATAGGTGTTACATTTTTTTATTTAATCGTGCAAATGGCCCACCACACAACACTGCAACTCCTGTGTCGCCAGGGTCGAAAGTGGTAACCAACCACGAAAACTCTTTGATATGATCTCAGGGGTGCCCGAGGGACAAGTTAAATCTGTCTTAGGACCCGTAACGAAATTAATCAGAAGAAAGGTAGGAGGAGTAGATGATATCCAATTTCCCTCCTCAAGCAAAGCGAGAGATAGGCAAAATTTAATGACATTGATGTCCGATCAAAGGGATATACTTACAGCGAGCGTGTCATCGCTGACACCGGCCGTCATTGTGTTGAGCGTGACGCGGGCGCGGCGCAGGAGCCCGGCGCGCGTCAGCTGCACCGACTGTAGCCGCGCCCGCCAGTCGCCGCTGCGCCCCGCCTCCCGAGCGAGCAGTGCGGACGTGCCCGCAGCCGCGCGGTGACTCCACCCACGCAGGTGTAGGGGTAGCTCCGAGAGAACGTTAGCCCAGCGAGGATCCTGTGACATGGTGAAGTTGAGTTGCATTACTTATTAAATAACATCCGCAATTCCGTTGTTCCAACATTTGTTTATCGCGCGGTAACCGTACATTTTTCCGGGATCAAAAGTATCCTATGTCCTCTCTCAGGACTCAAAGCATGTCCATACCAACAGCAATATCGGTACAGCTTCATAGACTGCGAACAAGTTTAAGGTCGTCAGGAAAAATTAAAAAGGTCTCACGTCGAGTTATAAGTTGACGTTGCAACGTCTGACGCATATCATCATCTAGTACCTCTCTTATGTGTCTCTCATAAAAATGAACGTTAATTGTAAGATATGTATTATGTATACAATATTCTACCTCGTCTGCTAGTAAATTTAGTCGCTGCCACATGAGTCGACGAAGCTCCGAAGGCGCAGTTTCATTCAGCGAACTGAGGAGCGCCACAAGCGACTTAGGCTCGGTCCTTTGAAGTAAAAGGTCCAAAGCGGCTGCACGTATCTCTAAAATAATAATAATACAGATTCATTACACCACTAAGCAAAAGCTTTGTATGTAATTAAACGGAGTGCACGCACGCTAGCGCGTCGAGCGTCGCGAGCGCAGCGGGCGAGGGAGGCAGCATGCTAGCAAGCTAGCTAGCAAGACGTCTGTGTCGTCACAGCCAACTTGCCCAGTGCCAGTTGGCATAATGCCTATCTATGTATATTCTATTTACCTAAACTCCGTGGAGCCAGCGCCACACCCTCCAAGCGGGCTAAGCGCGGCGCGTCGAGAGCGGGCACGCACGCTAGCGCGTCGAGCGCCGCGAGCGCAGCGGGCGAGGGACGCTCGGCGTATTCGAGCAGGATGTCTGTGACGTCACTGCGACGCATATTGCCGAGGGCCAGGAGACGCACCACGCGACACTCGTCGTCCTGAAAATGTTTGTATATATTTTTCATTCCAATTTTTAAGAGGCTTAGCAGCTTAAGCAAACTTATAAAAGCAGCGATAGCTTGCCAATAATAATTTGATATAATCTTGCAATTAATGCATTCGACAATCTACTTTTTTGTATAAATATCAGATTTACAATATGGTCATTGGCCAGGCATATCCAATTGGAATATAATACTGGTCGACTGTCATTTAGTAGGTCATCGCGTACGCTACGAAATCAATTATTTATTCAACAACGTTTTTGCCCGAGAGAGATACGTAATTAGCCTTTCTAATTATCATTTATTTATCTCCCTCTCAGGATGTAAATATCTGAAAATACGCACCTTACAGCGTGCGAGCGAGCGCGCGAGTGCGTCCCGTACGTTTCTTGGTGCATGAGAAAGGGACGGAAGACGCGTGGCCGCTGCCGCCGCCGCTAGTAACGCGCTCTCTGCTATGTCCTTGTGAGCGGTCTCTTCGCCTATTTGAAGTACTTCAGTCACTACGCTCTCCTGTAAAAAGAAAATAATAAATATGTATTCGTAAACTTCTTAAAGTCACTAATTGATATACTGGGACGTTAAATTATTGCAGTTATAAACAGGCAACGTTTTTAATAGTAAGTGGGTTAAATTTAAAATTTTAAGCTTAGTTTCATGTGATAATCTTACTTCATCACATCACCGGCCTGTTTCGACACAATGTTACAGCGTAGTCCACGTACTTTGGAATCGGGCGTGCTACTGTCAAGTTTCTTAATATTACCCATAAAGTTAATATACCTAGCGGAATAGAGCAACAAACTCGAGCTGTCATACGTAACCGAAATTGGTTTTCATCTGTTTGAAAAATATGTGTACCTATACACTTACACAAGCATGATTGAACATAAATTCTATGAGATTAAATAGGCATGATGACAAATTTTGAGAAACTGTTCTATAATACTCGGAAATATATATTGATTACAACAAACATAATATTTCTGCTAAAAATTATAGATTAGTATATAAAAATTAGTTTTTAAATCATAAATTTAAAATTTGCACCAAAACACTTCAAGGTGTCATGGCGTCACTTGTGACGTCACTCTAGAGTAAAGCTGACAAGTGACAGCTGTATAGGAATAATTCGACAGTAATAATTGTCTGTGGTAATCCCTTTGCCTGTACCGACCGAGACGATTTAAAAAATGTCTGTGGTAAAAGAGAAATAACTCAAACGTCAGTGTCAAAAGTGCTCTAACGTGACGTCACGCGCTCTGATTGGCGTTCAACATTTCATGGCGGATTGTCATATTTAGTGATTTTATTTTGTCAATAAAATATTAATCTTGATGTAAAATAAAAAAAGAACCAGTGTTTTATAATCAAGCATTTAGATACTTTAGACACACAAATTATTTCAATGAAATTTACTTACTGTCATCATGCCTATTGTCAACGGGGCTGATCCGAGCTGATGGACGTCAAAAAGAGAGTGATGCTGTCATGTATCACACGTCTCTTTTTACCACGCAGTGTTACTGATAGTGACATCTCGCTTGCTCATGCCTTTGTTTCACTATTCCACTAGGTATATTAACTTTATGATATTACCCTAATCTGGAAGTAAGCAGTGAAGCCGTTCGTCCACCTCCGCCGTCACCGCGACGTCATCGACAAACGACATACACTTTATGTCCTACTGCTACCGCTAACTGCCAACCACTACTGGTTTCATTTTGCTTTTCACCACTACAAACCAGCGGCAGCATGGGTCGCTAGACCAATGTTGGTAGAAAATAAAATCTAAAGGTCATAAAGTGGCATTTTATTTGAATTATTGTCGGTGACATACCGGTGACGGCGGCGGTGGACAAACGGCTTAAGTATCACTCTCGAGGTTATAACTGTACATGTCACCTACCTCAGGTTCAGGCGCCAAAGCCAGCCCCTCTAGATAGTGGTGCGACAGTGCGACGGCCGGGTCCCCGCGACGCAGCTGCAGCACGCGCTCAGCGGCGCGGTGAGCGGCGGCGGTTCCGGTCAGACCAAGCAGACGACATACAACAGGCCTGAAAACGTTAAACGGTAATTTAAAAAACATTAACGTCAAAATATGGACAAAAAACTTTTTAAATTATTGTGTTTACGTCAAAATTGTGACCATAAACAATGAAGTTCTACAAAGTTCCGTGCGCCCGTCCTGCCGCCGTGTATACTCACAGCAGGTCTGTGTGCGTGTCTGTGAGCACGGCCGCGAGGGTGTCACGTGACGCGGCGCTCAGTGCGGGCAGCACGCGCAGCGCGCACGCCGCGGCGTCCACCGTGCCGCCCTCGCCCGCTTCTGACGCCAGCGCCTCGGTGGCACTCTCTAATAGAGCAGTTAGCTCTTTGGCATTCTGAAAAACATAATGACCTTTTTATCTAGTTTTAGACGACCCGGTGAACTTCGTATCACTTTCCTCGTAATACAAACCTTCACTGGAATTTCACGAATATTTCAAGACTAAAATAGCCAAATCGGTTCTACCGTTCTCGAGTTTTAGCGAGACTAACAAAATGAAACGAAACGACCTCATCTGTGAGCTGGGGCTCTGCTAGTTGTCATGGACGTCCGTTTTTTGTATAGGAAGCAAGCGGCAAAAATGTGCATAATATTTATATAATATGAATTCATTAGTTTAACATCCCTGGGTATACTTTATTGTATCATAGGTACATAGTGTCCAACAATGTAAATACAATTCCAATTGGAGTATAGGTGGGTCAAGACTCTTGACACAAGCTCGTTCATTAGGAGTGGCTTCACAGCAAATAAAAAGGTTTTTGTATAATTTAGGGCCCCCGCAGATATACAATTTGCAGTTGGCCAACTACAGTCAACTACTGAAAAAAATAATATGAGAACTTTATTAATTCGAGATAAAAACTGTCATGACTTTCTTGACAGACTGTAGTTGGCCAACTTGAAATTGTAAGTCTGCGGTCGCTCTTATAGATGACATTTTGAACTAAAAAAAAAAATTTATTATTATATATTTTTTTACTATTATTTAAATTTATTTAAACTAAGTATTTTAACAGTTAAATAGATGGTTCATGAACAACCAACTTTATTAAGCAATGTTTTTAATCAAATGTCAATACACATACCCCGCATTCCACCTGGCGTTAAAAACGATCAAAACGCTGAAAATGCCTCCTATTTTTAGCGTTTTGATCGTTTTCAACGCCAAGTGGAACGCGCCCATAGCTACAAGATTTAATTACGTCAACATGGCAATAACAAGTCGATTAAGATGAGTACAAAGTTTACGAGACATTGTAATAAATGTTAATTACCCATATAACTTAGAATGAATGAAATATGTAACATTAGATAAAAGATTTTTCCTTTATCTCTTTTGCATAATCTTAATGTCATCTCTTTGTTTATTTGCTGTTAATAAGGACCTAATGAATACTTAAAAATAAAATAAATAGGAAATAATCTTTAAGCAATGTGGCACACTGGAGTACATTATCAGAAGCATACCTAACAAACTTATCAGAAAACGAATTGAATAATAACAAAGCTACTGTGAAACTTTCTTATCTGTTAAATAATAACTGACCTTTGATAGTACTAGCGATGTGTATGCGTATATGTAGTTAATGTTTAAGCATTTATTATAATCATGGATATTGTTATTAAAAACTATGTATTATACTATATTAATCTCACTTATAAATAATAAAGCTAATATTTATACAGCATGTAAAATCTGATGACCTTTTCAATATGCCAGACAACAAACAGAACTTCTGTAGTAATTTAGCTGTGTAAATCCGTAATAATAATAAATACGAAAGTGTGTCTGCCTGTCTGTCTGTCTGTTCACCTCTTCACGTCCAAACCCCTGAACCGATTTTCCTGAAATTTGGTATTGAGATACTTTGAGTCCCGGGAAAGAACATCTAAGGATACTTTTTATCCCGGAAAAATGTACGATTCCTGCGCGATAAAACGAATTTTGGCGGAACGGAGTTGCAGGCATTAACTTGTAATTTTATAATCAGTAAATCATGTCAGAATTCTTACCAGTTTCTTTTCTTTGCCTTCTGTCGGTAGTTGCATTGACAGTGGCATTATCTGATGAGTTGAGGGTATCTTCTGCAATGCATCAGCCAAGGATCCATCTACTAGTTGAAGGTTCTCACCACTGGAGGTTTCATGGTGTAAATGTAACCAGGCGCGCGCTCTAAGCGACTCATCCTTGAGGCTATGTTCTTCCTCTGAATAAATGGCTTTAAGGTTGTTTAGAGTTTCTCCTAATTTATATAATGAAACCCGTGATGAGGCTATTTGCTTATCCAAGTCTTGATCGTTCCATACACATTTGTTCTAAAATACAGAAAAGAATTATTGAATGTCACCCATCAACTCTATAAAATATTTTAATTTACGCATCTGCAGGCTTAGCATGGTCACAATAGAAACAGTTTCTTTCTATGGAAGAATAGACAAAGGAAACCCGCCATTTTGACACTAAAATCTGTCAGTATGTCCATTCTTTCCCATTTCTAATGTTGTCATGCTAAGTCCGCTGATATTGGATAAATCTTGTGATTGATAAAATGCTTAGCTGATAACTCACTTTAATTTTTTTGATGTTGTGCAGAGAAACTGCTTCATATTGCACCTTGCAGACTCCGGATACATCTGTTTCACTGCTTTCCCCCTCAAATATGTGAAACTAAAAAAACACAAATTAATAAGATAAGTACTTATTTTAAAATTAGTACCAGCATATAAAGTGAGACATATATTTTTTAAATTCATTTATTCATTTCTAGTGTTATTTAAAGTAAGTATTTTGTATATTATTCATTACTAGCTGACCCGATAGACGTTGTCCTGTCTTAATAATGATGATTATTTAATTCGAATTGGTATAAGTAAGAAAAAAATAGATTAAATAGTTTAGGCGAAAATAAAAAGTTTATTGTGCGGGAACCGTACATTTTCCGGGACAAATATTATATAGACAAATATTATTATTTATTATATCCCTTGTCCTTTCCCAAGACTCAAAGTATTTCCATACCAAAATTCATCAAAATCGATTGAACAGTTTACGCGCAAATAATAAAAATATATTGTGCAGTAACCGTACATTTTTCCGGGATAAAATGTATCCTACGTCCTTTTCCGGGACTCAAAGTATCTTGTTACCAAATTTCAGCAAAATCGATCCAGCCGTTTACGTGTGATGTCGTAACCAAGGGATATTTGGAATTTGGATTCATTTTTATGAAAAATATAGATTCATCAATATAGCACATAGCTAAGTAGCTATCATTACTGCCAAATTACAATCACCAAATCATAAATTATGAAAAACTTACATTATTAGTAAACTAGTAAGTAATGCCTTATTTCATTTACCTATTCTATCAGTTTTTGTCCCAAGGGTATGCTATGGCACCCAGAATACTCTATTAAACCAATCAACAGACCGTACCTGAAATAAACTTAAAATGGACTTCTTCAAATTGAGAACATCTATTGGTTCTGAAGGGGACATGTATGCCTCAGCAATGATCCCATTTTTCCAATGAGCGTAGAACTCTGTGTCAGGGTAAGAGTCCCACAGAGACTTCTGGGGCAAATACTCATAACTTTTACTTCTTGATAGTTGGTGTGGAGACAAAAGCTAAAAAAAGGTACAATAAGCAAAATTATTATAAGCAGGAACCACTTGTTAAAATTGATAATTTATCTCTTTTAATGTCTCCTCAAAGGTAGCATTATAATAATAATACTTACATTGAATTTAAGCAGGTATTCATTTTGTGTGTCCCTCCAAATCGGCTTCAAATTTAGAATAGCCTTCACCTTGATACCCAATTCTTTACCTAGCTCGCTCAAAACCACTGTAGATTCCACAGTAAACGTTTCAGGGTGTTGAAATAATTTAATATCACTGTCTAGGCGGCTCACGGTAGACAACATTCCGTATTTCAAAGTCAGCAAGATAAAATATACCAAATAATAAAAATTTACACCCATCCTAATATCGTCACCTCTACGGTAAACTTACGAATCTGCAAAAAACAAATTTTACAGGAGAGCGTTTCAAAACCTTAAAATAATAATTAAAAGAATTGTTGCGCTTCTGAAATCAATACTCTAATATTTTTGCTTTGCATAATGCTGTATGTTTTAGATACAATCAATGAATTTTCATTATTGGATTTAAATCACAAAATAATGCACATTCGTTAATTTGCACTTTCATACATATACATAATAAGGTATTTATTGATACCATGGCAAATTAACCAAAGTGGTACTTTCGTAAATTTCGTCAAAATTTTACCGTAGTAAACTTACGAATGTGGTACTTTCGTATGTTTACTTAAGTCATTCTAAGTGCATAATTGTAAAATTGGTAGTTTGCACTCTACAAACGGCCGGGGTTTCGTATAATCGTATATTATGGTATAACCGTGGTCCAGTGGTTTAGAGCGCGGCTCTTGACTCGGAGGTCGTGGGTTCGATTCCCACGTTGGAAACATGTCATTTCCAAGTTTGGTTAGGACAATGCAGGCTAATCACCTGATTGTCTGACAAGTAAGATGATCCATGCTTCGGATGGGCATGTAAAAAGTCAGTCCTGCATCTGATCTCTCACCAGTCGTGTCGGTCAGCCGTGCTATTGGGTTATGAGAGTAAAGGAATAGAGAGTGCTCTTGTGCACTGTGCTATAGTGTCCAAGTTTGTACTTGGACACTATAATATTACTCCTGCGCAATTGGGCTGGTTTCAGTGAAACGGGCCACCGTCACCGAAATCGGTGTGGGAGTTATTAATCGTATATTCTTTAACCTTTAAACCGCACAAGTCGGATTCATACGACGGTATAGTCTGTCAAAGAAGTGAAGAAATTAAAAAGTGGCAACATCGTAGTGTCATCCCATTTTTCTTAGATTGATTTGAAAGAGATGACACTACAATGTTGCCACTTTTTATCTTCTTCACTTTTTGGCGGACTACATTTTTCGATAATCGACGTACCTACGCATTTAAAATCAAGCGGGATGGACTCGAAATTTTGTTGTCGTGTAAGTGCCGTGGCCGAACTTGAAAAAAATGGCGCGATGAACTTGACACATACAAGCCAGGCTGGCCGACAGTGGCGTTGGATCGGGATGAATGGAAGGACTTGGGAGAGGCCCAGAAAATGCAATTTGCGCGGTTAAAGGTTAAAATGACAAGTAGTTAATGCAGCAGCCGTAGGTTAATACCTACAGCTCTGTCCGTGACAATTTTTATCCTCAAAACCCACTCTGAATAGTATAGGATGAGTTTTACGATAGTCACCGCATCATGGGCCATGGCATCTAATTGACTTATCGCGTCGATAGCGTCAATTAGATGCGATTTTAGCCTCGTCTTCTTCTTCAGTCTTGGAAAAAAACTCCTCATGAGACAACACGGTTACACTAAATGGACGAGGATTTACCCTAGCCATTCTCATGACTTGTGTCCATCCTTCTGGTGTGTAAACAGCTGAATTCTTACCTTTCAATTTTAGAATGAACCAAGTCGCATTCCATGTGACTGTGCCCGGATTCATAAAAGACATTGATCTATCGTGTCTATTATCCCGCTAGTTGTCACAGCAACATACAAGTTTTTCTGTTGGCTACCGCAATTGTCTGACAACATTCTGACATTCTGACATTATAATATACCGCCAGTTTCCGAACATAAAAGAATGGTCCAGAACTCAGAAGCCATAGTAAATTAACGAAAGTGGCAGATATGTATGTTTGCTGTGGCCTGTGGGCTGTGGGTCATTACTCACTTCACCCAGTTTAAGTTAACGAATATGCCAGATTCGTAAGTTTACAATGGCAAGATTCACTCGAATTATAACATACGTTATCCTATTTTCAATTTCGTAAGTTTGCCATGGGTGTATGAGCATAAAAAGGCAGATTCGAACCATCTGAACTCTGTAACCGTTAAAGATAGAAATATGGAAATTTGCCACGGTGTGTAATACCACATAAGTGACAGTTTTTTGCTAGAAACTCGATTTTGAAAAAATGGCAGATTCGTAAGTTTACCGTGGAGGTGACGATATATTCGGAAGACCTGAACAGAGTTTAAAAATCTTAAATAATATTACTGTAGTTACATTACAGGCTTGCTTGAATGAATTATATAAATATTCATCCCCGGCTGATTTGTACTTGATATCAATGAAGCATAAAATTCAATTTGGCTAAGCTTTCCAAACCTAAAAAACAGTAAAAATGTACCGTAAAATGGGGTGTATAGAATTTGCGGGGTGAATAGAAAAAATTTCAAGAAAGTTTTCGAGGTGTATGTTTGACTATTTTTTATTGAAGGTTTTTGGTAGATTTTTAAATTATTACCCATCAACATTTTTTCTTTGCGTTGGCAATAATTTCGAAACGTCAGAATTGACATTTACCGTTAGAAATTACTTCAAAGTCAACCCTCTCTGAACCTCGCTAGATTGTACTACCGAAACTCTTGATTTTAGGTGTAAAGAAATTGTGAATTGTGGTGATTAATGTGCTTATCTCATTACACCTGTGATAAATTAAGTAAATGCAGTGAAGGTAAGTGACTATCCGTTATTAAACCTCAAAAAAATGTTAAAATCATGGCACATGTAAATTTACTGCAAAAAAGGGGTCAATAGAGTCTACAATGGGGTAAATAGAACTGTAGTATGGGTTTAATAGAAACGTAGTAGGGAACAATAGAAACGCTTTATGTGTGAATAGAAACGAATGAGGGGCGAAAAGAGATAAATTAGTAGGGTTGTCAAAAACTGTCAACAGAACTAAATAAATGGGTACTTTCATAGTTTCTGAGAGCTGTAGATTCAGTGATAGATAGGTAAATAAATAATCTTTTTAAAGTGATATGTTTTATTACAGGTACATAATATCGCCGTAGGTATATATGTATATACATATTTTAATTCAAAATGCCGCGTGTATATAAGCCCGATCCTACAAGGAAAAGGTATAAAAAATATGACATGGAAAATTTACCTTTACCTTTTTTTTAGAATTTTGATTATTCTAACATAGAAGTACTTATTCTATGAGTTTATAACGTCACAAGATTTTATAATTGTTTATTTTTCGTTGCATATGTGTGCGACTTTTGATTTAGAAAAAAGATTTTATTTTGTTTTACTTCATTCTACTAAAAATACGAATAAATATAATATGTTGTTTGATTGATTGAATTCAGATCATAACTTTGGGTCCAAATGAAATCTGTTATAATTATTGTTAAATATAATTGTTTAAATTTTAAAAATTTCATATTTTATATAGTAAAACAAGTTTTAAATACACAACCTTACATTTTGCATGTTGGTCAAGTATTTTTGGCAGCCCTTACAGTTTTTCCATTCACCCCTTTCATGTTTCTATTGACCCCAGTTGTTGGGTAAATAGAAATGATACATATTTTTTTGTAAATCTTGTAAACCGTTGCATATTGTTAAAAAATATTGTATTCAGCTCTTTCTCTATGTTACCGGACATGATATGAAGTCATTTGAAATTAAAAAAAAAAGTTACAGGCTACATATTCTAGCGACAAAGTTGAAAATCATTGCTATTCACCCCATTTTACGGTATATTACCTTAATTTATGTTATTTTAGTAATTATTATAATAAATTGAAAGCCTCAAAAAATCTTCTTCATAGAACACATTTACTCCAAAGCAAACATGAAGAAAACCATAGAAAGAACACATTTACTTGAAGCGACTTTTGAAGCAAACTGCATGATTTATGTGTCAAAACCTACGAGGTCAAAACACGGTCAAAACTCAAAAAAAGCGGCCAAGTGCGAGTTGGACTCGCCCATGGAGGGTTTTGCAGCAGCAATAAGGTTTATTTTTATGAAATTAAAATATTTTTGATTTATTTTTATATTTCAGTCGATTTAATGAAATTTAGATTAAGGTTTACTATTTATGACGTATAAAAAAAACTACTGGCTAGATCTCGTTCAAACCAATTTTCGTTGGTAGTTTTTATAGTAATCTACATCATATATTTTTTTTAGAATTATCATGCCTCTACTTTAGAAATTAGAGGGGGGGGACACACATTTTTCCACTTTGGAAGAGTCTCTCTCGCAAACTATTCAGGTTAGAAAAAAATGATATGAGAAACCTCAATATGATTTTTGGAGACCTATCCATAGATACCCCACACGCGTAGGTTAGATGAAAAAAATATTTTTTTGTTTCAGTTGTACGGTGTACCTATGGGGACCCCTAAAATTTTCAATATTTTTTCCATTTTTGCATCAAAATCTTAATGCGGTTCACAGACTACATCTACTTACAAAGTTTCAATAGTATAGCTCTAATAGTTTCGGAGAAAAGTGGCTGTGACATACGGACGGACGGACAGACAGACAGACATGACGAATCTATAAGGGTTCTTTTTTGCCATTTTGGCTACGGAACCCTAAAAAAGGGAAACCAGAGTTACCAAAACTCAAAACTCAAAACAGTGTTGCCAGATGGTCTCGGCGACATACCCCTGAACTAATTTGATTTCCCCCTAGAAAATCTAGAAATCCCCTAGATTTTTTTTAATCGATCTAGCTAGGAATCATTTTTAGAAAAATATGTCATTTTATTCGTGTTTTATCGTTATAGCGTCCTTAAAGATGGTAAAAAAACGTTAGGAACGTGATATATGGCAAAAAAAACTGTATTTGACGTGTTTTTTGAATTTCCCCTAAAAAATCCCCCAAATATTTTTTCTCCCTATTTTGCCCCTAACTTGGTCGAAAACCCCCTAAATCTAGGGGGAAATCCCCTAATCTGGCAACACTGACGCATCTGTCTGTACATGGTCTGTATCTGAGAAAAGAGGATATCAGGGATTTCACGATATCCCTAGGGATATCACGAACTCCCGGTAGATGCCGAATATTCTTGTTTGTTAAGTCGGCTGTACACTCTCGCCGAGCACAGCGAGGCGGCCCGAGTGCGAGAGTGTAAATGGGTGCGCTCGCCTCGTCTCGCCTGTCTCGGACCCTCTCGGTCCGGTGTCGGTGTCGGTATTTTGCGCCCGAGTCAAAGGGTCTCGCGAGGAAAGCGAGCGCATTATTTCTGCTGTACACAATAGTATGGACAGTATGGTTTGGTAGATTTTAGTAGAATTCACAGATATTCTGGTAGATCGTGTGATATAAAAGTGGTCACACTGCCGACTCCGGTGTCGGATGACCATGGAACTAATAAGTACTACCGTACCGGATGACTGATGAGGTTACATCACTGATCTCTATACGAGTACGCTGGATTGCTGATAGCCTTTGAACTAACAGCTATTTTTTGTGCCTATTTGAAGCGGAATCAGCGCCCCTATTATTCGGGTAGAGAACTAAATCTGACGTAAAAATGACGTTTGAAAGCCGCCATATTGGCGCTGATAGCAGTAGTGAGAGTATTTGGAACTAATTCTAGTGATGACAACTGTTGTTATTGGTTGTGGTTACGTCAAATTTAGTTCTCTACCCGAATAATGGGGGCGCTGATTCCACTTCAAATAGGCACAAAAAGCCTGTCTGTATCAGCAATCCAGCGTACTTGTATAATAGAGACAGTGGGTTATGTTATCTGTGGGTCACGACTCACGGGTGACGGGTGTCATTTTTCATACTAGTAAATTGATTGTGTCCGGTGTTCAGAGAATTGTTTGTTTTGAATTTTTGTTTTGCCAAGCCGTTACATACTCTGATTACTGCAAATTTTTCACCAGCAGACTGCAAACCGCATTTCTCAATTATTATTCCATCAACGAACATCATCAGTCCTACTCCTACATCATACTGGCAAGTGGTAAGTGGTAAGTTAGCTAAAATATTATTTACATAACCTAAAATAACTATGTATACCTAATATTATTATAATATTCTATCATTTATTAAATAACATTTTACTTTGGAGATTATACATTTGCAATATTTTTAAAGTACAGTAAAGTATATACTTTTATCATTTAATATGTATTACACACTAACAGCTATAGCTACTGCTGTTTATTTTGATGGGGTTTACATATGATAGTGGTTTAGGGTGGTTTATAATCATTATTTGTTTATTTTATAGAAGAGAAACACTGGTATTCTAGATATTGTATGTATATTTACTATTACTTAGCAATTAGCATAATTATTGTACCTATGAGAAGCTCGAAACAATT
This sequence comes from Plebejus argus, assembly GCA_905404155.3. Lineage (NCBI taxonomy): Eukaryota > Metazoa > Arthropoda > Insecta > Lepidoptera > Lycaenidae > Plebejus > Plebejus argus. The sequence continues at coordinate 3,796,991 of FR989945.1, forward strand.
TAAAACCATAATAATGGTACTGCTGCCTCTGAGTCAGCCCCGCAATTAAAAAAATTGGTCATTTTAATAGGCAGGTATGGAGTGAATGTCAAAATATCAAATTATAGTTGAGTATTGAAAAAATATTAAATACTGTAATTAAATGTAGATTTATCAGATAATCTATGGGGCATAATGTTAAAATTTTCAATTTATTTCATTACAACTATGTAAGTAATTCATATTTGTCTCTAAGTTAAAAGTTTGGCTGTAAAAGTTGTAACCATGAACATAGAAAAAAAGGCGGACGGAGTCCCACCATACACAAAACTGTGTCCTTCAGAGTCGGCCAGCTGACTGCATGTACACGGTCCACACGCACACATTCTTACGCTAACCCATACCATTTGACAGGCGTAAGAATGTGTGCATGGCCGACTCTGAAGACACAGTTTTGTATATAGTAAGACTCCGTCTGCCTTTTTTCTATGTTCATGGTTGTAACATGTTTTAATTCAAATCACCCTCCAACATTTGTAGAAGATCATCCTGAGTTGACTTCTGTGCATGTGATGTGTAAATTAAATCATTTTCCCTATTTTTGATGTTTGTATTGATACATTGAAATTTTTGATTTCGGTTAATTTCTAATGTCTTCTTTTCACTTGTCCCAAATTCAATTGGTAGTTGTAACTTAATGGAACTTTTGTCATGAGGCATTTTATCTATTTTAGAAAGTAAACATTTTATTTCTCCTGAATTCTCGGTACTGTTTTCGTCAATAAAGTATCTTTTCATATCATATTTGTATATGTTTTCACCTAAGTTGTGTAGGATTTTAGAATCAATTGTTGACGGTAGACTCAGAGTACCGTCCTTATGTTGCAGACCTAGTCTAATGAGGACAGATATTTTTGTGTGATATTCTGAAAACCAGAGTATTAGAGTGTTATTCAATGCCTTGAAGTCTTCGTCTGTGAACATATCTGATAGTATTTCAAGTCTCCTCAATGCATTCTCTATGAAAGCCTTTGAAAAGTAATCAGGCATCAAAGCTGCTATGTTTCGCAAATGTCGGCGGCTTATGTCAAATATGTTTTGGCAAGTTGTTACTGAAAGTTGCCATTTAAATATCATAGTCATGAGATCCCATAATTTGCTAAGAGAGTAATCATCCAGTTTCATGATGGAAGTAGCAGAAATATCTTGTAGCAGCTGCCTTATTGTAGTATGAGAGCCTATCGGCTGTGGTATAAACAGTTCATCTAGAAGTTTAGGGTGTAGCAATACGGTCACTATATCTGTAAGCACTGAAAAAATCACAAACGTCATATTATGTTGTACTCAATATAGAGTTATATATATTTTGAATATACTTGAATTGACCAACTATTTTATAATGATTTTATATTACGAAGATTGACTAACCTCTTTCTGCTTTGTCTGCAGGTATGTTTTGTGATTGCAGCCTCTGATCAATAACATATACCATTTCACAACCCAAATTTATAACAATAAATGGTGTAGCAAAGTGGGACATAATTATTGCAGTGTGAAGTCTAATAGCACAAAATGATTATAGACAAGTTCTACGAAGGCCTTGTGGGCAAAATGACACAAATCGGCAAAATGAAGGAAATGTCCTTAGATCTATTAAGTAAGACAGAAAATTATGAAAGGGTGTTGTTCACTTATGATATCATCAAAAAATACTCCACTTTTCCAAAAGTAGACAAGGTGGAAAAATCTGAAATTTTGTCTTCACAACATCGTAACCAAGGCAACCAATGCTTCCAAAAAGAAAAACTAATTGAAGCATGGCAATACTATAACTTAGCACTTCTGTATGCACCCTTGGACTCCGATAAATTCTACCTGGCTATTTCAAATAGATCTGCAGTATTCTATGAACTCAAGAAGTATCATGAATGCATTAAAGATATTGAGCGTGTGCTAAAATATGATATACCAAATTCCCTTCGAGAAAGATTGAATAAACGTCAGGATATGGCCCAAACTGAATTACTGAAACAAATGAACCTTAATAAAAATGATTATAATGTTAATAATGATAGGTTGATGTTAAAAGGAGAAAAGGATTCTGTTTATTTGTGCTCCAGCTCAAAACTGGAAGTTAGGTTTAGCGAAGACATGGGAAGACATGTTGTGGCTAAAGAAGATATAAAAGTTGGAGAGGTACTAGCCGACGAGGAGCCCTATTTGAACTTAATTGACGTCAAACAAATTCTCTTTGCCTGCAACTACTGTCTTTCTCGAGACTTGAATTTAATGCCGTGCGATAGCTGTTGTTTTTCAATGTATTGCAGCGATGAATGTAAAACAAAAGCCCACAAGGAGTATCACAAAGTAGAATGTCCTTTAATGGCAACCCTCATTGACATGGACTTCACGAAACTTGAATGGACTGCTTTGCGAATAACATTGAAGGCTAGAAACGACCATGACTCTTGGAGCAGCCTGTTCTCGACCATCGAGGAAGCCGAATCCACCATCGGTACAAAACTACACGGGCAGGTTAAAATAAATGACAAATGGGTTTATGATTCAAAACATTATGCTGCCATTCACACATTAGAGACAAATGTAGATAAACGATCAGTTTCAGACATATTTCTAAAATCGGTAACAGCTGCTGTGTTTTTGAGGTTCCTAGAGGAATATTCTACTTTTTTGGAGCCTACAAAAGATGAAGATAAGGAGAAAATAATGCAAGTCGTAGCCGGAACTCTGCTGTTACATATAATGACGGTGCCAACAAATGCTCATAATCTCTCAACAAACACAGTCAATTGTCTGGGAATGTATACGGAAGAAGTCAGTTTGGCCAGTAATGTGTATGCCTTCCACAGTCTAATTAATCATTCCTGTGCGCCAAATGTGGTCCGGTTTGGTACTCTGGGAAATACAGCAACCAAACTGTTGGCTTTGCGACCTATTAAGAAGGGCATGCAGCTATTTGATAACTATGGGTAAGTGTACCTCAAAAAAATACTGCAGTACTGCAGTATTTTTACATGCTTATGTTTGTCATATGAGACATAATATGATTTTTTATTTTTTATCAATGAAACATACAGTTGAGGTCTTACTGTGTAGCCACATCCACAATATGATAATAAATGTTATACAGCGTATAACATTTTTATGGACTATAAATAAATGCCATTTTGAATAGTGAAATCCTGTAAACAGCATCAGTAGTTTGAGACAATCATGTCTGTTCCTACTCTTATAAACTAATTTTGTTTTGTCAATTTTCCAGGCCGCATCATGCACTTTTAGATCTCATGTCAAGAGCACAATCCCTGAAATTTCAGTACAAGTTTGTGTGTCACTGTGAGGCTTGCATCAACAACTGGCCGTCCTACTTTAGTTTGTGCCCCTCGAGATATATGCCTATCAATTTACAAAGAACCGTGGGAAAAGTACTGTCCAGGGCCACTATAGATTTACTGGAGAGAGGCGATGAGAAGACTGCAAATAAAATGTTTGATAAGTTATGTAGTTTGTGCCAAGAAATGGAAGCCTATGTGCCATGCAAGGAGGTCTGCGACAGTGAAGAGGCCTTAAAACAGTGCCTATTTATAATGGGAGGACTTCTTCCACCTGGTCGTATTCAAACCATACGATGGAATGCGGTGCCCAAGTAAGACACTATTAAATAAATTGATTTATAGGTAGATTGCGGACATAATATATAATATAATATTTTTAGGGTAATGTCAAATCCAGCTGACAAATTACGTCTGACATTGATTTGACATAACCCCACCATATAACGTAAGCCAGCTACCGGTAAATCAATTTCTGTAATCATACTGTGTTATGTACGTACATGATATTTTTATAACTCTTATATTTTCTATATCACTACCAACAAACCTTGCATTGTATATTATGGCTGAATACTTTCCAAGGATGTTACTAAATAATATTCATTAATAATAAATCATTTATTATCTACTTTATTATCCTATTTTTGTTATGGGCTTAAATATATCGCATCCTTAGAAAAAAAGGGACACAACTCAAAAAACTTAACTCTCGGGAAAACGAGTTTAAAGTTTTGGGTATTTTTATTTTAAGTGCAGCTTTTTTATTTGTAAAAAAAGGTACAGAAAATTTTTATGTTTATATAATATATAATAAAAGCTAAGTAACGTAAATAATAATTAATTAAAAAATATATAGTTGTTTGAGTTTTGCCCTTTTAATACTAAGGGTGCAATACTTAGGATTTACCTTAACATTTCCTGTAATTAGTTATTGATCTGGGCGGGTCGCTAGTTGATTTATAAAAATACTTGATTTCATTTTGAACAAAGAGGCCATTTGGCTATATAATAGTGTTCGGCTATATTATTACCATAGAAAAAACACTACTGTTGTTACAAACAAAACTACAAACAGTAATGCAAGTATAGAACCGTTGTCCTACTGAGTGGTGCTACATAGTAACTAAGTATAGGGTAGCTTATTCTGTAACCTTTCTTAAGCAAAACATAAAATTTTATTTTAATAAAATTTGTTTCTATCGCTATCAATGCTACTTTTTATGTTTAAAAAATTAAGAGTTTTGTTTTTTTTGTGTTTGAAATTTAATAAGGCTAGATGGCCAAGTATTATTTGTGTTTAAGTATTATTTTAAAGTGGTACTAACTACTGATTATTATTATTAATTTAGTGACAATGCGATATATTAGTTTTTAAGTCACAATAAATAAATGTACAGTAAAAACTCGATTATTCTAACTACCAACGGAATAAGTGTATGTTAATAATTTATAAATGAATTTTCTGTGTTACTTTTTAACAAACACATAAATCATAATATTATGTATGGTACACATGCACCGAAACCACTTTTCTTCATAGGTAGTACATTCAATTATCCGGATTTTCAATTATCCAAATGCCTATGGACAATAATTATTATTATTTGTCCGATTAATCGGGTTTGTACTTCAATTATCCGGATTTTCAATTATCCAAATGCCTATGGACAATAATTATTATTATTTGTCCGATTAATCGGGTTTGTACTGTAATTTAAATTATTTCTTTTTGGAAACCAAAGGCCTTAAGTTAATTGCGAAAAAATATATCGCATTATTTTTATTATTCTTATAACTTATAAGCAATGTTTAATCGAAGTTATTATTGTTATCAAATAAGGTTGACAAACTAAAAGCATCTGAAAAGTGATTTGAAATGTTTAGAAAATGGTTATTGGTTACCTATTTACTTTCATTATAATACATTTTTTCATACAGTAAAATTAATACTGAATGTTATGTGCAATCAGAAACAGTGTTTCCACTATAATCATTTCGTTTCCCCACGCCTCAATTCAGATTTCCCCTTTTTTTCCCTCAAAAATTATTTTGCTGTAGTTTTAAGTTTTGGCACTAGTATAATATTAACTAAATCGGCCCCACACACAATCCCACCACTGTATCTCCTGTGTCGGCAGGATCTACAGCGGTCTGCGGTATCCAACCATGAAAACCTTAAACCCATTAATTTGATCTCAGGGAGCCCGAGGTACACGCTAAAGCTTTCTTGAGACCGGCAATGAAATTAATCAGAAAAAAATAGGAAAAGTAGGAAAAATTCCAGTTTCCCTAGGTTTCCCGCAATTTCCCCTTTTATAGTCTTCCCCCTTTTCTTCCCCTCTGGACCTTAATTTCCCCTCAAAAGGGGGAGTTCTCCTCATTGTGGAAACACTGGTCAGAAAAGCTGATCCATAAGTAAATGGTGTACCTACGTTTTTTTCGCATTATGCTAAGACCAATCGTCGTTCATCGACAGATTATGGTTTAACTTTTAAGACTAGAATAATGCGACCAAATTACGTAGGCTATCTGCCTATGAATCATTTTCCTTGATAGCACTTTAAATTTTAATACTTATTGTTAAGAATTAATACGCAGGATTGTTAAAGAGCTTGTATTAGGAACTTATAGTCTGTCAAAGGAGTGAAGAAATTAAAAAGTGGCAACATCTACGTGTCATCCCTTTCAAATCAATCTAAGAAAAAAGGGATGACACTACGATGTTGCCACTTTTTAATTTCTTCACTTTCTTGACAGACTATACCTATTGTCTTTTATATTTGTTTTGTGGAATTTGATTCTGATTAATTATGATTATCACTAATAAATGATTATATTATATACTAAATGATTATATTTTTATTTTATATTTTATGTCTGCTGCTAAATATATTACTTACATTTTATAGCAGTTGCTGCTTCTACGCAACTGCTATAATAATTAATTATCATTATTTTTTGCTCAGCGCAAAATCGAATTTACTGCATCGGGCGCAAACAGATTGTTGAAATTCGAAAAGGAGGCCTATTTTATTTCTTTGTCCTGTTACTTGATACGGACCCATATTTTGCAGAGAAAAGAACAAGATTGAAAATATTATGTCTAAACTATAGTCCACAATGCTTACTATGAACTACTAGTTACTACCATTCCTTTACTAAGAACAATGAGGGAGATGACGTAATATTTCGTTAATTAATAGCTTTTACTGGTAATTGCTTTGCCAAGGATTTTCGCTTATTTATGTACCGTAGTTCGTTACATTCTATTAGAATTATAATTTACTAGCTGTCCCGGCAAACGTTGTTTTGCCATTTAAAGTATTTCTACTTCATCAGTAATTGATACAAAATCTAACCCCCCCCCTTTTGTCCCCTAAGAGGGGTGGGGTGTAAACTGATGTTAAGTTGGAAAATACAATTAATAATATGACGTAAGTCCATTAAAGAAAAAATTTGATACAAAATCTGACCCCCCTTTGGGTCCCCTTAGAGGGGTGGGGGGGAAAGTTTATACACCAGATGATGAGTTGGAAGAAGGCAAATATATCTGCGAAAACCGTATGCAAATCGGATCAGTAGTTTTCGTGTTAAAGCAAAAGTTTGATACAAAATCTAACCCCCTCTTTCGTCCACTTGGAGGGGTGGGGGGGAAAATTTTTATACACCAGATGTTAAGTTGGAAGAACAACAAATACAGCATGACTGGTGAGTCAATACCGATATTTAAGGAGAGTATTCAGTACTCGATTCTCATTATAAATATGTAATAAAATTAGGTTCTTAATTTTTTTTTGAATTTCCCAAAAATTTATGAATCATGGATACTAAGTAAATTACGCGGCTAGGCAAGTAGGCATACTATGCGGCCGGTGCAGTGGCGTGCGCTACCAAAGAAACACCACACAACTACCCCTCCCGCTCGCGGTGTCCATGCGTTGGGTAAATAATTATTTAACTTTAAGCTACATTTACTCAGTGATCAATTGATATTATTTTTTTATATTATTTTTTTCCAACTAATATAATAGCCAAATATCATGTCCTCAAGTATTGAACATGTCTCACCAGTCACGCAGTATATTTGCGAAAACCGCATTCAAATCGGATCAGTAGTTTTCGTGTGATAGTGGAACAAACATACAGACAGACAGACAGACAGACAGACAAAAAACTAACCACAGTTTTGGCTTCTATAGCGATGTAGTAACACCCCCTGCTTATTATTTTTTCAATATCTTTAATGTACAGAATTCACATTTCTACAGTTTTATTATATGTATAGATTTATAGTTAAAGAAATTAATTAATTATAATAGCAATCAAAAATAATAGTCATTCAAAACGTATAATTTAAAAAGTTCTAAAAATATTACTTTCTTAGACATAACTTTTAAAGCTTTTTTGAAATTAGGATTATAATAATGAAGCACGATAGTCTATATCAAATCAATAAAGCAGCACCCGGCTGTCGCATAACTATTGAAAATCTATTGTGTCTGCGATTCCCACGATCGAGGTAATATTATTTACGTGGACTCTCCGGGCGAGTCGGTGGCACTGATAACTAAATCTCTCCCCTACCGCACGCACACCCGCGCGTCGCGCCTTGACGCCCAATTCGCAACGTGCAGCAGAAATCGTAATATTTTAATTTCGCCATAACATTAAAACCAAATGTCCAATTTTAATCATTCAAAGACCAAATATTATCTACATTAACTGTACTTAGTGACGAAATAATTTATTTTGATAAGGGTCAAAAGCATTATTTAAATAAACGCGTTTAAATATAGTCCAAAAAAAATTCAAGATTTTTTAATAAAAAAATGGTTATTGTGCGTCACTCAACATAGATAGGTATAGTGTGTCGCGGACTTTTTTGTAGATATTTAAAAGATCTATAATTACTTAGAACATTTTATGCCTCTATCTTTTATAGTTTAGGCAGCGTACGCAAAATAAGTAACTTTTCTTGTTGATTTTTTACACCTTGCGTCCGAAAATCCCAAATATCTTACGGAACCTTATATTTTTCCAAAATAAAAATTAGCCTATGTTCAGCAGAAATAATGCAGGATTCCAATGGTAATAGAATTTTTCAAATCGGTCCAGTAGTTTCGGAGCCTATTCGACTCAAACAAACAAACAAACAAACAAACAAACAAACAAACAAATCTTTCCTCTTTATAATAGTAGTGTAGATAACTAATCGTATAACAGTCTAGCGCCATCTACTGACATAATGTCAATACTAAGAGCGACCGCAGACTTACAATTTTATTTCAAGTTGGCCAACTACAGTCTGTCAAGAAAGTCATGACAGGCGGGAAAATTTTCTTAAACGTAATCACGCTTAAAAGGTGTATTGTTTTTTTGTATTTTTACAGAGAACGCTTATTACATTTTAAATATTGTCACCTTGCACATTTTTATCTCGAATACTATTTAATTACTCTATGCTCGAATTAATAAAGTTCTCATATTATTTTTTTCATTTAAAAATTGTAGTTGACTGTAGTTGGCCAACTTGAAATTGTAAGGCCCGTATAAACAGTCAGTACTTAAGATGCGACCCGGTCTCAAGACGCGGCTCGGCTCTGTGATTGGTCCAAATTTTGACAGCCAACCAATCACAGAGCCTGAACCGTGTCTTGAGACCGAGATGCATCTTGAGTACTGACTATTTATACTGGCCTAGGTCTGCGGTCGCTCTAAACTAAAAGGACATCTTGGAAATCATAGGAGCCCCCGCAGACTGCAGACTTATTTGCACGACTGCAGACGGCCGATAGCGATAGTATGATCGAAAGCTTATTATTAGTACGAAGATATAGTATGAAGGTGCGCACGCTAAACGATTTGTATCGGCCGATAATAATGTACTGAAACCCCTGTAATCTGCGGGGCCTCTAGGTTCTAAGTGGAAGATGTTATAAAAAAAAAAAAACGATGTTATGCAGGTATTTCTTAAATTTTATTAGCAATAATAGGTAATAATTTAATTGTTCTATTTTTATTAACAATATTAAAGATATTATAATTAATAGTTACGTCCATGCTGTTCAAACAATAATGTTACATTGCCTACAACAAAATAATATTTTGCCACTTGATGGGCAACTCGAGTTAAAAACTCGAGTTAACTCGAGTTGCGCTTAATTCGAATCAACTCGAGTAAAATTTCTCTAACTCGAGTTTGAAAACCGAATGAAGCCGACACGGAGTGAAGTTTGCCGACCATTTGAGATATAGTCCGACAAGCCTTATATCACAGATTAAAGTATATAGAGTCCTTATATGTACTACTTATGTTAACGCGAATTTGTATGGGATCAAAGCGGTATCCACGTTAGCCAGTAGATGGCACTGCTTTGATCCCATACAAATTCGCGTTAACGTGCTCGATGCGTATGATCGAATAAAACTCGCACTAACCCTAGGATCAAGAATGCTCTGGATTTGCCAAGCGCGTACACCCGAAAGGGACAGAAGATAGTGGCTCAGTACGGCTTTTACAGCCAGTTATATAACAAATAACTATGTTAAGTTTATGCAACACTCAACTACGTGTTTCACCACATAAATTACTGTAAATCACATAAATAAACGAAGTAAATATCGGTCGCAACTGATTTGTTGGTCGCAAGTTTTCCTTGTGACAGTTGTGACCAACAGAAATTCTGACAAAGACAAAAGATGCTGTTTCCGTCCTTTTCATTCTTTACAGTTTTCGTATGTTGTGATTTCGTTCACACACGGTAATAATAATTGCGTAGCAAATCCAGAGCATACTTCATCTTAGCACTAACCCCTCTGATGGCTGGTAGCGCGATCTGCTTCGAGCTTTTAGTTTGGCTGCTCATTGGTAGAAATTAAAAAAAACATTAACTCTTTCAACTCGAGTTACGTAACTCGAGCTCAACTCGAGTTACATGAATTCTAACTCGGGTTAACTCGAGTTCTGTTTATCCCGAGTTGGCCCATCACTACCAATGACAGATATTTAGAGCCACCAAGTAATTTTTCAAGTATTATTACCTCAATGAATTTTTCCGTAATTTTTCTAACAATGTGTCTCAACACCAGTGTCACAATAATATTATGTACTTATCGCATTTTTTATCGAAGAGTTAATATGAAGTATTTTTTTCTCTCTCGCACGGTTTCAAAATTTCAAAGAGGATCGGACACCGGTGCGGTTGGGAGTGGGACACATATATAATACGCATTCACATTTTTCTAATACTCAACTCATTATAATTTATTATCAAGATGTTTGTACTTAAATAAATTAGTTAAATATAATATTTTTTGATCGCATTAGATACCTACTCGTATTTACGTTACTTCGTTAAAAGTTAAAACTACTTATTGTTTTTTTGTCTGTACAGTAATGTTAAAAAACTTTACAATAATTGTTTAGCTAACTGTTATCTAGTTAACAATGATAATAATATGACTAATTTCAATAATACTAAACTTATTTTGCTCGACGCGGCTAGAGAGCTAGAATATTTGTTGATTATTGGAATGTTTTGTGCGTGGTCCTCATTTAATACTGTTATGCGGTTCGAAACTATAGGTTCTATAGGGCTATACTTACGTGTGTAGTCTAAAATGGCCGACATTTCGTTAAATGCGACTATCTCTTTAGGTATGGCTTCAAACATAGAGAAGCCATCACCCCCGTCAGCAATGAAACCTGATGTTATCAGATTATATTCATGATCATCTTTGATATCTTCTAATTGAGTACACTTTGAACATGTGGCTTTAGCTTCTACAACACGGGAGCCAGGCGGCTTAGCTAGATCGTAGACTACCTTCATTCCGGACATCTGTAGAAATTGTCCCGGCGTGTCTATAGTTCGCCAAGCTTCTACAGAATGTTCTAGAGCTTGTTTCAACACTGTACCAGTCAATGTCATCACGCAAAGATTGTCCGTGAATGGTACTACAGTTATCCAATCCCCTCTCGTTAGCTTGAACGGTTTTTGATCGTTGTCCAAAGAGCTTCTTATTCTTCCACCTTGGATCACCGCGATTGTCACGTTTTTGTCGTCCTTATAATGTTCCTTCGTGTACAGTAATACTGCATCGCTTATCATATCCCCTATATTGCATTCTCTAAGTCGACATTGATCTCCATCCAAAAATACATTGGAACTTCCGACCACTTCGTTATTGATGCGATCGACGTCGCTTCGGTATACGTCAATCGTTTCGAGAATATTTGGATCCTCTGGTATTTCATGATTCAGCAAAATTGGATCTCCAGAAAAATTGATTATCTCACCGTTGTCATCAAACGTCAGACGTAAAGATCCCATATATTTTGTGTATGCATAAGCTTGCACAACAAGAACGTTTCTACCAGATTTTTGGGTAACTATAGTCGGGTAAAGTCCTTGAGGATACTCCGGCTTTTCATTTGTCGTTGGACTGTTCCATAAAAAAGTGTTTGAATGGCCACCTATTACTATGTCTATATCTTCAACGTCTTTGGCTATTTCTAGGTCTTTTATGAAACCAGAATGTCCGAGAGCTATTAATATATCGACTCCTTGCTCCTTGAGCTTTTGTACTTCTTTGGCGATAGCCGCCACTTCGTCTTCATACTCAATGTTATTTTTCGGCGCTAGGAACCTTGTGTCTGGGGTCAGATAACCAATGATACCTATATTCTTACCGTTCACGTGTAAAACTACGGACTTGTATAGATTGGACTCGTTTTGTAGCTCTGGTACGTTGTCTAATATTAGATTGGCAGCGACAACCGGACTTGTGAGGTTTCTTATGAATGGTGTAAGACCCTCTACTTTTTCGTCCAGTTCATGATTTCCCAAACTCTGCAACAAAAAGTAAATATGTATATTACTAAAATAAAATACCTTTCGTATTGAGTGAAGCATTAAAAAAAGTGTTCAATAAAAACATTGCTTTTGGAGTTGTTATTTAAAACGATTTTAATGTCTGTTATAGTCGTATTTACTGTTATAGTCGTATTTACAGATGACTGAATATTTTAAGCGTTGTACGGTATACCGTACAACGCTTAAAATATTCAGTAGCTACCTATTGTTATTATTGAACACAATGCCGTTACGGTTAAACCGAGGATAATAGTCTCAAGACTAATTACTCAATTTCATATTTTTCTTTATCACCGTAAAATTTCTTCAAATAGTTTTACTTCGTTAGCGTATTTCGAAGAAAATAAGCGAATTAGTGAAACGTCTTAATCAGCTTCTTGGTCATTTTAATAATCTTTAACCAAAATGACTTGCAGTTAGTGTTAGTGCTGGGTGATTTGATGTTTATCCACTTTATAAAAATAAGTCTGGATTAAATTCATCTGCATAAAGTACCTATCTCGCTATTTTATAGAACCTAGTTTTTACTTTAAGCACTTACTACTAAGCTATCTTCAATATATTGATATTGAACTCTTTTATGTGAATATTGAATTGAATGAGTAGATACAATAGTAGAAATTGTTTTAAAATTTTCAGTGAAAAAGTAGTGTTAGTGCTGTAGGTTCAAGCGCGTTTTTAGTTCCTACAGCTTTGTAACCTGCCGTACAGGCTCCTTTTAATTCAAATATCTATTTTGTACTACTTCAAATTCACTTAACAGAGATGTAGATAAAAAAATCTTTGTGAGGAAGATAGACTGAGCAACAACAGATAAGTCTTGAATTCAAAGGCAAAAGAAAAGACCAAGAAGTAGTTCAAACATTTTTTATTTTTAAAACTCGAAATTAAGTACAAGATTTAACAAACTTTATTTTAATCTAATCTAATAACAAATAATACTGTTTTAAAATAGGAATAACATTGTTGTTATGAACATAATCTCTAATTTTGGTACTTGTGCAGACTGGTCTAATTATTTTACATTCTTGCAATAACGTGTTTTGTTATTTACGAACAAAAAACATCAACTATGGCACTTTAGACACTGAATATTACGCACTGTATTTTTTAACCTAAGTACCTACCCAGGCAGAGCTTAATTCTTTTGTTTTATGTTCGGATTAAATAAGACGATACTACTTAAGAACTAATTAAGAACTACACTAATAAATTCAAACATAATATACATAAAACTTCATATAAATAATTAGGAATTATTTATAAGATTAAAAAAATATCTTAGTGAGTAGACCTCCATTAACTAATGAGTGCTACACTCAATAATGATACTAACAAACATAGTAATAGTGGATGTATATTGGACGATAAATTATTATGTTTTTGGGTTCCGCTTAAAATAACTATTCTTCCCTCAATTTCAGCATAGACTGGACTGTGCTCCTTCATATACATTTCGGTACAAGCCAATTCATCGTATTCCAATTTTTTAGAAGGTTTACCTTTAAGCATATCAAATTCGTTACCCCCTTTTTGGAGAAAACCTGGTAGAATAACATTGTATTCTTTCTTAGGGTCCAATAATTCGTACTTCGGAATTGAACAGTTGGAACATCTTGCTTCTACATTTACAACCCTCGAACCTACTTTTTTACTTAAATCATAAGTGACCCTAAGACCTGATACCTGTAGGAACTCCCCAGGATAGTATATGTCTGTTAGATACTCAACAGAATGTTCTAGCATCTGTAAAATAACGCTACCTTTGATGGTCATGACAACTAGTGCCCCTTCAAAGGGCATTACAGTCATAAGATCAGCCTTTGTGATATTAGTCGGCATTGTTGCATGAGCTATAGAAGCTCTTATTCCTCCTCCTTGAAGCATAGCTATTGGTGCATCCGTCCACTGGTCACCTTGGTACTCTTTGGAATAACGATACAAAATAGCATCGGTTATTAAATTGCCTAAATTACATTCTTTATGTTGACAACTAAGGCCCTCCAGAACGATCGACGTGTTCCCTACTACTTCCCCTGTTATATTTGAAATTTTTTCTTGGTAATGCTTAACTAATTTTAGCACTTCTTTATCCTCGGGAATGTTTTTATCTAGGAGAATAGGTTCACCATCAATGCGTATTAATTTACCCTTTTTATCGAATACCATGAGTAATTTACCCATGTACTTGGTATATGCGTAAGCTTGCACTACTGGTACCTTTGTTCCTGACGATTGGGTTACGTAAGTAGGATAAGGCCCTAACGCCGGCTCTGAGTCAGGAACTTCACCGTTCCATAGAAACGTGTTTGTATGACCGCCAATAACCAAGTCTAATCCCTCTACTTTCTCGGCTATTTCTAAATCTTTCGTATATCCGGAATGACCTAACGCTATAATTATATCGATACCGTCTTTCCTCATCTTAGCAACTTCCTTTTTTAGAGCTTCTACTTCCTCTATATATTCAACATCATTCTTGGTGTTTAAGTGCTTAGTTTCAGGTGTTAGATACCCTATCACCCCGATAGTTTTGTTTGATATATTAAATACAAACGAATTCATCAAGTTGGTTTCATTAGCTAGTTCTGGGACTTTAGATAAATCTAAATTAGCTGCTAGAACTGGACACGTGAGATTCCTAATGAATGGTGTAAGCCCACTGACGCCGTTATCGAACTCATGATTTCCGAGTGACTGAAACAAAAATCAGAAATCTTAGAAATTTGATTTACGAAATATTATCTAATACGTAGGTCTGTGATATGTAACAGCATTAAAGTTCAATTACTTACAGCATTAAATTACATTTGAATAGTAACAACCTTTAATGCTTTAATAAATAATTAATAATATACGTTTTAAACAATTCAATATTATTTTACATTACGTATGAGAATGTAATACGGAGGCAAATAAAATATAATATTACAACAAAGTATGAAAGTATGCAGTAAAAAGCACCTTCAATAAATGTAGCATTACGTATCTTAAAATCAATGAAAGTTTAAAATTACCAATTCAGTAAATTACATAAACAAAGATTTGAATACAATTACTAAAATTAACCATAACGGTAGTATTGTGATAGATCTACTACCATAAGAAGTTATATGGTCCATGTTATAAATGGTGATGCGGCCTTCTATGGCTGGGTAAACTGGGCTGATTAGTCGTAAATAATCAGCTGTTGCAGATAATTCACTGAAAGGCAAGATTTTAGTAGGCAGATCATTAAAAACGACAAAACCATCTCCTCCGAGTGATAAAAATGAGTTCATCAATATGTTATAATTTTCCGTTTTATTTAAGGGCATATAGGTCGGAACTTGACAGTCTGAACATAGTATTTCAACTTTCACAACTCTCTGACCCGGCCTTCTTTTAAAATCGTAAATAACTTTCATCCCAGATATTTGCAGAAACTGTCCAGGCGCTCTTATTAGGTTATATTCTTTTACAGCGTGTTCGAACATTTTCCAGATTGTTGAACCGTTGACCATCATTCGGACGACATATTCGTCAAATGGCATAACTGTAAATAGATCGCCTTTCGTAATATTGAATCGGTCGTTGGAGTGAGTTATCGACGCCCTAATTGCACCGCCCTGAACGATCGCAATTGGTGCATCGGTCCAACCTTTACCCTCGTATGAAGACGCATATTTATGAACGATTGCATCTGAAATTAAATTTCCTAAGTTACATTCCTTCAAACGACATTTGCTACCATCTAATATGACTAAGGAGCTCCCGACAATTTCTTCAGATATCGCGTCTATACCGGATCGATATTTTTCTATAATAGTTAAGACTTCGGGATCTTGCGGAATAGAGTTATCTAATAGAATTGGATTTCCATCTAATTCCGTAATCTCTCCTTTAGAATCGAACATAATGTGCAGCTTGCCCAAGTATTTTGTGTAGGCGTAAGCTTGCACAACCGGTACCCGTCTACCGGATGCTTGCTTGACGTAAGTGGGATAAGGTCCTTGTGGAGTTTCAGAGTCAGGTACAGTTCCGTTCCAAAGGAACGTATTGGTATGACCTCCAATTACAAGATCGATCCCTTCCACTTCTCTAGCTATTTCCAGGTCCTTTAAAAATCCAGAATGTCCGAGTGCTATAAATATCTTAATTCCAGATTCTTTTAGTTTTTCCATTTCTTCTCTGATTGCTGGTACTTCGTCGATATATTCTACATTGTTTCTGACGGCAAGAAATTTGGTATCTGGCGTGAGGTAACCGATCACAGCTACTTTTATGCCATTGACGTTGAAAACTACGGATTTCATGAGATTGGCTTCAAATTCTAGGACTGGCTCCTTTGTTAGGATGAGGTTAGCGGCAAGCACAGGGCAAGATAGATTTCTGATAAACGGGGTGAGTCCAGAAACGCCGTTGTCGAATTCGTGATTGCCCAAAGACTGTAACAAAGAAAAACGGAGATAAAAATATTATACTAGTTTAAATATAAGAACAAAATACCACAAGGAGAGGGGAAGTAGGTAAAGCGAGTAAGTAAAATAAAATATAGTTTGATGGAAAGAAAATGTATATAATATGTATTATGTATTACAAAAGTGCATTGATACATAAAGTGCGATGTGATCCCAAGTAACACAATAGTCGAATTAAAAATGACAATAATCGAGGATAAAGCGACACCAAACAAAAAAAAGCACACAAGTTCAGAAAGTTAATTTTCATTTGTTTTTATAGCCATAATCAAAAGACTAAATACAAATAAAGTTTTAAAAGAGTAAAGTGATATTATAATGAATATTAGGTCATCTTGTATAATATAAGCTTGAGGTTGTATTGGCTTTAATTTTGAAAACAGGCACATCATATTAGGGCTAGGTATAGTAGTAAATATAACAGCCTAGGGTTCCTGAAGGTAATTAGTGACTATAAATTTCTTTTAAATTCTTATAAATTTCTTTTAAATTTCTCTTACATTCCTAATTTCTTTTATAAGCTTTATATGTATAGGAAAATTGCTACTAGAAGAAACAGTAGATGCAGTATTATATTCTTACCGAAAATAAAGATAAATCTTGTAGTTTTTCTGTCTTTAAAATAACACCAGGGTATTAATTAACAACCTCATGAAACGTAACAAGATCTAAAATTTGATTAGGAAAGAAAACTGTAATGTAACTAATGTAACTAATTAGCTGTATATATTCTATTTGTAATAATTATTATTTATTATGTTTTTTTGATTATTTGTGGAAAATAAAAAATATTATATTTTGGAAAGAAAATGACAATGCCCATAAAATAGGCGGCATTTTATACCAATACCACTAGGTACAGTTTTTGTAATACTGTTCTACATGTAATTCTGTAAGATTTGTACTGATTATTATCAGGGCCCCCGTAAGGGCTACTGGCGCCTGTGTGCAAAAAAAAAGATTTTGGCGCCCCTTTAGGCAAATTTTTCGGGTCCTTGGTTTGGCGCCCCTAAAGATGGCGATTTGGCGCCCCTAGAGGATGGCACCCGTGTGCATTGCACACATTGCACATATGGTAGCGGGGGCCCTGATTATTATAATGTTTACGAAAAGGATTTTTTAGCCTTTAGTGTTTTGGTACAGCTGATTTCTAATAGGTAGTTGTCTGCTGATTTTGTCTTCTATCAAGTTGCGATTGTTCTGTAGATATTTAGTACAGTTAGCCGACATTTTGATTTCTGACACGCTCTTGGCTGTCATTTATAATAGTACCTTAGACATTCTTAAGATATATAATACATTTGGCATACGTATTCGTAGCCAATTTTATTGCTCGCAGCAAGCTATATAAAGAAGCGGATCATATCCTTTACCCATTGTTGGTTCATTGAAAGATAGTGTGAATGTTGCACAATATAGGTATGAAAAGTTAAAAATGTCGAACGAGTAACTAAACTCGAAAAACACAAACAGAATTTCATGAGGGAATTGTTAAAACTCTTGTCACTCAACTGATATTATAATGTATTACTTATAAATAATTACTATCTCCTCTCGCTCGTGCTCTCAAAATTTCATAATTTATAGTACTAATGAGAAAAAAGCGGCCAAGTGCGAGTTGGACTCGCCCATGAAGGGTTCCGCAGCAGCAATAAGGTTTATTTTTATGAAATTAAAAATATGTTTTTGATTTATTTTTATATTTCCATTTAGAGGTTTACCATTTATGACGCATAAAAAAAACTACTGGCTAGATCTCGTTCAAACCAATTTTCGTTGGTAGTTTTTATAGTAATCTACATCATATATTTTTTTTAGAATTATCATGCTCCTACTTTAGAAATTAGAGAGGGGGGGGGACACACATTTTACCACTTTGGAAGAGTCCCTCTCGCAAACTATTCAGGTTAAAAAAAATGATATGAGAAACCTCAATATGATTTTTGGAGACCTATCCATAGATACCCCACACGCATAGGTTAGATGAAAAAAAAATTTTTTGTTTCAGTTGTACCTATGGGGACCCCTAAAATTTTTAATAATTTTTCCGTTTTTGCATCAAAATCTTAATGCGGTTTACAGACTACATTACATCTACTTACCAAGTTTCAATAGTATAGCTCTAATAGTTTCGGAGAAAAGTGGCTGTGACATACGGACGGACGGACAGACAGACAGACAGACAGACAGACATGACGAATCTATAAGGGTTCCGTTTTTTGGCTACGGAACCCTAAAAAAGGGTTTTCCAGTCAAACTATTAATCTAACTGATAAAAATAATAAAATAACCCATAAAGAATCTGCTTCAATTTGACTGGAGTATCTCAGTACGGCATTTTATTAGTAATTAGGTGAACAAAATATAATTTAACATGGTATATAAATGAAAAAAAAACACTAATAAAACGTTTCTATAATAATAATAATGTACAGTGTACATCCCTTATTATAACATTGTTGTTAGTGACATTTACAAATTGATGAGTGTTAGTCTTTGGTAGCTATAATAATAATAATAATAATAAATAATAATGGCAGGAAAATGTTTAATTATAGTAGGTTCCCACGCACAAACGTTTGTGGTTTCAAAAGCACACATAAAAAGTATATCTTGGAGATCATAAAATGTAGGTTATATTTATACAAACATGTAATTAATAAGGGATGTGAAGCAAATAATTGTCAAAGTAGAAGTAACTGAGGAGGCGGAATCAGGCGATGGTTCGGTCGTAGGTTCTAATGTTGTTGGTGGGAGGGTTGTTGGTGCCACAGTTGTGGGGACATCGGATTCTGTAGTAGTATTTTCATCTGGTAAAGCATCAACATTCAGCAACGTTACCCGACCAGCTACGTCCGGGTAAACTGGATTTCTAAGACCCATATATTCTGCCGTGCAGGTAAATGCGTCGTACGGCAGGGTCTCTCTAGGTTTGTCGACAAGCATAGAATAACCATATCCACCATTGGCTAAGGAGAGTGGCATTATTATCTTGTAGTCCCTCCAATTATCGATTGTGTAGTATTCGGGAACAAAGCAACTCCAGCAGCGAGCTACTACGCTTACAACGCGAGATCCTGGATCCTTTGATAAATCGTAATTGACTCTAATTCCTGAAAATTGTAGGAATTGTCCTGAAGGATTATTTAAATTAAAATCTGCAACCGAATGCTCGAGAAGTTGTAGTAGCTCTTGACCGGTGATAGTAACTGCAACGAGATTATCAGTTTCCGGCAAAGCAGATAACAAATCGTTTCTAGTAACTGCGGCTGGTCGATTGGGAGGTGCTATTCTTGTTGCAAGAGCACCCCCGTGCATGATCGCTATCGCTGCATCAGTCCAACGTTCGCCTGTAAATCTTACTGCATAATATTGAATAATGGAATCTAGAACTAAATTGCCGAAATTACATTCTTCGGTTTTACAAGTTTCACCATCTAGCACCACGGCAGTGTTACCAATTACTTCAGTGGAATCTATTTCATCGTTATATTTTTGCAAAATCTGCGATGCTGCTGCATCTTGTGGGATTGTAGCATCGAGTAGAATAGGATCAGATTTCAGTTCGGCTATTTCACCCTTACTGTCAAATTTAGCAATTACTTTACCGAGGTACTTGTTGTAAGCATAAGACTCTACTATGGGTACTTCTTTTCCTGATTTCTGCGTAACAATTTTCAGTGGTTCATTAGCAGCATCATTTCCAGCATTGGTACCGTTCCAAAAGAATGCGTTTTTGTGACCGCTTATGATCAAATCTAAACCTTCAACTTCCTTAGCGATTTCAACATTTTTGCTAACGTCAGAATGTCCTAAAGCTATAATAATGTTTACACCTTCAGATTGCATCCTTTCAACTTCTTCTTTGAGAATGATGACTTCGTCGTTATATTCGACGCTTCCAGCTTTATCCAAGACGTTGAAATCTAGTGTGAGGTATCCAATTATGCCAACTTTTGTGCCATCGATGTCCATGATGACGGATTTCTTAATTTTGTGTGCAGTATCTGACTGAACCTTTATATTGCTGGTCAAAATTGGCGCGTTTAGGTTTTCTAAGAACGGTGCCAGCTTCGTGCCTTCAAAGTCGTTGTTACCCAGAGACTGAAAAAATTAAAAAGTATAATTAGTCGTAATCATGCTGTTAATAATTACTACTTATTGTTAGTTAAGTTAGTTTGTTAAATTACCATCACCAATGACACAAAACATAAAACAAGGTATGAAAATGGGTCAAGTGTGAGTTATGAAATGATAACATGATTGGGGTTGGAGAATTATTTTAGCACGTTATTTTGTTAGAATTTTTAATAACGTCAGTTGTTAGTATTAGTTATTTAGCATCTATAGCTTTTGCATTACATATCTAAATTATTTTCTCAATAATTAGGGTTAGTTGATTTAAATATAGGTAAGTAAATAGTTTATCCCAGGCTGGTTAGTATCAAATCAAAGTGTTTATAATTTTATAGACTTACATATTTTTGCAGAACACGTCCTTCTTTTGTTTTCAATGATACACTGGCATTCATTTTATGACTTACTAGTTTAGGAAATACTAGTTTAGTTTAGGAAATAACTGCATAAGCAACGGCAATTTTTAAATTATCATATTTTAGTGGTTGATAATAATGTGTAAGATTAAAAATGCTCCAGCGGTAACAGTACATTTTTCTAGAATAAAAATTATCCTACGTCCTTTCCCGGGACTCAAAGTATCTTGATACCAAATATCCAAAATCGGTTCAATGATTTGGGCGTGAAGAGGTGACAGACAGACAGACACTTTCGCATTTATAATATTAGTATGGAGTCCTGAAATTGAACGCATGTAAAATGCATCGCTGTAAAAGGTTTCAACGGAAAAAAGTTAATATTTGCGCCACGTACCGCTTTATTTGCGGATCACTACCGCGCGGACATGTTTTTGACATGTCAAAGGGATAGATGTGTTTGTGGGATAAAGGCAAACAGGTGTATGTGTTAGGGCTGGCACACCATGTAATTTTTTTGTGAGTTTATTACGCCAGTTCTTCTCACTGTTAGTTCCTGAATAGTTGGTATGTATGGGTGGTAGGTATACCATACTGTTTTATAGTAGAGCATACAAGTGTCAAGTGTACATACATGTGACAGCCTATCTCTTTACACGTAAACCCCTATGTCTTTACACGTAAACCACTCGATTTAGAAAGGTTTCAAAATACTTAAAGTTCCAGAATTATCTACTATCCTTTTTAACCGACTTCCAAAAAAGTAGGAGGTTCTATTTTCGGATGTGGATTTTTGCTCGGATATTGTAAGGTCGCTCATCGCGAATCTTAACAAAGTTGCGGGCAACACCTAGTCTAAAATATATATTTTTTTCGCGTTGCCAACCCTATGTCGCTTATGTACGCGGCCATATCACTTTTTATATATCGCACGTGATGCAACAAATTATTCGATATTGATTTTCCCAGTACATAACGTACATTCATAGCGCAATAAAATGCACACCACGAAAACTGCGGATATACTGCGGTCAGAGATTCATCATCATCATTATCTCTAACCAGTGCCGGTTTTAGTACTACCAGCGCCCTGGGTGCCTTTCTTGGGTGTCCAGGGTGCTGGTAGTGCTAATAAAAAGCGCCTCTGTTGTCCCTACCTTTAGTTATTGTTCTCTACCATCATCATCGTCAATATTTTATTTCTAGTAGACTAGCTCTAACAGCCGCACCCAGAGACATAAGTGAATGATGAATCTTCTATACTACTATTATAAAGAGGAAAGATTTGATTTTTTGTTTGTTTGTTTGTTTGTTTGTTTGTTTGTTTGTTTGTTTGAGTCGAATAGGCTCCGAAACTACTGGACCGATTTGAAAAATTCTTTTGCTATTGGAATCTTACATTATTTCTGCTGAACATAGGCTACATTTTATTTTGGAAAAAAGTAGGGTTCCGTAAGATATTTGAGTTTTTCGGACGCAAGGTGTAAAAAATCAGCTAGAAAAGTTACTTATTTTGCGTACGCTGCCTAAACTATAAAAGATAGGACCATAAAATGTTCTAAGTAATTGTAGATCTTATAAATATCTACAAAAAAGTCCGCGACACACTATACCTATCTATGTCGAGTGAGGCACAATAACCATTTATTTATTTAAAAATCCTGAATTTTTTTTGGACTACATTTAAACGGATATATTTTACTCACGCTATTAATCCTTATCAAAATAAATTATTTTATCACTAAGTACAGTTTATGTAGATAATATTTGGTCTTCAAAAGATTAAAATTGGACGTTTGGTTTTGAAATTATGGCGAAATTAAAATATTACGATAGTGGGCGTCACCAAAGCGCGTGCGGGAAGAAGACAATATTCTGTTGTAGAAATGAAAATTCTGTACATAAAAGATATGAAATGACACCCGAAATTACACCTTTGTCACTACATCGCTATAGAAGCCAAAAATGTGGTTAGTTTTTTGTCTGTCTGTCTGTCTGTCACTCTTTCTGTCTGTCTGTATGTTTGTTCCAGCATCACACGAAAAATACCCCCCCTCCCCACTCAACCCTCTCTGGGGACCAAAGTGGGGTCAGATTTTGTATACAACTTTTTTCTTTAGTGGACTTACTTCATATTAGGTATCACACCCTCTTAGGGGACAAAAGAGGGGGTAAAACATGTATCAACTGATGATGTAGAAAATATACTTTAAATGGCAAAACAACGTTTGCCGGGACAGCTAGTCTTCAATAATAATATAATTAAGAGTTTAATAGATAATCTATGAGTATCATATTCTAATTAAGGATAAGTAATTAGTAATTACTTATAGGTCTACCAGAATCTGATGGCAAAAAGTGAGAAAATAAAGTGACTCTAGCATTATACCGGGGTAATTTTTATTTTTTATTTTATTTGTATTAGGAAGTCTGTAAGTCTATTTTATTTTATTTGTATTAGGAAGACTGTAAGTCTATTTTATTTTATTTGTATTAGGAAGACTGTAAGACTGTAAGTTCATTAAAATTAAGATAATAGTGAGATAATAGAGTATTTGGAATCATAAAACATTTTGATTCTTTTTATACGCTTTTTATTAGCTTCACCTGTATATATTTTGTTTGTAACTTGTTTGTAACCGACTTCTTTGGGCGCGATTTCGACCCACTTTAAACGGCCAGATTTCGTTCAAACTTTGTAGATTTATCAAGGACCGATGACAATACACTAATTTGATATAATTATTCCATTTTTCAATTTGTATGTTCGTATGTTTGTTTGTAACCGACGCTTTATATAAAAAGCGTGTTTTTAGTTTTTTTTAACTATTACTTATTTTCCTTATATAGCGGCTGATTCTGTGTGTGAAACATGCAAATATATAAATTTATTCAATGATCAAGGATATTTTTTGAAAATCTGCCGTCAAAATTTACCATCAGAGTCTGGTAGACCTATATTATCTACTAATTATTATTCGTCTCTAAGTGCGGCAAAGCACTTCATATATACGACATAACTTTATCAGGAGAATAAAATTTATTATATTATGGTGATTACAATTATGGAGCCTTTTACTTTAATTGATCAATAAAAATTGCGAAAACAAATATGTGCCTCGAAGGACACCCATACAAAAGACAGAATTTATTTACTAGCATCAGAAAAAAAGAAGGTAATAGTATTATAATATTAGCAAATAAAGAAGCCTTTTATTACCATGTAATTGGGCTCGAATAGTCTTAAAAACCTATTTGTGCGTACAAAATCTATTTTCAAATTAGTACGGTCACGATATACTAAAAGACGCAAAATATGGACGGGTACGCAATTCGAAAAATTTGCAAAAAAAAAAAATTGACTCGGAACTCTTTACATAAATATTTTACAGTATCTAAAGCTGGGTTTCTTAATACTACGTAAAAAGAAATTTTAGAGTTAACAGCTAAACCTTCCGGAACTCCAAAATTTCCTCTTTCCAGAAGAAGTCTCCGAAATTTCAAATTTTCAAAATTCGTTTGATGTTTAGCGCAAAAACATACGAAGCAATTAACAACGGCTCTAAAAACAGTCTCATGCCGAACTTCACGAACAGCATAATAATTGAAGACGTGAGTGGAAGAATAAGGTAAGTAACATTTCGTAACATGCGGACAATAACACATTTTTTCCCTAATTATTTCAATAAAACTTGTAACTTATCTACTTCATAACCTAGCTAATATATCTGGCTACACATACAATCCATAATTTTTCTATTTCAAATAACTTTTCCGGCCCTAAAGCCTCCATTTAAGCAAAAAAACGGGAAGTTTTTTCATGTTACTTACCTTATTCTTCCACTCACGTCTTGAATTACAAAGTTTGAACCGTGGAACTTTTCAAACGTGGAACTCTTCACACCCTGCTGAAGCGAAGGAACGCGATGCAAATCGGAACTTAGCAGACTTTACAACAGAAAAGGACATGTCGAATACAGTCACAGAAATGGCAAAATGGAAAAGCGACTTTGCGACTTTGCCGTTTTTGCCACGTACAAATACGGCACAGACAGCACAAAAGCATGTCTTAGGCATATCAAAACACAATCGGTCACTCAGTGGTACTAAGGGTAATATTATAATAGATTGAATGCTCATGTACAACTCTTTGCAGTTTGCAGTCATGTAAAGTGCTGATATCTTTTAATGTTATTTACTTCTTTGGCGTTGAAGAGCCATTTTCGGCTATACTTGAATCACGCCATAGCTTTAAAGATACACCAAGTATCCTGACACATTTAGTAAATGAAAATAATAATTCACTTAAAATAGCTGTTTCAGATGATGGGCAGACGGTAATCGCTTATATTCAGGCAAAGATACAGTTTTCCTGCCTTCCCAGGAATCCCAGGAGCTTTATCATCTGAAAATGGTCTTCGCATAGATATAGCTAAAAGTGAATTTTGCAATACGCAATATGGATGCCGTATTAAGTACACTCTATAGTCTATACTCTATAACTATACCGCCGGTATAGGCTATAGTGGCTACGGACTACGATAGGCAAATTCTTTGTGATCGTGTCCACTGCAAAGTCAAATTTCTAATGTCGCCGTCTCATTCTATAGTCGCCAGTCGAGAACAGCACATACTCATAACCGGCTTAGCATGACCACCATAATATAATTTTTGTCCACAATAACAATAATAAATTCGACATGTCAGGAAGAAATCGTTTCTATAGAGGTCATACTAAGTCGGTTAGCCGCACAGGGCACTCCGTAGCGCATATTATGTGCTATCAGAGAAGTTGATTCATAAGCAGATAGTGGTCCTACGTTATTTGGTTGTATCATGTCAAATCCAGCATACAAACTACAACTTTGAATGGACATAACCCGACCAAACGACGTAGGGCTGTCATCTATCTATGAATCAATTTCATCGATGATACTTATATATCAGAACTTACGACGGCATCAGGCTGCAGCGCGTTAAGGAACTCTGCTGCCACCTTCCACTTGTATATGGTGAACCAGGCGGTCCCGGTGTATGTGTCTCCGGCGTTCAGATAGAGTACTGGTGGACCCTCACCAGAGGCGGCGGCTTTGCGGGCCTCCTTTACCCTGGAAATTAAGGTTGAAGATTGAGAGAGTAGTTGTATGTAAGGGTTCTTAAAGTTGGGTCATGAGGTTAACCATAATGCGGCTCCTCTACTCTGGAATTGAAGGTTGAAGATTAAGAGTGTTGTTAAATAAATAAATAAATAAATAAATATCTTTATTTCACAGTAAACTTACACGCTAATCTTACACAAAACTCTGGTCTCCACACTAGGATTCCCTGTGTCGTGGAGACCAGTCTCTTCCATCATGAACAAACATATTAGCAATATACAAATATTTGTATTAACCAGCTAAGGACATATTACTATACGTACTAAGTCTTTTTAACAAAATAATTTAAGTATTTATAAGTAAACAAACAATATTTTGAAAAGTGAACATCATGATTAACATGATAATTAATATTTAGGAACAATATACGATTATTTATTTTAACCAGCTAAGGACATATTACTATGCGTACTAAGTCTTTTTAACAAAATAATGTAAGTATTTACAAGTAAACAGACAATATTTTGAAAAGTGAACATCATGATTATCATGAAATTTAATATTAGGAACAATATTCGATTATTTATTTTAACCAGCTAAGGACATATATTTCATGTTCCAAGTATTTTTAACAAAGTAATGTATTTATAAGTAATCAACAAGAATCTTATAATATATTACAGTAAACAAACAGTATTTTTAAAAATAGGCGATTATCTATTGTATACAATATACATGTAATAGCATAGATCATTACCAGAGCCACAGAAGCCAGTTACAGTACGTATAAGTTAGTGATAAGTTACTTACACCTAAGATCTATCTTGTGTGTGTGTATGTGTGATACTGCACATAGGTGTGTAGTAATTATTTGTAGTGTGTAAGGTGTTATATTATGTACAGGTGTAACCATGATGCGGCTCCTTTACCCTGGAATTAAGGGCTTGTAAAATGAGAGAGTAGTTTTATGTAAACTTTGTTAAGCTCCAATTTCACCAACGATTGTTAAAGTTAACGCTTGAATTAGTATCTCGTTACCTCTTTCGTTTTTCTTATGAATGAAAGAGAAGACATGACATTTTAACAGGCTGTTAACATATAACAGACGTTGGTGAAATTGGGGCTAAGGCTTTTAAAGTTGGCTATAATGAATTTTAAACCATGTCAGTTGTCTATGTACCTACTATCATAGAGATTTAATTTATAGCCAGAGTGCGAACCTACGTAATTCGGTCGGGTTATGAGAAACTGAGCCGCAATAGTATTTAACATTGACTTGATAACGTAAAAAAAATAACGTTAATCCATTTGCCATAATTATGCCATAGGCCTTATGGTACAGTCGACGTCTAATGGGCATTTAAAGAGCAGCTCTACATGTATTCGTGTAGGTACTTTTTTAGGGTTCCGTACCCAAAGGGTACGGAACCCTAAAAAAGATTTGATATTTTCACAGATTATGTAAATCTGTTGCCGCTATAACAACAAATACTAAAAATAAAATAAAATGAATATTTAAGGGGGGCTCCCATACAACAAACGTGATTTTTTGGCCTTTTTTGCTGTCTCCAGGCTGTAATTCAAGAACGGTAATAGCTAGAGATTTGATATTTTCACAGATTATGTATATCTGTTGCTGCTATAACAACAAATACTAAAAATAAAATAAAATGATTATTTAAGGGGGGCTCCCATACAACGAACGTGATTTTTTTGGCCTTTTTTGCTCTATATTAAAAATGGCAACAGGTAGGTACTTGAATTTTTCACAAAATCCTTAATTATATGTGTACTTTAATATTTAATAATAATAATGAAATAAAATAAAAAAATAAGGGGGGCTCCCATACAAAAAAGTAAAAACACAATTTATGGCCTAATTTTGCTCTATAATGGTACGGAACCCTTCGTGCGCTATTCCGACTCGCACTTGGCCGATTTTTATTACACTTTTCAATCGATTTGATTGAAAGAAAGCGTTTGCATTTTGAAAAGTATTGTTCGATGATGATTGTTTTATTTAAAAAAATATAATTGGGCTACTTGGGTTATTTCCAATGAAGTAATTTTGAAATCCAAACAATATTCATTACCATTTCGTAGAATTCATTGTAAGAGCTAATTTGTTTTCGGAAACGATTGTATATTACACAGTAGAGAACAATTTCGTATACGTTGTAATTTAATTATCATACAAATAATTTTCGATAACGTTACAATTAATTCTACAAACACAGACATTCATGCTGGCGGTTAGAAGGCAAGAGTACTGATAGTGTTTCAATATTTTTAGAACCATAATATCCAAGGTAAGTAATTTATATAGCAACAAATACTTGTTTTATCCTCCAGAAGTTACTTAATAACAATAATCATACAGATGACATGTTTTAAAAGCTTATACTGTCATTCCAAAATTTGAATGTTACCAAAATGTAGAGTCACAATGTAGTGACTAGTGGTAGAGTTGCACGAACAAAACTGCTTCCAATTTCAAATTGTTTGTCAACAACTACTCTAGTTCGCGAGTGTTCGAAATTCAAAAACTTTTACTTGGATGAAATGCCATGTACTCATTGGTGGAAATCTAAGTACTGCTTTTCGTGTAAAACTGATACGAAATGTGGAAATTAGTCATCATTCGTAGATGGAAACACATAATATGTACTAGATAAAATATTATAACTATACAGTACTATATATTTTATTATTATTTATTTAATGTAGTTAATCCAGAAAATGTAGGCACGGATAATGATAAAACATCTTGCGACAGCAATGCAACATTCGCTTGTTAGTTGAAATTGTATTGTATCGTTTACAGAAAGCACAATATTATTTATTGTTTAATATTTTCGTATGTTTCATTGCTGTCAGAAGATGATCTTTCAGCGATCGTCAAGATCGTCCTTTCCCAAGCATAATCCTAATGGGCTATTTCAAAAATAAATAAATAAATAAACGAGTGAGCGTTTACACTCAAGTCAGCCCTCTACTTGCAACGTCGGGCAGCGGCAGCGGCAGCGGCATGACGAGTGGCAGCGCGAGTGACTATTCACATTCTCGTGCTGCCCACTTCCCTGTCCGACAGGGCTGAATGTAAACAGCCCATAAAATACTATTAACTACAACCAACAAGTAACTCACACATGCGCCACCCTCGGGAACCCGCCATAGCATTTCCCCGCGTCCCTGTCAGCGGGGGCGCACGCTCCAGACAGCTGCGAGGTTTGCTCGAAGCGGGCGTGCATGTCATTGTTGTGGAGGATGAGCAGCTCGAAGTTCCCGGCGCTGGTGGTGCTGGGCTTCACGATGCTGGCGGAGACGCCGCCCAGGAGAAGAAAGAAGAGGTATAGCTGGAAATGAATGGTTGCGAGTTAATAGCTGATAAGGTCATGTTACCTGACAGCATGGGAGCTACATGGGAGCTGAATATTAATCACCGAGGGTTAAAAGTTCGTAATGAGCTAATGGGTAATGACGTACTTTGTGGACATCCCATCCACAAAGTACGTCACACATGAAGGCGCAAGCAGTTATCAGGCCTTGTTAAAATCAAGCCTCGCCCAGCGACTCGCGTCACAACTCACAAATGTCACTGAACGCTATCCTTATGAAATTTCTACCGACTTTTTCCTGCATAGTTGTTAAAATAAACTCTTTGCTTGAGTAGAGATTCAGTAATTCTATCCACATAAACATAAGCTACGAAAGAACATAAGAACATTTCATTTTATTACCCAATAGACGAATTGTAACCGAAAAATAGCGTAACGAAACTTAATGAAAAGAACTCTTTCAACCTCCATTAAAAACTGTACACGTTAAAGGACCGACGATGCTGGGTACGGTCAGCAAAATAATATGGTTTCAGTTAAAATATTTTCTTCGATGTCAACTCTAACAACTTTGACAATAATGTAGAGGTCTCTCAACTAGCTGCTCTCTCTAACAATAATTAATATATCTATGTGAGATACGAATTAAAATATAGTATTCAGACTTACAAGTTACAACATTCAGGTGTATAATTATTATTATGCATATTTCGTATAATATTAATAATATTATTTATTTTATTTAAATAATTGTAGGTAACGTATTTTATTTTGGTTATATTAATTTTATTATATAATAAATTTTTTATTGGCGTTTTTTCGCTTGTCAGTTTCAAAAGTCAGTATCGGTTACGAGTTACAATTACTTTAAGTTTGAACTTTGAAACGTTGTCAAACGTCGAAGAAAACTTTTTATTTGCTGGTGCTGCTCTAGCGTGAAAACATCGCAGTAATGTTTCCTATTCAAGGCTGTTTTTGCCGTCCGTACCAGGGGATGAATAATTGAAGTTTTATCCGCGAGCAGTGAGCACTAACAGACTGAATATCCATCCATTTAGCTTTTATTTACTCCCGGCAAACACCGCACTTCGTGGTCCGTATCACGAGGATCTGTCTCATCTGTGAATGGATTTCAAATATACGGATTTTTATATTATAAATGTAACTATGATTAAATTAAATTTACC
This sequence comes from Plebejus argus, assembly GCA_905404155.3. Classification (NCBI taxonomy): domain Eukaryota; kingdom Metazoa; phylum Arthropoda; class Insecta; order Lepidoptera; family Lycaenidae; genus Plebejus; species Plebejus argus. Next base: position 3,827,779 of record FR989945.1, read on the forward strand.
GTGGGAGAGCCATGCTTTGGCACGAATGGGCCGGCTCGACCGGAGAAATACCAAGGGCTCACAGAAAACCGGCGTGAAACAGCGCTTGCGCTGTGTTTCGCCGAGTGAGTGAGTTTACCGGAGGCCCAATCCCCTACCCCATTCCCTTCCCTACCCTCCCTTATTTCCTTCCCTACTCTCCCCTATTCCCTCCCTACCCTCCTCTACCCTATTACCTCGTAAAAGGCCGGCAACGCACCTGCAGCTCTTCTGATGCTGCGAGTGTCCATGGGCGACGGAAGTTGCTTTCCATCAGGTGACCCGTTTGCTCGTTTGCCCCCATTTTTCATAAAGAAATCTACAAAAATGGGCTACTAATTTTAAATACGTAAGAGTGTGCTGTGTGGTGTAGGAGAGGTACTGTTTCTGGCGGCACTCAAGGAGTGTAAACAGTTGATTTTTTAAAGAAGTAATAGAATTAGTAGAACTTGTAACTTATGTTGGTACTTTGGTGAAATGTCAAACCTGTTGAATACTTTGAAGCTTAGCACACAATTATTCATTAGGGTACAGTTACACATGCTTATTTCAAGCACAAAAGCATGCTTCAACCGAGCTGTTGCTGCCTCGAGCACGTGTGCCCAAGCATTGCTCCAAATAAGCATGTTTATTTCGAGCGTACTCAAAAATCAACAGGCGTGCGATTTTTGAGCATGACCTGCGGCGCGGGTTAAGCATGATTTAATAAGCTTGCAATTATTTAAACATGTGTAACTGTACCTTTAGTGTATGATAGAGCATTGTAAATATCCTTATCTACTAATATTATAAATGCGAAAGTGTGTCTGATGAAACTTGGTATAAGGATACTTTGAGAGACGAAAATGCCATGCGGCCAAAATGTACCGTGTACGGTTGTCGCGCGACAAAATAAATTTGACACAGCGGCGTTGCGGGAGTCATCTAGTACATGAAGAAAGAGACAGAGACTGCAAATAGGTATGTGTATATCATGTACAATTTTCTAATTAAACTAATTGTTTGTTACAGCTAGCAGCTGGAAGAGCTATTGTCCCACATACATTCGCTAATTGATGCAGCCAACCTCATATCACAGCTTATAACTGGCACTACACATTGGAGTGATATAGTATTTGAGCATGTGTGTGTTCTTCACGTTCCTACTTCCTCTACACGAAAGGTTCCCAAAATTATTTTGTCTACTGGCCATTTTGAGAACAAATTATGTTTTAGCGCCCCATTGTTTCAATCTGAAATGCATCTAGATGAAATAAATCACCCCCAAGCCTCTACATAACGCCCACATTTTTTTCTGGGTCCCACACCATTTAGACCTTCAGTGTCCACAAAGGGGCGTTATCGCCCACTTTGGAAAAGGCTGCTTTACACGTTGGACGACGGTGGATAACCATGATTGCGCTAGCTGATGATGTAGACCGTGGAGGGAGTCCTAACTTTGACAGATCCCGGACATCCCTGCCCACCTGCGATTTGCCATCAGCCGCATACGGTGTTTTTTGTGGGTAGGCTATCTCTTCTAGTAACGCCTCCGTGGTCCAGTGGTTAAGAGCGTGGCTCTTGACTCGGAGGTCGTGAATTCGATTCCCGCGTTGCAAACGTGTTCTTTCCAAGTTTGGTTAGGACTAATGCAGGCTGATCACCTGATTGTCTGACAAGTAAGATTACACATGCTTAAAAAACCTGCTTCACTTTGTTGTTCGCAGCCATCCTACTAATATTATAAAGGCGAAAGTTTGGATGTATAGATGTATGGATGTATGGATGTATGGATGTTTGTTACTCTTTCACGCAAAAACTACTGAACGGATTTTAATGAAACTTTACAACAATATAGCTTATGCATCAGAATAACACATAGGCTATAATTTTAACCAACTTTCAAAATGGAGGAGGTGTTATGTTCGTTTTTTTATGCTCAACGATTACTCCGCCCTTTGTGAACCGATTTTCAAAATTTTTCTTTTGGTGTATAGGGCATTATCCCAATTTAATATCATGTTCACAAAAATGGTGATCTGATGAAGGAATCCATGGGTAATCGAGGGAACTCCTCAAAATTTATATGGAAACATGTGGTGACTTTGGTTTCATGAGAAGTATTCCGAGTATATGCTAACAACAAGTAAGATTTTGGACCCAGCAACACCCACCCATGGTTCGGGAGCTGCTGAGAGAACTCTTGACTCTTCATAGATATACGTTTGAGAGTTTCGGTGTTGATTTAAGATCGGAAAGCAGATTCTACTATGCAAATTACATTCGTCATCATCATCATCATCACTACCAAGTACAATTTTTTTTATGAAAAAAGGAGGCAAACGAGCAAACGGGTCACCTGATGAAAAGCAACTTCCGTCGCCCATGGACACTCGCAGCATCAGAAGAGCTGCAGGTGCGTTGCCGGCCTTTTACGAGGGAATAGCGTAATAGGGTAGGGGAGGATAGGGAAGGGAATAGGGGAGGGTAGGGAAGGAAATAAAGGAGGGTAGGGAAGGGAAAAGGGTAGGAGATTGGGCCTCCGGCAAAGAAAATATACACTACGCGAACCTCCGGTCAACTCACCACTCGGCGAAACACAGCGCAAGCGCTGTTTCACGCCGGTTTTCTGTGAGCCCGTGGTATTTCTCCGGTCGAGCCGGCCCATTCGTGCCGAAGCATGGCTCTCCCACGGTATCGTCCCATGATACGTTTCATAGTCTTTTAGATCGAGACTCGAGTTTGTCAATCGATTTAAAAAAATGTACCTATATCTACTAATATTATTTAAAACCTGAAGAGTTTGTTTGTTTGCTCGAACACGCTTATCTCAGGAAGTATTTTCTGGTCCGATTTTAAAAAAAATTCAGTGTTAAATAGCTTATTTATCGAGGAAGGCTATTTATTATTACTTACGCTAACACTAAAATATATGTGACCGAAGAATCAGAATAAAATGTGGAAAAATCCGGGAAAATTATTAGAAACTAGAAAGGGTTTATCTCACGAAGTACTAGAGCATTTTTGATATTATTTGTCACAACTCATGATATAGAATATGATACATGATATAGAATAGACCACGTGAAGGGACAGAACTTTTTGCGGGAAAATGTACGGTTTTCGTAAAATTCCTAATTTACGCGGGCGAAGCCGCACGGGACATCTAGTAAACCTATAATAGTAATTAGTATATTATAAGTCTATGTTCGCAGCGCTCTGTCTTAAGTTTTTATTTGGTCTGAGATGTCAATAGTATCAGCTGTCGGCTGGGCTGACACAACTTAACCAAAATACTTTGGTCCGACATCTTGATACAATTTTTCTGCAATAGTGCATATTTGTATGTTAATTGTTAAGTAATACAGATCGTGCTAAATTCTTTCAAGTTGACCTTCTTCGGTAATTAGAATATCTTTGGCCGTCAGCAAAATTTTTCATTGTTTCGATGCAAAGCTGACTCATTTTTTAAGATGCAAGTATTCCGACACTTATATAAGTATTATATTAATATATTAGAATCTTGTAACTGAATCAAACACTTCGCACTTAAAATATGACAACGGCGAAAGTTTGTGAGTTTTTGTTTGTTAGGTACTTGTTCACAAAAAATTACTGAGCCCAAATTTTTACACTGAAATGATAAAGGCGAGGGTTTGTGAGTTTCTTGTTTGCTATTTCTTTACGAAAAAACTTCAGAACGGATTTTTAAAATGGTATAAGGCCGTAGGTTGTAGTTAAAACTCTGGAGTCTGGATTTTGGCTTTATTTTGGCTACATACCTAGGCAAAATATATAACAATTAAAATAATATAAGTACGTGATACGATACTATATTTCTTTTCAACATTGGACAATACGGCAATTAAACTTATTTTAGACTAGCTGTTGCCCGCGACAAGATAATGATATAACAATTCTAAGATGATTTTCCGCTTTTTAGGGTTCCTTACCCAAAGGGTAAAAACGGGACCCTATTACAAAGACGTATTCACTGGTTGTCGGTGTCTAGGCTGTATCTCAAGAACAGCGCCAGCTAGTTGAAATGTTCACTAAGTAATTCGAATGTATTTCTGTTGCCGATATAACAATAACTAATAAAATATACTAAAATCAAAATAAAGAAAATATTTAGGGGGCATCAATACAATAAACGCGATTACTTTGACCTTTTTTGCTCGATATCAATATGATGTGTCTTTATCAAACTGAAATGAATCAATAGTCCAAAAGCAAGCAATGATGAAACCACAAATTGATTTACATACTTTGACCGCCAAAATTTTACTTTTATCGAAGTCGTGTAAAAGGTCCTTGCCGGTCTGATGATGTTGACAGCTGACAGACTGACTGCAGACCTTGGAGAATGGTGTCGTTTGACCAGAACAGAGCTAATTGGTCAGTTGACTGACGACATTGATTTGAGATAATAATTAAGACGTTTTTAGGGTTCCGTAGCCAAAATGGCAAAAAACGGAACCCTTATAGATTCGTCATGTCTGTCTGTCTGTCCGTCCGTCCGTATGTCACAGCCACTTTTCTCCGAAACTATTAGAGCTATACTAATGAAACTTGGTAAGTAGATGTAGTCTGTGAACCGTATTAAGATTTTGATGCAAAAATGGAAAAATTATTAAAAATTTTAGGGGTCCTCGTAGGTACAACTGAAACAAAAAAAAATTTTTTTCATAGATGAACATACGCATAGGTTAGAACCTATGCGTGTGGGGTATCTATGGATAAGTCTCCAAAAATTATATTGAGGTTTCTCATATCATTTTTTTCTAACCCGAATAGTTTGCGAGAGACACTCTTCCAAAGTGGTAAAATGTGTCCCCCCCCCCTCTAATTTCTAAAGTAGAGGCATAATAATTCTAAAAAAAATTTATGATGTAGATTACTATAAAAACTACCAACGAAAATTGGTTTGAACGAGATCTAGCCAGTAGTTTTTCTTATACGTCATAAATGGTAAACCTTAATCTAAATTTCATTAAATCGACTGAAATATAAAAATAAATCAAACATTTTTTAATTTCATAAAAATAAACCTTATTGCTGCTGCGGAACCCTTCATGGGCGAGTCCAACTCGCACTTGGCCGCTTTTAATTAATACTTGGCGGTGCTAGTATTGTGTATAACACGCAGAATTTGACTAGGCATCTTCGTCTGAGAAAGCTCTACCGAAGCTGGCGCCCACTTAATTTTTGCGTATATTGTTACAAACCATAAGTTGTATAACAATACAGCTTTATACGTTTTACTGGTACAGTCCCTGTTCGGTCTAATGATAATATGTTTGAATCTATTTGCCCTGGTGGCTGGTGCCGCTATGTAGCCTTAGGATCTATCGTGTCAAATAGGCGTATTATTGTGACACATGTGAGCTATATCGTGACATAATATGCCAGCAGTTCGACACGATAGACCCTAAGGCCACATAGCGGCACCTGGTGGCAAATATAATTTCAAACACCCTTATTTCCTGTTACCTTTTATAGGTTTAAAAAATATACTGATGAAAAGTGAAAAATCCGCAAAGTGCGAGCTTGACTCGCGCACTAAGAGTTCCGTACCACTATAGAGCAAAATAGGCCAAAAGTTGTTTTTGTATGGGAGCCCCCCTAAAATTTTACTTTAATTTTATTATCAATTATTAAAGTGCATATATTATAAATAAGGATTCTTTGAAAATTTCAACTGCCTGCCCGTTGTCATTATTGATATCGAGCAAAAAAAAAAGGCCAAAAAGTCACGTTTGTTGTATGGCAGCCTCCGTTATCAATCGAGAATTCACACTCGATCTCAGTAGGATATTTACGACATTCACCTGCGCATCGTGCATTTTTAGGGTTCCGTACCCAAAGGGTAAAAACGGGACCCTATTACTAAGACTTCGATGTCTGTCCGTCTGTCTGTCTGTCTGTATGTCTTGAGGCTGTAACTCAAGAACCGCTATAGCTAGAGTCCTGAAATTTTTACAGATTGTGTATTTCCGGTGCTGCTATAACAACAAATACTAAAATAAAAATAAAATTAATATTTAAGGGGGGCTCCCATACAACAAACGTGATTTTTTTGGCCTCTTTTGCTCGTAATCAATAATGATAAGAGGTAAGCTCTTGAAACTTTCACGAAAGCCTTAAATATAATTGTACTTTAATAATTAATAATAATATTTAAATAAAATATAAAATTAAGGGGGGCTCCCATACAAAAAACACAATTTTTGGCCTATTTTTGCTCTATAACGGTACGGAATCCTTCGTGCGCGAGTCCGACTCGCACTTGGCCGATTTTTACAGTTTTAACCGTGATCTCTGCAGCTGGCTAAACCTCCACGGCTTAGAAATACATTTAACCTCTAAACTTAACGAGAAGTCCCAGTCGTTGGCACTTAACTCGGCACTATTAAAATGGTTTAAGTATCCATAATTGGGTACTAAATACTAATTTTGCAAGGCCCAGTTAGTCGCTATATTTACACTCTGGAATGTAATTTAACCTGGACTCTACTTCTTTATTATTGCAGTTCCAAGGATCGATCCATTTGATGCGATCCTATCTAGTTCACAAAATGAATAAATATAATATTATTCTCATATTATACGTGAAACAAATGGTATATCGGCTTGACATAATATGAAAATACCTTTTCACTGTTTAATAGAAAACTGACTGAATCGTACAAAGAACGATACTGCATTAAGTATAATAGATATTAACGTTCCTTAAGATAGTAAAATCGGCCCTTTTCATAGGAAACTATGTAAAAACTATGATAAAGGGTGGAAGAAGCAGGTAAGTAACAACATAGAGAAATCATACATGACTGTATAATTAGTCGATGGTAACAGTAAATAATCGGCCAAGTGCGAGTTGGACTCGCACACGAAGGGTTCCGTAACATTATAGAGCAAAAATAGTAAAAAATTGTGTTTTTTTTTGTATGGGAGCCCCCCTTAATTAATTATTTTATTTAAATTTTATTATTATTTATTGAAGTATTAATATAGTTGAAAATGATTTTATGTGTAGCCACTAGCCAGATATAATAGCCAGATAATAAATATGTGAGTTACAAAGTTTGTTTAAATTATAAGTAAAAGAAAATATTTGTAAGTAACTCTTTAATAATTATGTAAGTAATATAAAAATTGGGTCATTAATGTAAAATAACTTTACATACAGATGAAAGACAAACGGAAAAGTAAATGAATTTCCAATGTAAATTGTACCGTCGGTAAATAAACGCATTCATTAATTGTCAATTTCATTATTGATTTCGGATTTTCCGCCCCGCGGCCCGCCTGTACATAATGATTATAATAATTGTTTTAATGAGCACATTACCGATTCCGAAATGTTATGACGGGTTAAGTGAATACCACGAAAATATTTCCGTAAAACACGTTAAACACGTGTACACGTACCGGTACCTAGTCCTGTAAGACTGTCAGAAAATCTTAATTCATTTAAACGTCAACTTAAAAATTATTATCTGACTAAAACATTGAACGTTAATGACATGGATGGAGCATTGTTCAGTCTAGATGACAATCATTAAACCAAACCAATAGTAGTAGATAATAGCTTTTTTTTTATATATTTAGTACTTTTGCTTTTTAATTTTTTGTATATGTGTTTATTAGCTTAATATGTTATGCACATTATGCATCCACTCGTTTTTAATTTATCATAATATCAATGTACTAGTCATCTAAGATGGTTGCCTGGTAGATATCGCTATTTAGCGATAAGGCCGCCAGAATTGTATTGTCTTTCTCCGCTTTTAATGTTTTCTTATGTATTTTGTGGAATGCAATAAAGTATATTATTATTATTATTATTACCTATCTGTGTAATAAGGAATTGAAGCTTAAAAAATCGGCCAAGTGCGAGTCGGACTCGCGCAGTAAGGGTTCCGTACCGGTTCTATACCGAAAGTAGACAAAAAATATGTTTTTTGGATGGGAACCCCCCTTAAATATTTACTTTATTTTATTATTAATTATTAAAAAGTAAAAATATTATACCATTATCGATTACGAGCAAAAAAGGCCAAAAAAATCACGTTTCTTGTATCCAGGCAGCCACACTTAAATATTGTCTTTATTTTATTTTTAGTATTTGTTGTTATAGCGGCAATAGATATTATACACAATCTGTGAAAATTTCAGAAGTCTAGCTATAGCGGAATTTTCAATCAGGTCGTTTCCTATTGTAAGTTAACTTTACCTATCCCAAAAATGTACAACACTGCTAAATAAGTTTTAAAAATATCTAGGCGAAAATGATTTTATAATTTGTGTAGTTTATTCTTTGTGTAACTTTTATTTTTATTAAGAAAGGCCTTTACCTCGTTTAGTTTGAATGTATTTCTTAGTAAATTAACGTAAGAACCTGCAGAACCTAGACGGGTTCTGCAGGTTCAGGAATTGTGATAGTAGAGATTACTTCTAGGAATTCCTGAGAATTAGGTCGTGTTAGGACTGTTATGGTTGTACAAATAAGTTGTACAGCAATTTTCTAAATGAAATATTTGCGTTTTACTGTTTTTTCTTTTCGTGACAATACATTCTTATATATAAAAATGGATTTTCAAATGCTAAAACTCGAAAACGGCTGAACGGATTGGGCTGATTTTAGTCTTAAAATATTCGTAGAAGTCCAGGGAAGGTTTTAAGTGACACGAAGTTTACCGGGATAGCTAGTAAATTATAAAAGGAATTAACCTTCTTTTATTTTAGTAACCATCTTTAGAAAAATATATAGCATTCCATGCATAAACGTTAAAATATTCATAAATAATGGTATGGATGATCAAGACATGGATGTGTCAATTTCATACATTTTTGGTTCTAACAATTTTAATTTGGGTCATAAAATGGGCTTCATATGAAAATACTGGAACTTATCTCACTCTTAATATTTGGTTTACATTAAAAACATGTCAGTGTGAAGTAATAAGACAAGTCTTTGTTCTAGATGTGAGTAATGTGTCGCAAGTCGGACCTGACTTATCTATTTTATTCTAAATCTCAGTCGTTGGCAACTGCTCTACTTAAGATGAAGTCTCTGTGGTCTAGTGGGTAGATATTTATTTGACACTAGAGAGGGTGCAGGTTCGATATCAGTTCTACTTCTTAATTTTGTTAGGTCTCAAGTACATTTTACGGAAGATTGTACGGTGAAAGAAAACATATGTAACCCGCAGCTGATGGTTAGTTCCAGACATAAGGACCAGTTCATTCCTCTTGACGAGGCCGACTATGTTGCGAGAATACGGTACATTATGCTTGGGTAACCATACGGTCAAAATCCACCCGTGTTGAAAGAAAAGTGTCATAGCGAGTGCTACGATTTCAACGCGCGTCACGGGCATGCCTCACGTTCGCTGTTGACTGCGCTATAACGCATGCCGTTGACGAACAGAAAAAGGCACAATGTGGACAAAGCCTATAGATTTCAATTCATTTTGTTTGTACCACCGAGGAAATTGATTCCTAGGCAGCTGACAGTGAGTCTAACCTACGTCATTTGGTCGGATCATGTCAATTCAATGTTGATTGTGATCCTGTCGGCCGGGTTTGACGTAACGCGACCAAACTACGTAGGTATATCCCCCATCTGCCTAGGAATCAACTTCTCTGATAGTGCATGAAAATGATACAATATTGACGAACGGTTTTCAGATATAAATAGTTGCATTATAGTTTTTAATGCAACTATGTGACATTCTATCGTCTGGAGATTAATGTGTTTTGCTCCACTTACTGGTTTGTCACCTGCGTGTGTCGTTTGTACGTAGATAAGGAACTTTACAGAGCAAAATTATTACGATTTGAGTATGTACAGTCAGCGTTCAAAAGTCCAGTAGCACCGTAACGACCATATTCGTTTGCCGGTATAGTGCGTATTTATGTGTGCGCCGTGTTACCGTGCACACACTTAAATGTCGTACAGTATCAATACAACAAAGTTTAAGCGTGTAGTGGATGAGAGACAAAGATAACACATATGTTTGTCTTCTTCATTCATTCTTCTTCAATCTTCATTTATGCATTGCACTGTGTCGATAAATGCAAAAATTTCGTCCAACACGTAAGACAGTTCGTAGCTCCATCTGTAAATAGTTGGCCTCGCATCGCAATTCGCAGCTAGATTGAAATGGTCACGGTTCGAATCTCGGTTGTCATAATAAAGTTTTCGTATTATTTTTACAATCTCAGCAATCAGGATTTTTAAAAACTCATTACATCGTTTTTTTTAAAGTAAGGATAATATTATATTTTGGTTACTTATTAAGTATAATAAAACAACACTTTCAAAAAATAAAATATATATTTATTTCAATGACGTAACAATAATTACTGAACAATTGAATTGATTGACGGACGACGGTAAAATCTTTGATCCACAGATCTATTAGTATAATAATACCTACCTATTACAATATATTATCTATTGTGTTATCAATATTTCATGCTATTGAGGTTATAGTTTAATTATTCGTTTTCCGAGGAAAAGAGGATTAAAACTTAACCTCAAACTTAAAATCTTAAACCTACCAATTATTGGCCAGCACGTTCCTTTGCAGAATGCCCAATTGAAACTTACAAAATATAAATGTTATAACAATTAACTCTAATTATTGCAACATAAAAATACATTTTTAAAATAACAATTAGTATTAATGATTATTAATATTTTATGTAACCTCCATTATTTTCTATACAATTAAGAAGACGTCTGCGCATGGAAGCCACGACATTCTTACAACGTAAATCCTCCCACAACTGCATGCAATGGGATTTGAGCAGCTCCGGACATCTTTCATCGCGTGCTCGCCATCTTTGCACCATTAAACCCCATATATTTTGGATCGGGTTTAAATCTGGGGATCGTGCTGGCCACGGAATAACCTTAATATTAGAATGATCACTGAACCAATTGCGAACTACGGAGGCTCGATGAATTGGACAATTATCATGCACAAAACTTATTTCGCTATCACCATACACATTTCGCACAGTAGGCAACACAATGTCCTCTAACACTTCACATAATTTGCACTGTTGGCTCGCGTAGGTATAAATTCAAGTTCACCCGGCCCTTGCGCACTTATCCATCCCCACATGTTCACACTTATTCTGCCAGATTCAGTGTTTGACACTATGTTATTTTCACACCAACGGGTGTTATCTTTACGCCATAAATGTAGTCTTCCTTTTTGAGAGGATTTAAAAGTCTTTTCATCGGAAAAAATTGTTGTTTCCCAACCAAAATCTAAATACTCTCGTACAAAGCGTAACCGTTCGTCTTTATGCCTTTGAGTCAAAAACGGTTTTTTCGCCGGCTTTCGGTGATGTAGTCCCTCGTCATGAAGTGCACGACGAACGGTGACCAATGACGTGTTAAATTCATCGGCAAAACGTCTTGTCGGTATGAAACCCCACGTTTCATACTCCGCTGCCAATATAACGCCGCTGAGAAGTGGCCTTCCACTTCGTTTACGACTCTGCAAGCCACCTTCTTCCTCGTATCTTTTCACCCATCGACTTACAGTATTTATCTAAAAAAAAAAAGAACAAATTGTAAAAGACGATTTTTACCAATGAAAAATACACATCACAATAATATAATTAATTTCTACTTACTGAGAAGCCAGTTTCGTTAGAAATTTGAGAAATATTCAGGCCATTCGAATATAGGGCCACAATATTAGAGCTCTTGCTTCGATAGTAATATTTGCTTGCATATTGGATAAATTGTAAATCGCAACAGTAAGATAAGTAAGAACACAAACACTCGTAGCTGAGTTCACCAACCAACAACATTATTTTTAATATTTTGTTTTCTCCAAGCCTTTTTTTTAAATCTACCCTCACTTTCTTTGCTGTGACTAGAATGTTACGTTTCTAACTAAAAGTTGCTGTGCTTTTAGTTAGAAACGTAATTTTTACAATCTAATAATTTATAAATATTTCTCAAAAAGTGTTCAACGTAACACGTGCGTCGGATTCGATCCCGCAATTTAAGCTGGTGATTATGAGAAATCAGACGCACTTGCTAAACCACTATGCCACGGCAGTGCTCGCGTATTGCATCGAAATTGACGATATGGATATACAGACAAACAAAGTGTATGTGTGTGTGTGAATTGTCTTTATGGAAAAAGGTCACAAGTAACGTTCAGTGTTGACGCTATCGCTGCGTTCGATTGCTACTGGACTTTTGAACGCAACTGTACCTAATGATATTTTATTTTGGTTAAATAGGACGTTTTTGTTGTTACTAAGTATACTAATGTTTAAAATGTCTTCAACTCTCCATCGACTTTGATGTGGATTTGAATTCCGGGAAAGAGTTTGTAGCTCGGAAAAAGGAAAGCTTCCGAACGAAAAACCGTAAAGGACAAGACTGAACAAGATGTATGAAATTGATGAAATTGACCACTCCATAGAAAGAGAGGAAGCGATTGTGCCAATTCTCTATCTTGTAGGTCCATCATGGTCATAAGTTGGTCATTCTCTACTCCCTTACAATTTCTTGAGTACATCATATAACAGTGATTTAATTTAGAGTTATCGAAGCAAAAATATATATAGATATATAAATATCAACAGAAATCATACAGTCCACAATATTGTCTGGTCCTTTATTTTATGATTGAGTATGGGTACTCTGACGGTTCATTAGTCTATGCAAAAATCGAACGTCCTACTCCAATATAATTATCCTCTTCGATCTGGCGACCGTGTACCTGCGTTTTTTCTGACCACGTGTCTCGTTAGATCACGTTTTTCTCGACTTCCGATTAAGGTGCAACATAAAAAGTCGCGTCGTAAAAAAAAGCGACAAAAAGAGATGATATCGTGGTCGTGGCCTCGACGTGATCGTAAAGATCGCATCACGATATTCCGTCCTCATTTATTATTATCTATATGTCTGAAGGTCGATTTTTAGCTGAACCGAATCCGATGATCATTCAACCTAAGCATAAGATGGTAAATCTTTAAGAATTCTACTTATTACGGGGGCTTTCGGAAATTTCAATTATTGTTTGTGACTATTTCCTCTAATGCTAATATCTTGAGTACTTCGAAACTTATTTATTGCCCGAAGCTTCTGCTTTCGTCAATTTTTTTAGGATTTGCTATTCCTAAGTTACCTATATAAATATTCACACATCGAATAACTGTTTAAGGTCTTTTCGTCTTTGTCTGGCACATAAGAAAATCCAGATGACACAAAAACAGTGGTCCTTGAATAGTTGTAAATATTTTTTATCAGTTAATATCTTTATTAGTTCATTTATAAGGGTTAGGGCCTGTTTCACCACTTCCTGATAAGTGTCGAATAGGCTATCCACCACTTAACTTGACAGAAGAAGAAGAAACAGGCCCTTAGAGTTTAGACTTTACAGTTTACTTGATGATGATGATTCTACCAATCTCCTAATTGCTGAATCTAATTTGCCAATGATACAGGCATCTCAATCGGCCGAATATTGTTATGATAATATTTCAATTAAGGGCCTATTATGTGTCACTTTGGAATTAATGCAGAACTTGTACTAGTATATTCTGTAAGGAGTAGGTAATAGCTGAGTCGTGACTTGTGTGAGATTTGAGAAAGATATAGTCTGTCCGTATGAATATTTATCATTGTATGAGTAACTACTGACTAGATGACGCCGGCAACTCCGTTGCGCCATAAAATAAATTAATTAAAAATCAAAAAACCCGACTGCAAAAAATGTTAACTAAAAAGAACGAAACAAGACCTAATTCTACCGGAGGCATCGAATCCAATATCCATGTTTTAATTGATACGACTCTTGCTTACGAGTTTCATGCCAGGATAAATAGAAGGTTACATAGAAAAATGTAGAAGAAGAAAGTGGATTATAAAATGCAGTCGGAGGCATGTCGCACCAAGTTTAACATTAATTAATCATAAATCATAAAATATTATGCCTCCGACTGCATTTTATAATCCACTTTCTTCTTCTACATTTTTCTATGTAACCTTCTATTTATCCTGGCATGAAACTCGTAAGCAAGAGTCGTATCAATTAAAACATGGATATTGGATTCGATGCCTCCGGTAGAATTAGGTCTTGTTTCGTTCTTTTTAGTTAACATTTTTTGCAGTCGGGTTTTTTGATTTTTAATTAATTTATTTTATTTGCGACTTTTTAGTTGTAGTCATCTAACCATTTCGACAATCAATCTAATAAAAAATTGACTAACTACCGTGCTGATATTTCCGTGTCTATACCTAACTACAATACGTTATAATAGGTACTTAAATAGGTTTGGTACTGTTTCAATGTATGTTTCTAGTTTTAAGTAGGTACCTAATCATTGTTTTTTTAATACTTTGTCATTGAATTTTCGTCGTTTCAGTAATGTCAGTTAATTTTTAATTAATATTGTATTTATCCATGCAGGCGGTTTTTTGTTTTTTTATATTATTATTAGGTACTAGCGGTCACCTGCGGCTTCGCCCGCGTGGATGTCGGTGACCGCTCGCTGTAAAAAGTATGTCCCAGGAAAGACTCTGTCAGCAAAATGATTCCCAGGTCATTTCGCAGACTCCGACATGCCGACACTAACATCGAAGACGCAGTTATTATACGCAGGCTGCACTAGCCGTGACGCCCACTATCGTAATATTTTAATTTCGCCATAATTTCAAAACCAAACGTCCAATTTTATTCATTCAAAGACCAAATATTATTTACATAAACTGTACTTAGTGATGGAATAATTTATTTTGATGAGGATTACAAGAATGAGTAAAAGAAATGAGCTAACATGTAGTCCAAAAAAAATTCAAGATTTTTAAATAAAAAAATGGTTATTGTGCCTCACTCGACATAGATAGGTATAGTGTGTCGCGGACTTTTTTGTAGATATTTATAAGTTCTACAATTACTTAGAACATTTTATGGTTCTATCTTTTATAGTTTAGGCAGCGTACGTAAAATAAGTATATTTTCTGGTTGTTATTTACACCTTACGTCCGAAGAACCCAAATATCTTACGGAACCCTATTTTTTTCCAAAATTAAATCTAGCCTATGTTCAGCAAAAATAATGTAGAATTCCAATGGTGAAAGAATTTTTCAAATCGGTCAAGTAGTTTCCGAGCCAAACAAACAAAAATCAAATCGTTCCTCTTTATACTATTAGTGTAGATTTATCGTTCGATTTAATATTACAACTGCAAGTTATATACATATTTAGAATCAGTGTTTAAAATCCTTTATTTTGATACCCCACTCGATATGCTTGGTGAATTTTTATTTTTGTTAACCTCACAATATGGCGTCAAATATCCGCCATTTTGGTTTTTTCTTAATGTCACCTATCTAAGAACACTTGGGCCATTAAGACAAATCTAACGATACCTCAAATATGAAAATCCGCTTAGCGGTTCTGAAGATACGAGGTAATAAAGAATATTACAAACATACAAGATACGCGCCAAACACATAACCCTCCTGGCAGTCGGGTAAAAATTGGTTTATCGCGCATGAACCGTACATTTTTCCGGGACAAAAGTATCCCTATGTGCTTACTGCTTTCCCGGGTCTCTTCGTATCTCCATACCTTTCAGCAAAATCGGTGCAGTGGCTTGAATATTAGTATGGAAACGTACGTAATGAATAGCGTTAAAAGTCTATGTTCTTATTGTTTATTTTTCGGGAATTATTTATATCTAATGTTCCTTTTTAGGGTTCCGTACCCAAAGGGTAAAAACGGCACCCTATTACTAAGACTTCGATGTCTGTCCGTCTGTCCGTCTGTCTGTCTGTATGTCTTGAGGCTGTAACTCAAGAACCGCTATACCTAGAGTTCTGAAATTTTTACAGATTGTGTATTTCCGGTACCGCTATAACAACAAATACTAAAATAAAAATAAAATTAATATTGAAGGGGGGCTCCCATACAACAAACGTGATTTTTTTGGCCTTTTTTGCTCGTAATCAATAATGATAAGAGGTAAGCACTTGAAACTTTCACGAAGGCCTTAAATATAATTGTACTTTAATAATTAATAATAATATTTAAATAAAATAAAAAATTAAGGGGGGCTCCCATACAAGAAACACAATTTTTGGCCTATTATAATTGCTCTATAACGGTACGGAATCCTTCGTGCGCGAGTCCAACTCGCACTTGGCCGATTATTCGATGACGGCTTATTATGCCAAAAGACAACTGGAAGGTAGTAATTATAGTTACGTTATTTTCTGTGGCTTGAATAAGACAAATTTTCTTCTAAAGATTTAATTGTTATTCAAACATATTTCTGAGCCAATATTTAGTGGCTTAACTTATCAAGATAAGAATATAACAACAATCAGCATAGATTAAGATAAAATTGTAAAACAAATACGACAATTTATACATAATTATCATTCAATAGCAATTAGCTGGTGAAATAAATTCTAAACTGAAGCAAGCAAGTTTTTCCGTGTTGCTATATTATTTTATCTATGAATACATGGAATCTTGCTCACGGGAGCATGGAATGTATGATTGGTCCATGACGGGAGCTAGAAATAATACTTAGTATACATATATTTTATCTCCAATTTTTTTTGGTGGAGGAACTCTTTAAAGAAGGGACATTTTAGATGGTCCTCAAAGAATTACGAGGGCGCTAGAGGCTAGCATGTAAAATTTGAGTGACTTTCGTAAACAGATTTGAGGGATTAAGGTCAAAGATTAATAATGTGAATCTTGCCGGTTTTTTTGACCATTTTTTTTCTTATAGTACTTGTATATTTAGAGTGGCTACTTGCAACTGGATGAAATGCAGAGATAAATAGTTAACACGTTATTTTACATCATATACAGGAATTAATGAAGTAATTTATTAGTTATCGATAAGATAACGACAATTCGATTAGGTACGATTATTTCAACTTATCAAAAAGTTTAATATTATAAGGCGTGAAGCACGTGTGATAGATTATGGGGTTCGGATATTATATTATGTTTAATTACAATTAATGCTTCTTACGGTCGCACTCAGAGACTAATTAATGATGATTATTTGATCAATAAATAAAAAATAAATGTAAACTTCGCATCGCTTCCGTCCTAATATAAACCTTCCCTGAACTTTCCCGAATATGTTTCAAGACTAAAATTAGTCAACCGGTTCAACCGTTAACCGAGTTTTAGCAAGAAATTGAAAATTATTTTTTATTTTATACAGAATTTTATTTCTTTACAGTATTCAGTTTCATAAAAGGCATTTGCTCATAATTGCCACGCGGAGCACGCGGATTGGCAATCTGACAGGGGCCAGTGAATCAAACCATCAATGCTGCAGCCCATTGATGGCCATGGATTTTTCCACTGACCCTATCGTCGATGGTTTTACCGCCATCTTTCGGTTGACTAACTGCGCTTGATGTTAAATCTATCCCACAATAATTAATGTGACATAGATCTACCATCAGGCGGGCGGTGGGGTCGTCACATCCCTACGCCATCTCACATCCCTACGCCATCAATGTTATAATGTTGGATGCGAGTAGCAGGAGATCGGTCATCTTGGCGTTCATTGAGAGAGGCCTATGTCCAGCAGTGGACGAACATAGGCTGATATGATGATGATGACAGTATTCAGTGCGATTTGACGAAATTTGTTTGGGTATAGAATTATAGATACGTCACTTGTAAGATGCAACTGGTCACTTGGTCAGTATCTCAAGCACTGGGTTACACGGTGGGAGCTGGGTAACTTACTGTTACTGAGGTGCGCATCATACGAGTTACTGTCATGTGCGACTTGCGAGTCGCTTGGGTGCGAGTAATTACATTTTTAGGGTTCCGTAGTCAACAAGGAACCCTTATAGTTTCGGTCTGTCCGTACGTCTGTCCGTCTGTCCGTCCGCGGTTTTGCTCAGAGACTATAGGAACTACAAAGCTGTAATTTGGCATGAAGATACATATTAATAATGCCGACAAAATGGTACA